>OZ001247.1:16718418-17353231 GCA_963924025.1 Ischnus inquisitorius
GAGAGGAGAGAGAGAGAGAGAGAGAGAGAGAGAGAGAGAGAGAGAGAGAGAGAGAGAGAGAGAGAGAGAGAGAGAGGAGAGAGAGAGAGAGAGAGAGGGAGAGGGAGAGGGAGAGGGAGAGGGAGAGGGAGAGGGAGAGGGAGAGGGAGAGGGAGAGGGAGAGGGAGAGGAGAGGGAGAGGGAGAGGGAGAGGGAGAGGAGAGGGAGAGGGAGAGGGAGAGGGAGAGGGAGAGGGAGAGGGAGAGGGATTGATAGTGCTTTTTTTAGCCTATGGCTACTTGTTCGTTTCGTACAATGTGATTTACATATCCCTTCAACATACATTACATATCCACCGGCTTTACTTACCACTTTTATTTTATTTGCGTTCCGTTCATTTTTTCATTGCTCTCTACACATGTGTTCTTTTAATAGTCTTTTGAAGTCTTTCACATCTCGGGCTCATTTCACTTCGGCTGGTACTTTATTGAACATTTCGAATCCATTATACGTCATTGATTTTTGGCCTGCGCTAGTCTTACAAAAATGTTTCCTTATATTATCCCGTTGCCTGGTTTTATATTCATGTGTTTCTTTCACTGCTCTTATTTCTTTGGTCAAGTATGTTGGCATTATTCCGGTCTTCACTTTGTACACAAATACACACACATTATATTCTACTCTTTGCTTTATCGTCATGAAACCCAGTGCATCCAGCATATCTCGTATCGGCGTGTACTTATTGCACTTCAAAATTGCACGCATTGCTCGGTTTTGGGTTTTTTGAAGCATACTTAGATTGAGTGCGGTGAAATTTAGCATTAACGTACAACAGTATTCGAAATGTGGTGCTGCTATTGTTTTATATATATATTGCACAATGTCGGTGATGACATAAATTTATTAAGTCTATACATAAAGTTTACCTTCTTTGCAACTTTCTTTGCCATATACGTTGCTAAGCTATCAAATGTCAGGTGATTGTCAATTATCACTCCTAGGTATTTCAGTTCATTAACTTCCGTAATACGTGTACCTTCTATTTCAATTTTACAGGAATTCACCATATTTGCTCTATGTGGATCGTGGATAAGCATAAACTTCGTTTTCGTTTTGTTTAATCGTAGTGAGCTTTCGTTTAACCAATGTACTATTTTACCTAAGTCAGCGTTTAAGATTCGTTCTATTTCGCAAGGGTCTTTTCCACTAATATATATAATTGTGTCATCAGCAAACATTTTACACGTACAATTTTCAATTACTTTCACGGTGTCGTTTATATAAAAAATAAATAGCAGTGGACCCAGCACCGACCCTTGCGGGACACCGTGTGTTGTATACTGTTCAGTAGACGTGGTATTCCCATACTTTACTTGTTGCTTCTGATTTCTAAGATAAGACTCAAACCATTTATATGGAGTTCCAAGAAACCCATATTTTTCCATCATTTTTAATAGTATTTTACGGTCCACCGTTTCAAACGCACGTTTAAAGTCCAGGAAAACCACTCCCACTATTTCACTCTTATCCATTTTGTTTCTCCAGTCAATTACAGTATTTTGTAAGGCTGTTTCACACGAGTAATTTTTCCGGAAGCCAGATTGTTCGTTTATTAGTATATGCTCTTCATCCATGTATTCAGTCATTTGTTCTTTAACTATTACTTCCAATACTTCCTCATATACAGGGTGGAACGTATCCTCTAGCCGATCGGTAATTGTCGGATAGGTGACGTCGCGCTGAATAAAAAAGTCCTGTGGCAAAAATTAATCGGACAACAATTGTTCGAGTTATTAACGTTTTAAGCCGACCAATCGCAGCGCAGCGAAAGTAGGTCACAGCGACAGCAAAAGGGCGCCTCAAGAGTGGGAAACTACATGCCTCGTCACAGCAGACACGCCGTCTGATTTCACGCCGGATCGAAGCGACCGGTTCGCCTCGTCTGGTCGTGTCATTGTGACCGACTGTGACGTGCGAGGTTATGTGGTGTAAACTTTTTTTCGGTATCGCCTTACGTTCGCGGTATGGACGATTTATGTATCGGTGACAGTGTTGACTAAGAATTGGAAAAAAATGTCGAAGATCATACTCTGCGAAGCAATGAGTGGATTTGAAATTACACACGCAGCAAAAAGTGATCTAAGCTCTTCGAAAGTTTTAATTACGAAAAAAATGATAATTACGAAGAAAATGAAAAATCTAATGCAAGAAAAATAATACCCTCGTAAAGGCTGATCCATTATTGAATTGGAGCCTCTCGGAGGGTATTTTTTTTTGGGTTGAGCGGCATTGTTCGAATCGAAGCAACGTCAAATGACAAGCCCTATGGTAAGTGAATACGTTTATTTAATAACATCCTCCTGACGACATCGCTTTGATTAATAAAAACAAATTCTTGATGTTGCTGAGTTGCTCGTCGGTTACAACCGAGTTCAGCTCATTACTAAATCACATTGTTAAATCGATCACAAATCACCGTTGTGATACTGAGCCTGCAGTAAATCGACTTGAATTTTTTTTTTTCGAATTCGAATTTCGAATATGAAATTTATGGCAATGAAGAAAAGTACCCTCTGATAGGATTCGAACCGATCATCGATTAGAGCTAATCGGAGGGTACGTTTTTTTGTGGATTAGTCCATTACACTCGCAATCTAAGCGAAATTGTCACTGACACGGTGCATTCGGATGCACCTACAAAAGATAACGACATTTATGCAACAGTCGTTCAAATGAAAATGATATTTCTTATGACAAAACTAACAGCTCGTAGCCTTCCAATTCAATGGAGGGAAGCGAACATACTTTTTTCTCTCTTAGATTGTCAATCCTAATCGAGGCGACGATTTCATTTGCACAGTGTATTCAAAAGGACCTGAGAATGACGGAGACATATGGAATAGTCGCGTCAATGAAAGTAGTATTTCTCATAAAAAAAACTTATAGCTTGTAGCCTTCCGATTCGATCGAGGAAGGCGAAAGTGGAATTTTTTTGTCACCAATAATCAATCGCAATTGAGGCGACAATTTCATTTGCACGGTGAATTCAAAAGCACCTGAGAATGAAAACGACACGTATGTTAAAGTCGCGTCAATCGAAATAATATTTTTCATAAAAAAAAACTAATGGCTTGTAGCCTTCCGATTCGATCGCGGGAGGCGACAGTGAAACTTTTTTGTCTCCGATGATCAATCGCAATTGAGGCGACAATTTCATTTACACAGTGCATTCGAAAGCACCTGAGGATAACAGCTACACGTATGTTCAAGTCGCGTCAATCGAAATAATATTTTTCATAAAAAAACTAATGGCTTGTAGCCTTTTGGATCGATCGAGGGAGGCGGACGTAACATTTTTTTTTCTCCGATAATCAATCGCAATTGAGGCGACAATTTCATTCACCCAGTGCATTTAAAAGCACCTTATAATTACTATGAAACATATGAAAAAGTTGCGTCGATCAAAATAGTATTACTTTAAAAAAAAAAGGATTGCTTCTAGCCCACCGATCCGAACGAGGAAAGCGAAAGTTTCATTTTTTTGTCTGAGTTCATTAATTGCAATCGAAGCGACAATCGTATTTCCACAGTGCAGTCGAAAGGATCTTAGAATGATCAAGACATGTATCTTAAAGTCGCTTCAATTAAGATAACATTTCTTAGAAAACAGCTTGGTTATCCGCGATCGACTGTGCCGAGTTTACGCCGCAGATTTGAATTATTCAAAAAATTCAAACAAAAAAAGGAGATGAAATCGGCGTTTTCGCTAAGACTATAGGAACAGGCTGAACCATTGAATATCGGAGAACGCAAGGTCGCAGTCGATTTCATCGCTTTAAAATCCATCCAAAAATGATTTTACATCTTGGCTATCCGCGGTCGACTGTGCTGAGTTTACGACGCAGATTTAAATTATTTTCAATAAAAAAGAGATGAAATCGGCGTTTTCGCTCAGAATATCGAAACGGGTTAAACCATTGAATATCGGAGAACAGAAGGTCGCAGTCGATTTCATCGCTTTAAAATCCATCCAAAAATGATTTTACAGCTTGGCTATCCGCGATCGACTGTGCCGGGTTTACGCCGCAGATTTCAAATATTTTCAAAAAGAAAAGAGATGAAATCGGCGTTTTCGCTCAGAATATCGAAACGGGCTAAGCCATTGAATATCGGAGAACAGAAGGTCGCAGTCGATTTCATCGCTTTAAAACCCATCCAAAAATGATTTTACATCTTGGCTATCCGCGGTTGACTGTGCCTAGCTTACGACGCAGATTTAAATTATTTTCAATAAAAAAGAGATGAAATCGGCGTTTTCGCTCAGACTATCGGAACGGGCTGAACTATTAAATATCGGAGAACGCAAGGTCGCAGTCGATTTCATCGCTTTAAAATCCTTCCAAAAATGATTTTACAGCTTGGCTATCCGCGATCGACTGTGCCGAGTTTACGACGCCGGTCTTCCGAGTATACCGCGACAATGGCTGAGATGCTTTAATTCAGAACAATGATTCTGTCTGAAACGCTCAGGCTTTTTTCTCCACGTTTGAATTGAATCGAGGCGACAATTTCATTCACACTGTACATTCGAAAGCACCCTAGAATAACAACGACACGTATGTTAAAGTCGCGTCAATCGAAATAGTATTTCTTTAAAAAAAAAATTATTCCTTTTAGCCCACCGATCCGAACGAGGAAAGCAAAAGTTACATTTTATTGTCTGAGTTCATTAATTGCAATCGAAGCGACAATCGTATGAACAGAGTGCAGTCGAAAGGATCTTAGAATGATCAAGACATGTATGTTGAAGTTGCTTTGATTAAGATAAAAATTCTCAGGAAACAGCTTGGTTATCCAGATCAACTGTGCCGAGTTTACGACGCAGATTTAAATTATTTTCAATAAAAAAGAGATGAAATCGGCGTTTTCGCTCAGAATCTCGAAACGGGCTGAATCATTGAATATCGGAGAACAGACGGTCGCAGTCGATTTCATCGCTTTAAAATCCATCCAAAAATGATTTTACATCTTGGCTATCCGCAATCGACTGTGCCGAGTTTACGACGCAGATTTAAATTATTTTCAATAAAAAAGAGATGAAATCGGCGTTTTCGCTCAGAATATCGAAACGGGCTAAACCATTGAATATCGGAGAACAGAAAGTCGCAGTCGATTTCATCGCTTTAAAAAACATCCAAAAATGATTTTACATCTTGGCTATCCGCGGTCGACTGTGCCGAGTTCACGACGCAGATTTAAATTATTTTCAATAAAAAAGAGATGAAATCGGCGTTTTCGCTCAGAATATCGAAACGGGCTAAACCGTTGAATATCGGAGAACAGAAGGTCGCAGTCGATTTCATTGCTTTAAAACCCATTCAAAAATGATTTTACATCTTGGCTATCCGCGGTCAACTGTGCCGAGCTTACGACGCAGATTTAAATTATTTTCAATAAAAAAGAGACGAAATCGGCGTTTTCGCTCAGACTATCGGAACGGGCTGAACCATTGTATATCGGAGAACGCAAGGTCGCAGTCGATTTCATCGCTTCAAAATCCATCTAAAAAAGATTTTACAGCTTGGCTATCCGCGATCGATCGACTGTGCCGAGTTTACGACGCCGGTCTTCCGGGCATACCGCGTCAATGGCTAAGATGCTCCAATTCAAAACAATGATTCTGTCTGAAACGCTCATGATTTTTTCTCCACGTTTGAATTGAATCGAGGCGACATTCTCATTTACACAGTAGATTCATAAGCACCTGAGAATGAAAACGACACGTATATTAGAGTCGCGTCAATCGAAATAATATTTTTCATTAAAAAAAATAATGGCTTGTAACCTTCCGATTCGATCGAGGGAGCCGAAAGTGAAACTTTCTTGTCTCCGATGATCAATCGCAATTGAGGCGACAATTTCATTTACACAGTGCATTCGAAAGCACCTGAGGATAACAGCAACACGTATGTTAAAGTCGCGTCAATCGGAATTATATTTTTCATAAAATAAACTTATAGCTTGTAGCCTTCCGATTTCATCGAGGGAGGCGAAAGTGGAATTTTTATTCTAAGATAATCAATCGTAATTGAGGCGGCAATTCCATTTACACAGTAAATTCAAAAGCACCTGAGAATGACAACGACACGTATGTTAAGGTCGCGTCAATCGAGATAATATTTTTCATAAAAAAAAATAATGGCTTGTAACCTTCCGATTCGATCGAGGGAGGCGAAAGTAAAACTTTTTTGTCTCCGATGATCAATCGCAATTGAGGCGACAATTTCATTTACACAGTGCATTCGAAAGCACCTGAGAATGTCAACGACACTTATGTTAAAGTCGCGTCAATCGGAATAATATTTTTCATAAAATAAACTTATTGCTTGTAGCCTTCCGATTTCATCGAGGGAGGCGAAAGTGGAATTTTTATTCTAAGATAATTAATCGGAATTGAGGCGACAATTCCATTTACACAGTAAATTCAAAAGCACCTGAGAATGACAACGACACGTATGTTAATGTTGCGTCAATCGAAATAATATTTTTCATTAAAAAAAATAATGACTTGTAGCCTTCCGATTCGATCAAGGGAGCCGAAAGTGAAACTTTTTTGTCTTCGATGATCAATCGCAAGTGAGGCGACAATTTCATTTACACAGTGCATTCGAAAGCACCTGAGAATGTCAACGACACTTATGTTAAAGTCGCGTCAATCGGAAAAATATTTTTCATAAAATAAACTTATAGCTTGTAGCCTTCCGATTTCATCGAGGGAGGCGAAAGTAGAATGTTTATTCTAAGATAATCAATCGCAATTGAGGCGACAATTTCATTTGCACGGTGAATTCAAAAGCACCTGAGAATGAAAACGACACGTATGTTAAAGTCGCGTCAATCGAAATAATATTTTTCATAAAAAAAAACTAATGGCTTGTAGCCTTCCGATTCGATCGCGGGAGGCGACAGTGAAACTTTTTTGTCTCCGATGATCAATCGCAATTGAGGCGATGATTTCATTTACACAGTGCATTCGAAAGCACCTGAGGATAACAGCAACACGTATGTTCAAGTCGCGTCAATCGAAATAATATTTTTCATAAAAAAACTAATGGCTTGTAGCCTTTTGGATCGATCGAGGGAGGCGGACGTAACATTTTTTTGTCTCCGATAATCAATCGCAATTGAGGCGACAATTTCATTCACCCAGTGCATTTAAAAACACCTTATAATTACTATGAAACATATGAAAAAGTTGCGTCGATCAAAATAGTATTACTTTAAAAAAAAAAGGATTGCTTCTAGCCCACCGATCCGAACGAGGAAAGCGAAAGTTTCATTTTTTTGTCTGAGTTCATTAATTGCAATCGAAGCGACAATCGTATTTTCACAGTGCAGTCGAAAGGATGTTAGAATGATCAATACATGCAGTGATGCCAGATTGGCGGGAGAAGTCCCGCATGCGGGACTTTTTTACCCCTTCTCCGACGCCGGCGGGACAAAAAAATCCCGCCGGCTACCCACTGCTTATTTGCTCTAGTGCGCGTTAGCCCCGCCTACTCACCCGCACCCGCCTCCCGTCCGCGTGACGTCACAAGACGAGTTGTGACACGTTGGCTTGGCGAAAATGAATGGGTAACGTAAGAATAAATTAATAAACGAATAGATGGATACACATAATGATCATTATTCTGTATGTGCAATAAATAAAATGGATTCAATTGTTTAAACGATCGAAATTTGGGTTAAAATTGTTTTGAAAATCGAAATGGACGTTTAATTTATTAAAAAATGAATTGAAAAAATGTTTATTTTGCTTAAAAATTCGGAATTGTTGGTTCAATTGTTTGAACAATCAAAATGCCTGTTAAAATAATTTAAAAAATCAAAATTGCGGTTAAATTTCTCAAAAAATAAATAAACAATGTTTGGTTCGTTAAAAAAAATCAAAATTCGCGATTAATTTGTTTAAACAATAGTAATACACTTTAAATTGTTGAAAAATCGAAATACACATTTCATTCGTTAAAAAATTAATTAAAGAATTTTTAATTAGTATAAAAAATTGGTACTTGCGTTGCAATTGTTTAAACAATGGAACATTAAGTTGAAACTTTCAAAAAATCAAAATTGACATTTAATTCGTTTAAAAATAAATTGAAAAATGTTTAATTTGTTTAAATAATCGTAATTTCCGTTTAGAGTGTTAAAAAAACATAGACTGATGTTAAATTTGTTTAACAACGAGATAATAAAAGTATAATGGTGCCAAAAATCCAAATTCGCGTTTCAATTGTTGAAACAATCGAAATTCATATTTAAATTGTAAAAAATCGAAAATGACATTGAATTCGTTTAAAAATAAATTAAAAAATGTTTAATTTGTTTAAAAAATCGAAACTTTTGTTTAACTTGTTAAAAAAAAAGTTTAGGTTAAATTTGTTTAAAAATAAAATAATAAACCTTAATCAATTAAAAAAACCGAAATTCGTGTTTGCATTGTTTAAACAATCAAAACTCATGTTTAAATTGTTTTAAAAATCGGCATTCATGATAATATCGTTTATGAACTCAACAAAAATTTGAAATAAAGAATAAAAAATTTAACTAACCCAAAATTTCTATACAATACTTATAATACTTTTTTTAACTTTTTTTAACTTTTATAAAATTAAAATTTTTTAAACAAATTGGACGCAAATTTAAAAGCTTAGAACAAATTAAACTTGTATTTTAATTTTCAAAATAATTGTAACATGACTTTCGGATTTTTGACGATTTACAAGTAAATGTATTTTTATTTTACAATTTAAACGTGAATTCCAATTGTTTAAACTAGTGAAATGCAAATTTCGATGTTTCAAACCAATTAAACATTGTCTTAATCATTTTCAAACAAATAAACGTGAATTTTGATTGTTTAAACAATGAAATGGCAAATTTCGAGGTATTGAAGAAATTAAATGTTACTTTTGATTTTCTAAGCAAATCAAATGTAAATTCCGATGTTTTAAACAATTTACGGTAATTTTTCACAGTTTAACAGCGAATTTTTATTTTTGCAACTATTAAAACGCAAATTTCCATTCAATAACATATATATATATAACTAGAATTTTAATTGTTCAAACAATCAAAACTTGAATTTCGATTGTTTGAAGCAAATAAACATTGTTTTATTCATTTTCAGACGAAAAACCGTTAGTTAAGATTTTTTACCAATTTAAATATGAATTTCGATTGTTTAAAGCACTGAATCGCGAATTTTGATTTTTTTAAACAAATTTTACCTCACCTTTTGTTTTTTGAACAAGTTAAACGGGAATTTCGATTTTCTAACAGATTAAACATGAATTTTGATTGTTTAAACAATTGAAACGCGAATTTCGATTTTTTAAACAAATTTAACCTCACCTTTCGTTTTTTGAACAAGTTAAACGGGAATATCGATTATTTATACAAGTTAAACATTTTTTCATTTATTTTTCAACAAATTAAATGGCAATTTCGAGTTTCTAACAATTTAAACATGAATTTTGATTGTTTAAACAATTGAAACGCGAATTTCGATTTTTTATACAAATTTAACCTCGCCTTTTGTTTTTTGAACAAGTTAAACGGGAATTTCGATTTTCTAACAATTTAAACATGAATTTTGATTGTTTAAACAATTGAAACGCGAATTTCGATTTTTTAAACAAATTTAACCTCACCTTTCGTTTTTTGAACAAGTTAAACGGGAATTTCGATTATTTATACAAGTTAAACATTTTTTCATTTATTTTTCAACAAATTGAATGGCAATTTCGAGTTTCTAACAATTTAAACATGAATTTTGATTGTTCAAACAATTGAAACGCGAATTTCGATTTTTTAAACAAATTTAACCTCACCTTTCGTTTTTTTAACAAGTTAAACGGGAATTTCGATTGTTTAAACAATTGACACTCGAACTTCGATTTTTTAAGCAATTAAACTTTGTTTTATTCATTTTTAAACAAAAAACAGTTAGTTTAGATTTTTTTAACAATTAAGGCGAGAATTTGGAATGTTTAAGCAATTAAAATACATATTTCGATGGTTTAAACAATTGAAACGCGAATTTTAGTATTGTAAAGAAATTAAATATTTTTCAAATTGATGTTTGAATGAATTAAACGGCAATTTTGATTTCGCGTCACACGTGACGTCACGGTCTCGCCCGATGACTCGGGCGCGCGTAGCCCCGCCCACCCTTCGGCCTGCGGCGCGTGGTGGGGGGAGCCCGGCGAGCGTGCGGGACTTTTTCGCCCGCGAGTCTGGCATATCTGAATACATGTATCTTAAAGTCGCTTCAATTAAGATAACATTTCTCAGAAAACAGCTTGGTTATCCGCAATCGACTGTGCCGAGTTTACGGCGCAGATTTGAATTATTCAAAAAATTCAAACAAAAAAAGGATTTGAAATCGGCGTTCTCGCTAAGACTATAGGAACAGGCTGAACCATTGAATATCGGAGAACGCAAGGTCGCAGTCGATTTCATCGCTTTGAAATCCATCCAAAAATGATTTTACAGCTTGGCTATCCGCGATCGACTGTGTCGGGTTTACGCCGCAGATTTCAAATATTTTCAAAAAGAAAAGAGATGAAATCGGCGTTTTCGCTCAGAATATCGAAACGGGCTAAACCATTGAATATCGGAGAACAGAAGGTCGCAGTCGATTTCATCGCTTTAAAACCCATCCAAAAATAATTTTACATCTTGGCTATCCGCGGTCAACTGTGCCGAGCTTACGATGCAGATTTAAATTATTTTCAATAAAAAAGAGACGAAATCGGCGTTTTCGCTCAGACTATCGGAACGGGCTGAACCATTGAATATCGGAGAACGCAAGGTCGCAGTCGATTTCATCGCTTTAAAATCCATCCAAAAATGATTTTACATCTTGGCTATCCGCAATCGACTGTGCCGAGTTTACGACACAGATTTAAATTATTTTCAATAAAAAAGAGATGAAATCGGCGTTTTCGCTCAGAATATCGAAACGGGCTAAACCATTGAATATCAGAGAACAGAAAGTCGCAGTCGATTTCATCGCTTTAAAAATCATCCAAAAATGATTTTACATCTTGGCTCTCCGCGGTCGACTGTGTCGAGCTTACGACGCAGATTTAAATTATTTTCAATAAAAAAGAGATGAAATCGGCGTTTTCGCTCAGACTATCGGAACGGGCTGAACCATTGAATCTCGGAGAACGCAAGGTCGCAGTCGATTTTATCGCTTTAAAATCCATCCAAAAATGATTTTACATCTTGACTATCCGCGGTCGACTGTGCCGAGTTCACGACGCAGATTTAAATTATTTTCAATAAAAAAGAGATGAAATCGGCGTTTTCGCTCAGAATATCGAAACGGGCTAAACCGTTGAATATCGGAGAACAGAAGGTCGCAGTCGATTTCATCGCTTTAAAACCCATCCAAAAATGATTTTACATCTTGGCTATCCACGTTCGACTGTGTCGAGCTTACGACGCAGATTTAAATTATTTTCAATAAAAAAGAGATGAAATCGGCGTTTTCGCTCAGACTATCGGAACGGGCTGAACCATTGTATATCGGAGAACGCAAGGTCGCAGTCGATTTCATCGCTTCAAAATCCATCCAAAAACGATTTTACAGCTTGGCTATCCGCGATCGATCGACTGTGCCGAGTTTACGACGCCGGTCTTCCGGGCATACCGCGTCAATGGCTAAGATGCTCCAATTCAAAACAATGATTCTGTCTGAAACGCTCATGAGTTTTTCTCCACGTTTGAATTGAATCGAGGCGACATTCTCATTCACACAGTAGATTCAAAAGCACCTGAGAATGAAAACGACACGAATGTTAGAGTCGCGTCAATCGAAATAATATTTTTCATGAAAAAAACCAATGGCTTGTAGCCTTCCAATTCGATCGAGGGAGGCGAAAGTGAAACTTTTTTGTCTCCGATGATCAATCGCAATTGAGGCGACAATTTCATTTACACAGTGCATTCGAAAGCACCTGAGAATGTCACCGACACTTATGTTAAAGTCGCGTCAATCGGAATAATATTTTTCATAAAATAAACTTATAGCTTCTAGCCTTCCGATTTCATCGAGGGAGGCGAAAGTAGAATTCTTATTCTAAGATAATTAATCGGAATTGAGGCGACAATTCCATTTACACAGTAAATTCAAAAGCACCTGAGAATGACAACGACACGTATGTTCAAGTTGCGTCAATCGAAATAATATTTTTCAGTAAAAAAAATAATGACTTGTAGCCTTCCGATTCGATCGAGGGAGCCGAAAGTGAAACTTTTTTGTCTCCGATGATCAATCGCAATTGAGGCGACAATTTCATTTACACAGTGCATTCGAAAGCACCTGAGAATGTCAACGACACTTATGTTAAAGTCGCGTCAATCGGAATAATATTTTTCATAAAATAAACTTATAGCTTCTAGCCTTCCGATTTCATCGAGGGAGGCGAAAGTGGAATTTTTATTCTAAGATAATTAATCGGAATTGAGGCGACAATTCCATTTACACAGTAAATTCAAAAGCACCTGAGAATGACAACGACACGTATGTTAAGGTCGCGTCAATCGGAATAATATTTTTCATAAAATAAACTTATAGCTTGTAGCCTTCCGATTTCATCGAGGGAGGCCAAAGTGGAATTTTTATTCTAAGATAATTAATCGGAATTGAGGCGACAATTCCATTTACACAGTGCATTCGAAAGCACCTGAGAATGTCAACGACACTTATGTTAAAGTCGCGTCAATCGGAATAATATTTTTCATAAAATATACTTATAGCTTGTAGCCTTCCGATTTCATCGAGGGAGGCGAAAGTGGAATTTTCATTCTAAGATAATCAATCGTAATTGAGGCGACAATTCCATTTACACAGTAAATTCAAAAGCACCTGAGAATGACAACGACACGTATGTTAAAGTTGCGTCAATCGAAATAATATTTTTCATTAAAGACATAATGGCTTGTAACCTTCCGATTCGATCGAGGGAGGCGAAACTGAAACTTTTTTGTCTCCGATGACCTATCGCAATTGAGGCGACAATTTCATTTACACAGTTGATTCGAAAGCACCTGAGAATGTCAACGACACGTATGTTGAAGTCGCGTCAATCGAAATAGTATTTCTTTAAAAAAAAAATTATTGCTTCCAGCCCACCGATCCGAACGATGAAAGCGAAAGTTACATTTTTTTGTCTGAGTCCATTAATTGCAATCGAAGCGACAATCTTATTCACACAGTTCAGTCGAAAGGATCTTAGAATGATCAAGACATGTACGTTAAAGTCGCTTCAATTAAGATAACATTTCTAAGAAAAAAAAAAACGAATAGCTGTAGCTCGTCGACCAGATCGAGAGGTGAAAGTGAACATTTTTTGTCTGAGATAATGAATCGCATTTGAAGCGACAATTCCATTCACGCAGTGCGTTTAAAAGCACCCAATAATTCCAACGACACGTATGTTAATGTCACGTCAATCGAAATAATATTTCTTTTTTTTTTCTTCTTCATTTTTTTTTTTGTTATCCAGATCGACCGTCTCGAGTTTACGATGCAGATTTCAAATATTTTCAAAAAGAAAAGAGATGAAATCACCGTTTTCGCTCAGACTATCGGAACGGGCTAAACCATTGAATATCGGAGAACGCGAGGTTTCCGTCGATTTCATCGCTTTAAAATCCGTCCAAGAATGATTTTACAGGTTTGCTATCCGCGATCGACTGTTTCGAGTTTACGACGCAGACTTAAATTATTTTCAATAAACAGAGATGAAATCGGTGTTTTCGCTCAGACTATCGGAACGGGCTGAACCATTGAATATCGGAGAACGCAAGGTCGCAGTCGATTTCATCGCTTCAAAATCCATCCAAAAATGATTTTACAGTTTGGCTATCCGTGATCGATCGACTGTGCCGAGTTTACGACGCCGGTCTTCCGGGCATACCGCGTCAATGGCTGAGATGCTACAATTCAAAACAATGATTCTGTCTGAAACGCTCATGCTTTTTTCTCCACGTTTGAATTGAATCGAGGCGACAATTTCATTCACACGGTACATTCAAAAGCACCTGAGAATAACAACGACACGTATGTTAATGTCGCGTCCATCGAAATAGAATTTCTTTTTTAAAAAAATCACTGCTTCCAGCCCACCGATCCGAACGAAGAAAGCGAAAGTTATATTTTTTTGTCTGAGTCCATCAATTGCAATCGAAGCGACATTCTTATTGACACAGTGCAGTCAAAAGGCTCTTGGAATGATTAAAACATGTACGTTGAAGTCGCTTCAATTAAGATAACATTTCTTAGGAAAACAAAAAAAAAACGATGAGCTATAGCTCACCGAACAGATCGAGAGGCGAAAGTGAACATTTTTTGTCTGAGATAATCAATCGCAATTGACGCGTCGTGGTCATTCATACCATGTACTCAGTAGCAACTACGAAATACATCGATATGTATGCAGCAATCCCTTTAAATAGGAAAATTTTTTGAATAAAGACACTTATAACTTGGATAGCTTCTTACGCCGCTTTGATTCAAGCGACCGAGCTTTATTCTCTCGTCCGAGAATAAACTCATCATCAAAAACTCCCCCACTGCGTCGCGTTTCACAAAAAAATGCCGAGAAAAGTCAAATGCTGGGCATATTCTATGGATTTCGTTGCCTCATCGGATATCTACCGTATCGTCCTGGAATCGAAGGATAATATTCGCGATACCTGCAAAACTATTTCATTTTTCTTGTTATTCCATTCCCAGGAATACATTATTCTCTTTGCCGAACATCGATAATTCCTATCATGATGTGTGTGTGAGATATTTGCTCCATAGCAATGGATGTTATAAGAAAACAAAAGAGCATTTCGTCTTCCTTCGCTCTTCTGTTTTATGACATATCTATGCGCAACTATTTTTATCGCTTTAGTCTTCTTTCATTACTGCATCAGTCCGGTCGTTAAAAAAATAATATGATTTATACACGCGAAGAATATGTCGATATGACTGATTGCTACGCGTGGGCGGACCATAACGGTCCCCTCGCGGCTCGACGTTACCGGGAATTATATCCGCAGCGGAACCGATTCCCGAATGCGCGCGTCATATCAGAGGCTTCTCGACGTCTACGTGAGACGGGGAACGTGCTTCCTCATCCTGGAGAAAACGGCGGACCCCCAATGAGGCAAGGAACCTCGGCGAATGAGGAAGCTGTCCTCGATGCATTCCGGGAGGATCCCTGCAACAGCTCTCGATGTGTTGGCCGCGAGCTCAATATGAGCCACACCACCGTCAATCGTATTACGAGGGCCGAGGGTTTATATCCATACCATAAGACTCCAGTTCACGAACTCCACGTTGGAGATCCCGAACAGCGAGTGGAGTTTTGTCGGCAAATGCTCGCGGAGTCGCAAGCCGATCCCCAATTCTTTTCGCGAGTTCTATTCACGGACGAGAGCAATTTTAATCAAAGCGGGGCCAGAAACTGCCATAATGAGCATCATTACGCCGAAGAAAATCCGCATGTTACGCGATCAAGAAGCCACCAAGTTCGGTTTAATGTGAACGTTTGGTGCGGCATTATCGGCAGACATGTGGTACGTGACTGTATGATTGTCTGAGGCATTATCGCTTTCCAAAATACCGTTGTTTCGGGGATCTTTGTCTCTTCGTATAAAGCTATGTTGAATTCTTAAAAAACTAAATTTAAATATTGTGAAAAAAACGCTTTCATGAATCACAAAAAAACCATAAATGTGTAAACGCGGCAGTAAAAGACGCAGTCTCTAATAAACAACGCATCTTCTTGCAGACAGCAGCCTGCGAACTCCCGATGCGGCTGAACGGCGAAAATTATTTAGAGTTCCTCCGGGAAGAATTGCCGGGACTACTCGACGAGATCCCGTTGGACATTCGCCGCGGCATGTGGTTTCAGCACGATGGAGCACCGGCACATTTCTCACGAATCGTTCGTGACTGGTTGCACGAGAGATTCCCCGGAAGATGGATTGGTCGAGGGGGCACGATAAACTGGTCTGCCAGGTCTCCCGATTTGAATCCCCTCGACTTCTTTCTATGGGGGCACATAAAAACATATGTGTACGGCCGTGATCGACCGCAAGACGAGGACGATCTTTGTGCGAGGATCGATGCGGCGATGGAGACCGTCACGGAGGAGATGCTTGCCGGAGTCCAGCGAGACTTTTTCAAGCGTATACGCAAATGCATCGAAGTTGACGGTGGACATTTCGAGCAATTGCTATAATAAGTACGTACGATCTACGATCGCGTACCGATGCGGTTCGAGAGAAACGAGAAAATTGGAAGTTCAAAATTTCTTTTTTATGATCATTATCATTTTAGGAGTCGATATATCGGAGTATTTTCACCGCGAATATCGAAGATCGAAGTCATGTTCCCGTTCCTGTCCCCATTCCCGTTCTACAGATTGCGAAATCCGCATGGTTTTTATTGTTGTTCGAAATTTGAACCGATTTGAAATCGATTGATAATCTCGATTTGATTTGTTCGCAAAGTTTTCTTCTTAATTTCGTCAATAAAACAAACAAAAAAGTTGTACTAGTTCTCTTCTTCGCATCAGCTTCGTGCTCAGTAGGTAAAAAAACTTGGAATGGATGGTTTTTGTCTTTGTATTTTGTGGTCTTTGTCTTTGAATGGTTGTATCCTTCATCCATGCGTCCAAATGAAATGTATGAATGATAATGTCGCTTCAGTTACGATTGATAAACTCAATAAGAGACGTCTTGGGTCTTGTCTCCCTCGATCTATCTTACTTTTTTTATAAGAAATATTATTTAAATTGAAGCGACTGTTGCATGCACGTTGTGGCCTTTCGTAGGGGCTTCCAAATGCACCGTGTAAATGTTAATATCGTTTCAATTAAACTTGATAAACTCAATAAGAGACGTCTTCCATATCGATCGAGATGAAAGGCTACAAGCTATTCGGTTTTTCATAAAGACCACTAAATACATAACATAACATAAACACATAACATAGAGGCCTCTAGAACCACGATAGAAGCACGTTCGACGACTCGGAGAATTCCCGCCCTTGCAAATGATTTTGTGGAGATGCAAATTTTTAACAGACCGATTGGGGAATTAAAGGCGAATATTAGAGAATTTATATTAAGATATGAGCGAATGAAAAAGGTGTAAACAAAGAAAATTATTATTGTTTAACGAAAAAAGATTCATCTACTGTGCTATATTATATCAAGTAAATTCAAACGTGTATATGAAATGTAAAAGGGCTTGTCGCCGTTAAATAAATAAATAAATAAGTAAGAAATATGAATTTGATTGGAGCGACTTTTCCATACGTCTCGTTGACGTTTGCAAGGGCTTTCGTGTATACCGTGTCAATGGCTAGGATGCTTCAATTCAGAATAATGATTCTATGCCTGAAACGTTCTCACTTCTTTTCTCCACGTTCGGATTGGAAGGCTAAAAGCTCCGAAATATTTCATAGCGATTTTTATTTTTTGTTATTTTGTTTGTTATTTTAATTGAAGCGATATTATTATTCATAGAGTGCATCCGGACACATCTACGAAAGACACCAACACGTATGCAACAGTCGCGTCAATCGAAATAATATTTCTCACAAAAAAACTAATAGCTTGTAGCCTTCCGATTCGGTCGAGGGAGGCGAAAGTAAAATTTTTATTCTGAGATAATTAATCGTTATTGAGGCAATGATTTCATTTGCACAGTGAATTCAAAAGCACGTGACAATTACAATGAGATATATGGAAAAGTCACTACGATTGAAATACTATTTCTTTGAAAAAAAATAATAGCTTGTAGCATTTCGATTTGCTCGAGGGAGGCGAAAGGGACATCTTTTTGTCTGAGGTTATTATTAACAATCGAAGCGACAATCTCATGTAGACAGTGCATTCGCCAGGATCTTACGATGATAAAGACATGTATGGTGAAGTCGCTTTAATTAAGATAATAATTCTTAGAAAAAAAAGACGAATAGCCGTAGCTCACCGACCCGATCGAGACCGGGGGAAGGGAAATTTTTTTGTCTGGGATAATTAATCGCAATTAAGGCGATAATTTATACACACAGTGTGTTTGAAAGCACCGGAAAATGATAACGACACGTATGTCAATGTCACTTCAATTGAGATTCAATTAAAAGATAACACCATACGCAAGGATTACCTCCAGCAGCCGTCGGTAGCAAACAAACCCGGTGGAGCCGCGGCCGAAACGGTGCTGAGGTGCCCGGCTCTCCTGAGTCGGGTTATGTGCACGACGTTGCGCGGCAAACGGGCGCCCGTGTAGCATAACACTGGGAACTTCGTATTGGCCACACAGGGAATCCCCTGTAGATATGATGGACACCAGCAGAAGATACGTTCGAATCATCCTTTTTGGTTTTCATCGTATGATTGCATTTTTCATATCGTTTAATTTCGTTCTGTCGTGCCATGGTTACGCATGGAAAACGTTTAATTTTTTTCATTTATGAATTGACGAAAACGTGATACAAGCAATCACCACATGGATTTTTTTTCGCTAAATCTTGTATCACGTTCATTACATTCAAGAGACAGCTTGCTTTTATTAACATAGTTAGTTTACCGATAGAAAAATCAGAGCACGGACATTTTTATAAACATTTTTATTTCGCGTTTCATTGATAAAAAAAAAAAAAAACGGAAACGCCAATCGTCGTTTTGACGCCGGCTCCAGGGAGGCCACGTGTCGCGGCAGCACTTTAAACGCTGGGCAATATTGCCCAATTCGGCGAACGACGCGCTGTCAAAAAAGACAAAATATCAACAAATCTGTGTGTACAAAATAATAAATAAAAAATTCATTAAAAGATGAAAAAAAAGCTTACTAATGATGGTCAGGGCCGACGAATCTCTCCACGTTTTTTTCCTCCAACATCGCCCACAGGTATCTCCAATTTGCATAAATGAACTTCCGGAAGTATTCGCGTCGCGATCTCGACACCTCTCGAGCGAATATATTCTTTAAAACTACCGTGTTTTGAGAAATATCCTTGGAATACTTGATGCTTAATCGCGGCATCTAGTCGCGATTTATTTGTTTTTTTCTTCTTACCGGCACTTGTGTTTTCAACGGCAATATTTGTTCACGTGATTCATTGTGCAACTAGTGTCGTCACGTGCTTATGTCCCGTCACTATCGGCAACGCAATAGAAAGTACGTAAGTATGAAGTTTGGCGAGAAACAACTGATGGTTGAAAGAAAAAAATTAAAAGTTTTGGCGAGAAACAAGTGGCGATCGCGAGTGATGAAACGCGAAAAGATGCCGCGATTGAAGATTAAGTATCCAAAGGATATTTCCCAAAACGCTGAGTACTTCGGTCAGTTTTTGTGCGCGCTTTCACCATACATCGTGGAATTAAATGACCGACGTGGCCTTCGATCGTTAGAGCTCACGGTAGTTTTAAAGAATATATTCGCTCGAGAGGTGTCGAGATCGCGACGCGAATACTTCCGGAAGTTCATTTATGCAAATTGGAGATACCTGTGGGCGATGTTGGAGGAAAAAAACGTGGAGAGATTCGTCGGCCCTGACCATCATTAGTAAGCTTTTTTTTCATCTTTTAATGAATTTTTTATTTATTATTTTGTACACACAGATTTGTTGATATTTTGTCTTTTTTGACAGCGTGTCGTTCGCCGAATTGGGCAATATTGCCCAGCGTTTAAAGTGCTGCCGCGACACGTGGCCTCCCTGGAGCCGGCGTCAAAGCGACGATTGGCCTCAGGACGATCCATCAAGCGGAGGAGAACATCCTAGTGTGACAGCCGGAGACAGCCCAAGATCAGAAGAAGAAGAAAAAGGCGGAGAAGATCTAGTGCCGAAGGACAATGGAGACGCAGACGACGCGCCGTTCCTCGGCTTCGCCGTAGCAAATGAAGGATCGGACACGGACGAAGAGCCTTTTCTTGGCTTCTCTTTGGCGGAACGTAAGTCCATGACAAAAAAATTTGAATACTAATAAACTGTACAATACGGTATACAGTAATAATATGTTAATTATGTTTTTTTTGTTTAATTAATTTGTTGGTTCCAGAGGCAGTCGGGTGTTAAGGATGCAAAAGAGGATGCTAAGATGCAACCGAATGATTTATATTTCGACTCATAATTTTTTTTATTTTTTATTTATGTGTTAATGTATTTGAGGTGGAATATAAAACGGATATAATGACATAGCCTGATGTTCATTTTTCTACCTGATCACGTAACATTGTTGAAAGAAATAACGAATAATTCGTAGCCCTCCGATTCGATCGACAGAGGCGAGCGTAAAATGTTGTTGTCTTAGATTACTAATCGTGATTGAAGCAACGTTATCGTTCATCCGATGCAATTGGAAATACCTACGAAAGACAATGAGACTTATGGAAAAGTCGCTTCAATTACGACCGATAATCTAAGACAGAGACGTTTTACACTCGCTTACCTCGATCCAATTGGCGCGCTACGAGCTGATTTTTTTTATACAAAATGTTTGCTTTAATTGAAACCACTTTTCCATATGTCTCATAGACATTCTCAGTTTCATTCGAATGCACCGTGTGAATAAAATTGTCGCCTCGATTACGATTGATTATCGGAGACAAAAAAAAAATTAACTTTCGCCTCTCTCGATCGGATCGGTAGGCTACGCGTATTCGTTTCTTTTCTAATAAGTATTATCTTAATCGAAGCGAGTTTCAAATACGTGGCGTTATCATTCTCAATTACTTCCGAATGCAACGTATAAATGAGAACTTCGCTTTGATTGCGATTGATTATCTGAGTCAAAAAAATTTTACGTTTGCCTGCCTCAATCTAATCGGAAGGCTACAAGCTATTAGTTTTTTAATGGGAAATGGGATACACGAAAAAAATTTTGTTTTTAATTTTGTTTTATTTTTTATCTTGTATTAAAAAAAACTATTTACATGTGAAGGTCGAAAAAAAATAAAAATAAAACGGAAAAGAATCGAAAATAAAACAATAACGCAACGTTCGTCGCGGAAGGATGGCTGCGGCGGCCATCTGCTTATCGCCCACGTTTCTGTAACAAAATTAATGTAAAACAATGGTCATTATTAATATTTTCACTAATTTTATTGTTCAATATTTTTAATTGAATTCTTTTTTCTTACCTTCTTCGTTGGCGGCTGTTTCGCTTCTGAAGTACCAGCGACCGAAGGGGAAACGATTCTGCAATAAACAAAGAATGTTATTGGAAAAACAAAAACAATATTATATCTTTTTCTTTTCTCAATTCACACAAATACTTACATATTCGAATTGGCGTCCATCATCCGCTGCGCCGCAGACCCTCGGTGATACAATCGTGGTACGATCACGTCGCTATCCGAGGAATCTGCGGCGTCAGTCGAGTCCATCGGCACCAAATCGATGATAAGCTTCCCCTCCGAGTCGCTGGAAGCCGGATCCTCATCCTCGTCTTCGTCCTCCTCTTCCATTCTTTGTCCTTCGTCCTCGTCCTCGTCCTCACCTTTCCCGTCGTTTCTTGGCCCGTCGTCCTCGTCCTCGTCCGCATCTTTCCCGTCGTTTCCTGGCCCTTCGTTCTCGTCCTCGTCCTCCTCATCCTTTCTTTGTCCTTCGTCCTCGTCCTCGTCCTCCTCATCCATTCTTTGTCCTTCGTCCTCGTCCTCGTCCTCATCTTTCCCGTCGTTTCCTCCCCCTCCGTCCCCGTCCTCCTTACCGTCCATCTCCACTTCGCCCTCGTCTTCCTCGTACTCCACCTCCAACTCATCGTTTGTCGCCCTCTTTCGTTTTTTTTTAGCTCTCTCTCTCTTCTTCTTTTTTCTTCCTTCGCGTGGGTGCGCAACTGCCTCCTTCGATTTAATTCATCGCTTGCGGCCTGACCGAGATCGAAGTAAGTTTGGCTGTTAACAGAAAAACAATAAAAATTGGATGTTAGAGGCGCGTGGCATGAATAATTTACATTTCCAGCAAAAAAGAAACGTTCGACTCTGATTGCGCCTTCTTGAACAACGTAATAAAAATTCAATCGAATCGAGAAAGTGAAGACAGAAGGATCATTAACATTTTTTTTTCTACGCCGCAATGAATAAAGATTTGAATAAACCTTTTGTCCTTGCTTTGTCCATTTGATAGAATTTTTGTTACGTCGTTCAAGAATGCGCAATACTATCTCCTTCCTTAACGCACCAAAACAACAATTTCACTCGACGGATAGTGAAATGTCGTCTCGCAGCGTCAACTATAAAAATTGTCTTGCGCCTTCTCGAATGGCGCAGCAAAAATTCCATCGAATTCAGAAAGCAACGACACATGGTTTATTTCAATCTTTGTTCGTTGCGCCGTAGAAAGAACAAATTTGAATAAACCATGTGTCGCTGCTTTCTGAATTCGATGGAATTTTTACTGCGCCATTCAAGAAGGCGCAAGACAAATTTTGTAGTTGACGCTGCGAGACGACATTTCACTATCCGTCGAGTGAAATTGTTGTTTCGGTGCGTTAAGGAAGGAGAATGTATTGCGCATTCTTGAACGATGTAACAAAAATTCTATCAAATGGACAACAGGTTACTCAAATCTTTATTGATTGCGGCGTAGAAAAAAAATGTTAATAATCCATCCGTCTTCACTTTCTCGATTCGATAGAATCTTTCTTACATTATTAAAGGAGTTGCAATACATTTTGCCATAGTTTGTCAATAGAATTTCGTTTCTTTCTGCTGTTTAGCGACAGCATAGAAAAAAAATTCTATTGACAAACACCTAGCGTAAAAAAAAAAAAAAGAAAATTATCGTATAATTTTTTTAATACTTACAACTCGGTCGCCTCGATGCACTGCCCAATCTCGTTTTCTCGGAGAAACTCTGCGAGAAAATTCGTCTCGCGACCGACAAAAACTCTGATGTAGTTTTGCCGGTGGCGATTCGGCGTTCGCGCGTACACCTTATGCACGATCGTCGATAGTTGCCACGATCGTAGCTCGAACCTCCGATCTTCCTTAGCGGCCTCGTTCAAATCGGCGATGAATTCCGTCAAAGCGCACATCAAACGCCCAAAATGCTCACAATTCGACGAAATATCTTTCCCGTAGCCCGGCATGTTATTCACGTGTCTTTCCTCAATGAAAGGTGAAAGACGTTTCGCGCTGTCTGCTTCGCGCGCCACCGCGCACGCGCCAATAGTACTATGTCCCTCGCTCTCGTTGCGTCGTCGGGTCATCTTAGCCGAATCATGTCGTTTCAAACATCTCATTAAATTCCCGCGTGCGCAAGGATAGCGGTAGTGTGTAAGGTAAGGATGGCAGTAGCGATCATTGGTTTCAATTTTTTTTTATTCCACGCATTTTTGCCATCGTTGGCATCGAGGCGACCGAGTTGTAAGTATTAAAAAAATTATACGATAATTTTCTTTTTTTTTTACGCTAGGTGTTTGTCAATAGAATTTTTTTTCTATGCTGTCGCTAAACAGCAGAAAGAATTTTTACTGCACCTTCTTGAATGGCGCAGTAAAAATTCCATCGAATTCAGAAAGCAGCGACACATGGTTTATTCAAATTTATTCTTTCTACGGCGCAACGAACAAAGATTGAAATAAACCATGTGTCGTTGCTTTCTGAATTCGATGGAATTTTTGCTGCGCCATTCGAGAAGGCGCAAGACAATTTTTATAGTTGACGCTGCGAGACGACATTTCACTATCCGTCGAGTGAAATTGTTGTTTTGGTGCGTTAAGGAAGGAGAATGTATTGCGCATTCTTGAACGAGGTAACAAAAATTCTATCAAATGGACAAAGCAAGGACAAAAGGTTTATTCAAATCTTTATTCATTGCGGCGTAGAAAAAAAATGTTAATGATCCTTCTGTCTTCACTTTCTCGATTCGATTGAATTTTTATTACGTTGTTCAAGAAGGCGCAATCAGAGTCGAACGTTTCTTTTTTGCTGGAAATGTAAATTATTCATGCCACGCGCCTCTAACATCCAATTTTTATTGTTTTTCTGTTAACAGCCAAACTTACTTCGATCTCGGTCAGGCCGCAAGCGATGAATTAAATCGAAGGAGGCAGTTGCGCACCCACGCGAAGGAAGAAAAAAAAAGAAGAGAGAGAGAGCTAAAAAAAAAAACGAAAGAGGGCGACAAACGATGAGTTGGAGGTGGAGTACGAGGAAGACGAGGGCGAACTGGAGATGGACGATAAGGAGGACGGGGCCGGAGGGGGAGGAAACGACGGGAAAGATGAGGACGAGGACGGAGGGGGAGGAAACGACGGGAAAGATGAGGACGAGGACGAGGACGAGGACGAAGGACAAAGAAAGGATGAGGAGGACGAGGACGAGGACGAAGGGCCAAGAAACGACGGGAAAGATGCGGACGAGGACGAGGACGACGGGCCAAGAAACGACGGGAAAGATGAGGACGAGGACGAGGACGAGGACGAAGGACAAAGAATGGATGAGGAGGACGAAGACGAGGATGAGGATCCGGCTTCCAGCGACTCGGAGGGGAAGCTTATCATCGATTTGGCGCCGATGGACTCGACTGACGCCGCAGATTCCTCGGATAGCGACGTGATCGTACCACGATTGTATCACCGAGGGTCTGCGGCGCAGCGGATGATGGACGCCAATTCGAATATGTAAGTATTTGTGTGAATTGAAAAAAGAAAAAGATATAATATTGTTTTTGTTTTTCCAATAACATTCTTTGTTTATTGCAGAATCGTTTCCCCTTCGGTCGCTGGTACTTCAGAAGCGAAACAGCCGCCAACGAAGAAGATAAGAAAAAAGAATTCAATTAAAAATATTGAATAATAAAATTAGTGAAAATATTAATAATGACCGTTGTTTTACATTAATTTTGTTACAGAAACGTGGGCGATAAGCAGATGGCCGCCGCAGCCATCCTTCCGCGACGAACGTTGCGTTATTGTTTTATTTTCGATTCTTTTCCTTTTTATTTTTTTTCGACCTTCACATGTAAATAGTTTTTTTTAATATAAGATAAAAAAAAAAAAAAAATTAAAAACAAAATTTTTTTCGTGTATCCCATTTCCCATTAAAAAACTAATAGCTTGTAGCCTTCCGATTAGATTCAGGCAGGCAAACGTAAAATTTTTTTGACTCAAATAATCAATCGCAATCAAAGCGAAGTTCTCATTTATACGTTGCATTCGGAAGTAGTTGAGAATGATAACGCCACGTATTTGAAACCTCGCTTCGATTAAGATAATACCTATTAGAAAAAAAACGAATACGCGTAGCCTACCGATCCGATAGAGAGAGGCGAAAGTTAATTTTTTTTTTTCTCCGATAATCAATCGTAATCGAGGCGACAATTTTATTCACACGGTGCATTCGAATGAAACTGAGAATGTCTATGAGACATATGGAAATAAAACCTGTTAATGCGTTGTCTTGAACGCACCGAAAAAATCGCGAGCGAGACCAGGTCATGGCCTTCGGGAAGCGAATGGAAATCGAGACGGAAAAGTAAACAAAAACCGGAAGGAAATGGAATCGGGAAGGGAAACTAAAGGAGGAATGGAATACGGAAAGGAAAACGGGAATAGAAAGAGCAATGGAAATCGGGAGAAGAATGGAGCCGGAAAGGGGAATAGAAACTGGCAATTGAGGAGGAAAGAAAACCGGGGACAGAACGGAAACGGAAAAAAGAATGGGAACCGGCTGTAATATGAAAATCGAAGGGGAAATGGAAAAGGGAATGAATACTGGACGGGAAATAGAAAGGAGAACGAAAAATACAAACCGGATGAGAAATGGAAACGGAAGGGGGCTCAATTCACGCTTGCATTGAATTAAACCTCTTATGTAACCCTGTATCTTGTCCCTTGGCTCATAATCGTACATAAAGTCGCATATATTCTTCAATCTTGAGATATCGAAGGCATGGAAGGTAGGCAAATCAACCACATAGTCGAGAAACGCGATTATTAGATGTCAAAATATTTCGGGAACGTTCGTTATATTTTTTTCAAATTTAACGAATTCTCGTCGAGTATTTTCATATTTATTTACTTCTGACATAATATTTATATCTTTAGTGTTTCACCACGACGGTAGTGCGGCTAACGTCACGTCATTAAGCACCTTGTCGCTGATAAAAACAAGGAACCTAACACCGTGACGTGAGCCGTACCGCCATATTCATTTCAACGTCAATCGCGGTCACGAAAGTTTGAACTCGGCAAAAATTTATTAAAATATGTCGGAAGCAAACGAATACGAATTGTGACGTGGATTTTTCGCTCCCGTCACAAAGCCGGAAAGTAAGGAGGGCAAGAGATGGCACGGCTCAACGGGCAACGTTCTGGTCCTCGGTACCTTCCCTCTCGGCAATCCAACAGGGCGATAGATAGCTTTTCAAATTGTATTCTCATTATTTTGATTATTTTTCTTTCCGGTAAACGAGCGAGGGTCTTAGCGCGTAGTCATCGACAACGTCGTCAACGCGGGGATCGACGTTACCGACGCACCCGAGAGCGTCGACACGGCTCTCGACATTGGCAAGGGCGGCAGCGAGTCCACGCTCTCGCTGGCAGCATCGGTGGGTACCGGGCAGCGGGAGAACTTGGCCAGCGCTACGGCCACGCAGCAGTAACGGAGCGCGCGACGGGACTCTACCGCGCGCTCCAAAGGCAACGAACAACGAGCCTCGACTCTCCAGCTCTCGTCCGAGAGCGGTACAGGATTGTTCAGCAAGGGCCTCGAAGAAACGATCCGTTACTCGAGCATCGTTCTCGCGATAGCGGGCGGAGGATCGACTCGAAGCCTCACCCCTCGCTTTAATGATAAAGCCTCGTCTTCCGGAAGAACGCAGCATCGCTACCGCATCGCTCTCCGGAGAACACGCAAGACTCTGCGTCATCGGGACCCTAGCGTCATCCGCTCTCGCCGTGGATCGTCTATCCACGACCACGGCGAACGTACGCAAGAACGCGCGCTCTCGTTAATTGAATTGGCGCGCGAGGAGTTATGAAAATCGTCTCCGAATTCGGCTAGGGGGCCTAACGTTAGAGTAGGCAGGGTGGGGGTCGCTGACCGGTTCCGCGAAATCGCGAACGATCTCGGGGACTCGAGCGTTGTACACCGAAGGAGCAGGACGTTGTCACCGTTGCCGACCGTGCTGTCCCGCGAGAACCGACGCCTAGCCACCCGCGATCTCGAAGGCTCGACGAGGAATTTCCCGAGGGGCTTCGTTTACAGCAGAAATTACCCGGTAAGGCCGTCGTTCGTTTCCGGACAGGCTTTCGTTCAAGTTTTCGGCCAAAAAGTTTTCGGCCAAATCTTAGTTTTCGGCCAAAAAGATCCCGAGCGATATTGCCGGGCGGTGCGTTATCGTGCATGGCAATCAGTGTTCTGTAGAATCCCGCGAACCGAAAAGCTATCGCCGGTGTTGACTTAATTTTATTATAATTTATTTATTGAGATTTTTCCGAATCGCCGAGAGGGATTCAACTAATATTTTATTATTCTTATTTTTCTGGTAAAATTGCCTCACGCGCGAGAGTCCTTAGTTTTAGTTAGTGTAAGTTTCTTGTGTCTGGGGGAAAACGCGAACTCCAACCGTTCTCGAGAGCCGTTAACGTTCCACGTCTCAATTCTGTCCGATTAATTTTCGCCACACGCGTCTCGCTTCTTTTATTCGTTTCCGACTATTTTTCTGTATTAATTTCTGGACTTTGTAATAATCTGTTTGACCTCGTGACTTCGTTTTACTTTATTCTGTTGACGTTCGTCTATTTTATTTTGTAACGATTAATTTTATTGGCGTGACGACGAGACGCGTGTCTTTTCTCTGTACTGTAACGGCTTCAGCCTTGGCTCTCGAGAGCCAGCGTACTAGGGAAGGTCGACTTGACCTCTAATTGTTTGCCGCGGGAACGCGCTTCGAAAATCGAAACTTCGAGAACCAACAGCCATTGTCAGGACCTCTTGCCGTTGTTACATTACATTTATCCGTTTGTCGAGATTAGGGTGAAAATAAAATTTGTTAAAATTGGTTTCCCGAAGTAAGATTATTGGTGAATCCGTCGCAATTTGTAACCCAACCTCCCCCTCTACCATACCCCATGGCTGCTTGCTAGCCGAGCAATCATCTCGCTCCCGATTCCTTCGATAAAAATTTGTATCGAGAGCCTAGCTCTCGAGACTGGCGCCCAGAAGGATCGCTTAGTCCTGCGGGATCTGGTTTGATTACGGGAATACGCGTGACAGAATATACTCGGCGAAAAGTTCTGAAATACGAAATAGTATATTGTGCAACAAGGGTCGAAAGTTGGCGATTGCGACGAGTGTGAGGTTTGCTGCCCGAGCGAAGCGAGGGCTGCAATCACACGAGTCGCAATCGCCAATTCGACCCTCGTTGCACATCATATTTTTCGTAACGAGTGCATGAATCTGCGGCACTTGGAATGGCAGTCGCGCGAGACGAACACTGAAAAGTGAGGTTATGACTCTAGGGGCGAAAGTAAACTCCCAAGGGCCGAAAGTGAACAAAATACGAACTGCGCATGCGCGACTTTATCATTTCACCACGGGTTCGCGACTGGCATGCTATTGGCCACTTGCGGCTCGCAAGACTGCCATGGAAAGTGCCGCGATTCATGCACGAGTTACGAAAAAAATATAGTGAACGTTCCGGAAGTATTCGGACGCTTAATGATTTCTTTAATCGACTATGTGGTCGATTTGACTAAATTCGATGACTTCAAGACCCCAAACATAAAAAAAATCTGCGATTTCATCTACGAATACGAGCCGGCGGTCAAACGACAGGACTACGTCCGAGGTTTGATTCAACGCAAGCGTGAATTCTTCTTGCACTTCCTGAAAACACATGGCATCCGGAAGAAAACGAGGGAAAACTTTGAATTGTAGATACAACGTTTAACCCGTCGTATGTCCCGTAAGTTATTAATAATATAAACTAATAAACATTGAATATTGCAGTCAAACGTTTGAAGAAATCGGAAAAGCAGCGCGTGCGGAGATTGTTACTTTCGACAATCGAGTAAAGAAATCCGCAAAAGCAGTCGACGCTGACAAATGGTATGTAATTTTTTGCAATTGGGGAACGGAAACGGGAAAGGGAATGAGAACGAGTAATGATAGCGAATACATATTCATAATTTTATTACCTGATACTTTGATTACATTTTAATTCCAGCGCTGATGAAAACGCAATTGCACAATCTAGTGCGAGTGGACATCACGATAGAGAAGAATATGGAAACGAAGCGGAGGATCAGAGAGAGAATGAAGAAACGAGCGAAAAAGACAGTGCAGGAGAGAACGATAGAGAGGTCGAAAGACAGAAAGAACAAGAAAACGGACGGCAGAGTGAACGAGAGAAGGAAGAAGAGAAAGAAAAAGATAAAGAACAAGGGAACGAAAGAGAGAAAGAACAAGAGAAAAATAGAGGCAATGATACTGAAGAAAAGGAGGAAAAGCCGAAACGGAAAAGGAAGCGAGAGCTGGATTTCTTATTAGCGAATCAAGAAGCGTTTGTTTATAAAACCCATTACAATCACACGCCGTACAGTAGTACATAAATTTTTGTCGACGGTACCAAATTCTTTGTCCGAACTGAAAAAAATAAATAAAAAATAACTGCCGCCTGTTCACTTACAATAAAACGTTTCATGTTAATAACGTAAAGAGAAAATAATTAATGAAAGCAATACTACAAATGCTTATAACTACGCTAACTAATCATACTTACCTGTTAAGTCGTAATTTGCAGCGATGATCCTCTTCGTCGTCCCTCTTCGTCCCTCGCCGTTCCTCGCCGTTCCTCGCCGTCTTACTCCGTTGAAGTGCATCGCCGATTGACATAATCGATCGCAGATAGCCAAGCTGTAGAATAATTTTTGGATGGATTTTAAAGCGATGAAATCGACTGCGACCTTGCGTTCTCCGATATTCAACGGTTCAGCCCGTTCCGATAGTCAGAGCGAAAACGGCGATTTCATCTCTTTTTTTTTTAAATAATTTAAATGTGCGTCGTAAACTCGGCACAGTTGATCTGGATAACCAAGCTGCATTGTGTGAATACGATTGTCGCTTCGATTGCAATGTGTTCGGGATTCGGGCAAACATCACCTCGCTGAGCTCGGAGGAATGCCGAGCGAATTTCGGGCTTGGGTCAGTGCCCTCGGGGCATTGACACCTGTCCGATACATGACGAATCTGTCACCTGTATTTTCTCGCATTCTCGGTGGCTCTCGCTTTCGCCGACTCTTTTTCGCAAGGGCAGTCAGGCTTGGCGACCCGGCGAGAGCGCACCGAACAAAACACTGCCTCTGTCTTCACGCGAATTCCTCGCGCTTCTCTCTCGGAGCTATCCGGGATATTTCCGATTTATCTTGTTATCGTTTTGAGTTAATAAATGCAGAGTTTATGGTGTGTTAAGCCGCTGTGTCGAGTAAACTATTCTTTCCCTTCCTCCGATCCGCTCACCTTCGTTAAATCTCGCTCATTTTTGGTCCTTCGAGCCGGATCGGAGTGACAGGGAAAACTCTCATTCTCGCGGTGCCCGAAGCGAGGCTCACGTTGTGCGAACAGCCTCCTTCGTTCACATCTCAGGTGCGGTACTGAAGCAGTGAGTGTGGAAATCTGTGCATCGCGAGTAATCGAACATTTCGTGTGGGACGGCCCACTGGACAATACCGCGTCGCTAACCGTCGTCTCAGTTCGGCGTCGAGACGTTTCACGGTCACCGGTTCCCTGTGTGCGTACGTGTGTCGCGCGCGTTGCAGGACTCTCGCTAACGGCGACAGTGCACGAGCTGTCGAAATCAGCTGGGTCGTGAGTCACTGTGCCGGTCATCGCCCTCGCGCCTAGCTCGAACTCTTTCTCGCCGCCGCGCTCACGCCCGCGTTAGCGTCGCTCTCTCTCGAGACCGCTCACTCGCGAACTGTCTCGCTAGACCCCCTCGGTCTCGCTCTCGCTCCCGCGGCTGGTCGGGCGCTCTCTCTCCCTCTCGCAGCTACCCGTCGCCTTTTCGGGCCTGCTTGGCTATCGCGCTCTCCGAGGCTTTCTCTCGTTCGCGTCTTCGCGAGGCTCCGAGGCACCGCGGCTCTTCCTCGTTCTCGCGTTTCCCTCGTTGCGTCGCGAGATTCCTCAATACTCGTCACGATGGAGAGCCTTCTGTTAAAGCAGGAACGCACTGCCGGGCTTATCACGCGCGCGCTCGAGAATTTGAAGAAGGTTGGCCAAGCCAACATAACGCCCGGTGTCGTCGAGGCGCGGCTTACCGCCCTCAATAAAAAGTGGGAGACGTTCGAGGAAACCCACGCCGACATCGAAGACTCAGCGACCGACGAGGACCTGAAGGGCGCTTACTTTACGAGGGACATATACACCGTCACCGAGGAAAGTTTTTTCGCGAGCAAGGGGAGAATGCTCGACATCATTCGGCAGTTCAAGGAGCAGAGGGAAGATTCGGCGGCCAAACCCGCGCCTGTCTCGCAGCAACTGCCGAGAATTTCGTTGCCGAAGTTCTCCGGTGACTTCGCGGAATGGCCCACGTTCCGAGACTTGTTCAATTCGATGGTAGGCGACCACGCTTCACTCTCGGCGATCGAGAAGCTTCATTATTTGAAGACGAGCCTCGTGGATGAGCCAGCCAACCTCATCGCATCCATCCCTCTCACAGCGGAGAATCTGGCTGCGGCATGGAAGGCGCTGGTCGACCGCTACGAGAACGTTCGACTGCTCACTCTCGCTCAGCAGTGGAACATCTATTCGTTGGCGCCGATGCGAACTGAGTCATCCGCCGAGCTGCGAGCGCTCTACAACGGGACAGTCAACGCCGTGTCGGCTCTCAAAGCTCTCGGTCGTCCTGTCGACGGCCATGGCGATTGGCTCGTGTTTCTGACCGTGCAGAAACTCGACAAGCAGTCTCGCCGTGAGTGGGAGTTGCACGTCGGGGCGCAAAAAACTCCGTCGACGTTCGAGGAGCTTCGCTCGTTCCTCGAGGCGCGGATGTGCGCTATCCAGGCTCTCGATCCTCAGGGTTCAGCGTCATCGTCATCGGCGAAGGCTCCGACGAGCTCGCAGGCGAGTCAACCGAGGCCGGAGCCGAAGAACAGCTCGCGCGTTAAGTCGCACCTCGCTACTGGCCCTCCCTCGAGCTTGAGGAAGTGTCCTCTCTGTCGCCACGATCATTACGTCGGTGCGTGCGACAGCTTCCGCTCCAAATCGCCCGAGGAGCGCAAGGCCTTCGTTCTCGCGAATAAACTGTGCGTGAATTGCCTTGGGCAGCACTTCGTTCGCGAGTGCCGCTCTCAAAGGCTCTGCCAAACGTGCAAAGCCAAGCACCACACGCTTATTCACGACGCGAGTGCGAATTCGGCGGGTTCAGGCTCGTCGCGTGTTAATCAGGCTCAATCCGCGCCGGTTGAGCGCACGGAGGCGTCCGCAGCTCCCGGCGTTTCGGCGCTCACAGCTCGTTGCAGCCCTCCGTCGTCGGAAACAACGGTGCTCCTCGCCACCGCGGTCGTCGACGCGCTCACGGCGGGCGGCACTCCTGTTCGCGTTCGTGCACTCCTCGATCAAGGCTCCGCCGGCACATTCGTCTCCGAATCTCTCGCTCAGCGATTGAGACTCCCGCGTTCATCCGCGTCGGTACCCGTCGCCGGCATCGGAGGCAGAACAATCTTCACTCGAGGGAGCGTGTCCGTGAAGATCGCGTCTCGCGTCGATCCTTCGTTCGAGCTCGAGTTCAGAGCTCTCGTGCTTCCCGGGCTCACGTCGTACCTGCCTCCGAGGTCAGTCTCGCCGTCTCGCTGGGCGCATCTCGAAGGGCTCGCTCTCGCTGACCCAGACTTTTCGTCGAATCTGCGAGTGGACATCCTCCTCGGTGCGCGCGAGCTGCCGGAGCTTTGGCTCCCGGAGAGGCGGTACATCGGTCGCGATACCCCCTTCGCCGAGAACTCTCGTCTCGGCTGGGTTGTTTCCGGAGGAACTTCGCTTCGTGCCGGGGCAAGTTCAGCTTTCGAGAGCTGCCACGCGACGATCGACGATTCGCTCACGTCGTCTCTCCAGCGCTTCTGGGACCAGGAGGAAATTTCGTCGCCGTCGCCGCTTACCGCCGAAGAGGAGGAGTGCGAGGCCCACTTCGTTTCGACTCACGCTCGTGAGCCGGACGGGCGGTACACAGTGCGTCTTCCGCTGAAAAAGCCTGTGTCATCGCTCGGAGACTCGTACGCTGCGGCCTCACGCGTGCTCTCCCGGATGGAGCAGCGAGCCTCTCGCGACGAAGCCTTCGCGAGCGCGTACTCCGATTTTCTCTCCGAGTACGAGTCCTTGGGTCACATGGAGCTCGCTTCGCCTCAACCTCGGGATCCAGCTCGAGTCTACTATCTCCCGCATCACGGTGTTGTCAGAGAGTCGAGCGAAACAACGAAATTTCGAGTCGTTTTTAACGGCTCGCAGAAAACGAGCCTCGACGTCTCGCTCAACGATTGCCTGCACGTTGGGCCGCTGCTTCTTCCCGATCTCTTCGACGTTGTGCTTCGCTGGAGGAGGCACGCCGTCGTTTTCTCCGCCGATATGGAGAAGATGTACCGTCAGGTTCGCGTGCATCCCGAGGACCGCGATCTCCAGAGGATACTTTGGCGAAGGGGCTCGGCGTCCCGTCCGGAGGCGTATCGCCTCTGCACCGTCACATACGGCCTAGCGTGCGCACCGTATCTCGCTCTTCGCGTTGTTCGCCAGCTCGCTCTCGACGAGAGGGAGCGCTTTCCTCTCGGAAGCGAGACTCTGCTCGCCGACGTTTACGTCGACGATGTTCTCTCGGGGGCAGACGACGTCGCTTCGGCGCTCTCGAAGCAGCGGGAGACAGTCGAGCTTCTCAAGGCGGGCGGCTTCTCGCTCCGGAAGTGGACGTCGAGTTCTCCCGACGTTCTCTCTCATCTCTCGCCGTCGCTTCTCGCAACTGGGACAAGCTTCTCTCTGCCTTCGGAGTCCTCGTTCCACATGCTTGGTCTCTCGTGGCAAGCAGCGAGCGACAACTTCATCTTTCGTCTCAAGCCGCTCGAGTTTGAGCCGCCAATCACGAAGAGGAGAGTTTTGTCGGCCGTCGCAACGCTCTTCGATCCTCTCGGATGGCTCTCACCCGTCACAGTGAGTGCGAAGATTTTCTTGCAGTCGCTGTGGCTGTTGAAGCTCGGCTGGGACGAGCCGTTGCCACGCTCTGAGGCTCGAGAGTGGTCGACCCTCTACAGCGAGTTTCCTCGCATCTCAGACGTTCGAGTCCCTCGCTGGCTCAACATACAGTCCACAACTCGTGACATCGAACTTCACGGATTCTCGGATGCATCGGAGCGAGCGTACGCCGCCGTCGTGTACCTCGTCGTCGTCTCGTCGGGCTCAGTGTCGCTCGTTGCGGCCAAGACGAAGGTGGCTCCTGTCAAACAGGTCTCGCTGCCTCGCCTCGAGCTCTGTGCCGCTCAACTTCTCGCGAAGCTCGCTAGGCGCGTGCTCGATGTGCTTCACCTCGAGTGCCCGGTGCATCTCTGGTCCGACTCAACAGTAACCCTCGCGTGGATTCGCGAGCATCCCGTTCGCTGGAAGACGTATGTCGCGAATCGAGTCTCGGAAATACAGCGCGTCCTTCCGAGCGCGCTCTGGCGTCACGTCGGCACGAAGGACAATCCAGCCGACTGCGCCTCACGAGGAGTGCTCGCGTCTGAGCTTTGCTCTCACGCACTTTGGTGGACAGGCCCGCGATGGCTTCTCGCGCCACGAGAAGCGTGGCCGGCTCAGTGTACTCGAGAGCTCGTCGAGCCTCCTGAGCGTCGAACGCTCTCTCACATCGCATCGAGGGAGTCCGAGGAACCGATCGAGCTCTTCACTCGATACTCGAGCCTGGAGCGCTTGCAGCGCGTCGTCGCCTGGTGCCGCCGGTTCGCCGTCAACGCGAGGATTGTCGGCGAGAGCACTGACGAAAAACGGAGTCTGTCCAAGGCTCTTCTCCCCGCCGAGCTCTCAGCTGCTCTCGCGTGCCTCGTGAGAATCGAACAGCGTCGTCTGTTCCGAGCCGAGGTGGTATCGCTCGAGTCTCGCTCGGCATCTTCGAAGGGGCCCCTCTCGCGTCTCAGCCCTTTCCTCGACGGCGAAGGGCAGCTACGAGTCGGAGGGAGGCTCAAGCACTCGGTTCTCGACTCGGATGAGAAACACCCGATTATCGTCGCGCGTGAGTCTCCGCTCGCGCGGCTCCTCGTCGACCAGGCGCATCGGCGAACTCTCCACGGGGGCACGCAGCTGACTCTCGCTACACTTCGGCAGCGCTTCTGGATCGTCTCAGGGCGCTCCCTCGTCAAAACGATCGTCGGCCGTTGCTTCCGCTGCCTTCGCTTCCGTGCCGCTACAGCATCGCAGCTCATGGGAGCTCTCCCGAAGGAACGGGTTACGCCGGCGAGACCCTTCTCGAACACCGGAGTCGACTACGCCGGCCCCGTTCTCGTGCGTACGTCGAAGGGTCGAGGGCACAAGGCAACGAAAGCGTGGATCGCCGTCTTCGTGTGCTTCGCGACACGAGCCGTTCACCTCGAGGCTGTGTCCGATTGCACCACCGACGCGTTCCTCGCCGCGTACAGGCGCTTCGTATCTCGTCGAGGCCTCTGCAAGACCATCTCGAGCGACTGTGGCACGAACTTCGTGGGAGCCGACGCCGAGCTTCGAGCTCTCTTCACTGCCGCCTCGGCTGACAGCACGAGAGTTGCGAACGTTCTCGCGAGCGACGGAGTCGAATGGAGGTTCAACCCTCCGTCCGCACCTCATTTCGGGGGGCTTTGGGAAGCCGCCGTTAAGTCCGTGAAGCACCACCTCCGACGGGTTATCGGCGAGACGACACTCACCTTCGAGGAGATGACGACGTTGCTCACGCAGATCGAGGCGTGCCTGAACTCGCGCCCGCTGTGCGCGCTCTCCGACGACCCCGACGATCTGGACGCCCTCACGCCGGGGCATTTCCTCACCGGAGCCGTGCTCTCGGCAGTGCCAGAGCCTACTCACGAAGGTCTCTCGGTGTCTCGCCTCTCGCGCTGGCAACATGTCCAGCACATGCGAGACAGTTTCTGGAGCCGCTGGTCGTCGGAGTATCTCCACCAGCTCCAAGTACGGCCGAAGTGGACGAAGGCGCAGCCTCCGCTGCAGACGGGGGATCTCGTGCTCGTCGTCAACGAGATCTATCCACCCACGAGGTGGCCGCTCGCTCGCGTTACCGCGACGCATCCTGGAGGAGACGGCCACGTCCGAGTCGTCACCGTGAGAACGGCAACGTCGACCTTCAAGAGGCCCGTGGTCAAGCTATGCACGCTCGCCAAGAGAGGGGATCTCGAGAAGAACGAGGCGTGAGCGGCGCATTCGGCGGATATTTCGTCGTCCGACGAGGCGGGCGGAATGTTCGGGATTCGGGCAAACATCACCTCGCTGAGCTCGGAGGAATGCCGAGCGAATTTCGGGCTTGGGTCAGTGCCCTCGGGGCATTGACACCTGTCCGATACATGACGAATCTGTCACCTATATTTTCTCGCATTCTCGGTGGCTCTCGCTTTCGCCGACTCTTTTTCGCAAGGGCAGTCAGGCTTGGCGACCCGGCGAGAGCGCATCGAACAAAACACTGCCTCTGTCTTCACGCGAATTCCTCGCGCTTCTCTCTCGGAGCTATCCGGGATATTTCCGATTTATCTTGTTATCGCTTTGAGTTAATAAATGCAGAGTTTATGGTGTGTTAAGCCGCTGTGTCGAGTAAACTATTCTTTCCCTTCCTCCGATCCGCTCACCTTCGTTAAATCTCGCTCACAATGAATGAACTCAGACAAAAAAATGTAACTTTCGCTTTCCTCGTTCGGATCGGTGGGCTAGAAGCAATACTTTTTTTTTTAAAGAAATACTATTTCGATTGACGCGACTTTAACATACGTGTCGTTGTTATTCTCAGGTGCTTTCGAATGTACCGTGTGAATGAAATTGTCGCCTCGATTCAATTAAAACGTGGAGAAAAAAGCCTGAGCGTTTCAGACAGAATCATTGTTCTGAATTAAAGCATCTCAGCCATTGTCGCGGTATACTCGGAAGACCGGCGTCGTAAACTCGGCACAGTCAATCGCGGATAGCCAAGCTGTAAAATCATTTTTGGATGCATTTTGAAGCGATGAAATCGACTGCGACCTTGCGTTCTCCGATATTCAATGGTTCAGCCCGTTCCGATAGTCTGAGCGAAAATGCCGATTTCATCTCTTTTCTTTTTGAAAATAATTTAAATCTGCGTCGTAAACTCAGCACAGTCGATTGCGGATAGCCAAGATGTAAAATCATTTTTGGATGGATTTCAAAGCGATGAAATCGACTGCGACCTTGCGTTCTCCGATATTCAATGGTTCAGCCTGTTCCTATAGTCTTAGCGAAAACGCCGATTTCATCTCCTTTTTTTGTTTGAATTTTTTGAATAATTCAAATCTGCGGCGTGAACTCGGCACAGTCGATTGCGGATAACCAAGCTGTTTTCTAAGAAATGTTATCTTAATTGAAGCGACTTTAAGATACATGTCTTGATCATTCTAAGATCCTTTCGACTGCACTGTGAAAATACGATTGTCGCTTCGATTGCAATTAATGAACTCAGACAAAAAAATGAAACTTTCGCTTTCCTCGTTCGGATCGGTGGGCTAGAAGCAATCCTTTTTTTTTTAAAGTAATACTATTTTGATCGACGCAACTTTTTCATATGTTTCATAGTAAATATAAGGTGCTTTTAAATGCACTGGGTGAATGAAATTGTCGCCTCAATTGCGATTGATTATCGGAGACAAAAAAATGTTACGTCCGCCTCCCTCGATCGATCCAAAAGGCTACAAGCCATTAGTTTTTTTATGAAAAATATTATTTCGATTGACGCGACTTGAACATACGTGTTGCTGTTATCCTCAGGTGCTTTCGAATGCACTGTGTAAATGAAATTGTCGCCTCAATTGCGATTGATCATCGGAGACAAAAAAGTTTCACTGTCGCCTCCCGCGATCGAATCGGAAGGCTACAAGCCATTAGTTTTTTTTATGAAAAATATTATTTCGATTGACGCGACTTTAACATACGTGTCGTCGTCATTCTTAGGTGCTTTTGAATTCACCGTGCAAATGAAATTGTCGCCTCAATTGCGATTGATTATTGGTGACAAAAAAATTCTACTTTCGCCTTCCTCGATCGAATCGGAAGGCTACAAGCTATAAGTTTTTTTATGAGAAATACTACTTTCATTGACGCGACTATTCCATATGTCTCCGTCATTCTCGGGTCCTTTTGAATACACTGTGCGAATGAAATCGTCGCCTCGATTAGGATTGACAATCTAAGAGAGATAAAAGTATGTTCGCTTCCCTCCATTGAATTGGAAGGCTACGAGCTGTTAGTTTTGTCATAAGAAATATCATTTTTATTTGAACGACTGTTGCATAAATGTCGTTATCTTTTGTAGGTGCATCCGAATGCACCGTGTCAATGACAATTTCGCTTAGATTGCGAGTGTAATGGACTAATCCAAAAAAAAAAGTACCCTCCGATTAGCTCTAATCGATGATCGGTTTGGATCCTATCAGAGGGTACTCTTCTTCATTGCCATAGATTTCATATTCGAAATTCGAATTCGAAAAAAAAAAATTCAAGTCGATTTACTGCAGGCTCAGTATCACAACGGTGATTTGTGATCGATTTAACGATGTGATTTAGTAATGAGCGGAACTCGGTTGTAACCGACGAGCAACTCAGCAACATCAAGAATTTGTTTTTATTAATCAAAGCGATGTCGTCAGGAGGATGTTATTAAATAAACGTATTCACTTACCGTAGGGCTTGTCATTTGACGTTGCTTGGATTCGAACAATGCCGCTCAACCCAAAAAAAAAAACCCTCCGAGAGGCTCCAATTCAATAATGGATCAGCCTTTACGAGGGTATTATTTTTCTTGCATTAGATTTTTCATTTTCTTCGTAATTATCATTTTTTTCGTAATTAAAACTTTCGAAGAGCTTAGATCACTTTTTGCTGCGTGCGTAACTTCAAATCCACTCATTGCTTCGCAGAGTATGATCTTCGACATTTTTTTCCAATTCTTAGTCACCACTGTCACCGATACATAAATCGTCCATACCGCGAACGTAAAGCGATAACGAAAAAAAGTTTACACCACATAACCTCGCACGTCACAGTCGGGTACAATGACACGACCAGACGAAGCGAACCGATCGCCTCGATCCGCTGTGAAATCAGACGGCGTGTCTGCTGTGACGAGGCATGTAGTTTCCCACTCTTGACGCGCCCTTTTTCTGTCGCTGTGACCTACTTTCGCTGCGCTGCGATTGGTCGGCTTAAAACGTTAATAACTCGAACAATTGTTGTCCGATTAATTTTTGCCAGAGGACTTTTTTATTCAGCGCGACGTCACCTATCCGACAATTACCGATCGGCTAGAGGATACGTTCCACCCTGTATAGTGTAACGATGTAGCATCGTTACAGAGCCCTCGCCGAAATCTCGACTCGATCCCGCTACTCGCCACGTTAGCTAGGTAGCCTAAATACAATAGTCCCCGCGAACCTCCCCCCCCCCCCCCGTCACCGCCGCGCGAGCCACAACGCCGAAGACCGAGGATCTACGCGCCCCGCCGGACGACAACGATGGCGAGAGAGCGAGAGAAAGGTAGAAGGAGATGCTCGGGCGACGGCGAGGGGAGACGCTCTCCCTTGCGCCTCGCCACCGCCAAGACACCGTCGCCTCGCTACCAGCCTCTGCCACCGCCTCCGTCGCCCGCTCTCGTCGCTCACGAATATCGAGCGACAATCCGATAGCCCAGCTGCCGCCCTCTTACGCAACGACCCGTCGATCGCTCGAGTTATCGACGGACACCGAGTATCGAACTCTCTCGCTCGCCGAGACCCCCCACGGTGCTGCAGGACGAAGAAGAAGGCTGAGAGAGACAGCACGAACGAGAGACAGACATCTTCGATCGAGATCCCTCCCTGAGTGCACGTGTGCGTGATACCGAGAGATTAATTACCGAAAATTGTCCGTGGAAAATTGTACGCGAGATCGTGGGTGTTAATTCACCGATTGGAGTGCCGTTTTTCAACAGTTTGTGTGTGTTTTTCCCTCGACCCCGCCCCCGCTTATCGACGATATTTGCGACCGAAGATGTCAAGGATTTTTCCGCGAACGACTACGGCTATTGCCCGGCAAGACCATAGGTAAAAGTGTGAGCACGTGGTGAGTGGCGCATAGCCGTTAATTATTCGTTCTAAGTGAGATTCCCACCCCCGTAAAAATCCCAATAAATTCCCCGAAAATTCCCCGTGACATTTAGAGACCCGAAAGAGATTTGCACTGACCAAAGTTAATATTTTAGAGCCGAAATATCGAACTTGCAAACCCCCTCCCTGACCCCTCTGTTCTCCTTGAGACTAGTCGACCGCGCGTGTAAAGTGTTCGAGAGAATTCCGCGACTCTCGTGGAATTATTAATCGGTGTTACCCCGAGATTTGGTAACTGGCGCCCACAAATAGAGTTTCGTGTTTGATTAGAGTTTTATTGTCGAAAACGTGTCTGACGAGTCATTCCTCCCCCGTACGCCGCCCCTCCGATCATAGCCGAATATTTCCTCCCCGATATTATTTTTCGCGCCCGTTTCACGGCGAGTATCCCGTCGCCTCGTGAAATCGCCGCCATATTTTTCCGTTCTTAATTTTCTCCCGTCTTCCCCCGTTGCCGAGTATTGAGTCCGGAACGTTGTCTCACGGTCACTCAATTGCGCGAACTCTGTCGCCTCGAGCCCGGATCGCCCTGCGATCACTCGTACGCGAAGTTTGTATAATTGAGTCCGGATCGTTGTTTCCCGATCACTCAAATTACGGTGTATTATTTTGTTGGTATTTTTATTCGTGCGATTTCCGTCTCACTATCGTGAGAAAATCGAAAGTGTAAATTTCCATCCCTTTTTCTTTTGTTAGCTTCTTCCCTTCTCGCGTCACCGATCAACGAGCGCGTTGATCGACCATTATTATTATTTTCATCCCGGCTTATTATTGTTATATTTTACCCCGCGTCCCTGCGCAGCGAGTGCGTTGGCAGGATAGTTAGTAGTTGTGTTTGAGTATTGTTTTCGCCGCTATCGTTGTCTCGGACACGCGAACATTTATTTCGAAAGTAGTATTATTTTCTTTTTGTATCGAATCTTACTTCATTTTTCCGAATTATAGTTTGTTAATTTTGCCGAATTTACAGTTATTTTTGCCACCCGATTTCCTCGTTGTCCCCGTGCCCCTTCGACTCGTTCCGACATAGGTGCCCGGGATTTTCATAGTTCGTTGGAAATTGCCCGTCACAATAGGGAGAATATTTATTGGTCTGTAGTCTTCGACGTTAATACTTCCGCTTACTTTGGGTATAGGGACTATTGTTGCGGTCTTCCAGTTTTCCGGAAAAATTCCTTCGTACAATGATTTATTTATTAATATCAGTATTTGCTCGTTTATACATATGCACGCCTTGGATTTAAGCAATACGTAACGGAGGTATCTTGTCGTGTATCTTGTCGAAACACGAACGATTCGCATCGATTGAAATTGATGACACGGTATCTACTCCGCGACTGAGCCTAGGTACATTAAAATATCCTTGAGAATACAAAAACGTGCGCGTCGTAGAGGATTTCGTTTCGCCTCGTAGAAAACAATCGAACCGATGTGTTTCGCGTACGGCAAATAACTATTCTAATTATAACTTTATAATTTTTTACCGATTTAATAAACGGAAAAGAAATCCCTTGCGCCTGCAGTATAGCCGAAAAACGTATACCGAGCTATCGATGAAAACGGGCGAGATACATGGAATTTCATCGGTTTCACTCCGTTGTCGAAGGTCTGGTCCTCACACTCGCGACGATCGTTCAAGGAATCATAGATCATTATTGAAGGAAGAGATGAAATCGTACATACCTCTCCCTTTTTCATCGATAGAATGGTTTACGTTTGTCGACTATACTGGAGACGCGACGTATTTCATCTCCATGTATTAAATCGATAAAAAATTATGAGCGCATAACTATTTGCCGAACGCAATAGACGCCCGTTCAATAGTTTTATCCGAGAAGGAATAAAATCAACTCTGTCGCGCACGTTTTCGGAGTCTCGAGGACGTTTCGACGTCCACGGGCTCAGTCTCGTAGTTGATATCGTCTCGTCAAGTTACGTCATTATAAATCGACCGTATATCGCTAAGAAGCACAGTTGTTTTCCATCGATTCGAATTGACTATGTCGATATTCCGAGACTCCTATTCGTCCGCAGAAATATTCCCGCACTAGTGCGCGAAAATACACTTTCCGCAGCCCATGGAATGAAAAAAATTTAAATGCAATATTTTACTAAAAATCAATCCCCTCGGGCGCCTATTGATTTTAAGAAAGACATTACATTTTTCTCCCGCTTGGAACCATCTGTTCAATTTTTTTCCGTTATAATTTATTATAATAAACGGAAAAAAATTGACAGATGGTTCCGAGCGGGAAAAAATGTAATTTTTTACTTAAAATCAATAGGCGTCCGGGGAGGGATTGCTCTTTAGCAAAATATTGCATTTAAATTTGGTTCATTTCTCGGGCTGCGGAAAGTGCACTTTGCCGCACTAGTGCGGGAATGTTTCTGCGCACGCATTGGAGTCTCAGAATATCGACATTTTCATGCTCGTACAATAGAAAATATTTGTTGGTTGCGTATCGTACGAACTTTACTTTCATGAGGTATTACAAGGCAAAGCGTGCGTAAAGCCGTCCTTTTTGGTATTATAATACATAGAAACTGATCTCCGATCATGCCAGCCCAGATGTTGATTGAGAATCGACCTTGAAACCCTCTCTCGTGGATAACGTGCGGGTTATCGTGCGACCAATAATGGCTGTTAGGCTGGTTAAAAATCCCCTCCCTCGTAAAAATCGACTCATCGGTGCACAATATTCGGTCCACGTGAGCCATGTCGTTCTCCGCGCACGTGATAAATTCCTGACAACTCACCGTGCGATGCCCAGGATCCCGCTCTTCGATTTTCTGCACCTTCGTATAATAATACGGGTGCTGATTGTTTCGTCGGAGAATTTTCCACGCATTCACGTGGCTCGTGCCGAATTGCCGCCCGAGACTTCGCGTACTCCTCGTAGGATCCTCCGCGACGCAGTTCATAATGTTTTCTTCGAGGGAAACATCCCCTCGTCGCGCCGGTCGACAAGCATCCGCATTGCCGCGTGGCATTAACGCGTTGGTTTCGACGCATCGACGTTTCAGCGCCCTAATAACGTTTGCGTCCGGCCATCGTTCGGCGTTCGGCCAACGATCCCGGTATACTTCGACGGCCCTGCCAGCTCTCCCCTGAGCTTCACCGAGAGCGAGCACCATGTGAAAATATTCCTGAGGAGAAAAGCAGGCGATGCTCAAAAATCGAATCGAACGAAAATTTCGAATGCTTTTTTTCATTCGATTCGATTTTTGAGCATCGTCTGCTTTTCTTGATTCATTTGTTTATCGATCCTATATCCTTCGGTTCTCCATTCGCATCAAGTTTTGACGGCTCACAAGCGATCTGATAGATAGTATAAAAGTGACTTGATTTTCTCGACGTTTCTCGGGATGGTGCGATATACTCCTCGGGAGTATTTCCATATGGTACTCGCTCTCGGCGGAGCTCATGGGAGAGCTGGCAAAGCCGTCGAAGTATACCGGGATCGTTGGGCGAACGCCGGACGATGGCCGGACGCGAATGTCATAAGGGCGCTCGAACGTCGATGCGTCGAAACCAACGCGTTAATGCCACGCGGCAATGCGGATGCTTGTCGACCGGCGCGACGAGGAAACGTTGCCCTCGAAGAAAACATTTTGGACTGCGTCGCGGACGATCCTACGAGGAGTACGTGAAGTCTCGGGCGGCAGTTCGGCACGAGCCACGTGAACGCGTGGAAAATTCTTCGACGAGACGATCAGCACCCGTATCATTATAGGAAGGTGCAAAAAATCGAAGAGCGGGATCCTGGCCATCGCACGGTATTTTGTCAGGAGTTTATCGCGTGCGCAGAAAACGACCCGGCTTACGTGGACCGAATACTGTGGACCGACGAGTCGATTTTTACGAGGGAGGGCATCTTTAATCAGCACAACAGTCATTATTGGTCGCACGAGAACCCACACGTTACCCACGAGAGAGCGTTTCAAGGTCGTTTCTCGGTCGACATCTGGGCTGGCATGATCGGAGATCAGTTGGTATGTATTATAATACAAAAAAGGACGGTGTTACGCACGCTTTGGCTTGTAACACCTCATGAAGGTACAGTTTGTACGATACGCAACCAACATATATTTTCTATTGTACGCGCGTGAAAATGTCGATATTCTGAGACTCCAATGCGTGCGCAGAAACATTCCCGCACTAGTGCGGGAAAGTGCACTTTCCGCAGCCCGAGGAATGAACCAAATTTAAATGCAATATTTTGCTAAAAAGCAATCCCTCCACGGACGCCTATTAATTTTAAGTAAAAAATTACATTTTTTCCCGCTCGGAACCATCTGTCAATTTTTTTCCGTTTATTATAATAAATTATAATATTGATCATAATAAATTATAATAAACGTAAAAAAATTGAACAGATGGTTCCGAGTAGGGAAAAATGTAATGTTTTTCTTAGAATCAATAGGCGCCCGGGGGGACTGATTTTTAGTAAAATATTGCATTTAAATTTTTTTCACTCCATGTGTAGCGGAAAGTGCACTTTCCCACACTAGTACGAGAACATTTCTGCGCACGAATTGGAGTCTCGGAATATCGACATTTTCACGCGCGTACAATAGAAAATATTTTGTAGTTGGGTATCGTACAAACTTTACCTTTATGAGGTGTTACAAGGCGAAGCGTGTGTAACAGCGTCCTTTTTGCCGCAAGTTAAACAAAATATGCAGCGTACCGGGTAATTTCTCAATTATCGGTTTATTCCTTTAGATCGGCCCGGTAATTCTACCGGACTTTCTTAATGGCGCAACGTATTTAAATTTGCTGCGGAACGATTTGCCTGGGCTCATCGGGCATCTTCCACGAAATCTACAAGAACAGCTGATTTTTCAACACGACGGTGCACCGGCACACTTCTCCTTAATGGTGCGCGATTATCTCGATCAGGAATATCCTGTTACGTCCGAGTAACATGAAATTGTTGCCCTATTTTTGACCTTAGCAAAGGCTAATTAGTCTGGGAAACGGGCTAACGGAGTTTGATTGATTTGAAAATAAAAGAGGAAATTTTGTTTTACAATTAATTGTTAGATTATTTATTTAATAATTTGTCTTTACATTGGGAGAGTCTCTTCTCGTAAATGTTTCGTCGAGGATCGTTTTTAGGGATCCTCGATGGGTGCAAGAATTTAATCACAAAATCTATTTTATTAAGTGTATATTTTATCTCTTCGGATTTGTGACCGAAGAGCGCTTTAATGAATTCCTCAATGCAATAGCCGTGTTGATGGTTCCTTGAGTAACCGCTGTATTCAGCGGTTATTTTCCGAAGGTGATTCTTGCGGCCACCCGATTTACGTTTTCCCACTAAAATGAAAGTTACTTTAGATATTTGATTTAAAAATGAATTTAACTGTTCAGACTGCGCGAACCCCAAGGTTGAGAGGAATAGAAGTTCGCGGTGATCCGCGCAACAACTATGTTTTTAAGGAGGATAAGAGTTCGCGGTGGTCCGCGCAACTCTTGAGTTTGAAGGGAAAGAATATCCGGTGAGTTCGCGGTGGTCCGCGCAACTCGATGGATTTGTTGAAGGATGTGAGTTCGCGGTGGGCCGCGCAACTCACTAAGTTTGAGAGGATTTGTTGAAGAGTTCGCGGTGGTCCGCGCAACTCCTGATTTCAAAGAATATGATGGAGAGCTCGCGGTGGTCCGCGCAGCTCAGAAAGAATTCGAAGTTTTCGTTGAACTTACTTTTACTTGAATTTTGACGAAGGTTTCTGGAGAGCTGTACAAATCTTAGCTCGGACCAGAGAGGTTGAAGATTTTACAAGAAGTGGCTGTTTAGGTGAAAAATTGCGTCTTATATACTAATGCGTACACTATCTTTATCTAAACATAGGGGTTGGAGAGGGCAAATTTCTTGTAGCCTATTGGCCCTGAATTTCCCGTCTTCCACTTCCTACTTTTCCTGAAGGATGGGGGAAAAATCGCTCTTATCTATTACGCATACAAGGGCCCAAGCATCCCCTTTCCCTTAGCTACTACCCAAGGCCCACGCATGAGCCTTGCGTGCATGCCTGGAGGGTTGCTTGTCCGCAGGCGCTGCGTGGCGGCGTTACGGGGATGTAACAATCCAGACCGTTGGATCGGGAGACGAGGCCCCATGCTATGGCCCCCTCGATCGCCGGACCTTACCCCTCTCGATTTTTTTCTGTGGGGTCACCTTAAATTGACGATGAGAATAATTTCCAAACTCAATACACACCGTCTTAATGGTTTGGTACGAGGAGGAATTAAATCAATTCTGTCCCACACGATTTTAGAGTCTCTAGGATGTTTCATTATCACCGTACTCAGTCTCTTAGTTGATACCCTTTCGGCAATTTAGATTGTCGAGAAACATTTGTGCATCTCGGCGAAACACAAACCATTCACAACGATTTAAATCGCTGACACGGTATCAACTAAGAGACTGAGTACGGTGATAATAAAACGTCCGAGAGACTCAAAAATCGTGGGCGTCGAAGTTGATTTCATTTCTCCTCGTATCCAACCATCAAGACGGTGTGTATTGAGTTTGGCAAATTATTCTCATCTCATAATTATTGACCGGATTTATATGCGGAAACGAAATCTATCGCGTATCTGGTATAGCCGACAAACGTTTATCGTGCTCTCGATAAGGACGGGCGAGATACATTCGATTTCATTTCGTACTTTTTTTTTTACGATGACTGGTTCTCACACTCGAAACAATCGTTCGAACTAGAAATTTGATGACGAGAAGAATGAGATGAAATCGGATTCATTCTGCTCGCCTTTATCGATAGCACAATATACTTTTGTTAGCTATACCGGAGAAGCAATAGATTTCGTTTAAGTTTATTACAGTAGTCAATGATCGTAAGCGAAGAATTATTTGGCGAACGCATCAGACGCCCGCTCGATAGTTTTGTCCGAGAAAAAATGAAATCTACTCTGTCGCGTACGTTTTTGGAGTCTCAACAATGTTTTACGTTGACTGGGCTCGGTCTCGGAGTAGATAACGTCTCGTCAATTTAGATCGGTGTGAATCGTTTATGTTTCGGCAAGATTTACGGCTGTCGCTCAGCGATCAAAATTCACGAGACGGTATCTACTCCGGAACCGGGTCCAGTCACCATAAAACATTCTTTAGACTCCAAAAACGTGTTCGACAGAGTGGATTTCGTTTCTTCTCGTACAAAACTATCAAGCGGGCGTCTATTGCATTCGACAAATAATTATTCGCTCATACGTATTTCCCGATATAATACACGGAGATGGAATACGTCGTGTCTCCAGTGTCACCGACAAACGCATGCCGTGCTGTCGGTAAAGACGGGCGAGATGATTTTCATTTCATCTCCTCTTTCGTGTCACCGAAGTTCTGGCTCGAACGATTGTTGCGAGTATGAGGACCAGACTTTCGTCATCAGAGGAGAACAGATGAAATCAAATTTATCTCGCCCGTTTTTATCGACTGCACAGCCTGCGTTTGTCGTTGATACAGAAGACGCGACGTATTTCATCTCCGTGTATTTCATCGGGAAATAGTTATGCGCGATTAATTATTTGTCGAACGCAATAGACGCCCGCTCGATAGTTTTGTAGGAGAATGAACGAAATCCACTCTGTCGCGCACGTTTTTGGAGTCTCAAGAATGTTTTACGGTAACTGATCTCAGTCTCGGAGTAGATATCGTCTCGACAATTTAAATCGTTGTGAATCGTTGGTGTATCTTGTCGAGATGGGAGCAGTTGCCCAGCGATTTAAATTGTCAAGACGATATCTACTCCGGGCCTGACACCAGTGACGGTGAAACGTCGTCAAAACTCCGAAAACCTGCGCGACTGACTAGATTTAATTTCTCCTCGTACAAAAACCATCGAGCCAGCGCATATTGTATTCAGCAAAAAACTCTTCTTATAATTATCGGTCGCTTTAATAAAAGGAGATGATATCTCTTGCGTCTTCGGTATAAAAGACGAACGGATACCGTGCGATCGACAAAAACGTGCGAATTACATTTGATTTCATCGATTCCTTCGCGTCGTTGAAAGTTTGAATCTCGCACTCGCGAGCATCATTCAAACCGAAACTTCAAAGAGGAGAAGGAATCGATGAAATCAAATGTAATTCGCACGTTTTTGTCGATCGCACGGTATCCGTTCGTCTTTTATACCGAAGACGCAAGGGATATCATCTCCTTTTATTAAAGCGACCGATAATTATAAGAAGAGTTTTTTGCCGAATACAATACGCGCCGGCTCGATGGTTTTTTTACGAGGAGAAATGAAATCTAGTCAGTCGCGCAGGTTTTCGGAGTTTTGACGACGTTTCACCGTCACTGGTGTCAGGCCCGGAGTAGATATCGTCTTGACAATTTAAATCGCTGGGCAACTGCTCCCATCTCGACAAGATACACCAACGATTCACAACAATTTAAATTGTCGAGACGATATCCACTCCGAGACTGAGATCAGTTACCGTAAAACATTCTTGAGACTCCAAAAACGTGCGCGACAGAGTGGATTTCGTTTTTTCTCGTACAAAACTATCGAGCGGGCGTCTATTGCGTTCGACAAATAATTAATCGCGCATAACTATTTCCCGATAAAATACACGGAGATGAAATACGTCGCGTCTCCTGTATCAACGACAAACGCAGGCTGTGCAGTCGATAAAAACGGGCGAGATAAATTTGATTTCATCTGTTCTCCTCTGATGACGAAAGTCTGGTCCTCACACTCGGGTGACTCATTCAAGGAATCAGAAATCATTATTGAAGGAAGAGATGAAATCGTACGTAGCTCTCCCTTTTTCATCGATAGAATGGTTTACGTTTGTCGACTATACTGGAGACGCGACGTATTTCATCTCCGTGTACGAAAACGATAAAAAATTATGAGCGAATAATTATTTGCCGAACGCAATAGACGCCCGCTCCATAGTTTTGTCCGAGAAGGAATAAAATCAACTCTGTCGCACACGTTTTCGGAGTCTCGAGGACGTTTCACCGTCCACGGGCTCAGTCTTGGAGTTGATATTGTCTAGTCAATTCGAATCGATGGAAAACAACTGTGCTTCTTAGCGATACACGGTCGATTTATAATGACGTAACTTGACGAGACGATATCAACTACGAGACTGAGCCCGTGGACGGCGAAACGTCCTCGAGACTCCGAAAACGTGCACGACAGAGTTGATTTGATTTCTTCTCGTACAAAAGTATCGAGCCAGTGTGTATTGCGTTCGGCAAATAATTATTCCCTTATAATTTTTTTATTGAAGTAATACACGGAGATGAAACACGTTGGTCTCCAGTATAGTCCACAAACGTCGCGCTACATCGTAGTTGCTGCGACGCGATCAGGTAGCCGAACAGCGACGGAGCTGAAGTTACACGATGACAAGAAATCGTCTCGTGCGACCCGGACATCGCGGGCATTGCCGAGGTTCGTCGCGATACTCCGTACTAGCTTGTGCAAGAGCCTGGAGGCAAAAAGCATTGGAGCCAAATTCACACGACAACGAGAAATCGTCCCGTGAGACCTGGACATCGCGGGCATCGACGAGGTTCGTCGCGGTACATCGTAGTTGCTTCTACACGATCAGGGAGCCAAAAAGCTACGGAGCCGAAGTTCCACGATGACGAGAAATCGTCTCGTGTGACCCGGACATCGCGGGCATCGGCGAGGTTCGTCACGATACTCCGTACTAGCTTTTGCAACAGCCAGGGGGCAAAAAGCTTCGGAGCCGAGGTCACACGACGACGAGAAATCGTCTCGTGTGACCCGGACATCGCGGGCATCGGTGAGGTTCGTCGCGATACTCCGTACTAGCTTCTGCAACAGCCAGGGGGCAAAAAGCTTCGGAGCCAAGGTCACGCGGCGACGAGAAATTGTCCCGTCAGACCTGGACATCGCGGGCATCGACGAGATTCGTCACGATACTCCGTACTAGCTTTTGCAACAGCCGGGAGGCAAAAAGCTTCGGAGCCAAGGTCACACGACGACGAGAAATTGTCCCGTGAGACCTGGACATCGCGGACATCGGCGAGGTTCGTCGCGATACTCCGTACTCGCTTTTGCAAGAGCCGGGAGGCAAAAAGCTTCGGAGCCAAGTTCACACGACAACGAGAAATCGTCCGGTGAGACCTGGACATCGCGGGCATCGGCGAGATTCGATGGAACGCTCCGCAGTCACTTTTTTAAGGCTCGTGACAATAAAAGCTACGGAGCCGAGGTCGCATGACATCGTAAAATTGTTCGTGAAGCCCTGGACATCGTGGATATCCATGCGGTAATTTATTATGCACCAGAGAAGTACAACGATACTAGAATTAGATCCCTGCGCGAACTGGAGTAATAATCAATTCATTTTCCGTTGAAAAAAGATCGATAAAAAAAATATGTTAAAAATTTGCTCAACTATTTTTGACCATACTGTAGCGAAGTTCAATGAAGTTCGCTCCTGCTTGTGTGCTGTTGGTGTGAAGATTCAAGCTGCGCTGTGATTGGTCAACTTAGAACAATTTTATCTGGGCAACTACGTATCTTTCGGACTTCTTTCGCACATTATTCTGCTCGCACGATTATTCCGTACAAATCAGCATCTAGCTTGTGCGATTTTTACTTAGCACCCTGTATAAATATTCCGTCACTCATGTTTGGAGAGTGATATACGTTACAAACTATAATTCCGTGAAGATCATTTATTAGTTTAATCGTGTTTAACCATGTATTATCACTTATGTTTCGATTTGATAGCACGTTATACTGTATGTTCTGTTTTAGAAATGTCAATACTCCTCCCGTTCTTCGGCTATTAGAATTGCACCTTATTAAGTTATAGTTTTTGATATTCAATTCAGACTCTTCAATTTCATTTGTCACATGAGTTTCTGTTAGGCACAAGATCTTTGGCTTGAAACTTATCACTAATCTTTCTATTTCATCTTTATGCTTGAGGTAGCCTTGTGCATTAACCATTATAATAAACGGATGATCGTGTTTGACTTGTACCGGTAGTTGCTATTCTTTGTAATATTCAATATATTCCCTATTTCTATTTACCTGTCTTTTGTACGCTTCACAGTCTATATCGGTTGCTTCGTGATTATACTGTAAGTCCGACAGATTGAATTTTTCTATAGTTTTGAGACAGTTTATACAACTAGCTTCCCTTGATCGACCCGTGTCGTGGCTGTGATTTCCCGCGCATATTCGGCAGCATATTTCTTTTCGACAGTATACCGCGAAGTGATTGTAGCCCCAACAATTGTAACACCGAATGACGCTCACATAATCGTATACTTGAGCTCTTCCAACCGACTTTCATTTTTTGCTTTTCGACCAAGTGCTTGTGAGTCACAGGGTCCATTTCAAGTATCATTGTAGTTTCGTTGTTTCTTGCTTGCATCCTTTTTATTATCTTCATCTCAAACTTCTCATTTGTCGCGGTGAGCTCGTTCTGTGCGCTGACTCTCTTTATAAACTCGTCGTCCTCTTCGTTTCCTGATTCTTCTTCGATTCCTATGACTTTTATCTTCGGAAGTTTTTTGTTCGGCACGTACACTTGATATTCTTCTCCTAGATTCTTCTTCAATGCGTCTTTAAGTATTTCTTTATCTTTACTTCTTTCACATTCGACTCTCACTTTTCCTTTTAGCCCTTCTACTATTTTGTCGACACCGACGCCCAATTGTATACGATTGACATTACTTCGTATCATCCCTTCCGTTTGTTTGCTAGTCTGCTGTTTAGTGGGTTGTACTATTATCTCTTCATTTTTACTCGGTCTAGTCACTTTTGCATATGTGTTACGTTTTTCATGGTTTTTTGCCGTACTATACCCACTGTCCATTTTATCGTTGTTCGTTTTATCTTCTATTGCTTTTCTCAATTCTTCTTTCAGTGATTGTATCTCATCTTTTAACGTCTTAGTTGCTTTATTAACTTCTTCTGTAATGATGTCTTTTATGATGCTACTCAACTCTCCTCTCATTGCTTGTATGATGTCGAGTTTCATTTTTAAGGCTTCCTTTATTGTCATTTCGATTTGCGTATCCTGATATCTGTCGACTTGTCTGCAATCATCTTCCTCGTTTTCGTTTGTCATCTCACTTCCGTCATCCTTCTCTTCTTGACCTTTGGTTTTTTTCACGTTTATCTCATCGGTGATGTAGTTTTCTTCTTCACTTCTCGTTTTCTTTTTGCTTTGGCCATTTTCGTTGTCATCTTCTTTGTTTCCTTTAAGATGAATTTCTTCAATTTTTCCTCGGCAGGGTACCAGCTGATTTTTCTCGTTGTATATTCGATGCCATCCGGTACACCCCGACGGGCAAATAAGCTTCGCTTGAATGCCGCGAACGTACGCTCGGATACAACAGATTCCGGTAGCGATTGCCAGAAATAGACCCCAGCAAGGTGGAATGAGTTTCGAACAGTAGCCGTACGATGAAGCGGTATATGAAAATAGGCAGGCAAATCAAGTCTAGCTGAGCTTCTGGCTTCCGGATTCCTCCTAACAAACAGCTCGTCAATATACTCGATCGATTCGTTGTGATAAATACGATAAACATAGGAACCGAGAAAAAACATTCGTCTGTTTTTCACGGATAACCACCCTAGTTGATGACGATATGGGGTAATATGTTCGTCCCGCCTTAGATCAAAAATAAATCTAATAGCACTGTTTACCAAGACTTGCAGCTTTGTGTTCAATTCGTCTGTGAGATCGTTATAAACCAAACTACAGTAGTCAATGTGGGGAAACACCAGAGTAGTCACTAGCTTTGTTCTCAGTTGACGCGAGAGAGAATGTCTGTGGAATTTTAGTTTGTGTAATGTATAGTGAACTTTCTGGGAGATCAGCGATATGTGACTGTTCCACGAGAGGTTTACCGACATTATGACGCCCAAGTTGCGCACTTCCTTGACATACGGTAAGGCAATATCGTGTATTGTTATAGGTGGAAGACTGTTAATGTCAATCGCACGTACATACGGATCGCTACCTAAGATCATAACTTTAGATTTAGCTAGATTCAATTTAAGACCGTTTTCGTTAGCATAATCAAATATCGCCGATGCATCCCTTCGGATGTTCGAGAGGCCTTGCGCCAATAGCGCCGGATAACACTGAAGATATATTTGCGTGTCATCAGCAAAAATCATGTGTTCTGAGAACTTCAACGATGAGCCTATGTCATTGATAAATAGCGAGAAGAGTAGGGGCCCCAGGACAGAGCCTTGAGGCACTCCCGACGTTGCCGCGTGCCAGTGCGACGGACAATTGTCGTCTGAGATAACCGCCTATGTTTTGCCAGTGAGATACGAAAAAAACCAATTCAGAGTTACCGTGGAAAAGCCAAACGTTTTAAGTTTGCAGAGAAGCTGCACATGTGAAACCGTGTCAAAAGCTTTACTAAAATCGAACAAGATTAGTATTGTGATTTTTTTCTGATCCACAGCCCTGCGAATATCCTCCCCAACCCTTAGCAAATCCGACTGAGTACTATAACCTGTTCGGTATCCCGACTGTCTCGGATCAAGCAAGCCGTTACTTTCTATAAACTTCGTGATTTGCTTATGAACTATCCGTTCAAAAATCTTGGCTACCTCAGAAAGATTGGCAATCGGTCGCGTATCTGAAGGGGTAACCGGGGATCGAATTTTTGATAGCAGTCGAATAAACGCCCTCTTCCATTCAGCCGGGAACTGTGCATGACGAATAGAGCTGTTAAAGACTTTTAACAGAATCGGCGAAACTAGAGGAAGAACTTGATTTAAACAAAACAATGATATCCCGTCTGAACCTGATGAAAGCGAGCTCAGTGGTGATGATTTCATAGCGGAGATTCATTTTCGGAACTATCAATGATAATCACATCGAGCCACGAGTCCGAGTGCGCCGTGTGAAACGTCGCTTCCGAATTTACAAGATACAATGACTGTGAAAAGATCCATTCACGCAAGTAGTTTCATTGAAAATTTTCATTCAGTAGATTACAGTTCAAATCTTCAGTTACAACAATATTTTGATACGCGTGAGAAAAACGAGAAAATGAAGCAGAGCAATCATGAAATAGCTGTCCTTTCAGGCGTCTGTATATCGAAGCAAGCAATAACGGTGGCGCATTTCCATAATGTAAATCTATAAGCATATATTCCGGTGAATTCGTGAACACGCCTGGAGAAGAAGCAATAACATGAGCTTTCACCGACTCGTGTATGTAACATGCCACTCCACCCCCTTCTTTTCCCTAGCGATCGTTACGTAATAAGTAATAATTTTCAATAGTTAGCAGATCGTTCGAAATGTGCGCGTGCAGCCAAGTTTCTGAGATCGAAATCACGTGAAAAAAATGGGAAGTAAAATAGAGGCGGATGAAGTCGATGTGCCCCAGTAACGAATTCGTGTTGAACTGCGCTATCTTTAAAAATGAACTTTCGTTACTTTCGTTAACCACAGCTTGCGATGCTACAACTGACGGGAGTCAGACGAGAAGCGAGAGATCAGCATCAGTGTCCACGTGAATTATCGGAGAGCCGTCACACTTCCTCACTAAGATGCGACCCGCTCGCACCCATACATATTTGTAACCGTGTGCTTTTGCCTTATCCTTAGTGCGTCTCAGCAGATTGTACTTATCGGCGGGTAACAATTCGTTTACGTACACGTAACCTTCTCGCTCAATATCAAAAACTTCTTTGATGGGTAGATTGCGTTTGACCCGTTTCTTATCGATTATGAAATCTCTGACTTGCGTTGACTTGAGAGATACAACTAGCGACTGAGTTAGCGACTTCGCCCCTGATTCCGGTATTTGCTGACGACTACCCGCCTGAACACTTGCCTGAGGCTTGCGCGTCATAGCACGCACACCCAAGACATCGGTTAGTAAGTTTTCAAGTTAAGAGAGACGTAATTACACAATTATTACATTATTAATTTATTCATTAATTATTTACATACTTTTTACATTATTTTCTTTACTTTATTATTATTATTATTTTCACAAGTTGCACTTACATTGTTCTTGTTATTATTACATTTTGATCGTATCTTTTTGCTCTCTTATACATTGCATGTCTTCATTCTTATACTACTTATATACCGTTATGCTCGATTCCTTTTAACGTGTATTGCTAATAATCTTTTCAACTCTTTCATATTTTCAACCATTCTGATACTTTGCGGTGTCTCGTTAAACAGCTTCAGTCCGTCGTACATCAGGTCTTTCTGTCCTGCTTTTATTCTTCTGAACTCAATTTTCAGTTCATTCGCTTGCCGAGTTCGCATTCCTTCTCTCCCCCCTACAAACTCGAATACCCGATTTCTTGGTTCTTTTCTTTTATCATCTATTACCATTTTATGTATTAACAATATTACATTACATTCTATTTTTTCTCTCACATTTAAAAAACATAATGCTTCCAGCATGTCCTTCACTCTCTTTTCTCGGTTGCATTGCAGGATTACACGCATGGCTCGATTTTGTAGTTTTTGTATTCGTTCACAGCCTTTGGTCATATTGAGCATTACTGTGTTGCAATATTCTAAGTGCGGGACTACGATCGTTTTATAGATAGTGCATCTCGTTAATGGTGTTAGGAAGCGTCCCAAGCGATTTAGGAATCCTATTTTTTTGCCAACTTTTTAAATTTAATATTCTCTGTGTGCTCCGAAGTTTAGTCTAGAATCTCCCATGACGCCCAGGTATTTTATTTCTTCTACTTTTTCCATTTCTTCCCCACCTTTACAACGCAGCCTCACATTATTACCTTTCGTTTGTCGCGGTCCTTTAATTATCATAAATTTTGTTTTTTTTGCATTCATTTTTAGTTTGTTTGTACTCAGCCAAACTTCTATCTTTTTCAATTGGACACTAAACTTGTACTCTACATCTTTTGAACCTTCTCCTCGTGTATATATTATCATATCGTCAGCGAATAAAATTATGTTACATTCTCCATTTATTTCTTTGATTATGTCATTAATGTATAAAATAAATAATATTGGTCCCAGTACGGACCCTTGCGGTACTCTGTGTGTTGTCTGAATTTCGGTCGAGCTTTTGTCATTAATTAGAACGGTTTGTGTGCGGTTAGTTAAGTAGGATTTTATCCAATTTAAAACCATTCCTTGAACACCATATTTTTCCAGTTTCTGTACGAGCCTTTCTCTGTCTATCGTCTCGAATGCTCTTTTGAGATCAACAAATATTGCTCCGACAATTTTACCCTCGCTTACATCTCTTTTCCAATTTGTAACAGCACTCTGTATAGCATTTTCACATGATCGGCCTTCTCTGAACCCGTATTGGAACTCAGTTCATAATTTTTCATTTTCTAAGTATTCAATAAGTTGTTTCTTTACAATTATTTCCACAATGTTTTCATACTGCGGAAGCATGTTTATTGGTCTAAACTCTTCCGCTCGCATAGTTTTATTGACTTTAGGGAGCGGTATGATTTCTGCTTGTTTCCATGAATTAGGACACACTCCAAATTCAAGTGATTTTTGAATTATCATTGAAAATTCTGTGCCAATTTCCTCACATGCACAGTTTAAGATCTTATTTGATATACCTTCTGTTGATCCCTTTTTTTTTGGCAGATTCTGTACTATTTCCATAACTGTTTCTTGTGTTATTTTACTGAATTCCGTCAATTTCTCATAAGTGTACATTTCTAGTCTCGTGTTTTCATCTCGGTATTCTATTATGCTATCTACGATTTCTTGGATACTTTCTACATAGTAGTAATTAACCTTATTTGCAATATCTTCAATTTCCAAAATTCTTTCCCCATCAAATATTATTCCATTTTCATAATTTACATCCTGTCTTTTCCCGTTTAGCAATTTTTTTAGAGTTTTCCACATTTGCTTACTGTTGGTTTTATTATCGTCAATCTTTCTCTCAAAGTACTCTTTTTTACCTCTCCTCAGTGCGTCCACTACTTCGTTTCTCTTTCTTCGAAATTCGCTCCAATCATCATCAGTCCCTCTGTTTTTTGCTATTCTAAATAGTCTATCCCGGGTTTGTATCTTTTCTTTTATTTCCTGAGTAAACCATGATTTTTCGTCAGGCTCATCGTTAAATTTGAATTTTTTCTTAGGTGCTTCTATATCTAAAACCTTTGTTATAGTACTTATTAATTTATCTGCATTGTCGTGGTATGTTACATACCACGTATTCATTTCATTCATGTCTAGTAATCTCTTTTCGTCCCTTAGTCTGTGTTTAAATCTATCGATGTCTAAATGTTTAAAATCTCGTTTTACTATGCTAATTGTCTGACAGTACTTTTTATTCAAGTCAATTTCTATGTCTAATATTGCATGATCTGTAATTTTTGGTTCGTCTTTTATTTCAACATCTATGGATATACTACTAAAAACTAAATCTATTGTTGTTTGCGTCCCGTGTTCAACTCTTGTTTTACTGTTTACATACTGTTTCATTCCCCTTTCTTGGAATATGCTTATTATTTGTTTCGCGACAAACGTTTTTCTATTGACATCTATATTAAAATCACCCATGCATACAAGTTTACCTTCGGCATATAGTTCATCCGTCACTTCTTCCAAGAACTGTATGAATATAGCATCGCTAGCGCTTGGCGAGTGGTAGACTGTTGCAATCGATCCGACAAAATATTTTGTTTTTACACGAACTACAATACACCAACAATTCCCTTCAATCTTCTTGATCAATCTTGTCGTGAAGTTAATTCCTTTACGAATATATATTGCAACACCCCCCGTTCGCCTATTTTCTTCATCACATCTGATCACATTGTATCCATCTATATTTATTTCGTGTTCTTCTATATCTGCTGTCAGTCTCGTTTCCGTTACCGCTAACAATTCCGGTTGCAGTTGTTTTATCACAGTTTGTTCTATTTCGTCAAAGTTTCTAATGAGACTACGTGCATTTAGGCATAATACCGATCGTGTTTTTCGTCTTACATTTTCTTCATTTACATTCTTTGCTTTTCCGTCGCTAAAAAATGTCTGAACGATGGGCACCTCCGGTCATTTGTGCCGTGATTCAAGTCTTGATCTTTTTAATTCAGTCTTTCTTTTTGGTTTAAGCAGCTCGCACATTTTCTTCGCTCCTTCGTGCATTCATTAGCCGTATGTGCCCCCGCACACTTACCGCACTTCGTATCTCTTTTGCAGTTATTTGCTATGTGGTAGAATCCCCAGCAATTGTAGTACTGAGTCACCATCACATAGTCTTCGGCTCTGCACATATTCCATCCTACTTTGACTCTTTTTTCTTTCATCAGTTCTCTATGTGTTTCCTTGTCTACTGCTAATATTACTGACATATTTCCGTATTTTTCGAAGGTCCATTGCTTGATCACTTTTACGTATCGTCTGTCGTCATTGAGGTCTATGTTGTTCTGGTAGCAGATCCTTTTACTGAACTCTTTTACGGATAATTCACCCTCTTCGATGTCTATTCCGGTGACCTCTATCTTCAAGTTTCTCGTTGTAGGTGTCTTGATGTTGTAATCTGCTCCTATCTCGTTCTGGACGAGGTCATGCAGTTTCTCTCTGTCTTCTTGCCCCTTGCATCCAACAATTATCTTACCGTTTTGTCCCTCAATAATCCTGTTCACAGTTATTCCTGCTTTGACTATGAAAGCGGAACGCTTGTCTCGGCATACTAATTTTCATTTTCGATCTTCATCCGCGTTCCTACCTTAACGCAGCCTGGGTCGACGGCCGTTAAGGTTCAAGAAATTACGATCGAATTAACTTTTGTGGGCGCCAGTCGACACACGTCGACGAATTCTCGATAGCTTAGGTAAACCTCAGGGTGGGTACAAGGGAAGACCCGTAATAATTCAACATTGACAAGAGTTTCCAGGAAAGTATTTTTATAGCAGAGCGAATTCACAAGGTACTTACAATCTCCAATGATCGCACAACACTGACAGATCCGACCCTCGGACACAAAATTTCAAATGTTCGATCGGTTCGCTTCCTTCTTTCGTCTAGTCTCCGCGAGGCCCGAGGATCGAATGCCGTCCTTTTCGACGTCTCGCGTTTCGTTCGGTTCGTTCGATCGAGGGTCCTCGCGCGTTCGCGGTTGCCAAATTTCAGTGCCACGCTGCCGGTTGGTCGTGGACCTTTGTGTATCGACTCTCGATCGAGCGTACCTCCCGTGATACTTATCTATTTCGTTTATTTAAAGGTTTTGCGCGCGCGACGTTGCAGCAACAATTATTTCCTGTCACAACTATGTCCACTTTGTCTTTAACAATCTTTCTCGTTTCTTGACTGCTCTGCTTGTTATTTGGTTGGATCATCACTAACTGCTCCTCTCGTGTCCCTTTGTTTACTACCGACGCATACGTGGATCTTTGTCTCCCTTGTGCTTTTTCCTGTTCAGTTGTTTCTTCTGTCTTTTTTGCCTCTGCCCTTTTGTGATTTGATGGTACAATTTTCTTCAACTCATGGATCGATTTTTGCAGCTCTCGTATTTTTTCATCATGTTCCTTCTGCCTTCAACTTCTTTATCTCTTCTTTCACCGCTATTTTTACCATCATGACGAGTTTGCTAAAATCTCCATAATCATTTGTCACTCGCATTTTCGTGCCGATTTTCTCTTCCACTGTATCCTCCATCTCATCGTCCCCCTCATCCTCGGTCGTTGTTCTTCTTCGTTTCCTACTCGTTGTCTCACTCTTGCCTTCTTCGTCATCAATTTCTTCAACTTCTTCTTCGCTCTCACTTGATTCCAGTTTCCCCGGCTCGGAGAATATCCGTACTTTTCCCGGGCATTTCACCAGCTCATTATTTTCATCGCGTGATGTATGTTGTGACGAGGCACGATACCGTGCTCGCATATCCACGCGCGCGAGAGTCTAGCGAGATCGCGCAACGTCGCACAACCGTCACGCCGGGCCGAAATATTAAGAGAATATTCGTCGATACTGCCGAAGGGCTCGTTATCAGTGATGCCAGATTCGCGGACGAAAAGGTCCCGCACGCTCACCGCGCTCCCCCCACCACGCGACGCGGGCTGGCGGCTGGGCGGAGCTAGGGGCGCCGAGCTGTTGAGCGAGTGACGTCACTCACGCCCCGCGCCCCGCGCGCCCGAGCTACCGGGCTGGTGACGTCACTCATACCACTCGCGCCGCGCTGATGACGACACGCGTGACGATTCTCTCTGCCGTACTGCGCGCGCGCGTGATTGAATAAAACTTTTGACTTTTCGTACAATTTTATTTCCGGTATTCATGGATTTCCGGCGTTCTAACTTTGTTCAAATTGAATGAAAAACTAAAAGATAACCCAATACCGGAAAATAAAAACTTGACATGTTCGTGTAACATTTAAAATAGCTACTGAAAATATGACCTTGAAGATATCTGCATCCGACAAAGTTGAATCTTTGACCCCTCATAACTGCCGTAAATTTCCACGTAGCGACTTTTTTCTAATTGCATTCTTTTCGTTTTTGAATTCTCTCGGTGCGCTATTTTTTTTTTTTTTTACGCCTTTCTCAAGACGGTACATTAAAAATAAACATTTCAGCAACCTTTAATCCCGCATAAAAACCGTACATTTTAACGTAGAGACTTTTTGCAAAATGCATTTGCTCCGTTTTGAAAATCTCTAGATGCGCATATTTTTCGTTTTTTTTTTTTCGTCACCGCTTTTTTTGCGGCGCCAAACAAGGAGTAAGCCTTCGAACCCCTATAACTGCCGTAAATTGTAGGCGAGAGCGGGGCAAAATGGTACGAAATGGTCAAATAAAGTCCCCCGTATGATAAAATCAGGGCAAAATGGGACAAAAGAAAGTCCCATCGAAGTAGATTTTTTTGCTGTGCCATTTTGCCCTAATACCATTCTGCCCTGGTCCCATCGTGCGTGAAAACCATTTTGCCCCGGTATGCCGTTTTGCCCCACTCCCCCCTAACGTAGAGACATCTTTAAAAATTCATTCCCTTCGGTTTTAAATTCTCTAGGTGGACATTCAATTTTTTTTTTAAATGTTTATTTTCAATGTACGTCTTTCGGAAGGCTTAAAAAAAAACCAAAAAAATAGCGCACCTAGAGAATTAAAAAACGAAGAGAATGCATTTTGGAAAAAGTCCCTACGTTAAAATTTACGGCCGTTATGGGGGTTTGAAAATTGATTTCTTGTTGCCGCCGCAAAAAAGCGATGACGAAAAAAAAAAATATATATATATATACACGCGCATCTAGAGATTTTGAAAACAAAGAAAATGCATTTTGAAAAAAGTCTCTACGTTCAAATTTACGGTTTTTATGCGGGATTAAAGGTTGCTGAAATGTTTATTTTTAATGTACCGTCTTGAGAAAGGCGTAAAAAAAAAAAAAAATAGCGCACCGAGAGAATTCAAAAACGAAAAGAATGCAATTAGAAAAAAGTCGCTACGTGGAAATTTACGGCAGTTATGAGGGGTCAAAGATTCAACTTTGTCGGATGCAGATATCTTCGAGGTCATAGGATTTTTTTATTTTTTCTAGGCAATTTTTTTTTAAATAGCGCCCAACGATTGAAAAATTCAACAATCAATGATCCAAAATTTGTTCGTTCCATTTTTCAATCGTTCGGGGTACAATCCACGCAAATACAATACAATACACGCCACCGTGTGCTGTCGCCTTGTGACGTCACGCTAGCTCGAGGTGAGCGCGTCTCGACATGTCTCGTGACGTCACGCTAGCGCGAGGTGAGCGCGTCTCGACGTGTCTCGTGACGTCACGCCAGCGCGAGGTGAGCGCGTCTCGACATGCCCCGTGACGTCACTCGGGCGGTAGGCGGGCGCGGGGCGCGGGAGAGGCGGGGCGTGGCTTACGCGCGCACGAGCGAATAGCGCACGGGTAGCTGGCGGGATATTTTTGTCCCGCCAGCGTCGGAGAGGGGGCAAAAAAGTCCCGCATGCGGGACTTCTCCCGCCAGTCTGGCATCACTGCTCGTTATTCGTAATTTACAGAGAGAACGAGAGAATTCGGCAACGACGCGAGTCCCGCAGAGGGAGAGCCAACGACGACGGTACGCACGAGGCGTCATGCGAGAGATCGAGAGAGCGACCCCCGCTCCGGGACGCCCGAGCGTGGCCCGCGACGAGCGAGAAGACACTCTCGCGCAGGGCGTAGGCAGGATAGGCCGTTTAGACTAAGCTGCGACACATTATATTGTAAAAGTAGAGTTTGAGTTGTATTGAGAAGTGAAGCGGCGAATTACGCGAATTCGCATACTCTCGACGAGGTTGAGAAGCATCGGCGAAATCTCCGAGACGTGGAGATACGAGGGCTCGAGCCACATTCCCGGGACTGCGTGGAAAGGCTTGTCGAAGGTAGGCGCACGTGGTGCCCGATTCTTTCTCATTGTAAAACACGCGGTTGCCGTCCGTGGCTTCCCCGTTTCCGTCTCGTTGCCGAGATACTGTGTGATCGCTCGAGCGAAGCTCGAGGCGATCCCGCGTCGATTATTCGCGTAGTAATAAATAAATTCGCTGCGAGCCTTCGCGTAGAAAACTTTTGTCCGATTTACTGAATTGTTGAATAAAAGCCGATATTATTTGTCACTCTTTTTAACTGACGGTCTCGAGCGCAACGCTCAGTTATTTCTGTGTGCGTGTGAATTTGTCAAATTGCCCCGAACTGCACCCCTAGCTAGCCGTCAAGGAGAGGAAGAACGGAAAGTACGAACGACCCCGAGGTAACACGGGTTGATATTGTTACCTGGCGCCCAAGTGGTAAGTTACGACGGAGGGAAAATATACAGGGCGTCATTATAATGTAACGCGGCGTCCGAGCAATTTTTAGTCGAAATTTTAATTGCAAGGACCCGTTACAATGTATATCAGCACATCCTTTGTGAAAGTACTTATCGCATTTCGTACACCAATGTGCCTTTGTCTTCGGTGGTTTTTTGCATTTGTGGCAGTTCGGATGTTGTTTCTTGTTTATCTCACTCGGCATTTTACGTCTCCGCTTCGGTCAGTTCACTGCTGCACACTGGTGCTCGCGGTTTCTATGTTGTCAACTTTCCGGTCACATGTCCGGTAATGTGACAAAAGTTGCCGGGTTGTGATAGAGAGCCCCAGAATAGGTGTCACTGTCGAGGCGCTGGGCCGCTAGTTGCTTGTCACTGGCGACGGGGCACCAATATGGCGTCCTCGTACCGGCTTATCGCATGTTTCCAATTCTTTTTAAAACGCTCACACTTGTTCAACCTTGTAGATTTCTCTTAACTGTTATTTTTAGATAATAGAACTGTACATTCTCGTCCCTGCTCTCTGAACTCTTGATCCGATATATTGTAACGACTGAGCGAAATAACAACGCGGTATATTTGGTTGTCGGGCGGATATTATTAGTTATAATCTTCTTTAGTTATCTTATTCGCGAACTGTCACGTCTGTTCTCTTTGATAGTCCAATCTAGACTCTTGACATGACGATCGATATCCTATAGATCGTCCGTACGTTCGTCTATTGTCAATCTTCACTAATATCGTGTGTCTCAATGAATAGTCAACCGCATAATCGTTACAATATATTAAATTCCACGCCGTATGACCGATGAAATCAGCTCCGATCTGACAGTCGTCCCTTCCGCAAGAGAGAGTTGAGTTGAGTTGAGGATTTTTATTATGCCCTAGCATGAGCTATAGGGCAAAGGTTATAATAGTACAATGTAGAGTATGAGTAGATAAGTTTTACAGTGTGAGTATTTAGATAAGTTGAGAAAAGCAGGATATAAGATGAGAATTTGCTTAACGCTACACGATTCTTAAAACTAACTTAGGATTTAAGCGCAAGAAAGAGAAAAGAAGTGAGAAAAGTATGTAATAGGATACCAAAAATAAAAATATTGTTGTTAACACGTGGACGTAACTAGTTAAGGGATCAGACCCAGGGCTGGCCAGTTTGAATTGTTTCGGATAACAGTAAATGATCAAAGAGACGACCTTTGAATATTTCAAGTGAGGGAGAGGAAACTACGGCGAGTGGGAGGGAGTGCCAGAAGTAAATCGCAGACAGGTGGAAAGCGTTGCGGTAGGCGGCTGTTCGATGGAGTGGAATTTGGAAAGTAAGGGAGGGTAGGGGTTGCCGAGAGGGTCGTGGAACACCCACTTCTCGTCTGACAAAGAGTTGGCTGAGGTAGGGAGGATATTTGAGATAGAGAATCCGGTAGACTTGGATGCCGATGTAGTAGTAACGGCGGTTTTGCACTGAGAGCTAATTCAGTTGGAGTCGGTAGGGAGTGATATGGACGTCACGACGAAGGTTGAAGATGAAGCGGATACATGTATTGACAAGGCGTTGCAAAACAGTGTTAAGCTCATTCGATAATCCGTGGTAAACGATCGAGCAATAATCGAGATGTGGGAATATCAGGGTGGAGACAAGTTTTATTCCGAGAGCGGTGGATAGAGAATTCTTGTGATATTTAAGTTTATGTAAGGACGCGTGGACTTTTTGAGATACGTGAGAGATATGTCTATTCCAAGAGAGATTCGAAGAGAAATAAACCCCAAGGTTACAGGCTTCCTGCACATAAGGAATCACGGACCCTGCAATGTTAACCGGTGGCAGCGCAGTAAGGTCGAGGCTCCGCACATACGAGTTACTACCGAGTATTATGATTTTAGATTTCTGTATGTTAAGGGTGAGACCGTTTACTGTTGCGCAGTTTGCGATGGTGCTAATATCGTGGCTAGCGAGAGTCATGGCATTTTCTAGTTCCGGAGGCGAGCATTGATAGTAAATTTGCGTATCGTCGGCAAAGATCAGATGGTCACAGTATCTCAGTCCTTCGGCGATGTCGTTAATAAAGAGAGAGAAGAGAAGAGGGCCTAGGACTGAACCCTGAGGGACACCTGCGGTTGTTGGGAGCCACTGAGAACAGGAACCGTCGTCATCGATCACTGATTGATAACGACCTGTTAGGTAGGAATAGAACCACGTTAGGACGGAGGGGGCGAAGCCAAGGCGATGAAGTTTAGTTAGTAGGTGAAGGTGCGGGACGGTGACGAAGGCCTTGCTGAAATCAAATAGGACTAATATGGTGATTTAACGTTGGTCGATTCCTAGATTGATGTCGTGAGTTAATCTGAGAAGAGCCGACTGAGTACTGTGATTCGAACGAAAGCCTGATTGCCGGGGGTCAAAAATATTGTTAGATTCGATAAAGGTCATGATTTGATCGTGCACTATTCTTTCAAATAATTTAGACATTTCGCTGAGGTTGGCAATTGGACGAGTTTCAGACGGTGAGAGTGGAGTTTTGATTTTTGATAAAGGACGAATAAATGCACGTTTCCATAGGGATGGGAAATGAGATAATTGTAGACAGTGGTTGAAGAGTGAGGCAATGGAAGTTGAGATAGCGGGAAGTGCATTGTAGATGGCGAATTGGGACAGGCCGTCCGGGCCTGGTGAGAGAGATTGTGTCGATAAGACCGATGCGAACCGCAAAATGTCTTCTGCCGTGATCGGGTGAAAGTGAAATGAAAAATTTGTTGCGGAGGGACGGGATAAGAGGGGAAGAAAATCGTCGAGTTGTAGAGGAGGGGTAGGACTGGAGATAGAAGCGAAGTGGGAATTCAGTTGGCTTGGTGAGAAGAAGTGAAGAGGAGAGGAGTAAGTATTTTTTACAAGTCCTAGATTTCCGAGTTCTTTCCAAAGTCGAGAGGGATCAACAATAGAATTCAGGCGGTCGAGATGATATTGCTGCCGCGCGATTCGCAAGTCAGCTGTTAGTTGATCGCGGAAGTTTCGATAGACGGCCAGCCCAAGGAGATTATTGGATCGCTTAGCTTGTTTGTACAGACGATTTCGCTCTCTCATTCTTGCTTTCAGTGTTTCGGTGATCCATGGGGCCGGGGGCTTTCGAACCGGAAAGGTTCTCGCAGGTGCGTGCATGTCGAGAGATTCAGAGAGTTTCTGTGTGAACAGTTCACAAAAAGAGTCGAGATTTTCCGACAAAGCAGTAGCAGTCGCAGCTGAGAGCGGACTTTCAGATAGGGAGGATGTTATCGTTGCGGAGTATCTATCGGAGTCGAAATTTCTCAAGTTGCGCCGGCGGATAGTACGAGATACGGCTTGTCCAGTATCGAATGAGTATGACAACTGAAGAAGATCGTGACCGCAAATAAAAGGGACGTCAGATTTAGCGAATGAAAGAAGTTTGTCTTCACTATCGATTATCAAGACATCGAGCCACGACTCCGAAGTTGACGTATGAAAAGTAGCCGCTGATTGCACAAGAAAGAGAGACGACGAAAATATGAAGTTACGAAGGTATTGAGATTCTGGGTTATTTGCGAGAAGATTACAGTATAGATCACCGGCGAGAATTATATTTTTATAAGAATGACTAAATCTAGAAAGGTCTGAAATAAAATCGTGGAACAGAAGAGCCTTCGGACGTCTATAGATTGAGGCGAATAATAATGAATGCCCATTTTTGCATTGAATTCTTAATATTAGGTATTCGGGCGAATTCGAGTAATTATTCGGTGACGCAGCTAAGATTTGTGCCGACAGTGTCTTATGAATGTAGCATGCTACCCCGCCTCCCTCCTTTCCCTCGCGGTCGTTACGAACTAGGAAATAATCATCGAGTTTTACGAGCGAGTCATGAATGTGACCGTGAAGCCACGTTTCAGAGATAGAGATTACATGATAAAAGTTGTTACTAAAATAGTGACGAACTTGGTCGATATGAGCAAGGAGGGAGTTTGCATTAAATTGAGCAATGCGAAGACACGGGTCTGGCATTGATACAGTAGACAGCGAGGGGGGGGGGGGGGGGGGGGGCAGGATTGCGAGTAACCGGGGAAAGTCAGACAAGTTTCGAGAGATCAGAGACGTTGTTGATTTCGAGAGTCGGGTGCCCGTTGTCCTTTCTAACGCGAATAGTTCCATTGCGGAACCAGACGTGCTTATACCCGGTTTGGGAAGCCCGAGTTTTAGTCTGACGAAGAAGATTATACAATTCTAAGGGAAGCATTTCGTTGACAAAGATATTTCCGTTCGCTTGAAATCCGAGCACTTCGCTGGCTTTGAGGTCGCGTTTCGCACGTTTAGCATTGATAACGACTTCGCAAACCGAGTTAGAAGTTGAAACTACCACGAGGGAGGTCGATGTGCGAGGTGCGGTTTGGGGAACATTTTTTTTTTCGAGAACGCGAGCGGCAAGAATATGATCAAGGAGTGATCCGAGACCCAGAGCAGCGAGTACTTTTTTTGCTAAATCAACTGGAGGATATGGAAGATTCGCGGGAAATCCGGACATAACAAGCTCGCTTTTAAGGACAAGCGGCTGGCGATTGCGAAGAGAATGAAGCGAAGAGAGTTCGTGACGAAGTTGCTCGTTAGCTTGCTCGAGATTAGCAATGCGCGTGGTATTAGCATAGACCGTTTGGATAAGCTCAGGGAGGTCTTTGAGTTTATATGAGAGATCATTGTTAACTTGATGTTGAGAGGCGATAGACGCTGACAGACGAGCGTCAGAGTCTTTGATGTAATTCAAGACAGTCTGAAGGGTGACAGATTGAGCAGGCTGGGGGAATGGGCTCGTTGGTATGTCGAAATTGCTAGGATTTGCCATTTCGGTACTGAGCGATTGGCGGCAACACTGTAGCGCCGATCTGTATCCAAGGTAATGTTTGACACAGCCGGGGTGGAAGTTACGTTTACACTCGTGGCAATTAACGGATTCTCCGGCAATGGATTTAGAGCATTCGAAGCAATTAGCAATTGAAGTGTAGTTGTTGAAGCGTTGAAGGTGGCGCAGTAGTAGATGATAGCCGGCTTGCAGTCTCAGCGCATGCGCAGAAGAATGACAGCAATATCCGAGAGAGATGGGGATATGCGTGCAGATTGAGGTTATGAAGGAAGATTGAGCTTCCAGCGTAGGTGTACTGCTAATGCTAGCACAATCAGGAAGAGTAAATGCGTGCAGTAGGATAGCAGTAAAAGACTTGCTCGATCTGAAAGAAAATTTCCGCCCGAGGGCAGGATCGAGCAGTGAAAAGTTCAGCTGAAGGCAGAGCGATGAGAGAGAGAGGGAGAGAGAGAGAGAGAGAGAGGGAGAGGGAGAGGGAGAGGGAGAGGGAGAGGGAGAGGGAGAGGGAGAGGGAGAGGGAGAGGGAGAGAGAGAGAGAGAGAGAGAGAGAGAGAGAGAGAGAGAGAGAGAGAGAGAGAGAGGGAGAGGGAGAGGGAGAGGGAGAGGGAGAGGGAGAGGGAGAGGGAGAGGGAGAGGGAGAGGGAGAGGGAGAGAGAGAGAGAGAGAGAGAGAGAGAGAGAGAGAGAGAGAGAGAGAGAGAGAGAGAGAGAGAGAGAGAGAGAGAGAGAGAGAGAGAGAGAGAGAGAGAGAGAGAGAGAGAGAGAGAGATATTTATTATGCGCTCATAATACAGACACATACTTACAGACACATGCTGGCTCATATTTACAGATGTTAACAATTCTATATACAATGAGTAACAGTCTGTTCGTGACAATAACATAGATATAACAAAGTATTCACAGTAGGTTTCAGAAATATAGAAGTAGCGAAGAGATAGTTATAGTGAAAGATACAGTGAAGATATATAGATATAGTGGAAATATATAGATATAGTTAAGCGACTAGAACATCACATTAGCCTCAGCTAAAAGCTTTCGTATCATTTCGTGCTCACCAGGTCCCCTAGCACATCAACGGGCTACTCAGTCCACCCGTCTAGTGGTACAGGAAGGCGGATACACGTTACAGAAAAAATTACAGGCGCGTCAAAAATAAAAGTACATGAATAAGCAGTAGAACAATGCTGCAGAGAGTGGAAAGATCGTCGAAAATCGGAAAAGTTATATCAGTGCTAGCAAATGTTCGTAGAGTCTTCTCTTGAACACCTCGATAGTGGCCGCTTCTCGTACTGCAGATGGTAATCCGTTCCAGAAAGCAGGGGCAGCGCCTGCGAAAGAGCATTTGTACAGTTCGGTTCTGCACCTCGGGGGTTGTAGCCAGTCCTTGGGCCGCCGAGAGTTCCTTTGTCGGTCACCTTCGAGTGTAGCTAGCCTGTCAAACAGAAACTTAGGGGTCTTTGTAGCGAGTACACGATATGTGAGACAGCCTAGAAAGTACAGTCTTCTTTCCTTGGTTTTCAGCCACTTTAGCTGACGATAGTATTCAGTTATATGTGCGTCACGTCTTATGTCGAGCGAAAACCGAACACCGGCGTTGAGTGTACGACTAAGAATCAGATCTAATTCCTTCGTGAGATCGAGATATACTAGGCAGCAGTAATCGATGTGCGGAAAGACGAGCGTGGAAATCAACTGTATACGAAGCGAGTGGGGAAGAAGATTTCTGCAATGCTTAAGTTGATAGACTATGCCGTTAATTTTTTTCGCGATCCTCATAGTATTCGGTATCCAAGAGAGGGTGTTGCTAATAGTAACACCCAGACATGTTACTTCGGTTGACAACGGTATACTTACGTTCCCGACAGCGACCGCGGGAAGATTTTCGAACGGGATATTAGCAATGAATCGCCGAGTTCCGATAACTATGGCTTTCGTTTTTTCTTTGTTAAGAAGTAGCCCTAAGCTCACCGCCCAGTTCGATATTGCTTCGATGTCTTCATTTACTGCTCTAATAGCCTCTGTAAGATGCTCTGGACTAGAGTGCAGGTATATTTGCAGATCGTCGGCGTAGAAATTGTAGCGACAGTGTCTGAGCAAATCTTTGAAACCGTGCAAGTACAGGACGAATAGAAGAGGCCCTAGAACTGAGCCCTGAGGAACCCCGTTTGCGATGTTAATTCTTTCAGAAACCACGCCGGTTTGGTTATCGCGTATGGATTGCGTACGACCAGTGAGGTACGAGCACAGCCAACGCAGTGTCGATTGCGAACAATTTAAGACTCGAAGTTTTTCGATCAAATCGGCGTGTCGTACGCGATCAAAGGCTTTTGAAAAATCAAATAGCACTAGGACGGTCACCTTACGCGAGTCAGCGCCGTGGCGAATATCGTCCAATATTCGCAAAAGAGCTGTCTGGGTATTATGCCCGGCTCGATACGCTGATTGACAAGGGTCTAAAAGGTCACTACTACGAAGATAGGCCATCATTTGGTTGGCCACAATCTTTTCCAGACACTTCGAGAGAGCGCAGAGGATTGAAATAGGTCGATAGTCATTCGCAGAGGACGGTTGTTTCGTTTTCGGAAGAGGACAAACGAGAGCGTATTTCCACTCGGTCGGAAAAGTGCCGGACATCAGAGAAAAAGAGAAAAGGTGGTGGATCATAGGTCTAATACATGGCATAGCGAGTTTAATAAGAGCAATCGACAAACCGTCGGCACCAACGGCAGAGGATTTCGAATGTCTGAAGATTTCATCGAGTGTTTCGTAGCTCAAGTTTTGAAAGTAAAACTTATCATCGCTATAAACTGCTTCTCCGAGATAATACGCCTCCGGAGGCACGTAGGTTGGATCGACACCAGCGGCTGCGAAATGATTGTTTAGATCCGTGACAGAAGTGACCAGCGGCATGACACTGGTCCGCGATTATATTAGGCCTAGGCTCCGAAGCTCTTTCCACGTTGAGGTCGCGCTCGTTTGCGTGGAAAATACTCGATTATATAGTCGGTTTTCGCAGTTTTAATTAAGATTTGGACGGAGTTTCTCAGTCGTTTGAATCTATTATGCGCTTCAACAGTGCGTCTTCTGCGCCATTCTCTCCGAGCTCTGTCGCGAGCTTTCATATGTCCTTTTATTTCCTGACTTAGCCAAGGCGCCGGGGCCTTCTTAGATCTCACTCGGATCATCGGTGCATGTGTATCAAGACAGGATATGAGATAGTCATTTAAAAGCGATACCTTGACATCGATGCTATCACTATTATAAAAAGCCGCCCAGTTCATCGCGTTTAGGTGCCCTAAAAAGGCAGTACCATTGAAATTACGAAAGTCCCGGCATGTAAACACGCGCTCCGGAAGTCTATCTACCGTTAATCTATATTTGACGAATATTAAATCATGTGCCGAGAGAAAGGGAACCTCGAATTGGCCAAACTCGATCAGTTTCTCGGCATCGTCGGTGATGCACAGATCAAGCAGCGTAGACGCATCGCGAACGTGATGTGTCGAACCGTACGGGACTAGATATAAATTCGTCATGTCGATAAAGTTACGAAGGTGCGTGCTATCATGCGTTACAACGTTCATATCGGAATTAAAATCACCCATAATAGTGCAATGCGGATAAAGAGTGCTATGCTGAAGAAAGAGATCCTCGAATTCAGTAAGATACCCAACATGCGGCGGTCGGTAGACTACGCAGACGAGCATTTTCGAGTTGTTTGGAATCGTAACTTCGGCAATGATAAACTCGGGCTTACCGCAGTATGTCCCTCCAGAGTCCGTGAGCACGCGGGCTCGTAGAGAAGCATGCACGTATAAGCCGACACCTCCTCCTCCGCGCCCAATCCGATCGCATCTCAAAAGGCAATATCCATGCAAGCTTACAACGTCATCGGGGGTCTGCGGAGTCAGCCAGGTTTCCGACATGCAAATTATATGAAAGAAGTTCTCGCCGAAGAAATGCCGAAATTCGTCTAGATGCCCTCTCAATGATTGACAATTAACGTGGCAAATTTTCATAGCGTCCTGCGTGCGACTTTCGGTATAGTTAGCCATAATCGGTGTTTCGAGCCTTGTCCGCTATACGTCTTGCTAGAACTGGACAGTTTTTCCCGTCCAGAGCGCTGTGTTCGCAGTCTGCATCAGTATAGATCGTTCTACAGTTATAACAAATCGGGTCTCTCGAGCGATGTCTGCAAGACGCGGACTCGTGGTCACCCGAACAGTGAGCACAGTGGGTGGAGTTTGTGCAATCTTTGGCTATGTGGCCGAAGCCCAGGCACTTGAAGCACTGTAGGACTCTGACGTGATCGTCGAAGCGACAGGAAGTGTATCGCAGATAAATTTTTTGTCTACTCCTAAAAATGTCCCTGATTTTCGCGGGAACTTCGATGATGCAGGCACGAGTGTTTCGATTTACACGCGACATGTAGATGACCTTGACAGTAGGGTTACTGTAATCCGACAGATTCAGCTTTATTATGTCAGCCTGCACGTCTTCGGCGGAGAGATCGGCTGGTACACCGTGCACAATCAAGCGAGGATCGAGTTTAGAAAATTCGCTGACTTGAAGCCCAAGCTTTTCCAAAGCAGGCAACGAACGAATTTTGTCAAGGTCAGCCTCTTTTGCGTCGATACGAATACCGTTGTTTTTCGCCCGTGTGACACGATCAACTCGCATGCCTATTTCCGCGGGATCAACGTTTTTGATTACCGCCTCTTTGGTCAGCTGAGAAGACGAGTATTTGGAGGCCATGTTTTCACACGGCGTGATAAAGAAGCTAGTTGTTTTATCGATCGAAACGGTCGGTCCGCGTGAGATATGCACTTTGCTGTTTTTTGCGTTTGAGCCCTGAGAAGCTATGCTGGCGTACGATGTCGAAGCAATGGGCTTGATCGTTGAGGAGACGGCCTCTTTTACACCAGCCGAGCAGGCATCGGTGATTTGAGTCCGGACAGCTGAGTCTAACGAGCTCCTGAAAGTCTCTTGGATGGTGGCAGAGCATGTTCGCGCCATATCGTTCCGTACTAGACTAATGTCGTTCCGTACTTGATTCATAGCTTGTGTGCAACGATCGTTTGCAAGCACTTCGCCGGCTAGGGTAGAGTACGCAGCGAAAACGGTGTTAAACGCGGTTTGGTAGTACTGAAAAGCCTCCTGCAGGAAACCTTTTTTTTCTACCGATTCTTTTGACGCGCGAATGAACTTAGCAATATCAGTGTCATAACTAAACAGCTTGCTGCGCATAGCTTTCGTATCAGCTGACGAGAGAGGCAGTTCGCGCGTGACAGCAGGCGAGCCCATAGCTGACGACTGCCGAGGGGGTCCCGAACGACAGCGAGAGTGGGGGGACGCGCGGCGTGTGCGGCGACGTCATCGCTCACGCACATCGAGCGCCCGGTGTCCACTGGAAACGCGCCCGTACGCCTCACCGCGCAGGGCTGCGTTTACCGGAGATCGATCAATCGATCAATCGAAACAATCGATTCTCGGAGACGAAAGTCGATGGTCGCGGTTTACCGCAGAGACGAAGAACGATAGGTTAGAAAAGATAGGTTAGAGAGTAAGAAAAGAAAATGAGAAAAGATGCGAAGAAGAGAGAAATGAAACACCTACCGGAATACTCCTTCGAAAGCTGAGACGGCGGAGGAAGCCCAGGTCTAGCGAAAAGCCAATTTGATAGGTATGATCCACCAGAAATTACGAAAAACCGAGGAGCAGCGACAGACACTCCCGCTCAACTCAAGAGAGAGAGAGAGAGAGAGAGAGAGAGAGAGAGAGAGAGAGAGAGAGAGAGAGAGAGAGAGAGAGAGAGAGAGAGAGAGAGAGAGAGAGAGAGAGAGAGAGAGAGAGAGAGAGGGAGGGAGGGAGGGAGGGAGGGAGGGAGGGAGGGAGGGAGGGAGGGAGGGAGGGAGGGAGGGAGGGAGGGAGGGAGGGAGGGAGGGAGGGAGGGAGGGAGGGAGGGGGAGGGAGGGAGGGAGGGAGGGAGGGAGGGAGGGAGGGAGGGGAGGGAGGGAGGGAGGGAGGGAGGGAGGGAGGGAGGGAGGGAGGGAGGGAGGGAGGGAGGGAGGGAGGGAGAGAGGGAGAGAGAGAGAGAGAGAGAGAGCCGCGCCTACCGACACGCTTACATTTACCTCGAGAATCTTTAAAATCCGAAGGTGTCTGGAGCTTCGCAGCGAATGCTCCGAACATTCCACCCACCTTGTTCCAACGCGAACGAAATCTACAGCATCGGCGCGTGCTCTCCCTCGCGCGCGCGGCCTCTCTCGCGTATGCATAAATCGTCTCCTTGTAATTTAGACGTAGAGTTCTGTTAAATGCAGCAAAATGAAGGAGCCAAAACGGTACTGCGAGTTGCAACATTTTAGCGCAGCACAGGGACTTCGCACGCGGATACAGCCGCCCACCGTATAACATCGAGATTTACAGACAACAGACTGGGCGCTCTATGTCCTCGCCCACCGTTCAGCGCGCCTTCGATCAAGATTCACGCGGTTTTGGACGGTTCCGCACGCACTGGCAGTAAACACAGCTGTGTGATCGGTCGCTTACAGACGGAGCTCGCTGTTGTCACTGTGTACGGTGTCGAATAACGGACGAGACACGGGAAATTGGTTCGGAGTTCCTTTTTTGACAACAAGCCAGATTGCGTGCTCCGAGCGGACTGGCTCACTCGCTGGCGTGCTCCACGAGTCTGTTGACTCGTTGTATTGCCTGTTTACGCTACGTGGCAATGCGTGCCTCATTTCTTACACACTGTGACTACTCGCACACGATTATCGTCTCCGGGATGACACGCAAAGACTCCAGCTTGCTGCCACTTCGACGGCGGGCTCAGCTGGCTACTGAGAAGTACAAGACCTCCGATCTGCACATCGGGTTGACTCGCAGCCCATTTATTTCGCTGCTGCACGGAGTGCTGATACTCGGCGGACCAACGACGCCACAAATTCTCGGTTTTTTGATGCACGAGTTGCCAACGCATTAAGCGATTTTCATTTAAGTTTAATACTGAGAGCTCGGGAATAGCGACGACCGGACCGCCGATTCAAAAATGACCCGGAGTGAGGCTCATTAGATCGTCCGGATCGTTCGATAGTGACGCTATCGGCCGTGAATTTAGGCACGTTTCAATGTGCGCGAGTAACGTAGCGAGCTCCTCGAACGTTAATGAATGCGCGCCAACGATACGACGTAGGTGATGTTTCACACTTTTCACGCCTGCTTCCCACAGCCGTCCGAAGTGAGGAGCGGCGGGAGGATTAACATGCCATTCTATCCCGTCCGTGCTCATCTGACCCCTGAACTCGGTATCTCGCGTGACTGTTCGTAACGCCTCGCGTAATTCTATATCTGCTCCCACGAAATTCGTACCATTGTCGCTATACATTTCGGCCGATATGCCCCTTCGAGCTACGAATCGTTTGAAAACCGCAAGAAAGCCGGAGGTTGCGCAGTTATTGACGAGTTCTAAGTGCACAGCGCGAGTAGCCTAACAGATGAAGAAACCGACGTAAAATTTTTGTGTTTTATGCCCTCGTCCTTTCGACAGTCGTACACTAAGGGGGCCAGCGTAATCGACGCCCGTGTGTGTGAACGGTTTACCCCTCAACGTTACGCGAGCTGAGGGCAAATCTCCCATAATCTGTGCCAGTCGTGCTGCGCACTCACGCACGCATTTGACGCACTCGCGCACGATGCGCTTCGCGAGTGCACTGTCCCTCAAAATCCAAAAATATTGACGCAATATTTTTAGCGTCAACCCCCCCCCCCCCCCCCCCCCCCCCGTGAAGCGTTCGCGCGTGAGTCTGGCGCGCGATTAAATCGCTCACACGATGGCGAGGCAATATTACCGGGTGCTTTTCGTCAGATGAAATAGGTGCGTGAGCGAGTCGCCCGCTGACTCGTAAGATACCGATATCGTCTAAGAAAGCATTCGGCCGTCGGAGACTACTGCCGCTTGCGAGAGCTTGACCTTGACGAAGAGCTCGGAGCTCGAAACACTCGCTCTGCACAGTTTTAATCCAGAACTCTCTGGCTTCTCGTACTCCTCGCGTGGTGCGCGCCACGGAGCCGGGTTGAGACTTTTTCGCGATAGGCGAATCAGCTTGCTGTCTCGCGCTCCGAACGTTCGACGCGAACCTTTGAATGTATGCGGTGACGCGCAACAATCGAGGCCAAGACGACGTCGCCTCGAGCATTTTCGCAAACGGATTCTCGACTTTTTGTACCGCGTGAACGCGTACTTTTATCTTCTCCTCGAGCACCGCGCTATTGGGAAGCTCGGCGCGAGCCGATGGCCAAAAAACGGAGTGTTTTTTAAGCCATAGAGGTCCGTCCCACCACAAATGATGCTCGATAGCTTCTGAGGGCAGCAACCCTCGTGAAGTGCAATCGGCAGGATTGTCCTTGGTCGGTACATGCCGCCATATTGCTTTAGGCACGAGAGTGTTTATTTCCGCGACGCGATTCGCGACGAAAGTTTGCCAAGCCGACGGATGCTTATTTAGCCAATATAGAGTGACCGCGGAGTCGCTCCAGCAATAGACGGGAGTGTCCGACAGGCTCCTCTCAGTCTCGGACTGAGATCCTCGATTGTTTTATTTAGCGTTCGCGCTAACAGAACGGCGGCGCACAGTTCGAGGCGCGGCACGCTCACAGGGCTAACCGGAGCCACCTTAGTCTTCGCAATAAGTAACGTGACTCTCGATTCTCCGAAGTCTCTCAAACTTCGCAAATAAATTACGGCCGCGTAAGCTCGAATGGAAGCATCGGCGAAGCCGTGGATCTCGAACGCGGAGTGCTCCTGTGACTGCCCAGTCCCTCGCGAAACAGAGACCCTTTGAATATTTTCTAGCTGTCCGTAATACATTCGCCAACGCTCGGCGAGATCGTTTGGTAACTCTGCGTCCCACTCGATCTTACGGATCCACAACTCTTGTAAAATAATCTTCGCCGTAATAACGATAGGCGAAGCCCATCCGAGGGGGTCGAAGATACGCGCGATAATCGAAAGCATTGCGCGCTTCGTGAGTCGAGGGGCCTGCATTGGCGTGAATCGGAATTGAAAAGCGTCGCGATTAGGGTTCCACGCAATACCGTGAACATGAATCGAATCGAGCTCGTCGAACGGTATGTTCGAAGCGCGCTCGTGGTCCCCTCGTCGCATGCGGGGAGCAACTCTTCCGTATTCGCGGCCCATTTCCGAAGGTGTAAGCCGCTCCGCGCTAATAACTCGATTAATTTCTCGCGTACTTCAATCGAGGACTCGACGCTATCAGCTCCAAACAACACATCGTCAACGTAAAAATTCCGTTTTACTAACGAAGAAGCTATAGGAAAATTGTGCCCTTCGTCGTCCGCGAGTTGTTGCAGTACCCGATTCGTGAGAAACGGCGCGGTCGCGGTCCCGTAGGTAACGTTGAAACGAAGTAGCGAATTCGTCCGAGTCGCCACTCCATAGAATTCGCTGATAATCGATATCGCGGGGATCCACGAGGATCTGTCGAAACATTTTTGCCATGTCTGCAGTATAGACGAAGCGAAGAGACCGCCAACGCGTGATTATTGTCGTCTGTAATTTGGGACCGACTAGAAGGTGGTCGTTGAGAGAAGTCGCGTTTGAGGTGGCGCTCGACGCGTCGAACATGACGCGAACGCGAGTAGTCGAGCTGGACTCTCACACGACTGGATGGTGAGGCAAAGACACGCATTGGGGCGTCGCCTAACCTATACCGTTACCTGTAGGCATAGGAGCCGCTCGCATATGGCCTAAAGTTTCGTACTCGGATAGAAACGCGTGATATTCTTCACGCAACGATGGTTCTCGCTGAAGACGACGCTCGACGGTGTGTAACATCGACCTCGCTCGGAAGTACGACTCGCCGATGTCGATTGGAGGCCCCTTCTTGAACAAGAGTCTCACGATGTATCGCCCATCCTCCGTGCGACGGTGAGTGGCGACGAAGTGGTCCTCGCACCTCTGTTCCTCTTCGGAAAGCCGCTTGGTTCGAGGAAGCTCCTCGATCTCCCAGAATCGCGGGAGATCGTCGTGAAGATTCTCTGACGTCGCGCAATTATGCACTGCGACAGTGTCAGGCTGTCTGCCGGCGGAGGAGCTCGGGCGCGAGAGAATCCACCCAAAGAGAGTCGCCTGGGCGGTAGGTGCGCCCGTCGGTCCTTGTCGTAGGCCGGGTCGAAGCAGAGATCCATAATAATCGGCGCCGATGATGTACCCGATCGGCTCTCGGCTGCTGGGCTGAGGGTCGGCGAGGACGAGGCCGCTCAGATGCTCTCATGATCTCGTTCGCGCACAGCCATGGGGCGCGTCGCACGTGAGTGTGGGCAGTACGAGAGCGGATATCGCCATAGAGCGCTCAGCATTCTGGCATGGCTCCACGTGCACGTTCACGCGATGCCTCACAGTTGCGACCTGAACCTCGCCAACTCCGCTCACGATTGCGTTCGCGGGGAATCGTTTCGGTCGAAGAGCTTGTACGATCGATTCTTTGATCAACGTTGACTGCGAGCCTCGGTCCAGTAGAGCGCGCACTCGCACCCGACGTCCGGTCGCTGTGCGCACGCTAACGATAGCAGTCGCGAGGAGCATGAATTGTCCTTCCGCTGGAGCGTGCTGGTCGCTGCGAAGTGCGTGATGCGTCGCTGCGACGACAGTCTCTGCGGCCGGAGCTGGAGTGGTCTCGGCCGTGGGGGTCGCGCCCGTAGTGCACGAGCGAGGAGAGCTCGATGACGCGCTCGCTGGCTCAGTGCTGGTGTCAAGATGGAGAAGAGTGTGATGCTTCTCCTTACAACGGGCGCAAGTATATTTACTTGGGCACGTGCGTGGCAGATGACCCGTTCGTAAGCAATTGTAGCAGCACCCCTTTTCCTTCGCGATATCGTTCTTACGCGAAGACGTTTGAGATTTAAATTGCTCGCACTGGTGTAACGGATGGTTCCCCTCACACAGCAAGCATGCTGCCGTCCTTTCGCTCGTCGCGGAGTGGGCTCGAACCTCCGTGCTTTGTTGAGAAGGCTTTGATTTTCCGTTGGAGCGATTCGCACCTTTATCGTGCGAAGGGAGCTTCTCGAGAGCGCGAATGCGAGCCGAGAGGAAGTTGGTGAGTTTTGTGAAGCTCGGGTACTCGCTGGTCGCTCCGAGCTGCATCTCCCACTCCTGCGCGGAGCTCGAGTCGAATTTTTGCACGGTGAGGTGGACGATGAGACCTCTCCACGAGTCTGTCGGACAGTCGATGTTTTTCAACGCCTTCAGTGATTCCCTCGTCTTGTCGTGAAGATTCTTCAGGTCTTTCGCACTCTCAGTGGTCATCGCGGGTAAGGAGAGGAAACTCTGGAAATGAGCGTCCATAATAGCTCGTTTATTCTCGTACGTTTCCGCCAGTAAACCCCAGGCCGCCTGGAAATTCGCTTCGGTGACGGAGAAGTGCTGCAGAAGCCTCGATGCCTCGCCCGACCTTGTCGATTTCAGATAATGCAGCTTTTGTACATTATTCAGAGCCTCATGCTGCATGATTAGAGTCTCGAACATGCTCTTATAATTTGTCCACTCGGTATAACACCCGGAGAACTTCGGAAGGTTTATAGCGGGGAGCTTTATCGTGGCTGAAAACCCTGCTCCATCCGTCGCCGTTGTGTTGCCGAGTATCGTGGAGTTGGCCGCGGGGAGAGCCCGGGGGCTCGGAACGCCGCTACCTTCTCCTATAGAAAATCGTGTGCGGCTTCGAATTCTTCCTCAGCAAGATCAAATTCTGCGTTCTGAACATAACCTTCTTCTATTTTCTTCGCGGCTGTAGCAGCCAGGGTGATCTCCACGTCGAGTTGTTGACAAAGCGCCCACTCTAGCACTACGAAGTTAGCGCAAAGATTTGCGTATTGCGTGCAGGGCAATCCAGCACAGCAATACGCGAGTAAGGAGGAAGATTATTTTCGCCCTTAGCCCAATTTATTCAGAATTTTATTTTAACGATTAAAATTTATTCGGAATTTTTATTCGCGATTAACCGAATTTCCGATTTACCCGAATTTGATTGATTATTTAGATTTTGCGAGTTTTATTTGTTCAGAATAGCTCGTGGTTTTCTGAAGTTTTATTTTGATCGCACTTATACGACTCTAAGTCTATGCCTTCGATCGAATTCGACTTATACGAGTATTTTCCGAATTTTACTTGAATTTATTTAATTGGTTTATTCGGAATTTTCGTTCGTTAGAATGCGGTCGAATTTTTCTCGCGTTTACCGCGGTTAGAGCTAAAATTTATGCGCTACTTAGTACTAGTCTGTCCATGATGCACTCTGTCTGTAGAGTTCTCGTTGGCTCGATGGTGAAAATCTCGTTTTCCCTCGATGCGACGATGGCCGGATCGGTCGACGTTTGTTGCACCGTTGAGGCTGTTTCCCACGCCGTCGAGATGATTCCGATGGCGTGATGATAACGACAGACACGTCTGCGTGTATCTGGCGTTTTTATCCCGATTTTTTTTATCAGTTGTCAGATTAATTTTCTGACATATCGATCGAGTGATATCGCCTCAGAGGTTCGATGCGTGTGCGTCTCACTCGGTGAATTTTGGTGTTTTCCTGTTTATTCGGACACCAAAATTTTGTCGTACTGGTTTTTATTTTATGCACATCACTTTTTCACTCAAGTTCCTTGACACGGTGAAAATTCGAGAGTGAAACTTTTATTTCCTTATTGTTCACTCGCGTTTCCTTCAGCGCGGTGATTTTTGGAATCTTAACTCAATCATTCGGTCACCTTCAACGACGGCCGAATTTTGAACAAATTTTATTTTATAATTCACTCGCGTTTGTTCGGCGCGATGAATTCTGGTATTTTGTTCGTTTCGCGCACTAACGTTGTCTCAGAGGCCCGTCATCACGTGTCCTTTTGTTGAATCAGAGGTTCAGCGTTCAACGTATTCATCAAGGGCTCAGAGGTAATTTGAGCGTGTACACTTGTTACGCGTCTTTTAGTATTTTATTCATTTATTTTATTCTTGCTCGCGTTCGTTGACCCGGTGAGTAATTTGAATTCATTTGTTTATTTGGTCTCGTTCAGTGACGGCCGAAGGTTTATTTTACACTTTCACTCGCGATTATCGACGAGTCGAATTTTTGAAAGTGTTTTGACCGCCCCGACGATGTCTCAGAGGCCCGTTGATCGCGTGTCCTTCTGTCAACTCAGAGGTCAAATTTTCGACGTGTTTGACAGACGCTCAGAGGCAATTCGAGCGTGTACATCGTCCAACGTTCATTTATCGAAATTTATTTCCGATTTATTCACCTATATTCTCCGATATGGTGTGTGACGGGGAGAAATCTCGGGCCGTGTGGATCGGGAGGGAGAGCGTCGGTTCGCGGACTTTCCCCGACCAACGGGAGTCTCAAGCGATCTCAAGGGCCCGATCTAGTTTAAAATTTCGACTCGTAATCATTTCTAGGGATTTCTTTTATTTATTTTTTTGGAACGAGGCGAGTGAGCGGAGCTGTCCCGGAGATCGTGGAGCTGCGGACCGACTCTGGATCCAGGGTTATTGCCATGTGCGCACCCCATAGGTCGGAGCTTGGCGCCTAATTGTCATCGTCCCCTCGGGTGCAGGACAGCTTGGCCACACAGCTCGGGGACGAGGAGATTCGGTACCGGCTGGAGAAGAGGAGGTTCCCGATTCGATCTCGTGGGTGTTCATCAGCGATGCGCGTTTGAATTTCGCTCTCGGAGCTCGGTAGCCTTTAAGCGCGGCTCATAGTGGCGAAAAACGCCGAAATTTATTGGCGAGGCGCCAGGTACCGGACGAGCGATGGAGAGAGTTGGGTAGAAGGGGGGAGCGGGAGAAGCCGCGAAACGAGCAAGCGAAAATTCCTCGAGGACTCTCGTTGGGACTATTGTGGTGTGCGGACGCAGTATCGACTCTCTCTCTCCATCTTCGAGGATATTGTGTGTGAACTCGAGAATCGGAGTTACCCGGAAAAGCCAGGAAGGACGGAGGACGGTTTATTTTCCCGGTTCTGCGATCGTCGACGGTAAGGCTTCTGCCTCACAAAATCTCGGTACCGCGTTGTTCGTCTTGTTATCGACTCGTTTCGTTTCAATCGTTTCGTTTGCTCGCGCTCGAGCCGCACGTGGCTCGGGAGGCCCGTGGATACCGTCCCGGGGAATTCTCGCGCTCTTCATCCTCTCGCCCAAAAATTGTCGTGGTGTCCCGTGTCTTTGACGTTTTTTTGGAGCGGCGAGAGGGCAAGATCGGCCCGGCGTAGTTGGACGGACCCGCAGGTAAATTCGTTGTATTTTTGTTCTACTCCGTCTAGATCGAAACCTCGATATCGCTTGCTTATTAGAGTAACGTCACTTGCGAGTAATATTGTCCCGGGATTCCTGTCCCGTTTTGCAATTCTCCGTTCGTTGGAGCTCAACTCTTTTCCTTGTCTCGAGGGCCTTAAGCCCTATCTCTCCGAGAGATCCGAGGACCTTGTTAAGCGGCGAGCGAGACTCGCCGATCCACGTGCATCGGCTCGCGAGCTCGACCGGGCGCGGAACGGTCGTAGAAGTTGCGGGGAGAGAAATTAAAATCGGTGAGCTCGCTTCGCACCGTTCGCGGTTAAAACTTTGTTGTACTTCTTGTGTATCGGCGAACTTTGTATAAATTGTCTGCGTGATTCGGTACCGTTTGCGAGATTCGCGCGGGCCATAAGCGCGACCGTACAACGACGACGATAGTAGGGCCATAACGTAAGAATTACACAATCCGTTCACGAAGAAGTTCTGTGTCAATTTCTTTTATTTTTTTTTTTGTTCTTTGTTGCGACAAGTCTGACCTGGTGAACTGAGTAGCCGGGAAGGATTTTAGTAGGGCTCTTGCATTTGTATCGGAACCGGGCTATTGAGAAAGTAATAAAACCAAGCATTTGTGTGACGAGGAGTTCGTGTGACATTTTCTGGCCGTGACTGTACGGACTCCCCTACTTTCCTTTATCATCCCGCTAGCCGGCGATATCTCGACCGCGCGGACAGCTGAACGATTGCGTCAGGCCGCGGCTGGCCTGACTGGCGCCTAGGGTTTTTTTTTTGTTAATTGAGCGATCGTGGTCGGGGTTTTGTGGCGCCGAGAAAAGTTGGTCATAGGTGAAAATTACCAAAATGTTTATCCATTACCATTTATCCATTTATTCGGTCACGTTCTGTGGCGTGCCGAATTTCGAATGTTTTGTTTCACGCAGACTCACTCGCGATATATTCGTCGAGTCGAATTTTTGAAGTTCGCGTGTCGATTTATCTGTGAAAAACTACTTTTTTTTATCAAAAAAAGTAAAAAAACGTACGTCAAGTACATAAATGTTACAGAAATATTCAGATCTAGGAAACTGCATTTAAAAAAAACTCCAAAATAGAGGTAAATCACACGACCCAAGTTTCAACAAATACTTTTGAATATCCAATGTCAATGATAATGATTAAAGAATTGTATGATTACTGAAAAATAAAATTAAAAAAATACTCGGCACGTCCTTTCTTTGATACATGAAGTGTTTCATTTGTATTCGAGGAACGTGCCAAGTATTTTGTTAATTTTATTTTTTAGTTATCATACAATTTTTTGATCATTATCATACACATTGGATATTCAAAAGTATTTGTTGAAACTTGGCTCGTGTGATTTACCTTTATTTTGGAGTTTTTTTTAAATGCAGTTTCCTAGATCTGAATATTTCTGTAACATTTATGTACTTGGCGTACGTTTTTTTACTTTTTTTGATAAAAAAAAGTCGTTTTTCACAGATTTTACTCATTTTTGAAAACCAGCTCGAAAACTAAAATTGGGATTGGCGGAAAGGGTCTACTGCTTCTTACTTTGACTCTCACAGCGAGACAACGAGACCGTCCGTTCCAACAATTCTCTCAACGAGAGAATTCTGCCATTCGTTACTTCAATATCTTCGACCGGAAGAAAAAAAAATCCTTAATTCTTTTCTTCAATGCTCTTCGAAGAAGCACAGAAAAAATGAAAAATTTCTCATCCGGAGAAGTGAAGCGAAAAATGGTAAAATCCTTCCGCTGCGAGAACCAAAGGAAGCGCTGGCGGAGTTGACTTATCATGAAAGTCAATGAAAGAGTTCTGTGTAATTCCTCTGTCAAGATAACCGAAGACAGAGTTATAAAAAATTTTAGTCAAAGCGATGACATATTTTCTTAATACTATAACAGACCTGCCGAGGAATCTTGATTCCTACGCTATCAGCGTAGAAATGTCTGACAGCGCATCAAGAACACAACCACACCGATCTTCGACAAAAAGATACTCTTGATCTTGAGAACAGTGAAAAAAAAACGAAACTGAAAAAAAAATGTTGTCTTGATTTTGTAAATCTTGATTCATAACATTTTTCTTGATTTTAGTTTTTATTGTAAGGTTATACATTTGCCGGCAATCACGAATCACTTAAAAAATTGAATTGAGACGAACGTGACGAGACGAGACGAGACGAGAGAACACTGTTTTGAAATCACTTTCAAACATTCACCACTTTTTAATTTATCCATTTATTTATTTAATCCCGGGCCCTTGCTTTGGTTACGTCGCCCGCTGTCAACCGCCGACGGGCCGGCACGGCCGACGGGCCGAGCGAGCACCGAACACACACGACGCGCCACCGTCACAGTCCATGTTGGAATATTCTTTTTGCGATACGGAATCTGGGTGTGCTTCGGAAGACGAATGAGTAATTTGATCAAAGCATTCATTTGAATAAAATTGAATCGTTAATTGTTTCGTTTCGTGTCAGATGAACACGACCGGGAATTCCGAAAAAAATTGTTCGTAATAACGTTTGAAATTCAGAATTACCGACACACGGTCGGTAAATGCTGCTACTTTCTTTTCGAGTCTCACGAAACGAGATTCCCTTAGATTTTCAGCGCCATCCACGTTAATTTTTTCCGACAGATATGAGTTCCTCGAGCAAAGTTAGGCGCTATATTCCATAATTGGCGGTTGAATTTCGTTTAAGGTTCCAAAAATATTGTGGCGCACTGGAATAATCTTGGATAGACAAATAAAAAGATATATATGAGATATGTCCTGTGACCGATTTTCCCAACAACTAACTCCGCGCCACAAAATCATTCGTCCCGATCGTTTATTTATTTATTGGGCGCCAGCCGAGCCCCATGCCCGACACGATCGGTAACCAAGATGGTAACAAAACGACGAATAATTGTCCCCGGCCAAGCTCAGCATGGTTTTGGAGAGAGGGGAGGCCCAGCGACACTCTTGGCAATAATTAAATAAATAACACACAGTTCACATCACGAAAATCGGGAAAATCACAATTAATATTTATTCCTCGAAAAATAAAATGACAACAAATAATTTCGGACCTCGGGCCGGTACCCGGGAATGACTCGAAATAAACCAAAAGAAAAGGCCCTACTAAAATTCTCCTCGGCTACTCGATTCACCGAATTGAATTACTACGGAAAATGATCAAGAAATAATTGTCACAATAAATACTGATTCCCCTACTCAAGTCGTCTTCGCTCGTCGGTACCGAATTTAATAACGACACAAAAATACAATCCTAACCGGCGTGGAATACCGGCGCGTACGAGCTCGCATCCCGCTTCCTAAGTCAATCAGAGCTATAAGACGGCGCGAACGGGACCGATTCTCGCCCGCCACGACCTTATGGATCTCTCGCGTAAAGTGAACAATAAAGCAGGCATCCCCAAGAGCTCGAATAAAGTTAATTTGAAATAAAATACGGGTGAACCCGTCCAAACTACACCGAGCCGATTTTCTCGGGGAAGAATTCTCCATTGGCCCGGGACGGTACTTATCGCCGCGACGAGTGACGCGCATACTCACAATTAACACACAGAATCGGAAAATAAATTGACACGCGAGTCCGAGGATCGAGAAGCGAAAGTCTTACCGGCGAGAGACAGATGTTGCGGGGGAAATATCCGGAAAACCTTCCCTCCAACCCTCCGACTATTGTCCCCGTCTCGATCGGAACCGGTACCGATGTTAATCACAGAATGCGAAGCGAAGTCATCCCTCTGGCTATCACGATCACTCGAGCACACGTGTTCCTTACACAAAAGTCACGACGAGAGTCACCGAGTGATCTACGCGTATCGTTCACGCTGTCTCGCTCTCCCTTCCCCTTTAATAATTTTTCGTAGCCCCGGTACCTAACGACGCCCTACGCTAATCGCGAACTAAATGACTCGCGCGAAATCAAAATCCAAACGACAACAGCGCTGACGTGTCGCTTGAAATTTCGCGAGTCGTATCGCCGAACGAGCGCTCGTAGAGGCCGGTCCCCGGGCGCTGATATCGATGCCGATGCTGACACCGCTAAGCTGCGATTTCTCCGTTGCCGGTGCGCCCAGAGCGATGATTTCTGGATGTTAAAAGTGGCAGAAGGAAGCAGCGACGATCCCGAAGCGGTACCGTAGACAGAGGGAACGATTTCTCCCATTAAATTCGTCGGGAAAATACGTCAAATCGGCGCTCTTTCTCTCGCCGACAACCGTCCGTCCCGAAAGTCGCTCCAAAAATAAATAAATAAAAACAACAAAATTAATCATTTCGATCATTTCTCCTAAACTCGAACCCTTGAGACTGCCTGGGACTCCGTCAGTGGGGAATACGTGTGCTCGTCGGGGTCGTAACCGCTAAACGGCGATTTTTGTGACTCGCCAAAATTTACACCGTCACAGTCCATGTTGGAATATTCTTTTTGCGATACGGAATCTGGGTGTGCTTCGGAAGACGAATAAACAATATCGTAATGAACACTCTTTGTTCCACTCGTAGCACTCGCTTACACGTGTTTTCGTAGATCCGACCGTCACGGCGGTTCGGCAACGACTAATGCTCTCGACAAGAGCCGCGAGGGAGTGGAAGCGCCGCGAGCGCCACGCGCGCTGCGTGGCAAGACCGAGCCACTAACGGGCCGATTCTATACGTTAGATGTAAGCCGTTATAATTCCAACACTCCCTCCCGGATTACATCAAAGTATTAATACTGAAAGCAATCAAATGAAAATTACGAATGAGATCGAACAAACACACATAAAATGAAACGAACTGTAATTAATTAATAAGAATATTATTATTAGGTTTTTTTTTTTTTCTTTCTTCCGTCGTATCAGTGCACTTTCGTTCAGCGTCGTAATCAGCTGTGCCTTCCTCCTAAACATACAAAAAAAACAATATTACGCAAATGATGATGTTATTTCTTGCGTTCAATCATCATCCGTTTTTAGTGAATCAGACATCATTCACGTTTCATCCATAATTTTACCAGTGAATTCTTCGTGGAGTTCAATCGGTAGGGGTTGCGTAAAGATGTCGGCAAGTTGCCCTTTAGTCTCGATCCATCGGACTACGACTCTCTTTAAAGCAACGCACTCCTTAACATAGTGTTCGTGTACTTCCTCCATATGCCGGAGTTTAGTGCCTCCGCCGGTCTTGGCACTGGCCTCCGCTGCACGATTATCACACCACAAGTTGATCGAGCAGAAGGACCTGTTCAACATTATTTGGAGTGAGTTGTCTAGAGCTATAATCTCCCGATAAGCTTCACTCATAGCCACGTATTTGACCTGACAAGTGGATAACGCCACGTAGTTCTGTTTGTGAGTTTTCCAGGCGATTGCATCGCCGAACAGCCTTATGACGAACCCGCAAGGCGTCTTGGAGCCTTTGCAATCGGCAAAGCTCGCATCTGAAAAAGCTTCCAGATTGTTCGTGCTGCCGACGAATCGAAGGCCTCTCGTTCGCGTACCATTCAGGTATCGAAAAACGCTTTTGACCATGTTCCAGTCTTCTTCAGTCGGGTTGACTTGATGTCTGCTCAGCCCGTTCACAGACAGAGCAATGTCGGATCTCACTGTGTTCGCAAGATAGTTTAATCTGCCCACCGCCTCTCGATAGGGCACATTTTTATGTTTCTGAGTTTCAGCTAGAGTCTTCATATCGTCCGATTCTTCTCTTTGTCTTCTCTGCTGATTCAGAACCTGATTCGTCACCATCGGTGTCTTCGTTGGACGAGATTCATCGAATCCAAATCTTTTCAAAATCTTATCAATGTTGACTTCTTGCGTCAGATTGATAACTTTCTGTTTTCGGTCTCTTTGTATGGTTATACCTAGAAAGGTCGAGATTTCTCCCATATTTGTAATCTCAAATTCCCTTTGCCACTGTTCTTTAAGGGCGGGGTAAAGTATAAAAAAAAAATTTTTACATTTTTTTTAATTTTTTAAATGAATGCATAATATCTCAAGAATATTGTGTTAAAATTTCAAGTCGATCGGAGTAAAATTGACGAAGTTATGAGTATTTGAGCGTCTGGGGGGGGGGGGGGGGGGGGCCAAATTTGTTGTTTTTTTTTCATCAATTTGTTAATAACATTTTGGAATTATTATTATGCAAAATTAATCTTTTGAGTACCTTTAATATGCATGAATTTTCTCAGATTTTTATGCAATCGAGAAGTGTTCTCAAACTTATGTGCAATGAGCGCTAAGCGACCAAACTCTTTTGCGTTTTTCAAACCGTTTTTCTGAGACTTGTCATATTTGAAGTCCGTGTGCACGATAACTCAAAATCTACTGGACCAATCGCTTTGAAATTTTGCACAGTACTTCTTCACATAATTCACCAGGTATTGTCGAGAGCTTTTTTGTTTTTTTTAATAATTACTAATTTTTCAACAACAAATTAGCCGATTTTTTTTAGCGAAAATCGGGTTTTTGGCTCCCAAGTGGTACGAAAAATCGAAAAAAAAAACAAAATCCTCCCGTCATTACCTCGAGAAACATCTCCTTTAACAAATGCATTTTAATTTTTTTGATTCAGATGATTATGTTGCGAGTTATGGTGCACACGGCAAACCAACTTTTTTTCGAGGCGCCTCCGGGGTTTAATTTTCACTCGCTCAATTTTGAATATTTTGCAATGAAAATTTAGGAGAATGTTGTTCAAATGTTACTTTATTATATGGAAATTTTTCAATAAACGAACACTATCCGTTACGCCAAAAAAAAATCTTAAAAACATGCTTTTTTTTCGCCGAATTAACTTTACCCCGCCCTTAACCCGCTTAAGTTGCTTTGCGTCGTTACTGGCTACGAGCGTATCATCTACGTGGAGGATCAAGATTAAAAACCTATCTCCATCACGCCGAGCGAACAAGCACGGTTCCCAACTGTGAGACGTAAGTCCGATTATTTCCGCAGCCTCAGCGAATCGTTCATACCAAAGCTTCGGGGATATCTTAAGACCATACAAAGCTCTTTGGAGTTTGCACACCTTCGTTTTTCTATCGATTTCTGAACACGGCACTCCTTCCGAAATCTCAATGTAAATATCGTCCTTGAGAATCCCGTTCAAAAAAGCAGTCTTCACGTCTAGTTGACATGTGTACAGATCGTATTTGTTTATCATGGAAATTACGGTTCTAACCAGAGTTCCTGTCTTTTAAACCCCTGATCACCAACCTAGCTTTATGCTTCACCCTTCCTAGTTCATCAGTCTTTTTCTTCAGAACCCATTCCGAATCGATTATGTTTGATTTTCCGCCGTGCTTCAGATCCGTGGATCGATCTATGATCTTCCACACGTAATTTCTTTCCATGGATCTGAGTTCGTCATCAATAGCAATCAGCGCTTTCTGTCGACGCCATGGCTTCAGCGTATGTAGCTGGATCTTTGTTAATACCTGCGAGTAGAGCATGAGAACTTTCGTCTTCAACTCGTGCCAGTGAACAGTCTATTTCGTCATTTTGATCGACACTCGAGATCAATAACTTGTTGAGTTCGGAGGCCACTCCAGGGAAACTTGTATCCTTAACAGGAGTCTGTGGGATTGCACCGAGATCAGAGAAGACTACTGTTTTTCTGGGTCTTCCTCTCCTTCTGGGAACCGTCCCTCCCTCCGTTCTTTCGGTCCCTCCCTCCGTTCGTTCGGTCGCTCCCTCCGTTCTTTTGGTCGCTTCTGGCAAGTCATTCTTAAAGGATGTAACCACTCGTCTTCCACTCGTCTTCCACTCGTCGTGTAAACCACTCGTCTTGTTTAACATCGATTCTCACAGCTTCCCAGTCCTCAATGCTGTTTTTGCCGTATACGTCTTTGTACACAAGCCTTTCGTTAAATCGAACATTTCTACATTCGTACAACTTTCCGTCTTCGGGTTTCAGCAGAAGGAATCCCGTCATAGTATAACCGACAAGGATCGCACGTCTTCCCTCCGCTCCAAATTTCGGTCCCGTTTTTCTGTGCATCTTAATGTAGGCAACACATCCGAATCTTTTGATTTGTTCCAAATCGATGTTTCGATTGGAAGCAAAAAGCTCGTGGGGTATTTGCATCCCGTTCGATTTGTGAAGAGTGCGATTGTAGGCGTAAACAGCTGCACTCAGTGCCAGATCCCACATATTCTCCGGGAGACCAGAGTCGAACATGTACGAACGTATCTTGTTTTGAATCGTTTGATTGTATCGTTCTAAGGACTGGCTAATTGCAGTTCTGCTCCGAGCCGATCAAGTACTTCTTTCGTGTAACCACCGGTGAATTCGGTCCGTTGGTCAGAGCGCGAGTAACAGACTTTTGCATTTCTACCCAACAAGTTTCCGCAACTCTTTACGAAAGCTTCGAGACAATGTCCAGTTTCGCTCTTTGCTTTCATTGGGTAGGCCTTAGCATATCGAGGCATATAGTCAATAAACACGACGATAAAACGATAGCGTTTTGGGTACGTGGTAGGACTTATCACACCCATAGTACCCGCATGAATGATCTCCAAGGGTGCAGTTGCTCTAACTTTCACCGCTTTGAAAGGCAGACGATTAAATTTAGAGACCAGACACACTTCACATGGATTTATAAAGTCATAAAAAATCACGTCCTTCAAACTTTTAATGTTTGGGAATTTCTTTTGCATTTCTTTCAAGTACGCAACGGAAGCATGTCCCATTCGAACATGCCACAGCATCGCGCTGTTGTTTTTCGCGAACTTTTGATAGCTTTCGCCAAACGGACTTTCTTTAGTATTAAGTTCAGGGGGAAGCATTTGATCGACGTCGTAGATCTTTCGGTCATCAATTGTTCGGTCGTAATCCTGATCCATAATCGGATCATCGCTTTTACTTTCGGGATTCATCCCGATTGAACTCTCTACCGCATCTTCATGCATTAACACGTCATTAGCGTCTTTCAGTTGTGCTCGAGCTCTCCTCGTTCAGTACCTACGCTCGCCACCATTTTTCGCAACAAAACAACCAGAAAAGCCCCTGTTTTTGAACATGTCTCTTTCGTCAATTTCCTTTTTCTTGACGATATGCAGGTCCACTTCCCAAAAAGGCTGATTGTAGATGGCCGAGATAAACGTCTCATTAGAGATCGGATCATAAATGTCAATTCGTTCATTATCTAGATAGATAGACATGCCCATATCGGCAAACTGTCTGAGCGACAGTAGATTCTGAGTGAGAGCTTTAGCACAGATCACGTCTTTCAACCTTATCACGTTTTCTTTGTTATATCCGAAAATATCACCCTCTCCCTTGGTCCTCAGATTCGCAGAGCTGTCTTCGTTTGCGCATCTAATTTTTCCCATACTTCCCTTTTTTAAGCTCGTGAAACTTAAATGCGACTTTGAGAAGTGCTCGGCGGCACCCGAATCAGCCATGAATTTAATCATATTATCGCACTCATTTATACATTCGTCTGACAGCTCTGAGGAAGTCGAGAACAGTGACAGCCTCATTATCAGAAGATGCAACCTTACCTTTTTCCGTTTGATAGTTACCTCGCTGATTTCCGTCACTGTTTTGCTCCCTTTGCTTTGGTTGCTTTTGTTGTTTCGGCCTCTCTTATTTCCAGAATCTTTCTTCGGTTTCTTCGCGTCTTTCCTTTTGTCGTCCTTTCGTCCTCGACTCGTCTTATTATAATATCCCGGACTTTAACTTTATCGTCCGCCACGAATCTTTCGTCTCGTCTGAAACTCGAATCCGTCGACGGTTCTATGACGTATAGCAACCCATTGTCTCTCAGTTCCAAAACCAAACGATCGTAAAACCACTCAAATTTGGATTGAGACGTCAATACATAATTGTATGAGTCACGTTGATTCCTGCGCAACTGACTTTGCAGTTGGCAAGAAATTTGTGAAGCTAAAAGATCCGTCTGATTGTGAGTCGAGGACTTCCCTCTTCCTTCTTCGAGTTCCTTCCTGAAGAGAACGCCCAGTCTTTCACGCGGTCGAGTTCCGTGCGCGAAGGTGTCATTGAAATTATTCGAACCGGTGGAAAGAGGCGATTCCACGTTCCTCGTTGAACGTTGAAACTCATCAACTTTATAGCTGATTTCTTTTATTTTTTCGAGAAATATCGCGTCGCGCTTTTCCGCTGCTTTTTCGCTCTCAATCTGTCTTTTTTCGAGCGCAGCTAGACCGGCCGACGTACTTTTAGCAAAATCAGTCATTCTATTATTCAAGACTGTAAGATCGGCTTGAGACACCCGTAGCTGATGGCTGCTATCAATCGAGTCGACCGACGACGCCTTGACGATATTGTTATATTAGTCCATTTATGTTTGTTACCGGGCACGTTTGCCACTTCTATTATTTTCGGCTTGCCCCGAAGAAGCATCGAATCGTCCGTCTTTTGCTTGGTTGTCGGCACGTTTACATCCTTCGACCCGAGAGCAACGGTCCTTTGCACAACTTCGTCAGTCCTTCTGTGCTGATCAGTCACACTTTCGTCGTCTTTCGACGCGCATGGCACAGTGGTCCTTCAGTTTCAGTCATGAACGACCCGGGCCCCACGCGTGAAAAGCTCTCGGTCCAGTATTCGCCAGAGACAGAATGTTTAGGAATTTCAATCAGTTCGTTGTGAGCTTCGATAGAATTTACCATTACACGGAAATCTATCTCGTTTTCATCGTCTTTTCCTAAAAAAATTGCACGACAACGATAGAATATTTTCAAGCGACAAGAACCCGAACGCAAGGCCGTGTCACGAGAAATAGAGCGCAGATCTAAGATTCCGAACAACAAGATATCTCAGACTAGCACCGAGCACAAAGTGAAATTAGTTAAAATTTACTATATGTACTCGAATGGCGAATAATTAATCACGAATAACTTGAATGAGGAAAGTTAAATAATTAGAGATCAAAAATCCCGGACACAGCCTCAAAAGTTGATTTCGAAGTAGTACTGCAATTTCACACATATTTCCAGCAGTGTCTTTCCACCAGACGATAACACAATTTCACCCTTTGATTGCGTTACTTGTACATCTTCCGTCAATTTCACTCGTGTGACGTCAGGAATCATGTGGTAGGATCGTGATAGTTCATCCATTGTGACGGAAGCCGAGACAGCTCCGGCGGATTCTGTCAACGATAAAAATTCTTCCGTCTTTTTCACACACTCTTCGCAATTCGGACGATTTGAATGCTCCCGCTTTTTGGATTGGCCAACGATTTATCTTCCCGCGCAAAAAAAAAAGAATATGGGATTGATTCTCGCCGAGTAACTCGATGTATCTCGCCGAGTATCTCGCCGAGTAATTCGCCGGGAGTAGTGCACTGTGCTCTGGCCAATATTCTTTTGGCAGCCTCTGAGAAGCTCGGAGAACCGTTCCCAGCTTCCTACCGCGATTGTTGTAAAACCCATTGGAAAGCTTGGGGAACCGTTCTCAGCTTCTTACCGCGATAGTTGCGAAAGCGTCTGAGAAGTTTGAAGAACCGTTCCCCGCTTCTGACCGCGTTTCTCGTGAAAGCCTCTTAGAAACCTGGAGAACCGAACCCAGCTTCTTACCGCGATTGTCGTGAGGGCCTCTGGGAATCTTGGAGAACCGTTCACAGATTCTTACCGTGATTGTCGTGAAAGCATGTGTAAATGAAAGAATAGAAAAAAGTAGATTTTGACAAATAGAAGGGAAATTTGAAAAACGAAGAAATATGCCCGGATTCAATTTTTTTTCAGCAGATATGAGTCCCCCGATCAAAGTTGAATGCTACGGTATGTTATTGGCGGTTAAATTTGCAGTAAACGCCAAAAATATTGGAAAGTCTTGTACAAATCTCACATATATCTTTTAATTTGTCTATCCAAGATTTTTCCAGTGCACCACAATATTTTCGGGACCTTAAACGAAATTCAACCGCCAATAATGGATAACACCGCCTAACTTTGCTCGAGGAACCCATATCCATTGGAAAAAATTGGTTTTAAGCAGATTTCTTCGTTTTTCTTTTTTTCCTTCTATTTGTCAAAATTTACTTTTTCTTCTTCTTTCATTTACACATGGTTTCATAAAAATCGCAGTAAAAAGCTGGGTTTAGTTCTCCAAGCTTCTCAATGGGTGTCACGACAATCGTGGTGGGATACTGGAAACGGTTCTTCAATCTACCCAATGGGTTTCACGACAATCACGGTACAAAGCTGGAAACGCTTCCCCAAGCTTCTCAACGGGTTGCACGACAATCGCGGTAAGAAGTTGGGAACGGTTCCCCATGCTTCTGAATGGGTTTCACGACAATCGCGGTAAGTAGCTGGGAACGGCGCCCCATGCTTCTCAATAGGTTTCACGACAATCGCGGTACGAAGCTGGGAACGGTTCCCCAAGCTTCTCAATGGGTTTCACGACAATCGCGGTAAGAAGCTGGGAACGGTTCCCCATGCTTCTGAATGGGTTTCACGACAATCGCGGTAGGAAGCTGGGAAGGCTTCCCCAAGCTTCTCAGAGGCTGCCAAAGGAATATTGGCACAGTGCACTATTCTCGGCGAGACACGGCGCTATACTCGGCGATATACTCGGCGCGATCCGCCGAGTTACTCGGCGAGAATCAATCTCATATTCTTTTTTTTTACGCGGGTTTCGCTCCCGATTGGTCGCGAGCTACCGGCCAGACGGGTATAAAAGAGCGTGCAAATCGGCGATCGATATCAGCCGGCTGAGCGGGGTCCTGAAGGTACCTACTCAGTTCAACTTGTTCAACCAGCTCAATCCTTTAGGCTAGGAGAACCCAGTGTCAGAACACCAATTATCCTAGTTCTTTAGAGACGACAGGTCAGGTTAACCCGCGTACGGTTAGCTTGAAGCCTGGGAGATTCGATCGTGGCCCCATTGTAGGACTTTTTCCAGGTGGATACCGACTCTTACGAGACCCCGGGCCCTTACCCGTAAGAGGGCCCTGTCGGGAGCGTAACGTAAGGGGTAGCGGGTTGGGCGTGATTTCGTGCCCATCCCCCGATCCTCCTCTGCGTGAATCTCTTACATGGCAGATGCTTCACGCACATTAGCTACCTTATAGGAATCGAGATCTGAATGTAAATTCATTTAAATCATTAATTTTCGGGATAAGGATTTCTCCTTAATTATGTTGTACCCCGGGTACACCGGTTATTGTCGCAAGATGCATTGCGCAACAACCGAGGTATGCGAGCAGCGGGCGAGCCGAGCGCGAACACAATTACCGAAATCGAACGCATCGCGGGCGATTGAGCAATCGACGCATCGAGCGATTCTCGATCGCGGATAAGTAGAGCAGCGCGTCAGCAGTTTAAGTAGCGCGGAGCCTCCATATTCCGTGGACATACGGAATCTAGAGCGACAGAAAATAAACAGTAAATAATGAAAAGCGGAGTTTTATGAAATAATGTTTCGACTAATAAATAATGCTGATGCTGTCGCTCGATATATAATGATACGCGAGCGAGCATTCGACAGTTTGGTTTGACTCGAGAAACGGTGCGTCTGGTCCCAGGGATTCGGTATTGAAATCCAAAAGGTAACGTAGAGTGTTCCGGGCAAGGGAACGTGTTAAGCTGCACTGGCGGATGAGGGTCGGACCTGGATCCCGAGTGCGGAGTTAAGTGTTAAAGTTGATTTGTGAAGTAACTTCGTAAAGTTGTGTGGAAAAGAGGCAAATTGTAGAGTGAAATTGGTTATTATTCTGTTTTGTATTTCGTCAATAAATTGGTATTGCGAGTTGTAGTCGTCACTGGGGTTCTAACCCCTTACTGGAAACATCCCAAAATCTTCATAGATAATATCTCATCCGCCGAGCACGGACTAATCACCCGGGCTCCGGCGGTACAACAATTAATATTACTGCACGAATCAAACGAGTTGTAAAAGGACTGAGACTTCGTTACAAAATCACCAAGAGAAAGTGACATCTAGTTCACAACGATTTTGCCTTTTTCTCAAATTCGAAGTTACCGACACGAGATCGGTAAAATCGAGAACTTCTTTTCTTGCATCGACTAAGACGGAATTCTTTTCATTTCTCAGCGCACTCCGCGCTAAAGATAAGATTCATTTACTGTTAAGTAATAACCAATAATTGTTCGCCGATAACTCGAGTGTGTTTCGGCGCACTTTCAGATAATCAAAAATTCGTTAATTAAGATAAGCGGCGATAAACACGGGAGATATTACTCTTGTATTCCATATTCCACAAAAAATTTTTAGGGAATTTCATTTCTTTTTGATAATTTAATAAAAACTCGACAAAACTGTCAGTGTGACGTAATGATAAAAACTCGAAAAAAACAGTCCGTGTCGATGTGAAAAATAACAGACGCATCACCATACACACATATATGCGTCGCTATCATACCTCCCCGTGCATGTGCTCGGGTCTTGATGCAGCCGAACAACAAGCGTACGCCGAGCCACGAAAATCACAAAGAAATCGCGAACGCAGAGCATCGCGTCGCCACACGCCATTTTAGCGCGCGGCTGGTAGGCAAGCACACAGCCACGGCTCCTCCTCTGCGCCGATCGCGCCTCGCCATAGAGCGTATAACAGGCTTCAGCCCGTTTACCGGCAAGCCGTGTGTTCCCGGCATTAAAAAACCGCGGCACGAAAGACTTCATAACCGTCTTTGTTCACTCATCTATATACATGTATGTATACCGGTGTTCATGCATTGAGAATGCCCGATTTTGAAAAAAATAAATACGTGTTCGTCAGAAAACTTTTTTTTAGACGCTTTCACGACAATCGCGGTAAAAAGCTGCGAACGTTTCTCCAAATTTCTCAGACGCTTTCGTAACAAACGCGGTTAGAATCTGGGAACGGTCCTCCAAGCTTCTCAGACGTTTTTACGACAATCGCGGTAGGAAGTTTGGACAGGTTCTCTAAAGCTTCTCAATGGGTTTCACGACAATCGCGGTGAGAAGCTGGGAACGGTCTCCAAACTTCTCAGAAGCTGCCAAGAGAATATTAGCCGGAGCACAGTGCACTATTCTAGGCGAGATCCGCCGAGTTAATCGGCGAGATACTCGGCGATCTAAAGGCGATCTCGGCGATAAAAAGGAGATACAGGCTTTTGTATTTTCCATTTTCTACGTGTTTTGAATAAACGAATCCTTATTTTACTAAATTGACTACGTTTAACGATTATTCGCTCGCCCCGAACCCCTAACGTTCCGCAAGTAGCCGAGACCGACGCATTGGCGAAAACGGTGACCGTTACAATGGTTATGTTGTATAGCACGATCAATTTCGACAATGTCACTACTGAAACTCTTCTTCACTAGATCACACCGAAATATATTTATAAATCCGCCAGCTAATAAAATCCGTATTGAATTCACAGAACAATCATCGCGTAATGTTGATTGCCGGCTTTCTGACAGTCTTCGTCGTGTTCCACGTGAAAACTACCGTTTTTGGCAATGCGCTGGTGGCGCGTTGCAGCGCGGTAGCGTCAAGCATCCATATATAGATTGTGACGTTTACTTCTCGAAGCGAAAAAGCGGAACTTTAATCTTCATTGCGGAAAAAAAATACAGAATCGAGAGCGCAACCGAACAGAAACTGAACGCGACACCAAACTTAACGTTCTTCGGCCGTCCACACTCGCGAATGCATCGATGGTCCCGGGGGCGCCAGTTAATTTTTGTATCGCCAGTATTAACGAACCGGACTAAAACCGGAGATCGGTCGAATGGCCGATCTCCGTAGGGGTAATTTTTAATTCGCCGGAAAATACCAAAACGGACTAACCGGGGAGTTGACGGAACGAGCCGACTCCCGCACGAGATCCGCGAGCCAAAGCTCGCAACGATATTCACCGAGTGCACTCACAAGAGCGCACGGTTACGGAAATGCACAGTAGCCTAGGATGCGGGTTTTAGTAGAAGGGCCGCGATCCGAGGCAGATCGAATAGCACGGGAGACCAAAAATCGGAATCTCAAACGTCAAATAACGAGAACAACTATTTATTCGACTCAGAAGCCACGAGATCGCACACGAGCGCATCGGGAAGTGCTCGGCCGATCGAACGATCGAGGCAAGCAGCGAGAGCAAATGTCTAGACTTAATCGAACAAATTATCTAAAAGACAAACTCACCGAAACGGTAGAAATTAATCGGATAATGGGCGGGATCCGCACCTTTCGATGCCACGAGAACTCACCCACGGGACCTGCACCTCGAGAGCATTCTTTCCAAATGCATCTCGATCACAAAATCAGTATAATTCGTATCGGAATTATCACTAAAACTGCATCACTCGATCGTACGATAACCGCGAGCGAACGAGAGCGTGACAGGTAGCGCAACACAAGAACACGGGCGAGAGCGAAGTATCGGAGCTCACGGTAGCGAGAGTGAGCCACACTGCACGCGCGACCCTCGACACAAACACGAGAACAAACGATAGGCCGAAGCCACGGTAACGGGAGCGCGAGAGAGAGAGCCTGAGTTGCCTCTAGGGTGGCTCGTGGTTAGAGTTCAGAATAATGCATTATTTTTTTAATGCACTATCGTCTTCATTACCCATTCTTTTTTAAATGAATAATGGATCTTTCATCCTCTGCCCATTACTTTATAAATGAGTACTGGATCTGCCATCCATTGCTCATTACTTTATAAATGAGTAATGGATATTCAAATCAGTGCCCATTACTTTCTAAATGAATAATGGATCTTGAATACATTGCCCATTACTTTATAGATGAATAATGGTTCTTCAAACCTTCGATAGTAACGAATTTTTGACATGTATATGTCATAAAACCACTCATTACACTAGGGATGTGCACGAGCTCGTGGACGCATGTTCGAGCCATGCCCATGCAGCTCGGCACTTGTCCGAACTTTGTATCGAGCGTCAGTGCTGCATCGAGTTTTCCGAGCCTCTCGGATCACTCGAGCTTCTCGAACCGCTCGAACTACTCGGATCACTCGTGTTACTCGATTCATTCGGGCCTGGTGCTATCAGACAGCGGGGCTCCAATAACAATGCCATCTTTTATTTGTTGAGAAGATGTAAACGGTTCATTTATTTAAAATCGAAATTGACGTTCAATTTGAACAAAAAAATAAAATGACCTTTCGATTAGTTTGAAAAAAAAAAATTTACGAAAATTAGATCAGAAATTCTAACTTGTCGTCAATATTGTTTGCGAAACAAAAATCATTATGATTATTATCAGTTAAGACGGTAAGAAATTTTTGCCTCTCACGCTTTCCTCATTCGCACGCTGCATCGATCATTTACCATACATTCTGGTAAATGAGCGCGCAGGTTACCGACCACACAGTCGATCGATACTCGCGGTCGGTAGAATTAGCCGTCCAGAGGGTGTCGCGTCATCCTGACGCGTACCTTGCGTCAGCCGTGTCAGCACACCCCGGGCAAAGATAACACGGGACAGAGAATCTCGGTGTTAAAATTGCGTCATCCGACGCAATATTAGCGTCACGCGCTCGGGTATAAAAGGCCCGCTGGCGAGCCCTGAAATCACTTCGGTCTCTAACTCTTAAGGGAGTGGAACTCATGCGCGGCTTTAACACGTTTGATCTTGAGTCTCCAAAAATATAAAATCTTTACTAGACGGAATCCTCGCTAGTCAAAGTATCGACATTTTAATTTTTCGGATAGAGCGTTGCTCTATTCGACAGAGTCCCGTCGCTAAGAAGAAGCGAGGGAAAAATTACAAACGACGAGCCAATCCCGAAGAAGGAAGAATCGTCGGCCATTTATTCATCATCGAAATAATTATCTTATCTTTCAGCGAACAGACAACCTTTTGAAAAAATTTTCCTACCCGAACACGATCACCGACGACTGCCTTGGGGGACCTTGGTGACTGCTTTCGCGGTTCTATGATCTATGAGGAGCGAGTAGACCAGACTCAAACACCTAATTTCCCTCAATAAAATAACCTCTCGGTCTGTTTCGCAAGTCCAACGGAAATCAAATCAAATCAAGTCAAATTCAAGCCAAATATTGTATCATACCAACGGCTTCGATTGAATAAATATCAATAATCGTTGACATTTCGAATCAACTTCACAGATTTATAATTTACAGCACCTGCCCTCACACAAAAGTGAGCAAAGAAACTCACATAACGCTGCTCCGGAGCAAAGATTTGTAAGCCTCCAAAAGCGTACCGTTACAAAGTATTATGCATACATGTGAATGCGATGATTCATAATGCAGGGGTTTTCCTTATAGTAAACAGATTGGTATATGTATAAAGACTCGTATCACAGTTAGTAGTTTAGGAGAGCTGCACGGAGCTTAAAACAATTTGATAAAAAGTAATACAGCGATTTGACGTCGGAGAGCTCATTACTGTTTAACAAAGCGTTGAAATTTGCATCTTCATTCCACAGGCTGTATTTGCGCTCGAGATGTTCTCTTATTGGGGTATATAACGGGCAACTCAACAGGATATGTCTTAGCGTCTTGTTTTCATTCTTGCAACAAAGTTGGCAGATCTGGTTAGGGTCGTAACGGTGTATCGATTTGTCTATGATAAACCTACGTGAATGGGCAGTTGCCAGCCTCACTTGCATTTTAGCCTTAACAAAATTCATGCCGCAACGGTTCGGAAATAAATTGGCGAAACTATGATTTAAGCTTCTGGCAAGGTGAAATTGGTACGCGTTCGACTCGTTGTACTTGGTTAAATCTGCATCCCTCATGTGCTGCTCAAAATTTCGGAGTATGTCCTCGGCATGAGCCTCCCAGTATTCACTGGAAAGGTTTGTCTATAGGTCCTCGTTATTTGCCGGGCCCAAAGCCTCTTTTAATTGCACTACCCAATTGTATTTTGATCGTGTTTCTGTGCTTGCGAGCTGCACTAGGCTTAGCAAGCAAGCTCTTGGTAGCCGACTATCGTCCATCTTTAAAATTTTGATGACCCATTTTAGCGATGCTTTAATTATATCAACGGCCACGCTCTTAATACCTAGCTCCAACCTAATGCAACAGCTAGGGGTACATTTCGGGAGGTGATATAAACGTTTGAAAAAGTCCAATTGGGCCGCTTCAAGGATCGTGAAATATCAGAGTCCCCGGATTGGAGTAGTGTACATTAGCGTCGAGGCCACCATACTCTCGTATAATTTTTTCATCGCATCCCAAGAGTCGCATTTTGCAGCATACAAGATAGATAAAACAGACGACGCGGCAATCCTGGTCTTTTTTGCCGCGTTGTTTGAGGACAGCAGACCGAGGGAAGATGGTGAAAAAGTAATTCCGAGATAGTTGTAGTTGTTTACAACGTTGACCGGCTTGCCGCCGTAAGTGAAATTTTCCGAGGCTTTTCCGAGTCTCCCCCCGGTCCTAAAGACCATGATCTGTGTTTTATCCGTATTTACCGTTAGTCCATTTCCTGCACAGTAGCTTTCTAAGATGTTCAATTCGCGTTTTAGGTCTGCTGGCGAATAACCCAGGATTACCAAGTCGTCTGCGTATAGCAACATTAGGGTGTCTCTCATGTTATCTATATCGACTCCTCTTACGTTTTTCTCGCGAAAATACGTGATCATGTCTGATATGTATAGTACAAAGAGTAACGGGCTTAGTACTTCTCCCTGTAAGACACCTTCACTAACGTCTACCGTATTTGTTGTACCAGACCCTGTTTTTATTTGCAGCGTTGCGTTGTCGTAAAGATTTTTGAAAATACGTATAATCTTTGGGCTAATTCCTAAAAGATATATTTTTTCCCATACCTTTATATGCGGAACCGAATCGGAAGCTCTTCTGAAGTCGACAAAAAGTTCGTACAATTTGCCGCCTTTCTGTCGAAGCTTGGAGTGTATTGCAGTTTGAAACGTGAATAGATTATCCATAACCCCTCTACTTTTACGAAATCCGGCTTGTTCTTCTGGAATTAGCCCATAGAAATGTACCCATTTTTCTAGTCTGTCTTGAATAATTTGTGTAAATATCTTGGTAATGATATTTACAAACGCGAACCCGTGGTAGTTTAGCGGATCCGCCCGGCTTCTCTTTTTATGCAGCATACTGTAACGGTCGACTTTTTCACCGATGCGTCAATCGGCTACTTCGCGATCGTTAGGGATTCGGGGCGAGCAAAAAATCGTTTAATGTGGTAAATTCGGTGAAATAAATAATTGTTTATTCAAAAAAACACATAAATAATACGAAATACAGTATCCAAATTATTCTGTATCGACGCTGGCTCCTTCTGATGATTCCTGTACTAAAATCGCTTGACGAAACACACTCGAGTTGTTCGGCAAATGACAATTATTGATTAATTGTTAATTATCAATTAATTAGTTAATTAATCGCGAAAAACGATGAAAACGCAAAATGTCTCGAATTATTATCGCGATTGCGTTGCCAAAACCAAAATTCAATTCAATGTCCCACTCCTTGAGAAAAAGGAAATTAACGATCTGTTTTATCGACCGAGAGTCAATGATTCGAGGGAAAAAATGATTTTACCGATTAATTTCTCGATATTCGTCAAGGATAAATTCAAACGTGAAATTATACAAAATTTAAATGAACTTCCGTTTTTAAATTACCGACCGAGCAATTTTGCGGCCCTTTCCGCCTGGCATTGCGAGTTAAATGAAAAACTCCGATCAACGCGAATTATAATGATTGAACACGCGAGAGAAACAAAAATTCGATGCAATGCATTTTTGTAACGATTTACCGATCGAAACGATTTACCGACCGAGCTGATTTGCCGGCCGAGTCGTCCTTCTCGGCACAATTTCGCGTGGTTCTCGAGCAACGTTGAGGTTACGTCACGAAAAGAATTTTCGAGGTTATGTCTCGAAAAAGAATTTTTCGAGGTTAGATTCCCCGCTTACTTAAATTAACCTTAAAATTTAAGAAATTTGCTAAATTGCATTGAGCATCTGCCGTGAGGAAGGTACCCGTAGAGGAGGATCGGGAATCGAGCTCGGAAACGAGCTCGGGCCGCTACCCCGTGCGTGGTTAACCTCACTCAGGGCCCTCGGCGAGAGGCTTGGTATTCGCCCGGACAGATTTCGAAAGTGCAGCCACGATCGAATCTCCCGGGGTGCAAGCGCACCTCCGCTGGTTAAACTAACCTATAACCTCTAGGGAACTCAGGATAACCGGTGTCTGACACCGAATTGTCCTAGCCCCTGGGCTTAGTTGAACAAATAGAACTGGAGAAGTACCTTACTGGAGCTCCTTCAGCCGACCTCTGATTTTTCTGCGCTCCGCACGCTCTTTTATACAAAATCAGCCCCTCGCTGATTGGCCGAAAAATGCCGCATTGCGGTATTTTTACCTTGGGCCAATTACCGCTCGTGAAAATTCTCGGAGCCAATGAGAGCCACTGCGGCAGTACCTGCGCGCCGCTCTGCGTGAAAATCGATAAACGGGTCGATTTTCACGCGCGCAAATATTTGAATCGCGAAAAATACGAAAAATGGAAAATTCAAACAAAATTCAGGAAAAATGTAATAAATATCGAGAAAAAAATGTCAATGAATGACAAAACGAGTAGCGACGATGAATTGAGGCGGAGATCGGCCTCGTTCTCAGTCTCAATACATAGTGTTACTGCAATCGTGCAGCTCATCTATTGTAATTGTCGCATCCAAGAAAGGGTCCGAGGATCCGAAAAAAGTTTTTGACTCTAAATTTCTTGGTTGATACGATCGGCGTAGAAAATCGGTCCATGTCGCTAGCGAAGAAAGTTCGTTTTGCTTCGGTTCAAACTTGCAGCTTTGTACAGCTTCCCAAAAAAATTTCGGGTCATTAATGTTTGCAAATGCTTCTATTTTAACCGCCGCATATGCCTCACGTTTGCATTCCAGTAATTCCTTGTTCCACTTTTTACAGCTTGTATAATTTTTCAGTTCCGTGTTTTGAAATCCCGCCACCCTGGCTGCTTTTAGCGATATATTGAGACTTTTTCTCTTATCGTTACAATCCTTGTCAAACCAAGGTTCATTTTGCCAACTTGAACTATCAAATTTTTTTATTTTGAGCATGCCGGCGTTTACCGCCGACTCAGTGATAGCAGATCTCATATTTTCGTACAATTCGTTTATATCGGAGATTTCGAAATTTTTAAACATTCTTGAGGACAATTGTAGACCGTTTTGAAATACTTCATACTGTAGCGGTTGCCATATTAACTTAGCTTTACAACTTTGTTGTTCGTTAGACGGAAGTACCGTTTCCACGCTAGTGGTATAGTTGTTAAAGAGCTCAAGACAGACGGGGAAATGGTCAGAGCCAATTAAGTTGTATTCGACTGTGAAATCTTTAACGTATTCAAGCTTCGAAGCGATAACTCAGACTAAATCAATAACACTTGAGCCATTTGCACTCGTAAATGTAAAGCGGGCCGTGTGGTCGCTGCATGAGCGACCATTCAGTAACACAAAGCCATTTGTCGACATAAATTCGTTAAGTATTGTGCCCCTCTCGTTTCCCTTTCTGTCTAACGATTTGCGTGACTTATAAAGTAGAGTATCTTCGAAAATTTCAGGGACTATCTCGTCCTCCGAATCGAGCCGCGCATTAAAATCCCCTCCCAACACGATAACATCGTCTGTATATCTGTCCATGGTATCGTCCAGAACCGGCTGGAATAAATTCAACAGCGCAGCTAAGTCCAGCGCTGGACTACAATAAAAAGACGCCACAATTGCATGCCAAGGATCACTTGCGCACCTCACTACACACCACCGGCTTGACAGATCGATAATTTCCGATTTAAACTTCTTTTTGAGCGCGCACAACGAACCACCACTAGCTCTGCCTCGTTGAGCTTCCCTCGTAGCGAAACTCCATGTGAGAGAATAATTCTTCAGATGACTAGATATTGCCGCTGTTGGTGTTCCCTCCTGCCACGTTTCGTACAAGCAAATGATGTCGGTGTCCTTCTGTGGATTGTTGCTAGTCAGGTTGTTCATTCCTTGGCAGTTCCAAAATTCTATTTTTACTGTGCCTAGTTGTTTGGTGATGTATTTCGTCTGAGCGCGGATGTGTCCGCAAACGAAGGGCCGGCCGAAGTTGCTCTTTCTCGATGTGCTTTTTCAAGGCATTGCTTGGTGCGATCCCAGAAATACCAGATTCCTTCGACCATCAACTTACGGTATCCTATTTTAACTTGTTTCCCCTGTTCTCTCAGTTCTTTCGCTTTGTCCTTGATCACTCTGTATTTTTGCATTTCCTTAGTTGTGAGTTCGTGCTCTCTAAAAAAATTTCTCCGTCCCAGCTTCGGTTTCTCTTGCATTATTCTGTCCTTTACCATCCTTGAAGCTAGTTTGATACACAAGATATTTTGGTCGTTAAATTTCTTTACCGATCGTCTTACTTCAACCACGATGTTTATGAAGGCGAAAGTGTCTTCTAGAAAATTTTCCACAGCTACGAACGGGGAGTCATTTCCACAGTCCAAGCCCTTTATAACGATATTGTTACTCAGCCGCGCCTTTTCGAGTTCTTCAATACGTTTCTTCAGCTCCATCGAGTCTTCGCTTGGTCCTGGTGCGGTGGTACAGTTAGAGTTTTCGAACCGTGTAACCCTTTCGGTCAGTGCGGCGATCATCGCCCGTGGATTTGCTTCCTCCAGTTTAATCTCCATGGTGGTGAATCTGTCACTGAATTTGCGTTCTAGTTCCTTCAAAGAATTATCGTAGCTTGCGCAAGTTTTATTTAGCTCCGATCTTATTTCGTCTTTGATGCTACGTAATTGCTGTTGCGTACCCTGAATTGACTCATTGAGCCTCTACCTTCGATTTTTTGTAGATTTGCTTCATTTTGTTTCCTCATTAAGTCGAATTGTTGCATTATGACTTTCATAAATTCCGGCTGGGGGGATGCCACTTTTTGTTGAGAGCAGTTACCATCGAGATCTTCGGTGCAATCGGTCTCTAGATTGCGGTCGGTAGAGTCGAGCGTCGACATACCGCCCTCAGCGGTCTCGTGTGCACCGTTGTCTATAGACAGTAAGGTGTTACTTTTTTTATATGGAGTTGCCACCAAAAGTTTTACCGACGAGTCTAGATCCGTGTCTTCTCTCTTCCGTTTGAAGAGGTCTTTAATACTTCCTTCGGAGTTACATCTCTCTTTAGTGCGTAGAGTCTCTGCCTTGGTCGGCCTTCCAGGTTTGCGCTTTACCTCCGGAGTATTTCCTTGCCGTGGTGTTGAATATTCTTCCTGGGAACTTTCGTGGGTAACGTCTGGTGTTGTGTTACCGACGACCGCAGTACCGCTTCCAGAGACGCTGCCGGCACCCCCGGCGCCCTCTGGCGATTGAGCGTTTGCCCTATGTACGTCCACCTTAATACTGCGGATATGGAAGTTTGGACCAAACATGACTAGGCGATGAGAAAGTCCAACCTGTTTACCTGTACAGCCGAAACTTATTTCTACGACGACAGCTAAACCAGCACTGTGACTGCGTGTCTACTTAGCTCAAATTAAACGTCGCTCTTTCGTCCACGCCACTTGAATAAACAACACTCTGCTACCTTAGGTTTTACCATGATTTTTGCTGTAAATTTGGGGAGTGCACCAAAACACGTACTACTCAAACTTAGTTCAGAACAGAACCCGAAATAAAAATCATTGTTTAATTAATCTAAAAACAATAAAAATTGGTGTTTTATGTCTTTAGAAAATATATATCGGCGGTTAATTTTCACAAAAATTAAATGCTATTCAATTTGTTTGAAAAAATGTGAATTGATGTTCATTCTGTTTAGAAAATTTGAATAAACCTTTAATTTGTTTGGAAAATATAAAATGACATTTTATTCGTTTCGAAAATATAAATTGGCGTTTTATTTGTTGCAAAAATTGATAGTATCCATCGATAACTTAAAAAAAATTCCTTTACGAAAGTTATTAAAAACATGCAAAGTTCCTGTAAAATTGCTTGAAAATTCCTTTTGTTTAAAAATTGGGTTTTTTGTCTTAAAATTTGTTTAAAAACGAAAAGTAGAAAATTTTTTGGAATAATTCATCCTTATTCATAAAAATTAACAAATTATTTACGTAACAAAAAAAAATCAGGATGCCGGGTGCCAGAATTCCGGGTGTTGCACAATATTTTTTTTGCAATTCGTTAATAACATTTTGAAACTATTATTATGGAAAAAAATCTTTTCAGGACCTTCCTTATTTGCTTGAATTTTTTTTAAATTTTATCCCATCGAGAAATGTTCGTAATTTCTCTCATTCGTCTCTCGAAATTGAGTGGCATCAGACATAACAAATGGTCTACCTTAAGGAGGATCGGTGGTTGAGGATTAATTTCGCATAAGTTCGAGAAAAATGAGAGAATTGCAACTACTTCTCGATGGTATAAAAATCTGAAAAAACTCACGCTACAGGCTAAATTCAGGTGTATTTAAGATACTGAAAATATTAATTTTGCATAATAATAATTCCAAAAAGTTATTAACAAATTGCGGAAAAAAGACTTGTTAAATAAATTAACGGTAACGCAACTTTTTTTATTAACTCCCGCGTGCTCGCAGGGCAAAAAGACGGGAGTTATGCGTTTCACTGCAATCCGCTGATCGAGTCGATTTTCGTTGCCACGAGTAATCTCGAGATAGACAAAACATTCTTCAATGAAAATTGGCAGATCAATGATATGATCGATGGTGAATGCATATCGACCAAAAAAAAACAAAGATTAAGGCTAAATTCGAGTAAATACAGTCAAATACACACAACAGGCAATTTTACGAAACGCGCAGTCCCATCATATCGAATGAGACGCTTGCTTCTCAACCATCGACGACTTCATTGTGACTCGCTTCGGATGATCCTTTCGAATACGATCTGCTGTCTCTTCGAAAAGAGCGGTTGAAGGATAGTTAATGTCTTATTTGCGAAGATGCACGTGTTTGCTATTATTATCTCCTTTTTGTAATTTGTTCTTATTCACTTTCACCAATATACGATTTCGCGTCAGCTGTATGTTTCTCTAGTGAACTTTGAAGAGGATAAAATTTAAAAAAATGAAAAAATTTAAAAAAATTTCATCAACGTCGCTGACATCATAAATGACATGTTACCACGTATAATAAATACGAGGTTGTTTAATTTGAATGTCAGAAGACGTCTTCCAACTGGAGTAAAAAGTTTTTATATACATTAGTTAAAAAAATTATACAAAAATTGTGTAAATAAGACAATTTGTTGATTGGTAAATGAACATCGGGAAGGATTCTCTATAATTTATTATGATTTATTCCATACTTTTTTTATTCATGAGTCTGTTTTTAGCAGTCGGAAGTCTTTTGTGATTTTTAATTGTTTTTTTATGGAAATGATTCTTTCATTTTTCTGAACACGTATGAACTTTTTGAGATTCTTATAGCATCGAGAAGTAGTTTCAATTCTCTCCCATTTTTCTCGAACATATGGGAAATGAACTCTCAGCCACCGAGCCCCCTTAATAACTTGTAGTTAAAATTTAAGCTCGATATCTTATAGATTGTATGTGGGTGAACACGGGAAGACTATCGTTAAAAAACTCAAAATTCTATCAATTTTGAACGCTCCGACAGATTGACGCTAAATTTAAACCTAAACCATGTAAAACGCATAGTTTGCTTGTTAAATTCAACGTTGATTTATTATTATTTAACTTTGACTTTGAATTAAAAAGAAACGAAGTGGGCATTTTTATTATTAAAAAAATTTAAACATGAGTTTGGATTTTTCAAATGATTTAAATGCGATTTTGTATTGTTTAAACAACAAAAACATAAATTCCGATGTGTTAAACAATTAAAACCTGAGTGTCTGTTTTTTAAACGATTCAAACATACATTTCTATTTTTCAAACTTTTTTGCCACGATTTATGACTTTTTAAACAATTAAAACGTGAATTACAATTTGATATAACTATTTTTTGGAAATATGCGCACGGACCAAGGAAATCAACTTCGTTGTTTATAACATATTTTATTTATACAAAAGGCACACGTTATATTGTATTATAAGAAGATAAAATATCGCTCGTTCGGACTCGTGGTCTGTACTCGCTCGTTGCTTGCAACGAAGTGACGCTAAGCGTAGCCGGCGTTTCGAGCGTGAGAGGTGGGGGAAAGGAGTCAGGGCCGTACGACAAGGGCGCCTCTATTCCAACACTCCCTCCCGCACTTGCGTCGGCTCTTGTTATTTCTTACCACCTGTAACCAATATGGAAAACACAATTAAAAATAATTACAGGCTTCAATCGTTTCTAATCTTTTCAGTTCGTTCGCAATTTCTCTCTCTCATTCATAATACTGCTAGCTAGTCTGTGATGCAGTCCGAATGAAAGGGGTTTTGTCATGATATCCGCTAGCTGTTCCTTTGAAGATATCCATTTTATTTCTACTAATTTGCGTTGAACACATTCTCGAATGTAGTGTTCCTTGATCTCCGTCATGTGCCTCAATTTGCCACTCCGACTCATTTTTGCGCTAGCTTCGGCTGCTTTATTATCACACCAAAGTGTGATCGGGCAGAAAGAGTTATTGAGGATCAGCTTCAAGGAACTGTCCAATGCAACCAGTTCTTGGCATGCCTCGCTCATGGCAACATACTCTGCTTGACATGTCGACAAAGCGACATACGATTGCTTGTGCGTCTTCCAAGCCACTGCGTCCCCATACAACTTGACGACATATCCACTAGTCGTAAGAGAACCCTTGCAGTCAGCAAAGCTCGCGTCCGAGTAAGCCTCCATATCGTCCCGATTTCCAACGAAGGTTAATCCCAGATTCTTTGTACCTTTGAGATATCTGAATACTCGTTTGACCATTTGCCATTCGTTATCGGTTGGATTTATCTGGTGTCTACTTAACACATTTATCGAGTACATTATGTCTGGTCTCGTAGCATTAGCCAGGTACAGAAGACTCCCTATCGCTTCACGGTATAGGCTGTTTTCTACTGGCTTGCTCTCGTTAATTTCCTCTCGTAATTTTCGTGCCTTGTTTGCCACCTGCGTGGTGACCATCGGAGTACGTTGCGGATGCATGTCTTCAAATTTGAATCTCTTCAGGATCTTTTCAATATACATTTCCTGCTTCAAGAGAATCTCTTGTTTTTCTCTCGTTCTATCGATCTCTATTCCCAAGAACGTTTTTGGAGTACCGAATTCCGTGATTTTAAATTCCCTTTTAAGTACAGTCGTGACCTCGAGCATCTTTTTCTCGTCGTTACTCGCCACGAGCATGTCATCTACGTACAGTAGTAGAATCAGGAATTTGCTTTCTTCTCCCCATGTAAAGAGAAAAGGCTCTGTATCATGTGACATCAGTCCAGCTCGTTTAGCTACTTCAGTGAATCGAATATTCCACCGTTTAGGACTTATGCGTAATCCATATAACGCTCTTCGCAATTTGCATACTTTAGTACGCCGTGTTATTTCGTCGTGTTCTGTGCCCTCCGGGATCTCCATATAGATATCCTTATCGATTGTTCCATATAAAAACGCAGTTTTGACGTCAAGTTGAACGACGTCTAGATCGTATTTGTTGATGATGGCAAATACAGATCTTACCAGAGCTAAGCGAGAAACCGGTGCATACGTTTCTGTGAGGTCGTACTTCTTGAGATCCTTAAAGCCTCTTATGACGAGCCTAGCTTTGTATTTTGTATGACCGCTTGTATCGTTTTTCCTTTTAAAAACCCATTTTGAGTCAATCACGATGGGTTTCTTGTGATTTGACTCGATCTCCGATCTGTCAACCAGTGTCCATACTTCATTCTCTTTCATAGACGCCAATTCCTCATTGATCGCGCCTTGCCATTTAGCCTTTTCTCTCGTTTGCATAGCTTCTTTATACGAAGATGGATCTTGGTTGATTTCGGCCAACAGAGCGTGATAGCTAGTGTCGTTCATTTCGCTCGTCACATCCGATGTTTGCGCTTTTCCCGTCTCGTTCAGCTCTTCGTTCGCAACCGCATCGTCATTTCCTCTCGTTTTCTTAGACATCGCGTTTTCGGGATTAATCGGATTTTTCCTTGGTCTACCTCGTTTTCTTTTGGCTTCTCCCTCCGGTTTTGAGAACTCTGGTGAGTTTTCACTCGTTTCTCGATCGAATTCAACAAACCAATTCTCTCTGTTGACTTCACCAGATTCAAACTCCCAGTCTTTAATACTTTGTTTACGGTATTTATCCCCATAAACAAGTTTCTCGTTAAAGCGGACGTCTCTACTCTCGTAAAACTTTCCTTCTTCAGGTCTGAGCAAGATGAATCCAGAAGGAGTGTAGCCTACCATAATCGCTCGTTTTCCGATGCTCCCGAACTTCGGTCCCGTGTTTCGTTGGACTTTCATGTAAGCCAGACATCCAAACCGTTTCAACTGAAAAATATCAAAACTCTTCTCTGGTGCAAACTTCTGGATAGGTATCTCCATATCGATAGACTTATGCGGAGTCCTGTTGTATGTATATGTGGCTGCTCCGAGAGCCAGATCCCACATATTTTCCGGAAGTTTCGAATCATAAATGAACGAACGCACCTTTTTCTGGATCGTCTGATTAAATCGCTCAGCCACTCCATTGTGCTCGGGCGTGTATGGAGTCGATAGTCGGGATTCGGCTCCGATTATATTGAGGACTATGATCGTGTACCCTCCGGTAAATTCGGTCCCCTGGTCAGATTGCAAGTAACAAACCTTCGCATCGTAACCCAAAAGATTCCTTGCACTCTTAATGAACACTTCCAGGCATTCACCCGTTTCACTTTTCGTTTTCATAGGATAGGCCATCGCTAGTCTCGAGTAGTCGTCTATGAATACCGAAATGAATCGATAACCCTTCGGATGTGTTTTAGGACTTATAGGTCCCATCGTATCGGAGTGTATTCTCTCCAATGGTTTTGTCGCTCGTTCTCTCGTTTTGTTGAAGGGTAGTTTATTGAATTTTGCTATCATACAAATTTCACAATCTTTAATCGATTCATCGAATTTTGCGCTTTGCAGACTTTTATTTTCCGGAAACCTCTTTTGCAAAGACTTTAGATAGTCTACAGACGCGTGTCTGAGCCTTACGTGCCACAATAAAGCCTTATTTTTGTCCACGAATTTCTCGTATCTGTCGTTGAAAGGTGTTTCATCGCTCGTAAATTCATCAGACTGAATATCCTCAACATTACCTAGTTTTCGATCCCAAACCGATAGATCGAAGTTGAAATTCTGAATACTCGGACCAATTATTTCGCTCGTAATTTCCTGACTGTCGAGATTTGTCTTTTCGTTTTCCTGTACATCAGTCACAGAAATCTTTTCTGCCTCAGTAGACCTCTTTTGAGCCTAAACTTCGATCGATTTTGAATTCTCGTCTATTTGAATTCTATCCTTTGCTTTCACCATACTTCGAGTCATATATCTAGGTTCGTTTTCTGAGCTTTCTGTTGTTAAATAAACTACTGATCTCTTCGTTTTACTCTCGTTCGAACGTTGGAATATAGCACACGTTTTATCTACTTCCAGTTCGATTTCCCAGAAGGGTTTTTGATAGATTCCCTTGATAAACGACTGGTGTGACGTAGGATCAAAAATATCGATTTGTCGGTTGTCCAAGTAGATGCTCAGTCCATTTTCAGATAAGGCTTTGGCGCATATAACATTTTCCAAGCTCATAGACTCGACATTATTTAACTTGACTTCTATCGTTCCAACTCCCTCCGATTCTAAATCGGCGTGTGCTTCTTTATTCGCACACTTTATCGAACTTTTCTTCGTATGATCGAAGGTTTTGAATATGAGCTTGGAATTTGTCAGATGCTCAGTTGCGCCCGAATCAGCAAGAAATTTCGTAAAGGTAGTATTACTCTCAACATCGGGTTCGTTAATTTGCAAATTCGATGGAGTCATTGTACTATAATTGATCATATTAATTTCTGTACTGTCAGTCTCACCTTTACGCATCTTGTTACCATTCTGGTTTTCCTTCTCGTCGTCTTGGTTTTCCTGGTCCTTGTTCTTCTGTTGGCCGCTACGTCCTTTGTCGACCTTCGCTCGTTTTGCAGAATTTTCTCGATTCGGCCCTCCAAACTTTCGCTTGCCACGGAAGCTGCTGCTGCTCTTCGGACGATAAGCGTTTTTGCCGTGTTGTTTTGACGATGACCCATATTTCGATGACGTAGCTGGTTCACTCTGCTTATTCTTCCGTACCGAGCACTCTCTCGCAATGTGTCCAATTTTGCCACACTCGTAACATTGAGGTTTGCCTTCATTTGGACATGCGTCAGCGTGATGACCCTGACCCCCACATCCGTAGCATCGGTTCTTTGAATCATGTTTCCTTACACTCAGTGCCACAGGTTTCGTGTCGTTTGTTTGTGTTTTATTTGCTTCGTGCTGGATGATGAAAGCCTTTAACTGATCGTACGTAAGCCCTTTTCCAGTTGAGTTCGTAGTCAAAAACTCAATCGACTGAACCTGCGGTATAGCGGTTGTGATCGCGTTGAAGAATGCATCCCTCTTTTCGTCATGTGAGAGCGGATTCACGTTTGGGAGACTGTCATAGTTTCGCACTAATTCTTCAAACCGATCCCAGAATTCCGCAGCTTTCTCTTTGCTTGGAACATATTCCATGTTGTACAGTCGTTTTCGGATAGTCATCGACGTCAAATTCGTCTCGTATCGTTTCAATTCCTTGATCTTGTTTATAATCTCGATCGGATCCTTAATTTTATTGATTCTTGAATAATAATATTGATCCAATTTGTTGATCAGGATGTCTCTAACTTTGAACGTATGTTTTTCTCTCGTTGCATCGTCCACCGTAAAGTTAGGTTTCTCATTCGGATTGATAATATAGAGCAAATCCAGAATTCTCAATTCAGACGTGAGAAAATCCATGAAATGTTCATATTTTGTTTGAGGTGTCAATTTATACTCTCGTTTGCTCGAATCTTTGCCCACCAATTCGACTCGTATTTTCTCACTTATTTCCTTGACGACATCCGTTCCCGAAGTACTTGGACGATCTACGTTTGTATTTGAGCTATAGCCTGTTTGCCTCATTTCATTCCGTATCAGCTCAATTATTTCGTCGCGGCGAATACCGGGTTCAGCATTTCTCACTTCTGAGCTTACTGAAGAAGGTCTTGGAATTGCCTCGTCCCTCTCGTTTTGTCGTTCGTCGCTTCCGGAATCTTGATTTCCCGATTTACGTGGATAATTCCCGTCAATTTTGTCGATAAGGGCAGTCATCCCTTTCAAGAATGTTTTTGTCATATCCCTTTGAGTGGTCGTCAGATCGTCTAATGCCTTGACGACTTTGTTCAAAACAGTTCTATTGTCATCTCGATCACTTATGTCGCTCGTTTCAAATGACTTGTTGCTGTCAGAATCTTCATGACGTTCGTCGACCTCGTTCCCTTTGTCGACCGAAGAATTCGGATTGCTGTCGTTCCTGGACATGATCAGCTTGGTTCCTTCTCGTTCTTTGTCATTAATTGCTCTCATGACAACTTTCCGCTCGTTTTCACCGAGAGTATCCAGTCCTGTAATTTAACACTCGTAATTAAACACTCGTATTTAACACAGCAATCGTAAATTTTTAGAGGAATATCGCTTACTATTCTTTCAACCGAACACAAGTTAATTGAATAGAAGCAAACAAGCATTGCGGCATTCACACACAGGAATACCTCAACGCATGCTAAGTCTCCTACAGTGTCAGAGCGCACGGCGGATAACACTATAAAAGATATTTATTTGTAATTATGTTCCTCCTTTCCTCCAGTAAAATTCGATGCGTGCGTGACAACGCGCTCTTTCATTAAGCGTGCGAGATTTTCTCCGAGTCTACGCACCCACTCAGCTTCAGAGCGCACAGCGGATAAAACCCCGTGAGTAGCGCAACAGAGAAAACTCGCAGCTTACTATCGGTTTTTTTTTTCCTCTTTTCCGAAGCGACTCGTTATTTTTCTATTAATTTGGCTCTCGTTATTAATAGAAAGATCAGTTCTTACCAATTTCATATTCCGTGTCAGATTCAGTAGTGAAAATGATCCGTTCTCCGATGCAGGTTACTGAGATCTTTTCATCTGGATGAATTTTGTCGAATTCGAACATCTCTCGGTGCGTGCGGTAAAATGCCAATAATGTCAGACTATCTGTATAAACATAGACATAACACGTGTAGATCCTTGTATCGAATACTCAATCTTTTTCTACACGCATATACAAAGGTTTGTCTATCATCCCGCGTAAAAATCGAAGTATTAGAAAAGTATTTTTGAAGTATTATTTTTATCTTAAAGTCAAAGTATTAGGAGTCTGGCGCAGTGGACAAAACAATATCAAATAATACTATGCGTTGGAAAGTAGTTGGGAGTATGCGCGAAGTATTAAAAGATCTTACGAGGTTCCCATTTAATTTTTTTTCTAATCTCTCACATACATACCGTGTTTCTTCGTTATATCTTCAAAATTGGTAAGTATTACGAATAAATATGTCTTTAAAATATAACGCGAGTACTATCCAAGGCTGGTAAGTATATATGACGGAATAACTGAGGCATGTTTGGAACCTGTATGTACATATATGATTTATTTTTCTTCTGTAGAATATATGTCCAATTATACAGTGGGATTTCTTTTTCGGACGAGTATACGCTAATTATGATCATGTATTGTCGAAGTATCAAAGGGCCTTCATCATCGAAGACACTTGATACCTGAAATCTTTCAGGCTTTCGAGTATTGTCGAAGTACTAAAGGGTCTTAATAAACACATTTAATACTCGAAAACTAACAAGCTTTCGAGTATTATCGAAGTATTATACCGGTCTTTTTTCTTTCAATGAACAATCTTTTAAATTCACCGAAGTTTTCAAGTATTGTCGAAGTATTAAACGGTCTCAGTAAACCCATTTAATACTCGAAAACTATCAAGATTTCGAGTATTATTGAAGTATTAGACCGGACTTTTTTATTTCAATGAATTAATCTTTTAAATTCGCCGAGTTTATCAAGTATTGTCGAAGTATTAAAGGATCTTAGTAAACCCATTTAATACTCGAAAACTATGAAGCTTTCGAATATTATCTGAGTATTATACCGGTCTTTTTTATTTCAATGAATTAATCTTTTAAATTCGCCGAATTTTCCAAGTGTTGTCGAAGTATTAAACGGTCTTATAAAACAGATTTAATACTAAAAACTAACAAGCTTTCGAGTATTATCGACGTATTAGATTGGTCTTTTTTCTTTCAATGAACAATCTTTTTAATTCACCGAGTTGATGAAGTATTGTCAAAGTATTATAGATAGATAGATAGATTTATTGCTTATGAGGGTACAATGCCCTTTTAGCAAGGGGAGGTTTCCTTACAGACTAACAGTACATACAGGTGCGCACCTTATAAGTTATCAGACATACAGACACATGTTATTTTTCTTTTTTTTTTCTTTTTTTTTTTTTTTTTTTCTTTCCTCTATCCTATTATTGTTTTTACATATGTATTCAATCTTTATTCATTTAACAGGAAGGATCGAAGCTTTGAACTATTGGATACAAATTAGTATAGCGCTTTTGTTGCAGACAGCTCTGAGCTAGTCAATAACGAGTTGTAGAAGCGTTCATCTGTTAAGTAGTGTTTTATATAATGATTTCTAAAGATGTCATATGCGGGACAGTCGAATAGGAAATGCAAGATCGTCTCAAAATCACCTCTGTTACAATTTTTACAAATTTCATCTGGGGTCAGGCGGTACACCGAATTGTTACAGATTATTCTACAAACGTATTTATTTGACAGTCTCACTTGTGCTTTCACTCTGGTCATTTCAATTGGACATCTAGTACATAAATATGGAGCACAATCATCCGTGATAACTCTAGGGATGCGCATTGTCGAGCTTGAGTTTGACCACTCCTCGAAATCTAGCTGCTTTAAGAATTCCTTATACTTTTGAAAAACGACTTCAGTTTGAGTAGTTAGAAACGCCGGATCGAGATGCTCCCAAATCATTTGCAGATCGAGACTAACGAGAAATTGTTTAAATTGCACCGCCCAATTATACTTTTGTTTGGGATGGGGTGTGGACTTTGCTAGAGCGATCAGCCTATTTAAACAAATCTTCGGCAGACGCGAGTTGTCCATTTTTAGTGTCTTAATTAACCAAAGCCAAATCAACCTCATGGCCGAGTAAGCTATTTTATTTAGACCTAGCTCGAGCCGGATCGCACAATTTGCAGTATTTGTTGGAAGTAATAGTATACGCTTATAATAATCCAATTGGGCTGTTTCCAGGGTATCGAGGTATGGCAAGCCCCAGGATGGCACCGCATATAAAAGTGTTGATCGACCAATACTATCGAAGAGTTTTACAATCGTTTCCCAGGAATTCGCTTTACCTCTTGCGAGTATAGATAGACACGTACCACCAGCTTTCTTTGCTTTACATACTGCGGCTTTTGCCGCCTGATACCCTAGAGCTGAGCTTGCAATTGGGATACCTAAATATTCGTAAGAACTGACAATTTCGATCTTTTCTTTTCCATAAAAGAAGTTTAACGAATCTGAGTATTTTGCCATCCCTCCAGAGCGGAAGACGACAATTTTCGATTTTGCAATATTTACAACGAGTTTATTTAATTTACAGTACGTTTCCAGAATTTTCAATTTTTTACGCTGATCTTCTGGAGAGTGGGCAAACTAATCAAATCGTCTGCATAGAGAAGCATTAAAACGTCAGTGTTTCCGTCTATGTTTAATCCTATGCACCCGTTTTTTCTAAAAAGATTTTCTATGTCTGCGAGATATAAAATAAATAATAACGGGCTGAGGATTTCTCCTTGGAGGACCCCTTCTGTCACGGGTACACTATCAGTGACCCCTTCACTCGTTTTTACTCTTACGGATGCTTTGGAATATAAGTTTCTCAGAATCCGAATTATTTTAGCGCTGACACCAAATTCAAAAAGCTTGGACCAGAGTAAAGTATGAGGGATAGAGTCAAATGCTCTTTTAAAGTCAATAAATTATCCATATACATTTCTTGATCCTAATCTTAGTTGCAAATGGACGGAACTTAATAAGACGAAAATATTATCAGTGCAAGAACGCCCAGCTCTAAAACCAGCTTGGCATTCTGGTAAAAGCTCAGCGTGCTCAGCCCAGATCGTCAGGCGTGTACATAAAATTTGTGTAAAGATCTTTGTGATGCAATTTACGAGTGCAATACCTCGATAGTTTGCCGGATCATTTTTGTCACCTTTTTTGTAAAGCATAAAAAGTTGAACACATGACCAGGCAGCTGGAGTCCTTTCATTTTCAAGAACGTTGTTTAACAGGACTTGCAGATAGAGCAGCCAATTTTGTGGCAAAACTTTGAAAAATTCGTTTTTGAGTTGGTCCAGCCCTGGCGCTTTACGGTTTTTCAGTTTTCTTATGCAGTGACATAGTTCGGTAAAAGAAATCTGTTCATCTAAAAAAGAGTGTCTGACATCGTAAAATAATTTGTCTTCAAGTGTACGCTTTGGGTATATTGCACTGTAAAAAGCTTTCCATGATTCTAGCGAAGGACCGACTGTATTCGTTTGCAAGGCAGGACGACATTGCTTAACCGTTTCCCAAAAAGCCCCAGCACTTTTTACATTAGCGAGTTTATTACAAATACTTTCTTCGTGCGCTTTTTTTTTTCTTTCAACCAGGCCGCGATATTGTTTTTTCAATTCTAAGTATCGATGCTTTTCCGGTTGCCTAAAGTTGACCGCGGTGCAGGATTTTAAACAATCTTTGAGCGTGTTTTTCATTTTTTTACATTCACTGTCAAACCATTTATTTCGGGGCTTGTACCCTGTACTTCGCTTCTGTTTTAACATGCCCGCCTTGAGCGCCGCCTCAGTAAGCGCAACTCTCAAATTTTCGTATTGCGAGTCAATTGACTCGCTTATAAAATCAAAGGCAATCTTGGTGGAAAACAGTAATTCACTTGAAAAGTGCTCAGCATTTACTTCAAGCCATACGAGGTGTGATTCTGACTTTTTGCATGACTTATCAAACGAATCTACAGGCTTTATTGGTAGATCTGGCGTGGAAAAGATCCCCCAAAACTACTTTTTTTCCAAAAAAGTGAAAAACGTACGCCAAGTACATAAAAGGTATATAAATAAGAAAACCGTTGATTCAAAAAAATCCGAATTAAAAAACATAGCAAAATCATACGAGCCAAGTAATAGATTTTTTTTTTATATAGATGCAATGGTAACTATATAAAAAGTTTATGCTATCAAAAATAAAAATAAAAACATGCTTGGCACGCCTTTCAAATACAAATAAACGTTACTTATCGCATAAAAAAGGGGACGTGCCAAGCATGTTTTTATTTTTATTTTTGATAGCATAAACTTTTTATATAGTTACCATTGCATCTATATAAAAAAAAAAAATCTATTACTTGGCTCGTATGATTTTGCTATGTTTTTTAATTCGGATTTTTTTGAATCAACGGTTTTCTTATTTATATACCTTTTATGTACTTGGCGTACGTTTTTCACTTTTTTGGAAAAAAAGTAGTTTTGGGGGATTTCACTAATTTTTGAAAACCAGCAAGAAAACTAAAATTCAGATTTTTTTTAATCAAATTAATAATAGTAATTACTTTTTAGTTGCAATTATTTATTGATTTTATTTTCTTTATTGTAATTATTATTATTATTTTCTTTTTGTAAATTAAAATAACTATATCAGTTTTCTCAGTAAAACTGAAGCGACGGAAGATCGGTGTGGTCATTTTTGAAGATCCGCACAGTGATAGCGAATAAATTCAGATATCGCAGCATGGTTCATTACATTATCAAAAAAATCTGTGATTCTATTATCGATAGAACTGTATCTTCAGTTGTCTTGGCGGAAAGGTTCTACTGCCTCTTACCTTGGCTCTCGCAACGAGACAACGATACCGTCCGTTCCAATAATTCTCTCGACGAGAGAACTCTGCCATCCGTTACTTTGATATTTTTGACCGGATGAAAAAGAAATCCTGAATTCTCTTCTTCGATGCTCTTTGAAGAAGTACAGAATTTATTTTTTAATTTTCTCGTCCGGAGAAGTGAAGTGAAAATTGGTAAAATTCTTTCGTTGCAAGAACCGAACGAAGCGCTGGCCAAGTTGACTTATCCTGAAAGTCAATGAAAGAGTCCTGGGTAATTCCTCTGTCAAGGTAACCGAAGACAGAGTTACACAATTTTTTTGTTAAAGCGATAACATTTTTTCTTAATGGTATAACAGACCTGCCGAGGAATCTTCATTTCTACGCTATCAGCGTAGAAATGTGTTGTAGCGCTTCAAGAACACAACCATACCGACCTTCGACAGAAAAATTCTATCGATCTTGAGAACAGCGAAAAAAAAAAACGAAACTGAAAACAATTATTTTTCTTGATTAAATCTTGGTCATAACATTTTTCTTGACTTTAGTTTTTATTGTAAGGTTATATCATTTGCCGGAAATCACTAATCGCTTAAAAAATCGAATCGAGACGAACGAGACGAAAGAACACTTTTGAAATCACTTTCAAACATTCACCACTTTTCAATTTATTCATTTATTTATTTAATCCCGGGCCCTTGCTTTGGTTACGTCGCCCGCTGTCAACCGCCGACGGGCCGGCACGGCCGACGGGCCGAGCGAGCACCGAACACGCACGACGCGCCACGATTTCACAATTTTCCGCGATGCCCGATGCTCCGCGATGCCCGACCCGATGTAGATGAGAAATAGACGGGCGTATCTGATACTATTCGACCCGTAAAATGGTGTGCGATACCGCCGTTCTGCTTCTCATCTACACATGTAGATGGGAAGCAGAAGGGCGTATATCCATGGCCGTAACCCGTTAAAACATAGGAGAGGATGCCCATCTGTTTCTCATCTACACATTTTTTTCTTTCAAGTATCGCTGATCGGATACCTTTTGGGTCACGGCATCGATATCTCAGCAACGGCTGCACCGATTCAATTGCATCTAGGCGCATTCGAAAGCTGATGGCCAAATTATATTATGAAAGACTTGCCAAAAATTTGATTCGAAGTTAATCTCCCGAGAATTATCGAGCGAAAGTTTTACTTCCGGCATATTCGCGTATACTAAGAAGCGGCAGCGCCTCGGCCAGCCTCGTACGAAAATTTTTTTTTTTTTATGTACTTGGCGTCGAGACGCTACCGCGTCTCTTGACTAGCTCCACCGGAAAGTGATCGGATTGCGATACTTCAGAATTTACTGACAAGTTTATAATTAACTCAAGGCTTGGTGCGTTAACCCATATTAAATCGATGACACTGTTACCGGCTGAACCCACGATTGTAAATTTCGCTGGATAGTCGCTTTTGGTTCTACCATTTAACAATACGAAACCGTTTGAATTCATAAAATCGAGAAGTATGTTTCCTTTACTATTACAGATTTTGTCGTATGACCGTCGATGATTAAAAATGTTAGTACCTTCGGTTAGTTCCTCCGGCAAAATATTCTCTTCTCCTACTCTGGCGTTAAAGTCACCCCCAATAACAAATATTGAATTGGTGTATTTTTCTGTTAGTTCTGCTAAAAGAATTTGAAAAAGCTCGAGGGCTACAGTTATTGAGAGACTTGGTTTCAGATATACAGTACCTATAATTATGCGAGTATTTTTGACTACTATGCTGACGAAGATCCACTATTCGGACACGTCCAGTATTTCCAGATGAGGGAGATGTTTCTTTACCAGGATGCAGAGGCCGCCACTTGCTCTGCCCACACTCTTCTCTTTTGTTGCACTAGCCCATACCGGAGTGAAGCCGTCGAAATTTATGGGAACTCTTGCGTTATTTGATTTTGACCACGTCTCACAAAGACATATGAAGTCCGAGTTTCCCAGTGTATCACAGCCTGACAAGTTTTTTAAGCCATATATGTTCCAGAAGCTTGCACTTATCCTCCCCTTTTCTGATCGTTTTTTGTCATCTTTGCAGTGTTGACAGCTACCAGCTTGCGTGCGGCGTGAGCATAACCGCTGGGCCCGGCGTTGAGTACATAATTGGCCGGTCTTCGTTCTTCTCGATCGCGAATGTCTTTCACGTCCGTAGTCTGTATTCTTGCTTGAGGTGGACGGGTGCGAGGAGACACAGGAGGCTTTTCTGATGCGCCTGGTTCATCGCAATATCGCGGGTGATCGCGCAGCGGGACTAATTGTTCACCATGCAGCTTCAACCAGCGCCCGTCTATTTGGATCTTTTGATGTTCTATTCTGACGATGGATCCCTTTTCCTTTTCTTCTTTGGCGATGGTTCGGAGCTTCCTTTGTATCTCCCGCTTCTCTCTGGACATATCCGTGTCGATGAAGATGCCTCGAGTGCCAAAGCGGAATCTTCGCTTGAGAATTTCCCGCTTGTCGGCCCAGTTCCTCAGCTTAACAATTGTGACGTTTCTTGAACCACGGGGTGACCACGCATCGTCGATTTTGATGTCTACTCTGAATTCGTTATATAAGAATTCTTCAACCTCGGAAATCACATTTTCGTGGAAGAAATTTATGCCTCTAATGACGATGTTATTTCTTCTCTCGTGTGCTTCTCTAAGTGCCAGTTTTTTATTTAATGCATCAAGTTGTTCCCTTATCTTGTCCGGTACTAGTTCGTGTGAACCAGAAGCGGCTGCCACGCCATTGGAATTTGTTGATAACTGAGATACTTTGGCCTCTAATGTTTGAAATCTTATTTCAACTCTCTCCCTTTCTGCAGCTCTATCGTTCTTCTCTCGTTCGAGCGCGTTTCTTAATTCGAAGACTTCATTGGAGAGAAGCTCGTTATTTTTTGCTATTTCGTTACGGACCAACGCAAAGTTTCGGTCCGAGGACAATTTCATATCGTTCATTGTTTGCCATAAGGAACGTAACAAGGAGGAGACAGAGTCATCCGTTTCAAGAGGACGCTCATTCATTAGCGTTTGTGACTTTTCTGAGACTGTATTGGCCTCTAGTATTGTGCTATCAAGTGACCCGTCCGAGTCCGATAGAGATGATCCACTAATATTTAAATTTTTTTTTTTTGTTGAGTTCAAAGCCGCCGCGTCTGGGCTGTCTGAAGGACTTGACTCCATATACATGTCGTTCGCTGGTCTTTTACGATTTGATGAGAAGAAATCTGTAATCGCTGGATTATTTTCCACGGTCGATAGTATTGATTTCTTTGGGCGACCTCTCGCTCTTTTATCGATCGGAGTGTACGAGTTATCTTGCACCGGTGTAGACAACTCTTGGTAGTGGACAGTGCTGCCCTCGGTTCGCTGAGACATATCGATCAGTGGATCATTGCCCGACGCGTCATCGAGGCGATCCCGAGAGATGGCGCCACTTTGTCCGTGCCTTGACGTGTTCGCCGACGCTGAGTCGGTTTCAGTTGACATCTCAGTTTTTTTTTTTTTTCTCTAATCCTCACAAGCTACCACTAACCTCAAACTTTAGATTGCGCCCGCTTTATTCCACTGTTCTTCTTGAGCGAGAGTGATGCGAGCAAGTTGAAATTCTGTCTGCCTTCCTTGAGTTTTTCGCTTTGTGGTGATATAACTATTATAGATGCACAGTTGATGAGACAATACAAAAAGTTCAAGAATAGAGGGAGCGAAACAGACAAGCTCTGTACAGCTTTACGTCACCAACCGAACCCCCCTTGTCAAAGTATTATCGAAGTATTATCCTGGTCTTAATATACGAAAAATTAATAATAGTCGAAAAATAGTAGTAGTTAATGAACTTAAGAGTCGAAAATTATCAGGCTTTCGATCATTATCGAAGTATTAAAAGGTCTTATGATATATATCGAAATAGATACCAAATTAGAATGATTTTTTTAAATTCAAACATACTCTGGTTGTCTCGAACAATATGAATAAATATTGGACATTACAACGTTTTAATTGTGAAAAAAAGAACATTTTTGAAAATCATATAACGATTGTGTACAACATAGGCAGATTTTGCTTTTTAAGAAAACTGGGTTTGTTTACGAAGGTAAGGAGAGTGCCGGGGGAATTTTTTATATAGGGGACTCCGATTACTCTGAATCTGAAGTCTCTGACTGTGAGGATGGAGCTCTGGGAACAGCGGGGAGAGCAACAGTTTTCGCAGTTGCTGCGTTCGACGCAGCTTTTGCCTGCGACCTTAGCGTTGAACACATTAAATTCAGCGTCCTCGTAAAATCCCTCCGATGCAATTTAGCTACCCCTTCCGCCGTATTCCTCCTCACGAAATCTATTGGTAATGTCAGAATAAAAGATTTTCTAATTAGAATATGGGCATGTCGTCACAGAAGTCAATACTTGTAATGTTGGTACTCCGCAAAAATTGTGTACAAAATTTCGAAGTCCTTTGACTTAATATTGATTAGACTGAATTTAAGTACCGATCTTTTTTTCTGATAACGAAATTCGAAATTTGAAAAAGTATTAAGTAACGCTCAAGAATTTAAGTGTCGATCCGAAGCCGTGCCATTAAGAATATCCTATCCCACGTATGTACAGACATTACTCGCGATCTATGTTATAGTTCATATTTTTGCAAACTTGGGTACAGTGTTTTGTCATGTATGGATATTCTTGTAATGACTCGATCAAAACGTTGGATGAATTGCTAGTAAGATAAATTTTGTACTGAAAACGGCTTTTCGAATGGGGTTAGGGATTCCGGGTCTCTGAGATCGGCCCTCCGCTGACATCTTGCAAAATTCCGCGTCGCCGACTATCAACCGCCTGAGCTGTCGAGTCATACGGCGTGGGTTATCATCGTAGTCTAGGATATTTTTCAATTCGACTTTTTCAACAAACACTCCTGAATTGCGTTGTATCTCGATCTATAGAACGAAATACTATTTCAAGAACTTGAAATAAATACAATTTCACTACAGTACATTCGACACGATATCGCCAAAAAGCCAAAATTGGAAAACAAGATCGATAATAGGAATTCGAAAATGAGATAAATACGATAATTTCATGACACTAACAATATCGAGTTATTTCGTTATTTGAGAAATTTCCTCCCCCCCCCCCCCCCCCCCCCCCGAGGAGGTTCTTCCTTATGAAAAGATTCATTAAACATGAGTGGAAATTTCAGTTGATACAAATTCTTGTAGTGCAGTTGTACATTAATTATATTAATAATTATTATCGTTAACGATGACTACCGCGGTATGAAAGTTTACGTTACTAGGTTTATACAATAGGAATTTTCCGATGGTAGATTATCTACTAATTGACTCCATGGTGTGACGGTACCGTATACATACTTTGTGGACATTTTCAAGACTTGACGATTCTAATAAGTTCGGAGCACTCGAAGGATGGGGTATCTGCTAAAATGTATTAAAATCGTAGTAAATTTTGTGCATGTTAACCATTACTAAAATAACTTCGATTGTAAAATTGTAGAAATATGATAGAGCGAAATAAAACGACTGCCAAAATGAATTGTTGGAAGGCAAAGAACGAAATGAATTTTTTATGTTACCGCGTGAATATCCATTGAATTTGATTTTGCCTGTTCGTCATATTCCTCTTGAAGAATCTCCGCAAAGAGCTTGACACATTTTATTGTGTCAGCAGTAACTGAATAAGATCGGTACCGTTACTAAAGAATTCAAAACTTGCTCTCGTGACTCTCGTGGTCTTATTTAGAGAAATATGATAACACAATACCAGACGACGAATGCAACAGTACATCACGATACCAGTGCGGAAAAACTTTTTCTGACTCGTGTGATTGCAACACTCGCCTTCGGCTCGTCCTGCAAATTCACACTCGTCAGAAAAAGCAGAAAAAACTCGTCGTAAAACCGCATTTTACGCACCGAGTGAATTTAAAAACTTTCATGTGTAGGATAGAGAAGGAAAGGGCTGTGATTTTTGCTGACCGAGTCAGAAATGAGAATCATGGAAGCATGAGCCTAAGACGACTGCTGATTGGGATATGAGATGAAAGCTTGTGTTATCTTTGAGTTATCTTTATATACTATATGGAGAACGCGAGGAAACTTTACAAGTTATGCCTTAACTTTGTTATGTGAAGCATATGTTTCCATAATACATAACATCGTTTGTCTGCTATTGTGTCATATTTTCGTAATACTTGTATCATAAAGTGGCTTCTCCACCAGCTAAAAATAAACTAACTAGGAGGAAGTCGTTCTTGTATGAGACGTGTCCACCTCAACCGTCTACGATCTTGAAGGCACTTCGATTCATCCGCGCTACTTCTTTCAGTACCTGTAATAAAATTTATCTCTAATACAGTATCGTCTCGGATCGTTTTTCCATGTTGCGCTCACTTAACGCCATCGATGTGACGGTTCTTACCTTGTTCATGATCAACTTCTCCGTATTTATTATGTGTCTGATCGTCTACTGTAGATGCATCGTCTGCGTGTTCGATTTCATCGATATCGTGTCTCGTTCCAATCTCCTCTGTTTGTTTGCTTTTCGATTTTTTTGTTTCATTGTCGTCGCATTGCGATACTGTCGCCTTGATTCGCTTGCTTTTCGATTTTCCCGCTTCATTCAGCTTGTTTTCATTTCTGCAGCCTCAGACAATTTGCTTTTCGATTTCGCCGTTTCGTTCTGCTTACTTGTCGATTCAGCCGCGTCATTATTTTTGCTTTTCGATTCTAACGCTTCATTCAACATGATTTCAAGTTCATTGTCATCACTATCATCGCTATCCATGAACGAAAAACGACGTTTTCTTCTGAATAATTTGTTACGGCCATATGTATTCTCATCTTTTCGAACCGCATCCTTTTTCCATTGTTCATCGTTGTCTTCAACACATTGTTCACCGACACCATGTGTTCGAAGAAGCTTTTCGCTTTCAATTTCGTTATTTTTATCAAACTTATCTTCTCGGTTACTGTATGATATTTCATCTTGTGATTCTCCGAAAAGTATCTGTTTATCGTCTGTGTTGTACCCCGCGTACGCCGGTTGTTGTCGCAAGATGCGTTGCGCAACAACCGAGGTATGCGAGCAGCGGGCGAGCCGAGCGCGAATATAATTACCGAAATCGAGCGCATCGCGGGCGATTGAGCAATCGACGCATCGAGCGATTCTCGATCGCAGATAAGTAGAGCAGCGCATCAGCAGATTAAGTAGCGCGGAGCCTCCATATTCCGTGGACGTACGGAATCTGAAGCGACGGAAAATAAACAGTAAATAATGAAAAGCGGAGTTTTAAGAAATAATGTTTTGTCTAATAAATAATGCTGATGCTCTCGCTCGATATATAATGATACGCGAGTGAGCATTCGACAGTCTGGTTTGACTCGAGAAACTGTGCGTCTGGTCCCAGGGATTCGGTATTGGAATCCAAAAGGTAACATAGCAAGGGACCAGGCAAGGGGCACGGGGGGGGGGGGGGGGACCAGGCAAGGGGGGTCCAGGTAAGGGAACGCATTAAGTGGCACTGGCGGGTGAGGGTCGGACCTGGATCCCGAGTGCGGAATTAAGTGTTAAAGTTGAGTCGTGAAGTAACTTTGTAAAGTTGTGCGGAAAAGAGGCAAATTGTAAAGTGAAATTGTTTATTACTCTGTTTTCTATTTCGTCAATAAATTGTTATCGCGCTGTTATTGAGTTGTAGTCCTCACTGGGGTTCCAACCCCTTACTGGTAACATCCCAAAATCTTCAGAGATAATATCTCACCCGCCAAGCACGGACTGATCACCCGGGCTCCGGCGGTACAACATCTGCATCATTTGTTTTCGTAGCATGTTCGACGTGTGTTCTTGTATATTTTTCGTCTTGTTCATCGTTTTGCGTATTCACCAAATTCCTTTTTCGACGTTCTGGACCGTTCGCTTCCTTCGGTTTAACTTATTTTTTTTCTAATCCATCTCCGTTATTCTCTTTGCTTTTCCATTCCGCCGCTTCATTCGCTTCACTTTTCGATTCCACCGCTCCATTCGAATCGCCTTTCGATTCCGCCGTTTCAGTCGAATCGCTTTTCGATTCCGCCGCTCCATTCGAATCGCCTTTCGATTCGGCCGTTTCAGTCGAATCGCTTTTCGATTCCGCCGCTTCGTTCGAAACGCTTGTCGACGCCACCGCTTCATTGGAATCGCTTTTCAATTCCGCCGCTTCATTGGAATCGCTTTCCAATACCGCCGTCTCATTGGATTCGCTTTTCAATTCCGCCGCTTCATTTGAATCGCTTTTCGATTCTGCCGCATCATCCTTTCTCCGTCGTCCACATTTAGGTTTAGTCGCCACCAATGCATCTCCATTAATCTTCTTGCGTTTCGATGTAACAGCTTCATTCCGAAAGCTTTTCGATTCCGCCACTTCGGTCAGCTTGCTTTTTTTATTAGAAATATCCAAAGTCACCGTGTCAATGCTACGAATTCTCGGTCATCCACGTGTCGGTTTAACGTAATTCCGAATGCTTTTCGATTCCGCCACTTCGGTCAGCTTGCTTTTCTTATTGGCAATGTCCAAATCCACCGTGTCAATGCTTCGTATTCTCGGTCGGCCACGTTTCGATTTCACTCGATTCTCATCCCGATCATCGTTGTTATTGTCGTTGCTTCTCGATCCACCTCCGTCAATCTTCTTGCATTCCGATGCAACAGCTTCAGTCCGCATGCTTTTCGATTCCACCGCTGTATTCGGCTTGCTTTTCGATTCTACCGCTTCGGTCAGCTTGCTTTTTTTATTGACAATGTCCAAAGTCACCGTATTAATGCTTCGTATTCTCGGTCGGCCACGTTTCGGTTTCATTCGATTCTCATCCCGATCATCGTTGTTATTGTCGTTGCTTTTCGATCCACCTACGTCAATCTTCTTGCATTCCAATGCAACAGCTTCAGTCCGCATGCTTTTCGATTCCACCGCTGTATTCGGCTTGCTTTTCGATTTTACCGCTCTCGTCCCCTTGCTTATCAATTCTGTTGCTTCATTCAACTTGCTTTTCGATTCCGGTGTTTCGTTCGGCTTGCTTTTTCTCGTGGGACTGTCGAATGTCACCGTGTCGATCTTGCGTATTCTCGGTCTTCCTCGTTTCGGTTTAACTGGAATCTCTTCTCGATCGTCTTGGTCATTGCTTTTGCTTTTCGCTTCTGCCGCTTCTTCTGTCGATTCTTCCGCATTTTTTATTTTAACCGATTTTGTTTGTTTCATAACGTTCAAGTCGACGTTCCTCGCAACTTCCCTTTTACAGGTGCGATCTGCTTTGTTTTGGGATTTTGCGACGACGCTTTTTTCAGACTTCCTGCGTTGAGTCGGGGGACAATTTATTTTTCCGTCTTCAGAAACGGACAGGCGCTCTAGCCACTGTTTGTCATCTGTAATTGGCATAATATAATTTCTAGTCTGTTGTTGAAGTTTAAAAAAAGTTTAAAGAAAAAAAAGTTAAGAAAAAAAGAACTAACCACTGTCCTTAATTATAGTGGCTTTATAGAATTTTCGTCCGTGTAGAACGTTTACACTGTTGTCTCCGTTATTGTGTTTTATATCTTTTTTTTCGACCACAGCAATTTTTTTATCTGCGGTATATAATACCAATGCGAACATTTGTCCAATAAGTGTCAGGCGCAGAGTCTGATCAACTGCCGAAACAGACATTTTTCAGGAAAATATTAAGTAAATAAATCTCATTCAACATTGTGACGTGGATTTTGGAAGTGGCGTCACAAGGAGCTATCGTTACGTATAAGGACAGATAGAATGATATTTTGGTTATGGATTCGGGAGAAATTGTTATCTTGTTTCGAACTGATGGATCATGCGTGGATAGAACGTTGGTCATAGCGAGGATAGTGGCAGACTCTACTTGCCTCCCGGGATGCACCAACGTCCCGTTCTTAAGGCAATTCGTGTGAGGAGGATAAGAAGTTCGGTGCGAGCCCGACGCTCCACATATGGGTACAGAGTTAGCTAGGTTTAATTAGGTTTAAGTACGGTTACGGTTTGCGGATGGAAGGTCCTGGCCAGCGGGTAACGATCGAACCCGTTCACGGGAATTGCCGAATTAATATTAGGTATTTTAATATAGAATAATATAACGCTATCGCACATTCGAATTTCGGCCAGCGAATTTATATAAGTCCCTCTCTATACCCGGAGAATACCCCCACACGATAGCTACCATGAGTACAGCGATCCAGAGGGCGGCTATCCCACCCTACAACGGTTATCGATGAACGATTCTAGGATTGGTCGATTAAGGCGTAAGGATACCATAATGAGTCCAGCTGGCAAGGGCCAGAAAGTGTGTAATCAGTTATCTTCGCGCTCGCAACCCGAACGGTGCTCTCTTCCCTTGGCTACTTAGTACCCGTGTTATCTCGCCCCTCCCCTACCGTGCTCTCTCCCGACATCGATGCTTCGCCTTCGACCCTCGATCGCGAATAATCGCCATCTCCCTTTTGTGCGGATCTTCATAAATGCTCGCGTGTTACCGTGCTACCTTTCGTAATCGGTGTCTCCCTTTTGTGCGGTTATTCGTCCGTGGTTCGCGATACGTGCTATCTAGCCCTGTGTATAAGGCCTATGTCTCAGCCGTTGTGCGAATTCAGTGACAGTTCGTGCACTCGTGACATATTATAATTTTATGCTGCAAGTGGTTAATTCCAACAAACGCGATGTTCTCTCTCCTCTGCTCTCGTGAATACAGAATCCCAGTTGCCGGTGCATCCTGCGATTGACTAGTGTGGCGATAGGGTTTATTTCACCCACGAGTTGGGGATGTACCGACGTGCAGTGAACGGGTACAAGACCGATTTGCGAGGTGTTCTCTGGGCGTTAATAGGCGAGCGTCGAAACAAAAGGGGTAAACGAACGGTGTTTCTCTCCACGCCGATTGACAGGTGTCTCGCGACTTTCGCCCGTGCTTAATAGTGTTATGCCGCAAAAAGGGGATATTCAAAATTCGAGCGATAAAACGAAGAGTCGAAATATTCGCATAGAATATTTCGAGCGAAGTCCAATCGAGCGATTAAAAGCGAGCAACGAACTCGCAAGAATGTGCAAACGCAGCAAAGGCGAATGAACTCGCACTCCGATGCACGCAGCAACGAAAAGTGCGAACGCATACGGAAGCGCGAGCGCAGCAAGAGGCAATCGCCGGGCTCTTCCGCGATTGCGAAAAATGCGAATATTTCAATTCACAGTCCCCGACTGCGAATCGAACACGAAGCAGTCTAATTCCATCGACCGAACTAAGAGGTTGTCTCCGAAGAGACAACGTAGACTCCTCTTGTAAAACTCATCTGTAACCAATATTCTAATAAACCTAGTAATTGAACAACATTATTCTTGGTGTTGGAGTTCCAACTCCTTTCAGACAGAAAAGATGCCCATAAATAATAATAAAATAAACGTTCGCTCTCGATCTCGCATCGAGCCGAACATAACAATAGCGACTGCTCTCTTCCGCCTCTCGATGCTCTCTCTCGTATTTCCGGTATTTTAAGTATCGCATTTTCTTGTGCATCGCCCTGATGCGATCTTTTCTCGCTACCTTTTCTGTATCAGGATTATGAACTTCCGAATTGATCAATAGTGAAACATGTAAGCACGAATCGACTCAACTTATTTATTCTCCCTCTATGCTCCGAGGTCACCCACTCCCTCTCTCCACCACATTGCACACTGAGCGAACCGAGTGTACCGCGACTGATACCTATTGTTTCCGAAGCCAACAAGTTTCAAGTTAAATTTTATTTCCTCTTTCTTTTATCTATTTTCTCTTGGATTGATAATATATGCGTTTCGATTACGGTTCTGCAGTTTGTTTGTTCCGCCCATAATGGAAATAAACTGGCGCTCAACGGCTCTCGTGGCGACGGAAACAATAGGAGAGGGCGAAGTTGGCGTGACTTAAAAATCACGTTACAACATATAATAGTGTATTCAATTCGTTATGGAGAAATTATTTTATTAGATTTACACACAATATACCGGGTTGTGGTATTTCTGTATTTCTAAAGTTAGCGCTCTTAATGTCTTATCTCTTCGCAAGATCCCCAAAATATACTAAGACAAGAAAAAAGTTGAGTCTTCAAAATATTTCGAAAACCCGGAAATGCTGCCTATAAGACGACAAATTTGGGACACAGTCGATGTATACGTAATGCTTCTCGTTAAAATCGATAAAAATAAAACTGCTGCGAAAAATCGACCGAATAGTTATTGAAATCAAAATCTCAGTTTTTTGATTAATAATTAATGAGCGATTGTTATATAGTTTTTATTTATATAGTTTAATAGTTATTGAAATCAAAATCTCAGTTTTTCGATTAATAATTAATGAACGATTATTTAGCGCATTAAGCTTCATCATTAAGAAACAAACAGCATGCGGAAACTTCCGTTCGGCAAATAATAGGAAGAAAAAAAAATCGATACCTCTGTTATAGACAATAAAATGAAAAACACGAACATTAACAGAGTATCTACGAGCACATGAATTTGTTCAATAGATTGCGAGCAAAAAAAATTGCATTTGGCGAAGCATGACGCGAAGTGAACAAAAAATATCGTCTACAAAATGAAAGATTATCCGTACAGGTAAAAAAAAGTAAAAGAAAAACTCACCGCATCGGTATAGATATTCCAGCAAATAATTTCGGAGTGAGCGCGGCGTATGCGATCGATGTTTTTTCGCTCGATTATTTCGCGAACTACGTTTCTGCATCTTCCACGTACCCACGCGTCAGTAGACTCCCTGTGCCTCGACTGTCAAGCGATTGCTCGCAATTTTCCTATTTTCTGTATTCCCTATATCTCCTGTATTTATCGGGGAATAGCAAGAATACGTTTTTCTCTTAATGTTTCAATAACATCGATTTCTTTTAACGGACAACATTTGGCATGAGACGTAAAAGAAAAGCTCACCGAATACGTAAGAACGTTTTCCTAAATATTTTCGTCGCGAGCGAGGTGTATCCGTCCGATGTGTTTTTTCCCTCGATTGTTTCGAAATCCCGTGCTCCTCTTAGTGTTCCACGTAGCCACGCGTCAGTAGACTCCTTTTCGAATGACTCTTGTATGATTGCTAAAGAAATATCGCGTGAAAAAATACGTTCTCGTGTCAAAGATGTATTTTTAAAAATGCTCTATATAAGAATGCTGCTATAGCTTTAGCTTCTGATGTAGGAAATGATTTCGAAATTTGTTTATGCCATTGTTTGTTACAAATAAACTTGACCACAAGATGCAATTATCTAATACCAACTAATAATAATAGGAAAAAGTGTCCATTGCGTAAACACGCGTCAGAAAAAGAAACGTAAAATGTTAGAGAGATTTTTTTCATCGCCGAATACAGCGAGTTGCGTATTTTATTTTCGGGATTGGAAAAAAGAGCACATCAACCGTGCTATTCACCAATCGTTCGGTTTTTCTTCGCTCGAAATCACGCGCGATAAGTTTTTCTCTAGTATAATGGGGGGGTCAGTTTCACAATCCAATTTCACGAAAACGGGGGTCTCGACAAGTCAGGGGGAAAGCGGGGAAAAAGGGGATTTAAAAATAAACGCTGTGGATTTGGAAGAAATAACAGAAAAATATAATTGATCAAAGAAAGCGGTGAAAACTCGATACAATAACCAAAATAACCAAAAGAATTGAAATATGATACAAAATAATAATCGCAAATAACGGGTGGCAAATAATACAAAATGTCGTCGATCGACGCGTTCGTCGATCGGCAGTGCGACGGGGGGGGGGGGGGGGGGGGGGGAGAAGCTATGACGAAAAAGCAATAAAATGACAAAATTAAAGAATAATTCCTAACGAGACGAAACGCAATCGTCGGACCAAAATTGTAATACAATTCGCAAAATAATATACTAGGCTCGAATGCAAGGGGGCGAATGGGGAAAATACTTGAATTATGATCGGTTGGCCACGAGGCGATCCACAGGCGTGCGTGCCTCGCGACGACAGAACAATGGCTGATGAGACGGTCTGAATGCACAGCGAAGGGACGAGGGATTTTCACTGGCAATTTACAGAATGTCGGGTAAAAATAATGCGAATAAATGTTAACAAAATCGGGGGGGAAAAATACAGAAAAGGCTCACAATAACTCGGGGGGGAAAAACTATCACGAAATCTCTTGACTTGGGCGCCAGTTACCTTTTACGGGGTAACACCGTTTAACACACGCCACGAGGCGTCGAATGTTCTCGTTACAATGTTCGCAGAATGGCCGGCAAGTTCAGCGGGAGGGCAGAGGGCTCAGGGAGGGTCAACCGATCTGTCGGCTCGCAATTTAATGCCTTCGGCTAATTAGGGGCTTTTTAAGGGACGTCAATGCAATTCACGGGGCGAATACACAATAAACAAGATCGAATATTCTTATTCACTATCGCGCCACTCACCACGTGCACGATAAAGTCGCCGGAAAATGGCGATTACTAAACTCGAATGTCGGGAGGGAAAATCCGTCAATTAAACACGATAATTGACTCTCAAAATGTCAGGGCAGGGTCGAGGGGAGATTTTAATAATTCGCGGGAGGAAAACTCTTTCAAACGGGCGGTTATCACAGTCACACTTTCGCTCGCGATTTCCCTTACAAAATCGCGTGGGCTGGGAGAATCGCTTATACACGTGCTATTCGGTTAACGGCTCGAACGAGGCTGACGTCGACGGTAACGCTCTCCGTCTTCTCGGAAGTCTCCTTGTCTCTCAGCGCTGCGGATGTCGGTGATGGGAGAGAGAGACAGGTACTCGGCGGTGGTCGATAACTCGCTCGATCGACGGGCGAGGTGTCAGATGGCGGCAGCGATATCGATGGATCGTCGCTCGAGGCATTGAGCGACGATCGCGAGCAGCAGGCGGCGGACAGCGTTGTCGGTGGGAGAGGCGACGGCACGGCTTAGGCTCCGTGGTGACTGGAGCCTCTGATCGAGTTCGCGGAAGTCAATCGGAAACGGGGCAAAATGCATTCAATTTAACGGATATTTCGTTACACTAGAAAAACTATTTTTTTTTAATTGAAAATAAATAAATTCAAATGTATAAATTCTTGAATTGTCAAATATGATAGAAGAAAAAACTAAAAGTATTAAAAGCGATTATTGCATACATTTTTTACCGGGTTACAATAATCTTGAAATTTTACATTTTTTTTTAACAAAGAATGTGCCGCGATCACCTTTTTTTACGGATTCTTTTTTCTTTTTTTTTTTGTATGGATAATTTTTCATTTTGTAGACCATATTTTTTTTCACCTCGGGTAATGCTTCGCCAAATGCATTTTTTTCGCTTGCAATTTATTGAAGAAGTTCACATTATCATCTCTCTTAATTATCATCTGTTGTTCTTTTTATTACTTTATTTTTTGTGTATGATAAAAATCGATAAATCGGTGGCCAATTGACAAAGACGTATTGTGTTGTACCGCCGGAGCCCGGGTGATCAGTCCGTGCTCGACGGGTGAGATATTATCTCTGAAAATTTTGGGATGGTAGCAGTAAGGGGTTGGAACCCCAGTGAGGACCACAACTCGTAGGCGCAATAACAATTTATTGACGAAATAGAAAACAGAGTAATAAACAATTTCACTTTACAATTTGCCTCTTTTCCACACAACTTTACAGAGTTACTTCACAAGTCAACTTTATCACTTAATTCCGCACTCGGGAGCCAGGTCCAACCCTCACCCGCTAGTACCACTTAATACGTTCCCTTGCCGGAACACTCTATGTTACCTTTTGGATTCCAATACCGAATCCCTGGGACCAGACGCACGGTTTCTCGAGTCAAACCAGACTGTCGAATGCTCGCTCGCGTATCATTATATATCTAGCGAGAGCATCAGCATTATTTATTAGACAAAACATTATTTCATAAAACTCCGCTTTTCGTTATTTACTGTTTATTTTCCGTCGCCCCGGATTCCGTACGTCCACGGAATATGGAGGCTCCGCGCTACTTAAACTGCTGACGCGCTGCTCTACTTATCTGCGATGGAGAATCGCTCGATGTGTCGATTGCTCAATCGCTCGCGATGTGCTCGATTTCGGTAATTGTGTTCGCGCTCGGCTCGCCCGCTGCTCGCATACCTCGGTTGTTGCGCAATGCATCTTGCGACAACAACCGGCGTACCCGGGGTACAACAATCGAATTTAGATTTTTTTGTTTAACATTTCCTGTTAAAATAGTACTTTACGATACTAGCGCGATAGAACTTTTTCAGAAAAAGGTTTTTCGCACAAGTATCGTACGAAATTTTATTTTACGCGCGGAGTGAAATAGAATTCTGTACGAAATTCGTGTGAGAAACTTTTTCTCACCTCGTGTGATAATAACACTTACCTTCGGCTCGTGCTGCAAACGCACACTCGTCAGAAAAAGTTTCTTCGCACTTGTATCGTAATATACTATTAGACTAGGATGATTGCCGAATCACGAAAAACACGTCGCGCGATAAAATTACATTGCATTCTTGCAAATATTTCCCATGGCTATATTTCTTGTGTTCGCCATAGGTAAGGCGAGAAAGTATTACAGACGGGGCATAACTATGTTTATTCCACTCGGTGCGTAAAATGCGAAAGCAGTTTTACGCTAGCTTTACGCTAGTATAACCGCATTTAGACACGTTATGAATTAAAATTTCGTATGATTCTCGTACGAAAAACTCTTTGTTAACTCCTGTGATTGTGACTCTTGCCTTTTCATTAGATATCGAGTTAGAATGCCGAAACATAAAGTTTTCGTCGATCAATACGGTCGAAGTGCCAGATACGCAAAAACGCGAAAACGACGAGAGGGCCGTCGAACAATTTCGATTCCTCGCGATTCCGACGACGATGCCATCTAATCGTCTGATATTGCTTTCCGGTGATTTTGCAAATTCTATCAATTTTATACCTCATTTAACGTTGTCTCAAGTCATTTAACGTCGGAATAATGATTCCCAGACCTGTTCATAGTTTGCCCGAACGTTGCACGGAAGATGTTGGTAACTGCTCAGTCGACCACCTATTCGATGATGATACGGCTGACAATGTGCAGTATGAAAATCGTGAGTTCTCAATAAAAATAACAATAATGAACCTTGCGATGTAGTTAAAAACACCATCAGCGGGCCGAGTTCTATTCGCGTGACCTTAATAATGGAGTAAAAGTATAAGAATTTGATGGCAAATAATTTAATGTTGGTTTTTTTACCGCCACTTATCCTAGACGATGATGCTAGCAATACGGACGGAGGCAGTGTTACTAGTGACGATTTGCTGTTCAATGATGGCACGTATCTACGGTTTGACGCTAACGAGGATAACGAAGATGAATATTGCGGAATGCGGAAAACGGGGATGAAGATAAGCCACTGTTCGACGGAGCATCCGTTACGTTGGGCCAAAGCATGTTGGCAATTTTGCCATACCCTTATATTCACAACCTCACCGGCACAGCGCTGGGCGATCTTCTTGTCTTGATATGTCTGCTCTGCGGAGAAAGCTGCATATTGAAAGAAAGTCTATACCGATTCCGGAAGTATTTCGACAAGATCCGATATCCGCTGAAAAAACATTTTTACTGCTCCATTTGTTTTTCGCGTCTCGCAGCGAGTGATTCAGCATGCGAATTTTCGGATGAGCATAGCGGTGTGTCATATTTTATCGAAATTCCGATTATAACTCAGCTCCAAATGCTATTCAATCGATCGGGTTTATATCAAAAATTGCAACAACGATTTAATCGGGCGAAAAATCATTCGACGAATTTAGACGATATTTACGACGGTGAGGTATACAAAGAGCTCAGTATTGATGATGACTTTTTGGCAACGTCATCTAATATATCATTTACGTGAAACACGGATGGGGTTGCTATCTTTAAATCGTCGGGCTTTCAAATTTGGCCATTCTATCTCGTCATTAACGAGTTGCCGTTTCGGGAAAGAACCAGATCCGGCAATATTTTGCTTGCTGGTCTGTGGTTTGGTCTTCAGAAACCGTCCCCGAATATATTCATGCAGCCGTTTAAAACGGCATTTGACGAACTTTCCAAAGGTGTATACCTAAACGTGCCGAATAAAGAAAGCCCCGTCAAAATAAAGAGCAAAGTTATTTGTGGGACTTGCGATCTTCCCGCGAAGGCCTTATTCCTTAATATGACGCAATATAATGATCGTCACGGATGTCCGAAATGTAAATTGCGTGGACGTTCTATAGAAAGCATATGGACACACCCGTTTGCGAGAGAATTAGATATGAGAACAGAGGTGGACACCCGCGATTATGCAGAGCAGGCGTTAGACGTTAATGTTCCTATTTTCGGTATAAAAGGGCCGTCTTTACTCGATCTTTTTGTCCACAAGTATGTACGTACCACGGCTGTTGATTCTATGCACTGCGTATTTTTGGGTATCGCTAAAAAACTATGCCACTTTTTTTTGATCCAGCCTTTAGCGACCGTCCAGCTTCTTTGACCGCGTTTGTCGAACTCATCGATTCAAGACTTTGTGCCTTGTCTCCGCCGTCATTTTTACGAAGACATCCGCGCACGATCAACCGAAATTTGAAGTACTGGAAGGCGAATGAGCTAAAGGCATGGCTATTTTATTTCTCGATTCCCGTGTTGCATGACGTTATGTCGGCCGACTATTTTGAACACTACTGTATGCTGGTAGCTGCCATCTACACACTTCATCAACCTAGTGTTTCAACTGCAATGTTGAGAAAGTCGTCGCGACTCTTGATAGAATTCGTGAATCGTTCCGATACACTATACGGGGAGAAGTATATGTCGTGTAATGTGCACCAACTATTGCATCTTCCCGAAACAGTTCGTGATTTTGGTCCATTATGGGTGACGTCCTGTTTTCCGTTGGAGGATCTAAATGGAAAACTCAAACGTCTCGTTCACAGTAGTCGTCATACCAAATTGCAAATATGCAATGCCATATCGTCCTTTTTAAATATTTCAGCACTTCGACAGAGTAAGCTCATTCCCAATAGCCCGTTAGATTTATACTGTACTGCACTAGGAAGTGCCCGAATGAAAATGAGATTGGAATATGTAACAGAAGGTGTTAAAATCGTTGGGTGATGTCATGAATCATCCGGTTTGCCCGAGATCGTAGCATCGGCATTGGTTCGTATGGGGATCGCGGGGAAAAAGTTCAAAACGTTTGCTAGACTTCAGAAGGATCACTATCTTTATGCATCCGAATCGTATTCGCGTCGCGTAAAATACAATAATACGTGTGCACGTTATAACTACAACGATTTTGATGAGATTGGAATTATTCATTCCTTCGTCAAAGTTTACAACTGTGTTTGCGATTACGAAAATGTTTTCGAATGTTATGCTCCGATCTACGCTCTAGTACGACGATGCGTTGTTTGTTCGGTCATATCGCAGGAAATTCAAAACGACATCCCAGAATTCATTTTCGAGTGTACGGATGTTGCTGAACAAGTCGTAGCAGTAGATATGCAGCAACTTGTTTGTGTATGCGTATTCATAAAAGTTGCCGATATAGAAAAACGGTACATAGCTCTCCCTGCTAACACGATTGAAGTCGAATAATACTCGAGGAAGCGATGGGATGTGTCGATCGAGGTCGATTCTCAAACTATTATCTTGCCTCAGCATGACATAGATATGTCTTTGATAATATTTACTAAAAATTGATAAACTCTGTAGACTTAGAAAATTGCCCGTTGAGCAAAGAAATAGCCCGTCTAATATTGTCGTAATATTTCGTTCATATAAAAATTTGCTGTTGAGTAAAAACTAGAAGTCAATACTACGATAATACTAAAAAAACACTACGGTAATACTGGAATAAATACTCGAGTGACGAGAAGTTTAGAGACATAGGTTGTAGATGCTTTGATACTCCAGTGATACTTCGAAGCTACGGAAATTCATTGTAGTGTTAAATTTCTATGTCATTGCTTCAATAATACTTCACAGCCGGACAATTCTGCGGTATTAGACACGTATGGTACCCTTTAATACATCTATTAGACTCGATAGGCTTTTCAAATTGTTAGAATTGTTCATTGAAAGAAAAAAGACCGGTCTAATACTTCGATAATACTCGAAAGCTTCATAGTTTTCGAGTATTAAATGTGTTTAATATGACCGTTTAATACTTTGATAATACTTGAAAAACTCGGCGAATTTAGAAGATTAATTGGTTGATATAAAAAAGACCGGTCTAATACTTCGATAATACTCGAAAGCTTGATAGTTTTCGAGTATTAAATGTGTTTATTAAGACCCTTTAATACTTCGATAATACTTGAAAGCTTGATGGTTTTCGAGTATTAGATGTGTCTATTAAGACCCTTGAATACTTCGACAATACTTGATAAACTCGGCGAATTTAAAAGTTTAATTCATTGAAATAAAAAAGCCTGGTATAATACTTCGATAATACTCGAAAGCTTGGTAGTTTTCGAGTATTAAGGGGGGATTGTCTTTTTTTTTCGCAAAATTTACCGCTTTTTGGGAATTTTTTTGTGAAGAAAGTATACAACGGAAAACTTGTGGAACTTGGCATATAGTTTTATTGATCTGCTTACTACATACAAAAAAATGTTTGAACAATTTCATCAAAAAAACCGCCTCCCACCCCCCTCGACGCGCGATGGTCCATTTTTGATGGTGTGCACGATTACAGCCTTCACGTTCATCCTGCACCAAAAAACCCAAAAGCATTTTACTTGAGACACATATAGCTATCGTTCGATGAAGGGAAAAAAATAAATAAAGAAAATTGACGATTTGGTGACGTTTTAAACTTGAAGTATCGATTTTTCGAAAAAAATTGATCGATTTTTTGTTATAAATAAAAAACTATTAAACGTATTGCTTTTTTGCTTTATCAAACGATGAAAGGATGGCAGCTGAGCATTCTGTCCAAATTTGAAGGCAATCGGTTGAATAGTTTTTGAGAAATCGTGCACACCAGTTGTGAAAAAGCTGTTTCGAGAAAAACGCGTTCAAAGTTGTGAGTACAGTTTATGGGACATATCGAGTACTTACAGTATTTTTAATCTAATCTGCTATGCCAGGGCCATACAGGATGCCTTCCTCGGCTTCGAACAACTCATTCAGTGAAGCAGTTTCGCTTCTGCGTCTTGTTCGAGCCTCTTTCGTTGCTTCGAGGCTGCGTCTCGTTGACCTCTCTATCCGCTGCTTATCTCGCGCATCGACGAATATTGATGCTCGCTGGCCAACGACGATTCCAATCGTCGTCATTGTTTTAAGGACTGCTGTAAAGCCTTCGTTAAAAATCCCTGCGGCCAACTAAGCCGCGATGTCGATTGTTTTCGCGCCACAGTGAAGGTGCTTAGGTGCGAATCGCCAAACGGTTGCGTTGAAGCTTTCGTTGTTGTTTCGACAAATCAAATCATCGCCGTAAGCTTTCGTTGTTGTTTCGACGATCAAATCATCGCCGTAAGGTTTGTCTTTCAACAAGGCTTTGAATGTTTTCGTGTCGCCATCGCCGATGTATTTCGCGTACCGTACTTCATGCATTTCCCAAGATCGTCGGAACATGTCTTTGATCGCGTCAACTTCCATCTTTCCAGCTGACCCATCGTGATTTGCCGTACATTCACTGCTGTGTTCTTCGAACCAATCGTCGTATTCTTCGGTACCGGATTTTGATTGCCACCCTTTACAAGCGTGACAGTAAAACGATTTCACGACAAGGTCAACCACTTTGCTTGAATATTTTCCGATGAGTGTCGAGATTCCAAACAAGGAACTATATCCTCGCTTTTTCCATGTTCCGTCTCCCGACACAGATATCTGATCAGATATCAGATATCTGTCTCTGGATTTCCGTGCTCAGCATTCTTCGCTTTCTCTTCTTTCACTGCCTTTTTCGCACACAGCTCCCATACAGCTTTGGCTCCACTGTAAATGTTCTCCAAGGAAGCATAGTACAAGGTTGTGCTGAAACCTTGGGATATATCCATCAAGCCACAAAATAAATTTATACCCTCTCTGCCTACTCCCAATAGTCTCATCACAAAAACCATTCTCCGGTTTATCTCACACGATTTGTCATCGACGAGAGGACAGGAATTAATATATTGCACACGACACTTGCACTGCACAACTATTTTAAAACCCAAGCCGCGAGAACTGGATTCGCCAAATTTGATCGGTCCTTTGCATTCCTGACATATTACGAGTTGCGAGATTGCAGAGAAAACCGATAGAAACGCGATAATGCGATATCCATGACCCGGGTCCGTAATTATTTCTCTGTCTTCCGCTGTCGACAGTTTCTGGGCCGACGTACTTGCAAACATCGTTTCCGTTTCTCGGGTGTGAATATTCCCAACAAATTTCCTTTTTTTCGGTCTAGCAGCACGACTATGAGTATCACTTCCTTGTTTTCGATCCATGATATATACGTCTGTTACCAGTAAACTCTCGTTCTAGACTGAGCGACGCTCCACCGAATATTTCGATCTCGCACGACCGTTAGGACTCGTCCTTCATTGAATTAAATGTGTATTGTATGCTGTCCCGTTATTTTTATGGTCCGCCGAGCAACAAATTCGGGCAGCTGCCGGGCGCGCCGACCCCTGCCGTGTGACAACGAGCGCGCGGCCACCGCGAGTCGACACGCAGGTATAAAATCGCTTATAATTTTGCCATTTTTGAGAATTTTAATTTGAAATTTTGCACACATATTCTCAACACTTTGAAGAATATGAAACAGCGGTCAGCGAAAAATCGATTTTTTTGTCGAAAAAAAAGAAAATCCCCCCTTAAATGTGTTTACTAAGACCCTTTAATACTTCGACAATACTTGATAAATTCGGTGAATTTAAAAGATTAATTGATTGGAAGAAAAAATACCGGTCTAATACTTCGATAATACTCGAAAGCTTGATAGTTTTCGAGCATTAAATGTGTAAATTAAGACTCTTTTATACTTCGATCATACTTGAAAGCCTGAAAGTTTTCAGGTATCAAGTGTCTTTGATAAGGCCCTTTGATACTTCGATAATACTTGATTATGATTCGCGTATACTCGTCCAAAAATGAAATCCCTGTATAATTGACATTTATTCTACACAAGGAAATAAATCATATATGTACAAACAAGTTCGAAATATGCCTCATTTATTCCGTCATATATACTTACCAGCCTTGGATAATAATCGCGTTATATTTTAAAGACATATTTATTTGTAATACTTACCAATCTCGAAGATATAACGAAGAAACACGGTATGTATGTGAGAAATTAGAAAAAAAATCCAATGGGAACCTTGTAAGATCTTTTAATACTTCGCGCATACTCCCAACTACTTTCCAACGCAGAGTATTATTTGATATTGTTTTGTCCACTACGCCAGACTCCTAATACTTTGATTTTAAGATAAAAATAATACTTTAAAAATACTTTTCTAATACTCCGATTTTTACGCGGGATGTTGCTTTAATTCCAGGCTATCTTACCCACATTTTGAGAACTTTGGATACATATAAGTATACATTGTTCTCACAGGCTTAAACTACGTGTATATGTGTATTCATCGATGTGCGCTTACTCGTTCGATCATCCGATCGTTACACGACGTCGCTCTTTCTTTCGTAAACCGTCGTGATATCTCTCGTTACGTCTCGTTTCTTTCTCCTCGACACTCGTCTCTCTCATCGACACTCGTTTCTCGTATCGACGCTCGTTCCTCTCGCTAACGCTCGTTGTTCTCTCGTTGGAGCTCCCTCTCTCTCACTCTTTCGTCCGTTGGTTCGTCTCGGTATAGCGCGGTTTCCCGGTTTGTTTACATTTTGCTGTTGCCAGCCGCTCTCTATACCGGCCTACAATGTAACGCGCGCGATGTACCCGAAGACAGACAAGTCGCGACTCGTTTCGACGCCTTTGTCTAATTCTCTATGTGCCAGCCGTTTTGACAGACTTCTTTTGTTTTGCGTTAACGACTTTTGCTCTTTGATTTTCTGTCGGTTCAGCTTTTGAGAATTTTTGATGACGACTTTTCTAATTTTACGGATTTTCGCACTTCGACACTCGCGATGAATACACACATACTTTTTGCCTGATTTGTTTGTTTGTTTGTTTGTTTGTTTTATTTATTGAGTCCTGGGATTAAATCCCCTAAGGACCGAGCGTACAATCAAGCAAAATAGTACAAGCAAAAACTTAAAACTAGTAGTTCGTACAATTTCCAAAAGCAAGGCATAGAGCCAGATCTTAAAACTAATCTTAAACTAATTTAGTCTAGAGACGCGGAAATGTTGTGAAATAATTAATTCTAGTCTAATCTTATCTGATCTAACCGTGATCCCTCTCTTCCGTCATTAAGTGGTTTAGTAATCTCAGTTTAAAAACCTCAAGTGACGGCGACTCCGTTATAACTGCCGGTAAACTATTCCACAGATAGGTGCCCTGTATCCGAAACGACCCACGGAATTTCGACGTTCGCACGGCCGGCACTCGAAGCGTCTCGGTACGCCCCCCCAGAACTCGCGGATTCTCCCTGTCTCGAAAGATCAGGGACTCCGCGAGATAGGAGGGGACACCGGTACGGACTATTGAATAAAAAAGGCAGCCTATGAAGTACCGCCGTCGATTCGCTATAGAGAGCCAGCCGAGCGAACGACGACCCTCGGAGATGTGCTCGCTTCGGCCTTTCTGCAGAACAAACCGCACCGCTGCGTTGAGTGCTCGCTGGAGTTTCGCGTTGAGATCCCCGGTGATATCGCTCAACACAGCCGGGCAGTACTCCAGATGAGAGAGAACTAGGGTTCTTGCCAGCCACTTACGTGTTGGGACGTCAAACAAATGTGCTGACCGATAAAGAGGTGCAAGGCTCCCATAGACCCGCCGCCGCATCGCCGAGACCTGCCCCCCCCACCCCAGCGTATTCGTGATTATATAGCCCAGATAACGGGTGGACTCCACGTAGTCCACTCGCTTGTTGAGTACGCAAAGGGGGGGGGAGAAGAGTCATGTCGACGCGACCAAGAAGCCCGCAGGAGCCCAGCACTATTGCCTTAGTTTTGGCACTATTTAGTGACAACGAGTTGCGCGTGGCCCAATCGTAAATGGAGCCAATGTCCCCGTTCACCCGATCCAGCGATGAGCGGAGATTGTCCGACGTGCATTGGAGGATTTCGCACCAAAGTTTTCGTTGTATTTTACTTACCCCTCGAATCAGAAGCAGTGTCTGTCGTTTCTCTATTCTCTGCCATTCTGCCAGGGGTATCGTCGTCTTCCTGCTTTTCGTTAAGACTTCCTTTTTTTTTTCCTTTGTTCTGGAATTTTCCTTGTCCGCACACTTTTCCAATTGTTTCACAGAAACTTTTCACTCGCGCAGTGGAAGCGTGCTGGGCCCAAAACCTTTTGGAAATATGTGCACGGACCAAGGAAATCAACTTCGTTGTTTATAACATATTTTATTTATACAAAAGGCACACGTTATATTGTATTATAAGAAGATAAAATATCGCTCGTTCGGACTCGTGGTCTGTACTTGCTCGTTGCTTGCAACGAAGTGACGCTAAGCGTAGCCGGCGTCTCGAGCGTGAGAGGTGGGGGAAAGGAGTCAGGGCCGTACGACAAGGGCGCCTCTATTCCAACACTATTGCAATATCAAACTCTATTAAAAAAAAAATTGAAATGCGTGTTGTATTATTTTAATAACAAAAACACGAATTCTGATTTGTTAAACAGCTTTAACTGAATTTTTTATTTTTAAAACGATAAAGACAATGAATGTCAATTTTTCAAATAATTTTGGCACGAATTGTGACTATCTAAACAATTCGAATGCGATTGTCTAATATTCAATCAATTTAACGAGATTTTGGATTCTTTAAACCATGAAAACGCGGTTTTTGATTTTTTGAACACTTTAAACGTGAATTTCGATTTCCAAATGATGTAGATTAGATTTTCGACTTCTTAAACAAGAAAAACGTGAATTATAATTTTTTAGACGATTGAAACATAAATTCTTATTTTTTAAATAGTTGAAATGCGATTGTTTATTACGAAAACAATAACACCATGAATTCCGATTCATTAAATAATTTAAACCCGAATCGCGATTTTTTAAACAATTTGACATGAACTATGACTTTCTAGACAATTTTCTAATCAATTTGAACGTGAATACTGTGACGGGCAATTTTCAACGTACGGTAAAATTCCCGGGCACCTATGTCATAACGAGTCGAAGGGGCAACGGGGACAACGGGAAAATCGGGTGGCAAAATGAAAGATAACTTCGGAAAAATTAACAACTATAATTCTGAATAAATCATGTGCGATTCGTTACAAAGGAAAATAATAACAATATTAGAAATTGATATCCGCGTTGTCCGAAACAACGGTAACAAATACAACTCAAAAACAAACTATTAACTATCCTGCCAACGCATTCGCTGCGCAGGGACGCGGAGGGAAATGCAACAATGATAAGCGGGGATAAAAATAATAATAATCGTCGATCAACGCGCTCGTTGATCAGTGACGCGGGGAGGGAAGAAGCTAACAAAAGAAGAGGAATGGAAATTTTCGACGACCGATTTTCTCACGATAGTGAGACGGAAATCGCACGAATAAAAATACCAACAAAATAATACGTCGTAATTTGAGTCATCGGGAAACAGCGATCCGGACTCAATTATACCAAATTCGCGTACGAGTGATCGCAGAGCGATCCGGACTCGAGGCGACAGATTTCGCGCAATTGAGTGACCGTGAGACAACGATCCGGACTCAATACTCGGCAACGGGGGAAGACGGGGAAAAATTAATAACGGAAAAAGATGGCGACGATTTCACGAGGCGACGGGATATTCGCCGTGAAACGGGCACGAAAAAATAATACCGGGAGGAAATAATCAACTATTATCGGAGGGGCGGCGTACGGGGGAGGGATGACTCGTCAGACACGTTCTCGACACTAAAACTCTAAACAAACACGAAACTCTATTTGTGGGCGCCAGTTACCGAATCTCGGGGTAACACTAATCTGTGAAAAACTCCTTTTTTTTATCAAAAAAAGTAAAAAACGTACGCCAAGTACATAAATGTTACAGAAATATTCAGATCTAGGAAACTGCATTTAAAAAAAAATCCAAAATAAAGGTAAATCACACGAGCCAAGTTTCAACAAATACTTTTGAATATCCAATGTCAATGATAATTATTAAAAAATTGTATGATAACTGAAAAATAAAATTAAAAAAATACTTGGCACGTCCTTTCTTTTATACATGAAGCGTTTCATTTGTATTCGAGAGGATGTATTGTATTGATAGGAGAGGATGCCCATCTGTTTCTCATCTACACGTTTTTTCTTTCAAGTATCGCTGATCGGATACCTTTTGGGTCGCGGCATCGATATCTCAGCAACGGCTGCACCGATTCAATCGCACCTAGGCGCATTCGAAAGCTGATGGCCAAATTATATCATGAAAGACTTGCCAAAAATTTGATTCGAACTTAATCTTGCGAGAATTATCGAGCGAAAGTTTTACTTCCGGCATATTCGCGTATACTAAGAAGCGGCAGCGCCTCGGCCAGCCTCGTATGAATTTTTTTTTTTTTTTATGTACTTGGCGTCGAGACGCTACCGCGTCTCTTGATCTGAAAAAATTCGTACACATTAAAAAAAATGAACGAATCATTTTTATAAAAAAAAAGATAGCTTGCCAGAAAATTTGTTGAACTATTTTTTTTTTCATGAATTTGTTAATAACATTTTGGAATTATAATTGTGCAAAATTAATCTTTTAAGTACCTTTAATATGCACGATATTTTTCAGATTTTTATACCATCGAAAAAACATAATTTTTTAATAATTCGGTCAATAATTGTTTGTTAACTTACTAAAATGCCTCTAACTTTGGTAATTTTTGGAATTTCGGTCTGATATTTGGTGTATAGGTAGTATACATTATGTATTTTAAGAATTTTTTTTTTTTAAATCGATTTTTTTGAATTTTTAGGTGACTCAGCCCCCTTAAAACACGGAGCGGGTACGCGAGGAAGCGGTCCTTGACGGCACAGCCGTCCGGATGATCGCGCTCGCCTCGCTCCGACGTTATCACTGGTACTCGAGTTACACCCGAGCGGTGAATTGCACGCAGGCACATCGATGTTATCACGCACATATAACCCACATAACATTAAAGTCCCGAGGATAGCCTCATTATTTTGAACACCCAATTACCTATTTATCTAACAGTACACGACGTTACCGATCGTGGCAAATATTTAACGCGTAATTTAACGAATAATGCACCTCGCTTTACACCGAACTGAAGTTATCACATAACCCGCGCCCTCGAACCTGTGAGGTTTCAAGATATCATTAATGAAATCACTTGATCGGAACACAGAATGCACTCGGGAGCGACACTGCTTCGTGACACGAGGAATACGGAGTTGATTCAGGGCAAGTTAGTTGTTGCGCGTAGTACTGGAGACTGTCCAATCCGCTCGGGCTTCCGATTTTTCCATCGATGTCCCTCGGTGGAAGATGTCGCGTCAGCGGTGTCGCGTGGCGCGGTTGCCATCCGGGCCTAATGATCGATTCTCGGTTCTTGGCGTTGTGGGCCGGATGTCGGTGGAGTCAGGTGTTGCTTTGCTTGAACTTTTCTGCGCTTGTCTCATCGAGGCGGGTTTTATTCGCGTTTCTTTCTTTTATGATTCATTTTTGTATGTCCCATTATGGATTGTTTGCGGGACGTAACACAAGGAAGTAGGCCATCTAAAAAATGTATCTAATAACGTGATCACTTTGTACATTTCCGCAGATTGGTCAACCTCATCCAGAATATCTTTAATAATACAATACTGCTGCAGTTCGCTTCAAGCCTTATGATGATAACAATGATTGGCTTTCAAATGATTGGTGTAAGTTACATGTCATCTACTTTTTTTTAACTCATTTTAATCAAATTATTACCAACCTTATATGTGTAACGAAATACATACCAAAAATGCATAGAAATAGGAATACGTAAATAGACATATACGAATATATTTCGATACTAAAAGCAATTAATCGGTTTCAGAAACGCGAATTGAACAATGATGAATTAATCGAGACGGTTATTCTTATGATCTGCGCACTATTCCAGCTATTTCTCTATTGCTGGTTCGGTACGGATATCATCGAAAAGGTAAGAAATCTACAGTCGTTCAGAAAGCTGTAAATTGAAAAAACGACGAGCATTTGCAGCTCGTAGGCTGGACGTGCTGTTGTCTGGAAACTATGGTCTATTGGGCAGAAAATATAATAAATAATAATAATAATATATATTGTAATGAACCGTTCGTATGGGCTCGCAGCAATGTGCTCGAGCTGGGAATTTTCTTTTGAGAATTTATAAATCTGTATCTCCCCTGGATCATTGCTCGAGCTGACAGGTCACACTTTAGTATTCAAAGGGCCAAGGACTGCTTAGAAATTGCTTCACAGAGGCTCGCGACGCATTGGACACGAGAGAGGGTCGTAAAAGCGACGATAGAAATGTCGTACGAAAACGATAGACAAACCGGCGACTCGAGTGATGTTTGAACACAGGAGGAGGGAGTTTCCTACTACCTTGAAATGGTCGTGCGAATAGAGGAATTTATTAAACGATTCACAAGAAATCAAGAAAGTCGCCAAGGGACCTTCCTGCGAAGTAGTTGTATGGCACAGATCCGTACCGTCGTCGGAGAGAGTCACCGAACGATCAGCGGGCGATGTACATGAACGTTATTAGTGCGAACGGGATTATTGAAAGGAAAAACGCGATAAACACTTATTCGAATAGCACAAGATGTCTATTTTCGGTGTCACAATGGACAGCGTAACGTTGCTGCTTATGTGATCGAAGAACTACGAACTAACTAGCCTAGGAAGAGCGTGGTTCTTATAGCACAACTCGATGGGAAAATCGTGACAGTGGAGAGAGATTTCGGGGGTCAAAGTACTGTGGGGAATGAGGAAACGTCTTAGGAGTCGCTGGGAACGGTGGAGGTCGTAGATTCAAGGAATGTCGGGTCGCAAAGTATAGCGGGTTTGGAAAGATGGAAAAGTTTTGGGGCTTCATCGGAAGAGACGGCATGTACGGATTTAATGGCGAGGTGCCTTGCAATAAAGAGGATGCAGCTGGCGTTGAAAGCCACGTAGCCCGAATAGAAAAAAAGAATCTCGGTGAGATTCTTAGCGATAATCTCGGTGAGAATGTCGAATGTGTTCCAGACCATGATTCTCATGCAATCCCACCGTGCTTCTTCGCGTAATTCTTTTTCGCGAGAACCCGACTGGGACAACCTGCACCCGATCTCACTGGGCTTCTTGGCGAGATTGTTTTAATCGCACGCACAATCTCGCCGTGCTTCACGAGGAGATTCATTTATCATGCACAAAATCTCGCAGTACTTCTCCGCATGATTCCTATTCGTCGATGCGGGGAATCTTCAACACAATGTCGCCGTGCTTTGTGGCGGGATTGTTTCAATCCCGCACACAAACTCGCTGTTCTTCTTGGTGAGATTGTTTTAAGGGGGTTGGGTCACTCAAATTTTCAAAAAAATCGATTTTTTATTTATTTTTTTCTGAAAGTACATACTGTGTACTACCAAACCACACCAAATTTCAGCCCGAAATTCCGAAAATTACCAAAGTTAGAAAATTACCAAAGTTAGAAGCATTTTAGTAAGATAACATAGTATATTTTGCACCAAGGGCGGAAAGTTGGACATTCCTGACGAGGGTGTTGGGTGATGCCAGAGATGGGTAAAGAGGGTCGGGGGCCCGAGAGTTCCTCGAAGCCTCTTTGCCCGCCGAGGGCAGAACGCCCTTTTTGTAGATTTTTAGATTGACTTTGACTTTTATGATGTCTCACTATTTTTTCCATATGAAAAAAATGCAGTCAATTCAGAAATCGTGAAAAAATCATACACATTCAGAAAAATTACGAGATCATTTCCATAAAAAAAATAAATTGCGTTCCCGAGAAATTTGTTGCGTTTATAAAAATACGTTTGGTCGGTAACGATTTACCGACCCTGCAATAGAATAGAATAGAAGTTTACTTGCTTATCCAGAGATTACAATCTTTCATAGCAAAGGGGGGGATATAATTCTATACAATATCAAATACATGTATTTTTTTTTTTGTATGTACAATTAATTCGTTAAAGCCTTATTCTATCTTATTCATCAAGCATGAACGCCGGGAGCCGGAGGCAATTCGTCGTGTATATAAAAATATATCTTTGATTACTTTTTTGTCTCCGTTATTTAACAGTGAGATCAGTATTTCCTCATCCGAGTATGCATGCTCATCGAAATGCTTTTCCAGATAGGACTTTCCACTTTCTTTGTATATCGGACATCTGAACATGAAGTGTAACAACGTTTCTTCCTCTATTGAATTACAAATAGTACATGTTTGCTTTGGATCTTGTTTGTACGTGTTTCCATTGAACTTTATCGCACATATGTGGTTATTGGCAAGTCTTAGCTGCGCCAGTACTCTAACCATCGCCATAGGGTTGCGCATTCTTGTGTAGATAGAAGCTTCTTCGTCTAGTAGTCTAGGTATTGCTACTTGGCACGAGACTGAATTCAAGAAGTGCGCAAAATCTACTGCCTTAAGGTACTGCAAGTATCTCTCAAAAAAAATTTCTTGTTGCGCGACCCAAGAATTTGGTCTCAGGTCATCCCACAGCGAAGTGAGGTTGACCTGTGCCAAGATGTCGTTTAATTGTGCCACCCAGTTGTACTTGTCGCACGTTTGATCGTAACTATCGCTTTTAAAGAGTTGCAGTTGACGATTAAAGCATAATCTCGGGAGTCTCCGGTTATCCATTTTGAGGACCTTTATAATACATCCCCAGAATAACCTTAGGGCTTTGAACGCCACCTTAACTATACCCGGCTCCGATCTCAGAACAAAGTTTGTCGTGTTTCTTGGTAGACGTAGGACCCCTTTTGAAGAAGTCCATTTGAGCTCTTTCGATCGTGTCTAAATAGCGCACGCTCCAGACAGGAGCTGCATATAGCAGCATACATCACTATGCTATCGTAAAGCTTGGCGATGCTTTCCCATTAATCGGCTTGGGATTTTCAAGCCTTCGACGCTCGATCGCGATTAACTCGAATGCCGAGTCAGCAAATTCCATAGGCTGGCGCTCGGATCCCGCAATAACGCGAATCCAGAGCACCGAATGATAAACATTAAACAAAGAAATTCGGAAATGATGTTTATCTTTAAAAGATGCTGTTGACACGCTTGCTCTACTTTATCGACTATGAAGTATGGTCGCGAGCTCACAGCAGCAGTCAGAAAAGTTATCCGACACCGTGCGACTGGTTGTGCGAGTAGGCAGACTCGAGCAAAGGGTCTTGTAAGTAGTTTAAATCTAACAAGTCGGACACTAGTCCGACACACTGTATCCATTGTATATTTCTGAAATAATTATTGTGCGTATTATTCCAAAATTATGTTTTTTCGACGTTATAATAATCTGAAAAAAATCATGGATATTAAAAACTAAAAACTCAAAGTTGAATTCCTAGGAAATTTGTTGTGTTTTACAAAATTGCGTTTGGTCGGTAACGATTTACCGACCCTGCAGTCGTTACTTCCAATCGATGCTAGTTAGATTACCGCCGCTACCGCGCTTCGTCGAGTCTACGGTACACCGGCGTACTGCGGCAATCATGATTTTTTTCACTCGAAGTGTCAAACGCGTAAAAAACCGGCATTCGGAAAATTGCGATTATTCGTGTTATTAAATAAAATTTGTGCAGTGACAGCCCGCGTAGAAAAAAAGAATCTCGTCGAGATTGTCGATGAGAATCTCGACAAAAACTCGCAAAAACTGGAAGGAAAAAATAAAAAACGAAGAATCATGCTCAGAAACAATTTTTTCCGGCGGATATGAGTTCCTCGAGTAAAGTTAGGCGCTATAATCCATCATTGGCGGTTGAATTTTGCTTGAGGTCGCAAAAATATTGTGGCGCACTGGAAAAATCTTGGATAGACAAATAAAAAGATATATGAGGGATATGTCCAATACTTTCTAATATTTTTGGGATTCACTTCATTTTTGACCGCCAATAACATACAGTAGTATTTAACTTTGCTCGGGAAGTTGATATCTGCCGAAAAAAATTGGATTCGGGCATTTTTCTTCGTTTTTCAAATTTTCCTTTCATTTGTCAAAATCGACTTTTTGTTATTCTTTCATTTACACATGCTTTCACGACAATCACGGTAAGAAGCTGGAAACGGTTCTCCAAATTTTTCAGACGCTTTCACGACAATCGCGGTAAGAAGCTGCGAACGGTTCTCCAAGCTTATCAGAAGCCTTCACGACAATCGCGGTAAGAAGCTGGGAACGGTTTTCCAAACTTGTTAGATGCTTTCACAACAAACGCGATTAGAATCTAGGAACGGTTCTCCGAGTTTCTCAATGGGTTTCATGACAATCGCGGTGAGAAGCTGGGAACAGCTCTCCAAGGTTTTCAGAGGCTGCCAAAAGAATATTGGCCTGAGCACAGTGCACTATTCTCGGCGAGATACGGCGCGATACTCGGCGTTATACTCGGCGAGATACGCCGAGTCACTCGGCGAGGTACTCGGCGAGAATCAATACCATATTCTTTTTTTTTACGCGGGCAACTAACGAACAGTATGAAAATTTTGAACAAGCGATTACAGAAGTCGCAGAGAGAACTGCAGATAGAAAATCAGCGTTTTTCCACTATAGAGTCTGATATTGCTCGCTGCATGCGAATTCGTTACCGGAATTTGGTTCTGGGCAAATTACTACGTTTTTTATTTTCGTCTTCTATTCGACTAATTCTATTTTTTTTCTCTTTCATTTTCTACACGAAGGCGAAGAAGCACGTCACGAGAATCTACCATAGATTCTCGAAGGGTTCCCCGAAACATTTTTGAGAATCCTAAAAAGAATCTGAGATAGATTCTACGTAGAGTCCCCGAAGCTGTTTTAAAATTCTCCGCTAAAATCTACCATAGATTCTCCAAAGGTTCCTCGAAATATTGAGGAGAATCTTCACAAGAATCTGTAAGAGATTCTTTATTCTGCTTTTGAAGAATCTACCTCCGGGACACATCGTTGATTCTTTCGAGTTTCTCATCGAGAATCTCGACGAAAACTCATCGTACTACTTGGATAGATTCTCATCGAGTTTTCGTCGGGATTCTCGTCGACAATCTCGACGAGATTCTTTTTTTTTACGCGGGAGTGACGAAAAGTATCAAAAGTGAATACTCGAACCAGTAACCTCGTTTTGAAATGTCATTGACGAGACAGTATTTTTCTTGAAATTTCCCTTACTTTTTTATGCGATAAAACCATTTTTCGAATGGTTCTTTTGACCAGTGATATTTAAAAAAAAACATTTTTTATTCAATTTTTTTTATGCGAATGAAAATAGAAAGTTTAGTTTTTTTGCAAGAATTTTTTTTTTTTTTTCTCTCACCCAAGTTGATTATCTTCACTGATCTATCAAATTCATTTCCTGACAAGTATATTTTTCTTCGGTTGGCGCAGGTTTCAGACCAAACGAATAGACCGATTTGAGTCTTTGACGGCTCATTTTCTTCGTAACGGACTACGTTATGGAACGAGTGAAGGGATTTTTCATGCGAAGACAAATAGATTTACAGCGTGCCATTGTATACCTGGTAACGAGACAAAAAGTGGAAAAATTCGATTTTTTATCACATTTCATGCAATCGCTCTGTCGGAGAAGTTTAAAAAAAAAATTCCTTCACTCGTCCCGCAATAAACTGTCTAACGAACAAAATGAGACTTCGTAAGTGAAGATTCATCATTTCGTTCGGTCTGAAACCTGCGACAAGTGAAAAAAGTTTGACGCTGAATCTTTCAGAAGAAACGCAGTCTAGGGCTCTAAAAAAATTCATGAAGAGAGTCTGACGCATGTACTTTTTGAGTGTAAAACTCACTTTTTATTTGCAAAGATAGATAACGAAAAAAAAAATTTCCTTTTTCTTTTTTTTAGGTGACTCAACCCCCTTAAATACTTGTCTTTGTCTTCTCTCTTAATAGCTGACTCTTTACATTTTTTTAGCAATATTTTAAGTGACTTTTTTAGCTGCTCGCATTCGCCGTCAAACCACGGTTTGTTTGCGCTGTTTTTAACTGCTGGTCATATGAGTTCTCACTGCGACTTCTGTAATCGCTTGTTCAAAATTTTCATACTGTTCGTTAGTTGCCCGCGTAAAAAAAAAGAATATGGTATTGATTCTCGCCGAGTACCTCGCCGAGTGACTCGGCGTATCTCGCCGAGTATAACGCCGAGTATCGCGCCGTATCTCGCCGAGAATAGTGCACTGTGCTCAGGCCAATATTCTTTTGGCAGCCTCTGAAAACCTTGGAGAGCTGTTCCCAGCTTCTCACCGCGATTGTCATGAAACCCATTGAGAAACTCGGAGAACCGTTCCTAGATTCTAATCGCGTTTGTTGTGAAAGCATCTAACAAGTTTGGAAAACCGTTCCCAGCTTCTTACCGCGATTGTCGTGAAGGCTTCTCATAAGCTTGGAGAACCGTTCGCAGCTTCTTACCGCGATTGTCGTGAAAGCGTCTGAAAAATTTGGAGAACCGTTTCCAGCTTCTTACCGTGATTGTCGTGAAAGCATGTGTAAATGAAAGAATAACAAAAAGTCGATTTTGACAAATGAAAGGAAAATTTGAAAAACGAAGAAAAATGCCCGAATCCAATTTTTTTCGGCAGATATCAACTTCCCGAGCAAAGTTAAATACTACTGTATGTTATTGGCGGTCAAAAATGAAGTGAATCCCAAAAATATTAGAAAGTATTGGACATATCCCTCATATATCTTTTTATTTGTCTATCCAAGATTTTTCCAGTGCGCCACAATATTTTTGCGACTTCAAGCAAAATTCAACCGCCAATGATGGATTATAGCGCCTAACTTTACTCGAGGAACTCATATCCGCCGAGAAAAATAGTTTTTAAGCATCTTTCTTCTTTTTTCATTTTTCCTTCCATTTGTCAAAATCTACTTTTTCTTCTTCTTTCATTTACACATGGTTTCATAATTATCGCGGTAAAAAGCTGGTTTTGTTTCTCCAAGCTTCGCAGTGGGTGTCACGACAATCGTGGTAGGATAGTGAAAACGGTTCTCCAATCTTCCCAATGGGTTTCACGACAATCGTAGTAGAAAGCTGGAAACGGTTCTCCAAGCTTCCTAATGGGTTTCATGACAATCGCGTTCGGAAGCAGGAAACGGTTCTCCAAGCTTTACAATGGGTTTTGCAACAATCGCGGTGAGGAGCTCGGAACGGTTCCCCAAGCGTCCCAATGGGTTCTACAACAATCGCGGTAAGAAGTTGGGAACGGTTCCCCAAGCTTCTCAATGGGTTTCGCGACAATCGCGGTAGGAGGCTGGGAACGGTTCTCCGAGCTTCTCAGAGGCTGCCAAAAGAATATTGGCCTGAGCACAGTGCATTATTCTCGGCGAATTACTCGGCGAGATACGGCGCGATACTCGGCGATATATTCGGCGAGATACGCCGAGTAACTCGGCGAGATACTCGGCGAGAATCAATCCCATATTCTTTTTTTACACGCGGGTGTAGAATTCCGAAAGTCTGTTGCTACCCTGTCCGACCAAAGCATACCATTTGCGAATTCCATCGCCTTATTCGCTGTCCATTTTAGTCTCTTTTTCAGCTTGTTTTCTATCACTTGTTCCTCGCCCGCATGCATCGGCTCACATGTTATTATATGGATAGTCACTGGAAAATGGTCGGACAGAGAAACTTCTACCTCTACTTCCAGGTCCTCAGTACTGCCAAGGCCAAACGTGTTCACCTAGATATGATCAATACAACTGTTCCCTGCTTTACTACTATAGGTAAATTGTGCGGGGCTATCACTTTTCGTTCTTCCATTCATCAATGTTAACCCATTTGTTTTCATAAAATCAACTATAACTACCCCTCTGGGATTTATCACAGAGTCTCGAGATTCCTTCTGTCTCGACAACCACGTATCCTCCAGCGCTTTATCCGGCACCCGCGTAAAAAAAAAGAATATAGGATTGATTCTCGCCGAGTTTCTCGGCGAGTAACTCGGCGTATCTCGCCAAGTATATCGCCGAGTATCGCGCCGTATCTCGCCGAGTAATTCGCCGAGAATAGTGCACTGTGCTCAGGCCAATATTCTTTTGGCAGCCTCTGAGAAGCTCGGTGAACCGTTCCCAGCTTCTTACCGCGATTGTCGTGAAAGCCTCTGAGGAGCTTGGGAAACCGTTCCCAGCTTCTTACCACGATTGTCGTCACACCATTGAGAAGCTTGGAGAATCGAACCCAGCTTTTTTACCGCGATAATTATGAAACCATGTGTGAATAAAAGAAGAAGAAAAAGTAAATTTTGACAAATGGAAGGAAAGCGATTCGGCTCTCGACTGTCGTCGGAGTCGGACCTTTTTACTCGCTGATCTGTGCTATCTAGTCAGTGTGCCTTACGAAGTGTTGCTATTGCTAATGTGTGAGTGCTATAAGCACGGCGGAGGAATAATTCGCGAAGTGCGAACGAGTGCATTCAATGGATAACGTCGGCAAAGCGCACCCCGCTGAAAAAATTGACAACATGGCATCGAAGACATCCAGAAACAATTCGAACCCTCAGCAGTCACCATCGTATTCGAAAGCTGTAACCCAAGTGCATCACCCATCGAGGGATCAAGCGATTGTGTTTGATGCAATACAAGGAGTACCGATTAGTGAGTACATGCTATGCATTGGTTCGGACGTTGGTCCGAAAAATCTACTCGCCATCTCAAGAATCTCGGGCAACCGCGTTTGTGTGTTTCTATCAAGTACTTCACTTGTTGACAAACTGACAGCTGACGGTTACCCGCTATACATCGATAACCGTATACTAAAGATTCGACCGCTGGTTTCCCAAGCTAAGAGGATTGTACTATCTGGCGTTTGCCCATCCATTCCACACGGCATAATAGAGCAGAAATTTATCGAGCTCGGAATCAAAATAACGTCCTCACCTACGTTTATCAAAGCTGGCACCACTAATCCCGAATATTCACATGTTATTAGTCATCGACGTCAATTATTCGTCGATCAGCTCGACGTTTCAAAACTCCCGGAAACCCTTTCTGTCAACCACCAAGATAAAGACTTCTTCATATTCGTGTCGTTGGACAATCCGGCATGCTTTAAATTCAAAAAGCTTGGACACTTCGCTAGAAACTGTCCTAGTAATCCTCTCCCATATTCGGTGACTGTGGAAGACCCAATGGACGTAATCGACACATTCTCGGAGGACCAGGCTGTCTCCGCCACCGAATCGCCGATTCTCGATACGCAGAACCTTTCAAAGGATTTCACCACTCTGCCTGCCCCAGTTGACACTGGCGCGGATAACTACCACGCCTCCGGTTCCTTCACTCAAGCTAAACGCTCTCGCCCGGCTTCTGAAGGGGGAGAGATTTCTACGATAATAGACAATACCGATGAGTCATCTCACACCGACGGATTCATTATGCCCAAATCAAAGAAAAACAAGGTGCAGGCGAGACAGCGCAAGCAGCACACCGAGGATTTTCTTCGCAAGTATACAACACGGCTTCAGGAGAACATAAACAAGGCTCCAGCAAGGTTCCAATGGCATACGAAGACTTTATCCAAATCTTAATCAAATGGCAAGAAGAGCACAACATCAGTAAGCTCGGTCGAGTATACACGGAAAATACAGATAAGCTCATAACTTTTCTCTCCCAATGTTACATTCTCATCGAAGACTGATCGCTCAAAACTCAGGTTACTAAGTTAAAAAACCGTCTGAAAAACCCTGACGATGAAACAGACTCATCAGCTTCCTCTGTTTAAAATATAATTCTTGGCGCCTTCTACGACACTCACTCATTTCGGCATTGGCGATAATATGCTGAAGATAATGTTCTGGAATGTACGAGGTCTGCAGAGCCATTTTGAAGACCTTCAAGTTGCCTCCACAGATGCGGATATCATGCTTTGCGTTGAGACGAAACTTGACCCCCAAGACCCGCGGAAATATAAATTCCCAGGTTTCGATACTATCAGAAAGGACAGAGGCTCCAACAAAGGCGGTATCGCAATTATAGCGAAAAAAAACCAATCGATTCGCCTTCTCGACAACGTAACGGTATCTCATCCGTCTATCGAAATCTGTGGCTTTGAAGTCTCAAACGTCACTCCTCAGCTGAACATCTTTGTTTGCTACCGCACTCCTGGAGAAGTTCTCCATATCGACTATTGGAAAGAAATCTCTTCTCTTGCCACAAAATGGAATAATTCGGTTCTCGTCGGGGACTTCAACACGCACCACACTTCATGGAACTGCGATAAATCTGACGCCAATGGAGAAAAATTCTTCGACTGCATCCAATCTTCGAACCTGCTACTCCACAATTCAGACACGCGCACGCATCTGGACGTTCACAGACAGAAAACGTCTAACATCGACTTACTGCTCACCACACCAGACATCTCTGACATCGTAACATACGAGGCGCTGGACGAAACTTGGGGATCCGACCATTTCCCGCTCTTTTTCCATCTCGGAGTCCAGAAAACAATATACCATCGCTCATCTTTTAAAATTACTTCGGTCAACACTGATTGGTCAAAACTTTACGAAATGTCAGATGACTCTTTCGATGCTTATATTGGAGCCTCCTTCGTCCACCTTAAACCGGCCGATAAATGTAAATTTTTTATTGATACACTCAGACGCATAGCTATAGAGTGCACTCCGGAAAAAAAAATCGTTCCGGCTAACGTCCATAGAAACCCAGTGAAATGGTGGGACGAAGAATGCTCCAAGGCTAAAAGACTAAGGAGAGCGACGTACAAAAAATGGATATTCTCGAAAAACCTTACTGATTTCATTGCGTACAAAAAAGCGATCGCTGTTGCAAAGAAAACTTTTAAATAGAAAAAGAAGTCCTGCTTCGTAAAATTTGCCTCTGGTCTCGACGCAAGAACGAACATTACGTACGTCTGGAACACCTGTAAGGTTCTCAAGAATGCCTGGATTAATACTCAATCGTACATTAGAAAAGACAATAAATTACTAGTTGAATCGATTATCAGCTCTACCGACAAAATAGCTCCTCCGGCTTGTTCTACTGATCCTGACGCTGTTCGCGTTGTACAAAACCTCTCTCCGCTAAACAAGCCTTTTGACTTTACTGAATTTATTACAGCGCTCGACTCCAGAAATAATAAGTCTGCCCCGGGCTTGGATGGTATTACCTACTCACTTATTAAAAGTCTCCCTATCAAACTAAAGCTCGTATTATTAGACATCTTCAACGAAATGTACTTGTCCTCCGATTTTCCCCCAGACTGGAATCATGCATTCGTACACTTTGTTCCGGAACCCAACAGCTCTGGCGTCAGACCCATAGCTCTCACATCGTGTGTCGCTAAATTATTTGAATCCATGCTTAAAAAGCGTATGCAATGGTGGGTCGAGCATAATCTGCTGTTACCTCCCAGTCAAACTGGATTTCGTCCTGGCCTATCGTGTCAAGATAATCTAAGCAATCTAATGCTCAATGTCGAAGACAGTTTCAGAGATAAAGAGCAAACGATCGCAGCTTTCCTTGACGTGCAAGGAGCTTTCGATAATGTTGTACCGCCGAATCTCGGGTAGCTACTCCGAGCCCAGTGATATTACGCTCTTCTCAGAACGTTGTTCGGGATTACCAGTTAAGGGTTGGAACCCTTAGCGAATGTAATAACTCACGAGAAAGGTTGTGGAATACACGTAAACTTTATTTGGCGTTCAAGACGCTCAACACTTTTCTGAAGTATAATTGATACAGAGTGTCGGACTAGTGTCCGACTTGTTTGGTTTAAACTACTTACGAGACCCTTTGCTCGAGTCTGTACTCTCGCTCAACCAGTCGCACGGTGTCGGATAACTTTTCTGACTGCTGCTGTGAGCTCGCGATCACACTTTATAGTCAATAAAGTGGAGCGAGCGTGTCAGCAGCATCTTTGGAAGATAAACATTGTTTCCAAATTTCTTTATTTAATGTTTATCTTTCGGCGCTCCGGATTCGCGTTATTGCGAGATCCGAGCGCCGGCCTATGCAATTTGCCGACTCGGCATTCATGTTGACCGCGATCGAGCGCCGAAGGCCCGATGCGACGGTTGCCTAACCGATACCGTGCGTCTGATGAGGAAACTTAGCGCTCGTACGCCGTGGTTGCTATGTCGCAACCTCGGTCGTACTCGCGTACGTTTTCGGGGTATAACATCCCTCCCCCCTTAAGGAAAAGAAACCGACAGGTTTCTTTTCTTTAACGTATATAGTTTTACAATACTTCTTACGTACTAACGCAACACCGCTCGCCGCGGCTGTTGACCCCGGGAGGCCGATTGTTTTTTGCTGCGTGAGCGGTTTGTCTGGCTTATATGCCAGCTCGTTACGCGGAAGTTTTTATTGTCTCTTACACTGCTCTTCAGCCAAGTAACTTCGACGCACTTCACTTCCGCCACGATGTCGCCGCCTCCAGCCAAGGTACTTATCCTCCCTCGCGGATTCTTTTCTTTTTTTTTTACACCTCACCCTTGTGGCTTGGGCTCACCCCGGTGTATTTTTCCCACAGAGGACACGTTTGTCCCCGACCACGCAGGATGATGATGAGTGCGTTATTGTTTTCGAACGTCTCGCACCTCCCGCGAAACCCAAGCCGGATACCGCGCCGCCTCCGTCGATTCCGGTGTTTGACGACCGTCCATATGCCCGGAACTCCTCCCGTCTGCTGGTTCTGACGCCCCGTCAGATCAACGGGCGCGCCCTCTCGGGCCCAGGGTACCTTCGTACCCTTCCGGCGGGATCCTCGGGCATCCGGCCCGCCGGCGAAAGCGATGACGATGACGATGAGTGGGAGTTCGTGCGCTGAAGCGCCGCTCCCCCGATCTCCGTTTGTATTCGCGTGCGGTTTTCAATAAAAGAACTTTTCCTCCGCAACCTCTGGCTCTCCGTCTCTCCTTCATGTAGTCTTATGGCGTCCCGGGTCTCCCCCGGTCCCCTCGCTTCGTGTAAGATCGAGATTTCGGTCATCGGGGCCGCTCTTCCCTGGTTCTGCCGCTCTATCGGCATCGTTGCGTCGTGTGGTCGTGCCCCCTTCGTGCAGGGGGCTTCCATCGCTGGTTGCTGCTGCCTGCATCGCCCCCACGCCACGAGGATGGCCAGGGTCATCACCGCCAACAGCGAGATCGTTCCAACGATATGCTGCCTGATCGCGCCCACAATGCGTTGCCTGGGCGTGATCGTGGCCTCTAGCTCCGTTTGGAGGTGCCCTATGCGTACCCCGAGATCATTTAACTCTCGGGGCGAGCTCACCACGTGCTCAAGGGTTGCGTTCGCGCACAGCTCAATCGTCTGTGGCACGTAACCGGCTTCCCGTGGTGTCAACGTGAGATTGTACGTTGGCACCAAATCTTCATTTGCTATCTGCTGCAGGTGTCGGCCCAACGACTCGAGGCGGAAATCTTCCGCGGTTACGGTGCATCGACCGTCAAGCGTCAATGACCCCGTACCGTGCATTATAGCCTGCTGCGTCGGCACTCCGTCGCAGGCGACGGTTACCGTCTCGGGTCGCGGCGCGACAAATATCCATCGTCCCGGTCGCTGTAACCCGATGATGAGCGCGTGAGTCAACCTGACTACGCGCTTTGGGCATTGCTGGTCCCGACCTACCGCACCTTCGGCGTATACTCGCACGCTGCACGGTGCCGCCTCGTTGATCGGGAACGTGGGATGGCGCGGATTGCAATAGAATCTCGTGCCATCCTTTTTGCATTCACTTAGCTCCTGTTCCGACATCCGTACATAGCTCCGGCTCGCTCGATCCACGATTACCGGCCCGGATGGGGTCTCGAGGTAATAATATGTTCCGTTTTCCCCCTTCCTTGGCAGGGGGTATGTCCGACTCACGCCAAATTCCGCTGTCCCGACGAGGGGTATCCCGACCAGCACCGTGACTATTTCTCCCTTGCGATATGCTCGCGTAGTCGCCAGTCGCAACAGCCCTGCTGCATTTTCCCTAGTAACGGGCCGAGGGAAACTTTGTCCCTTCGGCACGTGCGGCAATGCCTCCGAAAGGTACCTGGTAACCCTTTCCGGCGTAAGAATGGCGGGATCGATCGTTCCGGAGGCGATCCCGGCGAACAGCCTCGCAATGTCCCTCACATCTCGGAGGAACGCTTCGACGTAGGCGTCCATCAGCCCCAGGCTCTCGTCGAACTGTTGTCGTGTTGTCAGACGACCCGTGCTGTTGTGGAAATAGCCGTTGACCTCCCGCAGCATCGCGTTAAGCTTGTTGAAATTGCGCTCGGACGCGTGCGACGAGCGATTGAAAATATCCAGCGTTGACTCGACCACTTGCAGCTGTTTCCGCATCCCATCTTTTATTGCTTCCTGTGTCTCGCGCACTGTCAACAATTCCTCATCAATCCGCTCCCCGTCCGACGCATCCAAATTTCCCGTTATGGCCTTCACCACGGAGCCAAGCCCGTCGATTAACCCACGTTTGCTCCGAGGGTGTTCGCCCCCAACGAGATCGTGCACCACGCCGATCTTCTCGGCCACCTTTGCGGAAAGTCGCGTTAAATGCTTCAACATCTCGGCACAGTAACTGCCGGGGCCCACAGATAGCTTGCAGCTTGCTCGATAGCCCTCAAGATGCCACTCGACCGATTGCTCCAATGCCACGAGATTTGCCAGATCCATACGCACGGCCAATGTCCATTCGTCTGTGTACAGACTCATTGTGCCCACGTGCTCGAAATAGATCCCTGGCACGTTCCGAAACTCCTCGATCGCGAACCTGTCCCGTGCATTGACTGTAGCCGCCATGCTACTCAACAACAATGTCCTGCAACAATGTTTCCTTCGTAATTTCCTCGCAACATTGCCCACTGTCAACATCACCACAATTAATCCGGCGCAAAACGAATATAAGGTAAGCGACGATTCTCCGTAATTCTCGTGACCGCAAAAACCCCATAAAATTTTTCCCATGCGTCCCATGAACATTTCCGGGGAATGTTACCCGCCTGGGGAGTTGGAGCACCGAATGCAATCGGTCCCATCGCCCTAACCCTTACGGTGCCGAAGCTCGAGCTCTGCAAAGTCTCGACTTCACGCCACGAAAACACAATATGTACCAAATCTCGCCCCTTCCCTCCCCCCTTTGAACCGCGCTCCTAATTCTCGATATATTCGCGGAGCCGGTTCACATGAAGCTTGATACACCTTCGTCCCTTCCGAATGGTGTAGTTGAGGGGCGGATGAGTCTCCACGACGATGAACGGCCCAATCCAGTTGGCCGTGAGCTTTGCTGATCTTCCCTGGCGCACGGTTTCGTCGTGCAGCAAAACTTTTTCCCCAATTTGGAATTTTCTCTCCTTCGTCTTTCCGTCGTAAAGCTCTTTCGCACGTATTTTCGCTGCCTTTAAATTAGCTCGTGCTATCGCCCAGGAGGCTCGCATCCGTTCCCGTGCCTCCTGTGAATAATCATTGTACGCGTACAGCGTACCCGAAGGCTTTTTTATCGAGCTCGGTAACTCAGCCTCCCTTCCAAACACTAGGCTGTGGGGAGTGAAACCTGTGGTCGTATGCGGTGTTGTATTGTACTGGAACATCGCATACGGTAGCCACTGATCCCAATTCCTCTGATCTTCATCGGTGTAGCTCTTCAGGTATTCTGCTAACGTCCGATGAGAACGCTCAAGCGCTCCATTCGACTGTGGATGATACGCTGTGGTTTGCACCTTCTCCACGCGCAACAATTTGCAAACATCCTTAAATACCGAGCTCAGGAAGTTCGTGCCCTGATCGGTAAGTACCACCTCAGGTATACCAAATCGGCATACTATTTCCTCCGTGAATGCCCGTGCAACGTCGTTCGCTGCCTGCGTTGGGAGGGGAATCGCGACGCTATATTTTGTTAACAAATCCTGGAACGTGAGGATGTATTTATTCCCCGCCTCCGTTACCGTCAACGGCCCTACGATGTCCAGTGCACATTTTTCGAATGCCCGTTCCGGCGTATCCGTGATTGCCATTGGCGCTTTTGGCGTTGCGCGAATTTTATTTCGTTGGCATTTATCACAAGTGGCCACATATTCCTCTATTTCTTTTCGCATACCCGGCCAGGTGTACGTGAGCCGTATGCGCTTTAACATACGTGTTGCGCCCTGATGCCCGCCCAGCGGTGCATCGTGATATTCATGTAATATCTTTTTCCTCTCCTCCTCGCTGAAATAATCGCCATCGCTACGGCTGTTATCTTTTCCACTCGCATGGCCGCCGTTATCTTCGTCGCCGGAGTGGCTATCGCTATCGCATTCTCTGTCTCGCTCTAGCGCGCTGGACTCCGTTGCCTCGCTCGGCACGATGGCTGACTCATCACCTGCCTCGCTCTCGCTGCCGCTGTCGCCTCGCTCCGTCTCCCTCGCTGCATCTAAGCGTATGCATGGCGCTCCCGCATGCATTCCATTGTCGCTCTCTCTCTCTGGCACACGGCGTTCGTCCGCCGCCTCGCTCGTGGCTTGGCGTGCACGCGACCGCGTTGTCACAAATATGCGACTCAGCGCATCGGCGTTCGTGTTTCGCTTCCCTGCCTTGTAAACGATGTCGAATTCATGTTCCGATAATTTTATTTTCCACCTCATGAGCCTCGATCCTGGATCCTTTACGCCAAAAAGCCATGTTAAGGGCTTATGATCCGTTACCACGATGAACCTTGTACCATATACGTAGGGCCGAAATTGCGCGATACCCCATACGATCGCGACCAATTCCTTTTCCGTCGTGGTGTAATTCTGCTCTGCTTTATTGAGCGTACGGCTCGCGTAACATATGGGCAAATCTTCTCCGATTTCACCCTGCGATAATATCGCGCCGACGGCTTTATCCGAAGCGTCCGTTGTCACGATGAATGGTCTCTCGAAATCCGGGTATTGCAACACCGGTGCTGTCGTCAATGCTTTTTTTAACTCCTCAAAAGCGTGCTCCTGCTTCGCCGCCCAAACGAAGGGTACATCCTTCTTCGTTAGGTCAGTGAGCGGCTTTGCGATCTTCGAGAAATTCTCGATGAATTTCCGGTAGTATCCCGCGAGACCAAGAAATGATAAAATTCCCTTTACGTTGCGAGGGACGGGAAAATCCCTCACAGCGTCCAATTTTGAAGGGTCCGGTCGTACCCCCTCGCTCGAGATAACGTGACCCAAATATTGCGTTTCCTTTCGCAAGAAACGGCATTTCCCCGGTTGAAGCGACAAGTTCGCCTCCCGTAACGGCTCGAACACCTCACGCAAACGCTGATTATGCTCTTTCAGCGTTGCTCCAAATACCACGATATCGTCGAGATATACATAGCATTTTATGCCGTCCAGGCCCGCCAACACGGTGTTCATTAACCTCTGAAAGGTCGGAGGGGCGTTTTTCAGCCCGAAGGGCATCCGCGTATATTCGTAATGCCCTTGCGGCGTCGAGAACGCCGTCTTTTCCTTGTCGTCATCGGCCATCGGTATTTGATGGAAACCCGAAGCCAAATCGAGCGTGGTAAAATAATTTGCTCGCCCCAGCTGATCCAATATCTCAGTAATATTGGGTAGTGGGTATGAGTCTCCGATTGTGACCTCGTTGAGTTTTCGAAAGTCCACGACGACTCGTAGCTTCACGACTCCTGCTGCGTCAGGCTTTTTTGTCACGACGAGCAGAGGCGCATTCCACTGACTTCGGCTCGGTTGTATTATTCCGTCCTTTAACATTTGTTCCGTTTGACGAGCCACCTCTCGCTTATGTGTTTCCGGCAACCGATAGGGCTGTACCTTTATCGGCTTTACCCCGCTCCTGAGAGGTATCTCGTGCTCGATTTTGCTCGTGCATGGGAGCCAGTCCCCCTCGAGATGGAATATTTCGGCGAAATCCTCGCACACCTCGAGCAGGGTTTCCGTCTCCTCTTCATTAAGATGGCCCACGTCGATCGCCTCGCGTAATCGCGTGAGGCGCGTGCCCGTATTCTCGTTGCTCGCTGCGTTTACCTCGCATACCTCGTCGCCTGATTTTTCTGCTGACTCATACGGCTCAAGTGTCACAGCTGGGCGCTCGATCTCGACCTCCTCGGTGGTCGTGTTAATTATACACACCGCACAGGTGTTTCCATGCGGTGTCGTAATACAAGCGCCGAGCGTGATTCCCTCGATTACTTCACACCTGTTCACGATCCCCGTGCCCTGACTGTGTGTTGCCGCATACGCGATATTCTCGCTCCGCGGTGGCAAACGCAACTTCAATCGCCCGTTGATTAAGGGCATCTCGTGCCCGAACATCCGCAGCACTCGTCCCCGGAGTATATCCACCTCATGCCTCCTGATGAAATCCATCCCGAGGAACCCGTGCACCCCGAGGTTCACCTCGCGTGGCACCACGTGGAACCAGTGCGTCACGACGCCCGAAGGCGTTTCTAAATTAATTTTCGCGGCGCACTGGGCCTGTATGGGCCGGCTTGCGAGTCCGGCGATCACCACCGATGAGTCCGCTACCTCGGCATCCCCGCGGAGTATCCCCGGGCTTATTATGCTCACCTGAGCGCCCGTATCCGCTTTTAGGGTCAACATACCCCCCGTGCACATCGGTGATTTGATGTGAAAATCGCTGGCGACTCCCTCGGAGGTGGCGTTGACAACACACACCTCCCGGGTTTGTCCTTCCCCTTCAGTCTTCGTTTGACTGCTCGAAAACTCCTTCCATGTTCTCGTGCCCCCCTGCGGCTTCGGCGGGGCGCTGCTGTCCTTACCCGACTGCCGGGATTTCTTGCCTTCGTCCCGCAATCGCTTCTTGCACTCTCTCCAGAGATGCCCAAATTTACCGCAATGGTTGCAGGTTACCTTCACCTGGCTTACCTCCCGGCCCGGACCCGGCGCCGGGAGACTGTGTCGCCCCGATTTCCTTGTGCAGTCCCGTGCGATATGCCCTGTTGAACCGCAGTTGAAACATTTGCGGGACCCTGCACCCCCCTTGTCGGGGTTATGACGGGGATGGCTCGCCTCCGCGCCACCCTTACCGCCCTGGGAGCCCAACATCCTCTCGATTTCCGCTGCTCCTACCACAGCGTCCCGCAGGCTCCCGTAGTTCCGTGAACGTACGATCACCTGTACATCTCGTTGCAATCCATTCTCGAAATTCGCTTGCCCGGATCGCCGTACAGCCCTCTCAATGACCCGTGCGTCGGCGGCCCCCTCACTCTCGCCGAGTTTTTCCGCTACTTCGCCTGTTAGGCGCTCCGCGCGGGCGCCGTATGCAGCCACCGACTCCTTCGCACCCTGTTTCAGTTGGCAAAACTCGTATTGCAGTACAGCAAGCGACTTCCGCTTCCCGTACAGCGCTTCGAGCTCTTTCCGGAGCTCCGACAAATCCCTCATTTCCCGATGCCGCAGCTCCCGGGCCGCCCTGTCCTTTAGCTTGCTGCTGCGGACCAACGCCAGGAGTGTTCCCCGTTCCAGGGGCTTCACCCTGTCCCATACTGTCTCGCAAGACAATAAAAATTCCTCGAGCTTGCCGGGGTTGTTGCCATCGAAGGGCTCTATGCTCCGGATCGCCAAACTCAGTTCGATGTAGGGAGCCCCATCCTCCCTGACCGTGGCTACTTGCTGTTGCCGCTGCGGAGGGCGCCCCTCGCCCAACGCGCGTTCGACTTCCTCCGCGATGTACTCCCGTATGCCCGCCTGCATCGCGTCGTGTTCCTGTTCCCCACGTGCCGTCTGCTCGGCCATCCTGATCCCGTCTCGTGCGGTATCGTTACCTTCCAACTCATCCTGGGCGTGCTCCTCCCCCTCCCCCTGTAGTTCGGGGTTCAAATTTCGTCGTACCCCGGGGAGATCCACCCCCATTGGGTACAACCGACTCCCTTCGCCGAAGGTAGTCGTCCAGTTTCGCCCCCTGGCGAACATCGGGATGTTTGGATGTCGTTCACCCCGTGTATTGAGGAGCTGTGCCCTCAGACGCTCGATCTCCGCGTCCACTGCCCGAGGGGAGAGCATTGTCCCTGCCGTGTGTGCCTCTCTAGGCTCGAACAGACTGTGGTCTATATCCTCCAATTCGTCGAACTCGGCTCCTCGCCGTGTGTTCACCCCGTTCGTAGGGTGATTCGGGGATGATTCCCCTGGAACCTGCACTGCTAGGTCGTCTGCGACCTGCGCGATTCCCGCCAAGGCTGCTCTAAGCCCTGCGGCTACGTGCCCGTCCTCTTGCGCTGACGTCGATAGGTCTGCTCCTGGAGCCCCCTGCCCGCTGGGGGAACCCCTCTGACTCATGTGGTCTTTCCTCAAGTTCTAACCCCCTTGTCCCTACCCCGCCTGGGTTAGTAGCGCGTCTACTGGTCTCTTCGTTTCCCGGGGTGTTAGTTTGACGCAATAGGATTTTCTTGCACTTACAGTGTGCCGATGTGCCACATCTTAGGTTGCCTCTGAGTTCCCGTGAACGTTCCGGCCTCCTCTCTGACACCGTTCCACGCCCCTCTGCCTAGGTGACGATTCAATGGGGTTCTGCAGTAACCCTCGACGCGACTGGTTGCTCCGTCGATCCCCTGGTGACGGCTCTCACAGCACGCTCTATTTCAGCGTGGCTAACTCGCGCCCACTCTTGTGCTCGCGGCACGCTCTATTACAGCGTTACTAACTCGCGCTCAATCTTGTGCTCACAGCTCGATTGTAACGCACCCTTTACTGGTGATCAGCCAGCGAAGCTTCCTCCCTTCGCTCGGGTTAAACACTCACTCTGGTATCCCACCGCTGCCACCAATGTTGTACCGCCGAATCTCGGGTAGCTACTCCGAGCCCAGTGATATTACGCTCTTCTCAGAACGTTGTTCGGGATTACCAGTTAAGGGTTGGAACCCTTAGCGAATGTAATAACTCACGAGAAAGGTTGTGGAATACACGTAAACTTTATTTGGCGTTCAAGACGCTCAACACTTTTCTGAAGTATAATTGATACAGAGTGTCGGACTAGTGTCCGACTTGTTTGGTTTAAACTACTTACGAGACCCTTTGCTCGAGTCTGTACTCTCGCTCAACCAGTCGCACGGTGTCGGATAACTTTTCTGACTGCTGCTGTGAGCTCGCGATCACACTTTATAGTCAATAAAGTGGAGCGAGCGTGTCAGCAGCATCTTTGGAAGATAAACATTGTTTCCAAATTTCTTTATTTAATGTTTATCTTTCGGCGCTCCGGATTCGCGTTATTGCGAGATCCGAGCGCCGGCCTATGCAATTTGCCGACTCGGCATTCATGTTGACCGCGATCGAGCGCCGAAGGCCCGATGCGACGGTTGCCTAACCGATACCGTGCGTCTGATGAGGAAACTTAGCGCTCGTACGCCGTGGTTGCTATGTCGCAACCTCGGTCGTACTCGCGTACGTTTTCGGGGTATAACAATAACGTAAACAGCGATATTTTAATCAATGATTTATCTCGACTCAATTGCCCGTCTCATATTGTAAGTTACGTAAAATTTCTCACCCACGAAAGATCCATCCACTGTGACGCGTTAGGAGAAAATATTCGTACAATCCGCAAGGGTGTTCCACAAGGGGGTGTTCTTTCTCCTCTGCTGTATACTCTATACACAAGATTAATTACGCAAAACATAGATGATAAAGTAAAAATTTCCCTGTTTGCCGATGACATTGCGTTGTTCACAAGATCTTCAGATACTCGTCCGAGAATTGACCTGCTCGAATCAGCTGTTAACACCATCTCAGAAAATCTCGCTAGAATAGGGTTAGACCTAGCACCGGAAAAAACTGTCGTCGTACGCTTCAGTAAAAAAGGGTCGGATCCTGAAGAAACCAAAATTACAGTGGGTTCCCACCAAATTACTTCAAAGACTACAGCTAAATTTCTTGGTATCTACTTCGATCAAAAACTGAGCTTCAAACCCCATATACAGCATATCCAAAAAAGATGCCTTAAGGCCATCAATATTGTCAAGTTTCTTCGTGGCACCTGGTGGGGTTCCGATCCGGAAACACTTGTAATACTTTTCAAAAGTTTCGTAAGATCGATCATGGATTATGGTCTATTCGTATACTACCCGCACACCAAGCAGCTAAGTGCTAAACTGGAAGCCATCCAGTACTCAGCAATCAGATTTGCCCTAGGTTACAGACGCACCACACCCACCAATATTCTACTTGGAGAATCGAAGCTCACCCTTATCAGAGACAGAGCAAGCTTCCTATGCGAATCCTACCTATCCAAAGCACTTTCAACCCATTCATCCCAGATCTCACAAACTGTCAACTATCTATTCCGCACCAAAACCATCCCCGAGAGAAAAAGAGACAAGCTGATCACAAAAACCGCCAGAAAGTTAGTCCCGCTATTAGATATTCTTGATTCCAAGCTTCGCTACAATGTATTCGAGCGCGATTATTCAATTTCTGCTCTCTCAATCAACTTTGACAAAAAAATCGGGCTTGAAGCTCAACAGTCTGCAAATGCCAATGACACTGTTATCTCAGCAATTCAAAGCTTATTTCCGAATGCGCTCTGTATTTTCACCGACGGCAGTAAAGATCTGACTTCTGATTACGTTGGGGCAGCTTGCTACTGCCCAAGTTTAAACTACAGTAAATCGATCCGTATAAATAAAGATTCTTCCGTGTTCACCGCGGAGTGCATTGCACTCAACTTAGCACTTGACTTAGCGTTACAACACAGAAAATGTAACTTCGTCATTCTCTCCGACTCCCTCAGCTCTCTACAAAGTTTGCAATCAACAAATTTATCAGTTAAAACCAATTCGTACATTCTTGATATCAAGGAAAAATTCACACAATTTTGCAACAACAATAATTTCAATAGTAAGATCATGTTCTTCTGGATTCCGTCGCATAGAGGGATCGTAGGGAATGAAGAGGCTGATAGGCTAGCAAAATCTGCAAGCGATCACATCGATATGGAATACTGTATTCCGTATTCAGATTTTAGAGCGCGTTTCAAAGCTTCGGAAAAACACAGTACTGTTCTAGAACTCAGAAAACAAGCACAATCCAAAGGCAGTCTGTACTTCCAAAATTATTACAAAGAAACATTTAGTCCGTGGTACAGTGGAACGAACTTTCCTCGAGAAATTATCTCCTGGGTTAACCGTATTAGAGCTAACCATTATCACTTAAATGCCTCTCTATCACGAGTAGGAATTGTTGATGACCCAGGCTGCTCCTGTGGTGCAGATATACAGGATGTTGATCATGTGCTATGGCACTGTACCAATTATAGCCAGCAAAGACCTGCTATGGTCAACAAACTTAAATCTAGAAACTACCGAGGTCCTTACTCCATAGCGCAATTCGTGACAGCAACTGACCATTCCGCTCTCTTAACTATCAATAAGTTTCTAACCGATTGTAATCTCAAATTGTAATGTGTGAATTCGTTCTGTACCAGTATTTGTAAAGCCTTATCGACAGTGTAAATAAACCCGATGTAGGGTTTCTATACTATAAACAAATAAAAAAAATAAAAAAAAATGGAAGGAAAAAATAAAAAACGAAGAATCATGCTTAAAAACAATTTTTTCCGGCGGATATGAGTTCCTCGAGCAAAGTTAGGCGCTATAATCCATCATTGGCGGTTGAATTTTGTTTAAGGTCTCAAAAATATTGTGGCCACTGGAGAAATCTTGGATAGACAAATAAAAAGATATATGTGAGATATGTCCAATAGTTTCCAATATGTTTGGGACTCACTCCAATTTCAACCGCCAATAACATACAGTAACATTTAACTTTGCTCGGGGAATTCATATCTGCCGAAAAAAATTGGATTCGGGCATTTTTCTTCGTTTTTCAAATTTTCCTTCCATTTGTCAAAATCTACTTTTTGTTATCCTTTCATTTACACATGATTTCACGACAATCGTGGTAACAAGCTGGAAACGGTTCTCCAAGCTTTTCAGACAATCGCGGTAGGAAGTTTGGACAGGTTCTCCGAGCTTGTCAATGGGTTACACGACAATCGCGGTGAGAAGCTGGGAACGGTTCTCCAAGCTTCTTAGACGCTGCCAAGAGAATATTTGCCTTAGCACAGTGCACTATTCTCGGCGAATTACTCGGCGAGATACGGCGCGATACTCGGCGATATACTCGGCGAGATACGCCGAGCTACTCGGCGAAATACTCGGCGAGAATTAATCCCATATTCTTTTTTTTTACGCGGCCAAGTCGTTCATATTTCGAACCCTCGCATTAAAATCGCATCCTACTATAATTGGCATGTAGTTGAATCTTTCGTTTAAGTTATCAAGTGTTGCTTGGAGAAGCTCTAGAGCGATACCTGCGTCCAGACTGGGCTTGAGATAGACTAAGCCTACGATCATTGAAAGTCCATGTTTTTCCAGTAACATAAATAACCACCAATCACAAACCTCTATTACTTCGGCTCTATATTTTTTGTTCTTGACCAGCATCAGTAGTCCACCGCTTGGTCTCCCTAGACTTCTCTCTCTCGTGGCGCTGACCCAGAACGTGTTGTAATCGCCCCATTTCTTCTCCATTTGTTCCATTTGGCCCATCCGCCAAGTCTCGCAGATTCCGATGACTTCCGCTTCTTGTAGTTTTTTTCTCAATTCCAAGTTTTTTAGCCCGCAGACGTTCCAAAACATTATTTTAACTTTCGACAAGGGTTCCCGTTTTTTGTTCCGTCTGATTCTTGTGTTGGCTGTTCTTCAGGGTCTTTGGCCGGCTGGCCGACAGGAGCAAATTTCTTCTCCATGGCGTTTCACTTCATCTATGTATCGTTGATGCAGTTCTTCTGAAAGGCTTGCTTAACGATCTTTGGCCCGTTCCTCTTTCGCTAGGTCTCCGATGTTTTTTTCAATTTTTCTTTCTTCCGGTGTTAGGTCATGATCAATGTAGATCTTCCGATTACCTAGGATGTTTTTCTTCTGTCTCATGATGGCCATTTTCGTTTCCCAGTCACTGATTTTTGCCCAAATGAATCTACCCCTGCCGCCGATGTATCTGGCTCCGAGTACAGCATTTTGCATGCCGAATTCGTTGTGTAGGAACCTCTCCGCTGCCCCTCTGGGCCTCGTGTCCTCTGCGTTAAGTCCCTTGATTATAATGTTACCTTTTCTGGCCTCCCTGTCCTGTGCCTCCGCTCGTGCTTCTAGTTTTCTAATTTCTTTTTTCTCTCCCGATCTCGATTCCCCCGCTAATGCGACGTTTGAGCTCTCACCGATATTCTCTCGCTTTTCCTTTTCATCTTCAAGCATACGTACTCTCTCGACCGTGGCTTTCAGCAGTTCATCCTTTTTCTTCAGTTCTTGTTTAATTTCCCTCGGCTCACGACGGTTCCATTCCCGTTCTTCTCTAATTTCTGCAGTTAATTGGTCTATTCGTCCGAAACAGTCGTTTTTTATCATTTGGAATTCTCGCAGTAATCTGGTGAACGGGTTATCCGGTATCTCTTCCTGCACTGTCGGCCGTTGTTTTGGCGAAATATTCGCTGACATAACGTCAGACATTCCGATCATTGCATTGTTTCTCTTGAGTGGCGATGGGTCCAGGATCGCGTCTTCCTCAGCCGTTCTTTTCCTTTTGTCCTATAATTTTAGTACCGAGATCGGTGCGGGTTCTGCCTTGGATTCTTTCCGAGGCCGTCCTCTCGCCTTCCTCTCTGATAGTACCGGTGTAACAGGGCACTCCTTGTCTAATTCCCGATTTTCGTCGGTCGGTAACTCGTCGACGGAACAGTTTGAGTGTCCTTCTTGGCGTAGTTCAATCGATCCACCGTCGGCGCTAGCTGCTTGGTCTGCTAGCCCGTTACTATACTGCGAGGCTAGCACCAGTGCGCTCCTGTCGGGCTTAATTGGCGAGTTGTCAAGGCCGTTGCCGGCCATATGACTGCCCCGCTGCTCCTTGCGTCTAACCTCACTTTGCTAGCCTGCTCGGTTTTTGGACGATGCAGGGACTATTTCTATTTATTGGGCACTGATCAATGCACTAACTCGAGCAGAGGCCTTTTAACTCTTGCAGCCGCTTACTGGTGTCACTCACTGTCACATGAGACCACAGAGATTTTAGGGTAAACACGGATCACCTGTCAAACCGTTCGCTCTAGTCAGCCACCATCCCCTCTCCAATATTTTTAAACAATAATTAACAATCCGATCCGACTTACCCAACCATATATTTGTTAGTTACGAGTACACGCTTTTTTTCCGTTCTTATCATTTTGATGAATTTTTTAGAGCAATTTGTGTAAGCTATTTTCAAGTATAACGGTGCCGAGTTGATATCCGAAACGATGAGGCAATTCACATATTTCGTATTTGTCCGCAACGTCTGTCTTTGTTCGAGCCTTGTCCTCCGTGTTCCTGCGGGCTCTCGGCAACGCGAGCAAAACTCGTCGATCAACCCTTTCGAATCGGCTTCGGGTTCTAACCCACTTTTCACCGCGGGAAGTTCCCCGGCGCGAAAGAACACTGTGACACGGCGAGCGACGCGTTTCTTTTTCATGCAACAAAAAAAAATTTTTTTTTTTTTTTTTTTTGAGTCACCAAAGTCAATTAGCTTCACCAAACTTTAAAATCCATTTCTCAATAAGTATATGTCTCTTCGCTTGTCACATCTTTCAGATCCACCGACTGCACCGATTTGAGGTCTTGACGTCTCATTATCTTCGTAACGGACCATGTTCCGGAACGAGTGCAGGGATTTTTTATGCGAGGAAAAATGAATTTACAGCGCGCCATTGTATACTTGGCAACAAGTGAAAATGTAGAAAACGATAATTTTTAACCTCATTTTATTCGATAAGTCCACCGGGAAGCTCAAAAAAAAATCCCCGTACTCGTTCCGGAATAAACTGTCTAACGAACAAAATCAGACCTCGTAAGCGAAGATTCGTGGCTTCGTTCGGTCTGAAACATGCGACAAGTGAAAAAATTTTGACGGTCTCTCTTTTAGGAAAAATGCACTATGGAGCTCCAAAAAAATTCAAAAGTATAGTCTATCGCATGTACTTTTGCATTGTCAAACTCAATTTTTATTCAAATTTATAGATACTGAGAAGAAAAAATTCCATTTTTAGGCACTCACTCTAACAATAGGCAAAGAGTGCCTATTGCAATGACCTTCGAGGCCCGTTTTCAGAGCTTTCGATGAGGTTACTCCGCAGAGACTGCGCCAATTTTTTTTATTTTTTAGAGTTAACTTTGGTGTACCTCTAACATGATGCGTAGTTAGTTTAAAGTGACTGCGATGACTAGGAATATTTTTTTTAGCTTGCGGTGCAGCAGAATTAGGTTTTTCATTAAAAAAATGTCCTCGGACGTCCATATCATACTGTAACTTTGGATCCTTTGAACCAATTTTGCTCATCTTCGCAGGATTGTTTTATCACATTATCACAAGTATGCACATCACTTTTGGAACCAATTTGAGACATTTAAATACTTTTTCCAAAACATTATTGCTCAAAATTTAGATTTTTTCTTCGTCAAATGTCCGTATGGTGCTACAATAATGAATCCTACGAACCAATTTTTTTTCTCTCTCGCAGCATCATTTTGTTTCTTGAAAAACTCTATGCCTAGCAAATTTCAAGACATTTGAACCCCTCTAACTATTTTTTGTCCAGAATTTTCCATTAAAAATATCATTTTCTCACAACGGGTGTCCGTACGGTGCTGTAATAATGGACTGTGCGAACCAATTTTTTCCTCCTTTGCACCATTGTTTTATTACATGAAGAACACTATGCACAGACAATTTAAAGTCATTTGGACATCTCTGACTAATTTTTTTCTACAATTTTCCATTAACCATTTTTTATTCGCTCGCCAAGTGTCCGTACGGTGCTCTAATACTGAATCCTATGAACGAATATTATTGATATTAACACAACTGATTTATTGCATTGAAAACATTATGCACAACAATTTTGAAGTATTTCTGAATATTTTAAATATTTTTAATCAGCTCTTCTATTGACATTGAAAATATCTCGAAGGATATGTTATATAAATAACCGATGTACGGTTTTTCATCATCTCTAAAGATGAACCTTGGTTGGGAAAAATAAAACACGAAAGATAACACATTTATTGACATATAGTTGCTTATTTTATTTGAAAAATTGTACATTTTCGACGAAATTGAAATAGAACATTTGAAGAGTCTTTATTCACATTCGCAAAAAAAATCGCAATTTTCACTCGCGCACTTAAAAACTTAGTTATTAACTTACAGAGAAAAAGGATTCGACATCCGAATCAATTGCATTTAATCAATGAAGGACGATAAAAATCGCGATTTATTATATTTTTCCTGGCCATGCTATCTGTCGAACTCTCAAAGCCGACGACAATTTCCCAGCAGACGAAACTTATTACGCGGCGGCGCGTGTACTCTGAGGCGGGGACGTTCGAATGAAACAAAAATGACGTTCGATGTGAAACAAAAATGATCACGTACTTATCACGCTACTCATAGATAAAACGATGAAGGACCGATTCCACGTGACATCGTAATCGAAATAAAACGTATTAAATGTTAATATCACGTTTTATGATGTAAAACCTGTCGGAGACTTCGAGACGAATTTTTCGAAACATTTGTAAGATTTTGTAAAAAAATTTGAAAGACCCACAAAAGGCTGCAAATTTTTATTTCAGTAACGTCCTATTTCCTTTTCCATGCAACGCAAAAATCATGACGATATCTCATTTCTTACTCGAGTTATCTTTTTTTACCTACGACGATGAATATCGACAAAATTTCACTTAAAACCGAAGAAAAAAAATCGATTTTCTCGAGTTTCTCGAGCCTGGCACGTTGTTCAAGGACAAATCGATGACGGCCCGATTCCACGTGGTATCGAAAACGAAATAAAAAGTTTGAAATATAAAAATCGCTTTTAATTATATAAGGCCTGTCGGAGACTTCGAGACAAATTTTTCGACAAATTTGTAAAATGTTGTAAAAATATTTCGAAGGCCCGCAAAAGGTTGCACATTTTTATATCAATAACGTCCTACTTCCTCTTCCATGCACCGCAAAAATCATAACGATATCTCATTTCTTACTCGAGTTAACTTTTTTTACCTACGACGATGAATATCGACCGAATTTCACATAAAACCGAAGAAAAAATATCAATTTTCTCGAGTTTCTCGAGCCTAGCACGCTGCTCATGGACAAAACGATGACGGACCGACTCCACGTGATATCGGAAACGAAATAAAAAGTTTTAAATATAAAAATCGCTTTTAATTATATAAGGCCTGTCGGAGACTTCGAGACAAATTTTTCGAGAAATTTTTAAAATGTTGTAAAAATATTTGGAAGGCCCGCAAAAGGCTGCACATTTTTATTTCCGTAACGTCCTACTTCCTCTTCCATGTAACGAAAAACTATGACGATGTCTCATTTCTTACTCGAGTTATCTTTTTTTACCTACAACGACGAATATCGACGAAATTTCACTGAAATCCGAAGAAAAAAAAATACATTTCTCGAGTTTCTCATGCCTCACACGATGCTCATGGACAAAACGATAGCGGACTAATTCCACGTGATATCGGAAACGAAATGAACCGTTTGAAATCTTAGAATCGCATTTTATTATTTTATCATATAAGGCCTTTCGAAGACTTCCAGACGAATTCGTAAAATGTGGTCAAAAATTTGGAATTTGAAAAATATTTGGTTAAGCAGACGAAAAAAATTAGCGTATAAATGCTTTATATACTGTGACGCGTTTTTTTTGGCGCGTCACAAGAATCGCGTCATCGGCGGAATTTTGGTCCCGCCGAGCACACGTTCTCCCCACCGACAGAGTCCCAAGCGATCTCAAGGGTTCAGGATAAGTTAAGCGCGCAAATTTATTAATTTCCCGTATTTTTATTATTATTTTCCGAGCCTTCACGGGACGAATAGATCGGAATCATCATTCTTCTGGTCCACGGTACCGCTACGTGGGTCATCGCTACTTCTCTCACCGATTCAACACCCAAAAATCATCGCTCTGGGCGCATCGATATCGAAGAAGTCGCAGCTTAGCGATGTCAGCATCGACCACGATGACTGTCACCCCGGGACCGGCGTCTACGAGAATCTACAAGCGAAACGTCACGAGGACGGTCGAACGAAGCGTCAGCGCCGTTATCGTTCGAAAATTAATTTCGTGCGTGCGATAGTTCGCGAATATCGTAGGGCGTCGCTAGGTACCGGGGAAGCGAAATTACCTGTAAAGGGAGGGGAGAGCGAGACAGCGAAAAGAATTAGCGTAGATCACTCGTGGACTCTCGTCGTATCTTTTGTGGTGTGAGGACGTGTGCTCGAGTGATCGAGATGGCCAGAGGGACAGTTCCGAGTAAAGAGCGGATTCCACATCGGTACCGTGCCGATCGGAACTTCGAGATTATCTTTGGGTCGGAGGAAGGGAAAACGAGATAATTCTCGGCCAAACATCTGTGTCTCTCCGGTAAGGCTTTCGTCTTTTTCCTCGGTCGCGTTTTCATTTTTGTGTTTTAGTTTTGATTTATTAATTTTGAGTGTGCGCGTCACTCGCGCGATGACGGTTGCCGTCCCGGGCAAAAATAGTAATCGTGGGTGGGCCCGTAATAAGGCGTGACGGTCCCGTCTCGCATTTTCTTTAATTTGGTTTTGTCTTGTGTTAACTTGTTTGAGCCTTTGAGATCGTTTCATTTGGTAAATTGTTCGATTAAATTTTGTACGCGAGAGATCCATAAGTGTGGCGTGCGAGTCCCGGTCCCGCACGCGCCGTCTAGCCATAGGCCGATCTGTTTATCGTGCATCGTGGCTGCGACAATGAAAGCGGGACTCGTCAGGGTCGTATCGCACCGGTCAATCACCCGGTTAGAACTGTATTTTTTTTTTTGTGTAACTTCGTGTACCGGATTTTGCGAGCAAAGACGATGATTTTTAGTAGGGAAAATTATTTTATGAAATTATTCGAATTGTCATTTTATTAGAAATTTGTCCCGGTGAACTGAGTAGCTGGGAGGAATTTTAGTAGGATTTTCTTTTGTTTAATAAATTGAAGTGATGATGATCCCGAGTTGTGCTTTCTTAATTTATTTAGTTGGTTTGGTTCGAGTAATTATTTTGTATCGCCTGTGAAACGGACCGCCCCTCTACCCGCAAAAGCTGCAGCTAGTCGGTACCGTCAAATTCGTTATCGTTCACTATCCAAAATCCGATCGTGTCGAGTGCGATGCTCGGCTGGCGCCCTCAAAAATAAAATAACGATCGAGACGAATTTTTGTGGCCTTTGGGTATGGGTTTTTTTTGTTAAAAAGGGTGCGTCAAATTTTTCGGTCACAATACATGTGCTGTTATGCAAACCGTCCCTTCACTGGCTTTCCAACATACAAGTCTGAATCGGAGCGCGAAGTGCGACGTGCATCCAAGATCGAATCGGAGCGCCTAGCGCGACGTGCATTCAAGTTCAAAACGGAGCACGCAGCGCGACGTGTACCCCTGCGAGTGCCTTAAAAAATGTCCCGAAGTTTTTCGGGGGTTTGGACGTTTTTCGGGGGTTTGGGGGCGGAGCCCACCAACAAGTGCCTCTGCGCCCGCAGGGCACTGAGGTGCTTGTTCGTTTTTTTAGGTGACTCAGTCCCCTTAATCGCGCTCACAATCTCGCCGTGTTTCTTGATGAGATTGTTTTAATCGCGCGCACAATCTCGCCGTGTTTCTTGGCGAGATTGTTTTAATCGCGCGCACAATCTTGCAATGCTTCTTCGCGCGATTCTTATTACTTGCGGCAGAGTATCTCTCACGCAATCTCGCCGTGCTTCTTCGTTTTCGTGCGGAAAATGAAAGAGGAAAAAAAACAAAAAGAGGGGGTCATATCATATCATAAAATACAATATATAATATCAATAATATTATATTGTGTTATTCTGCCGTGGGTCATTTTGCCGTATGTGTTTTTGTCGCTGCGTCATTTTGGAGCGTGTTATTTTGACGTGTCATTTTGTCGTTGTGTTGTTTAGACATGGTACCAAAAATGCCCCTCCGGAACGTTTTTCAAGGCACTCACAGGTGTACACGTCGCGCTGCGTGCTCCGTTGGATTTGTACACACGTCGCACTCCGTTGGATTTGTACGCATGTCGTACTGCGCGCTCTGTTAAAATCGCACGTACATCGTATTGTAAACTTTGTGTTGAATTTTTTTCTACATCACGCCGCGATCTCCGTTTGAAATTTGTTCGCTTATTACGCAGCGTGTTCATTTCCAATTTATTCGTACACAATGTTGTGTGTTCTGAGTCCAAATAATAGACCTATTAGAAGTATTCCTTATGAGATAAATTGTGAGTGATAAACTAACTGAATGACTTATGTAGCGAAATTGCGGGAAGCTTGTTTTATTATATTGCTTGTTCACACTTAAGTTGTATTACGCTAAAATTATGCTTGAAATCCATTAGTTCCCACTCAAAAAGTCAATTAACTGCTATTTAGCGACCGAGCGTCGATGAATTCCCATTCTAAAACCAATGAAATGAATGACAATTTTACTATGATGCAGCTGAGTAAATAAAAAAATTTTGATCTGATGTCGATTTCTGTAAATTTGAGTGATTTTGAATGATTTTCCAGGAATTCTAACCAAAAAACGAATTTTTGCCAACTAAGCTATTTTAGTTGGCTTCAATTCGAATAAATGGAGTAGGACCAATTTTCGCGGGAATACTATGCCGTCGTGCCCACGAGATATGTCAACGTGGATAGTTGGATACTCGGGAACAGTTTGGATATTCGAAGATTCTTCTTTGTTTTATTCTTAATGGCATCAAGGGAAAGATGTGACAAAAAAAAGAAGCATGTTCGATGAAGTTTGAGGTTGAATGAGAAAAAAGTTTAGAAAACTTTTTCAAGAAATAATTTTAAAAACTATATCGTCGAACGAATTACTCAATGTGATACGGAAACGAATTTCAAATGGCTCATGCAGCGTAATGGAAGAAGGAATAAAATTACCGATTACATTAACCGTTCACATCTCTTCCATTGGGCCTTACGCGGTAGATCCGCTGATTGGCTTTTCGCAGCAGGCCAATCCGCGCAATGAATATTGTGGACCAGCTCAGGACCGTGCCAAGAGATGGTAGTTTTGGTGCCTCTCCGACTCGAAAACAAGAAAAGGCTGATAATTTTTGTTTCACATTTCGAACGTCCCCGCCTCAGAGTAGACGCGCCGCCGCGTAATAAATTTCGTTTTCTGGGATATTGACGTCGGCTTTCAGAGTTTGACAAACAGCATGGACAGAAAAAATGTAATAAACTCGCGATTTTTATCGTCTTTCATTGATTAAATGCAATTGGTTTAAATATCGAATCCTTTTTCTTTGTAAGTTAATAACTAAGTTTTTAAGTGCGCGAGTGAAAATTGCGATTTTTTTTTGCGAATGTGAATAAAGACTCTTAAAATATTCTATTTAAATTTTGTCGGAAATGTGTAATTTTTCAAATAAAATAAGCAACTATATGTCTCTGTCTGTATGACTATATGTCTCTCTATATATATTGTAACGAGGCGCGAGAGCGCACTCGAGATTCTTCGCACGAGAGTCCGGCGATAAATCGCCCAACGTCGCTACACCGTCACGCCGAGTCGTTAAATATATTGAGAGTACGATACTGCCGAGGGATTTGCTAAAATTCTGTTACAGGCAAAAAGTCGCGAAGATTCGGCAACGGCGATGGAGAGAGAGAGCGACCGACAACGGCGAGGCTCGAAGCCTCGTGCGAGCTAGGAGAGCGCTCCCCCTCCCTTCATAGGCTTGAAGCCGAAATCGTAGGGAAAATTGACAGGAGCGTAAAAGTACTGTATAAGATAGTGTGTGAGAGCGAGTGTACGAGCGTGAGCGCAGCGACGATAATAGAAAACATTAATCCGTGGAAGACGTACTACGACCCTCGACGGGATCGTGGAGGAATTGGACCGATTCCGATTGTACACGGGCTCGAGCCAGATCGTACGGCGTTACGAAGGAAGGATTTCATAAGGTAGGCGCACGTGGTGCCCGATTTCTTTGTGTAACGAAAGGAGACAGGGAAGCGGTGAACGAAGAGGCGAAATTCAAAGAAGCTGTCGCGAGAGAGGTAGAGCGAAAGATTGACCTCATATTGACAACACCGGACCTCCCACAAGTCGGACGAGCATCGCTGCACGCGGGGGAACGGGGGGGTGTGTACCTTGACGTGGGTCTTGGGCTCAGGAGTGTTCCGGAATTCGATGGGAGTGACCCTGGGGAACTGGATGGGTTCCTGCAGGCTTGTGAGGCAGTAAGGGGAATGACAAACCCCGTGGAACGGCCAATACTCCTTACTCTCGTGCGGAGTGGAGGGATCAAGGGTCGGGCGACCCCGGAGCTGAGACACAAGGACATCAAGACATTCGAGGATCTCAGGAGGGAGATGGAATCACTCTACGCGCAAAGGAAGCCACTATCCGCGTTGCAGTATGAATTCAGTCAGCTGCGGCAAGGGACGGACGAAGCAGTGTCAACTTATGCGTCGCGCGTCGAGAAGCTGACAGTGGAGATGGTGGAGAAGCTCTGCGAGGGCGAGGAACCGTGTCGTTCGCGTTACATCGAGAGGGCAACGAGAAAAAGCGCGCAGAGCGCGTTCGAGAACGGACTTAGCAGGGAAATACAGCTGATCGTGCGCTCACGGAATTACAGGGGTCTGCACGACTCCGTAGTTGGCGCTCTCGAGGTGGAAAGGATGATTGGGTCGGAGGGGAGCAAAGGAAGCTCCAACGGGGGCCAGCCCCAAGCATCTCCGGATGCGAGAGATCATTCTCCAAGAAAATGTTATACCTGCGGGGAGGCAGAGCACATCAGGCGTGAGTGTCCGAGGAAATCCGGGCGACTCAGTCTCCCTATGCCGGGATCGGCGTGGGAGGTGCATCAGGTGAAGTTGTCTTGCAATTACTGCGGGGGGCAGGGACACTTCTGGAAGGACTGCCGGCTGAGATTGCGGCATGTGGAGGAGAGGAAGTTATCGACGGGGGAACAGCAAGGGAACGGACAACCCCCGAAGACGGGGAAGACATGGAAGGAGTTTATGGATAAGCCGCACGCGGGAACGGCCGATGGAGGCGAGACGCGCGAGGTGGGCTTCGTTACAGCGACATAGAGCGGAGGCACCAGGAACCTCCAGAATGACACGTTAATGTTACGAATTTGTTAAATTTTCCGAAAAACATTTCTTTTGTCAAAGATCACGAACACGTTAGGTAGAATATCCGTGTGACGCGAAGTATTCGAATTTCGTTGAATATTTAAATTCAGTGGTATATCAGAGAGTTGTCGGGTACCGGGATTTCGTCAGTGGTTGAATTTTGGTGAATATGGAAATTTCCCATGAATCAGAAGACGTTAAATATTGTTTGGTTTTCTAGATGATGGGATTCTGTGGGGATATTTGAATTCCGGAAAACTGTTGAGTTGTGTTAACTTTCGAAAATCTAAATTTTGCGAGTGTTACGTCGCGAATCGTGAATTTACATGAGGAGCCGCCTCATCTCGGTCAATCAATTTAATGAATTTACTCGTTATCGAAGCAGCTACGATTCGCGGATGCCTCGTTTTGAGCCTAACCTCGCGGAAACTGCTCGGGAAGAGGCTAGAGCACATTCGCGTATTGAAATTTATGCAAGTTCACGCAACCTCACCGAGGGGGTGGGTGTCTTGACAATAGGGACAAAAATATTCCGTTGGCTCGATTGGACTTTCGGATTCGAGCTCAGGAATCGACGGAAGAGTTACACGACGGAAAAAGTTCAAAAATTGAATGTATAAAATGGTAGCAACTACCAAACAGACTATGAGACAAAACACGAGAAAGAACAAAACGATCAGAAGACTATTCATCTTTAAGCCGATTGTAATCTATTTATACTCGTCGGGGTCCCGAACGTGAAAGGGGTAGTTCGACGCGCGTTACGATATTCGGGACTACCGAGATCGATCTATTGTTCAACGTCCGCATGTGATATTCCGAAATCCGAATAAAAAGAATTACAACAATCGCGAAAAAACAAAAATTGAAAAACACGATGATAGCAATTATTTTGCTTGAATCCGGTGACTCGAACATTTTAATTAACACGCACAGAAAAATTAACTAAACACGGGAATAGCTCGATCACGATTAATTAAACTTTTCCCCGGGAAAAATTAATGGGATCGACGGCATAGCCCACAACGAGTTGGGCTGTCGATAGCTTGGACACTCGCGATAATCCGAATCGATTGGAGGGAACGCGTAACTCGACTAATGAATATAGAAAAAATTATACCGAACACGAGGGTGAAAAGGATAAAGAGATATCCGTACATGTCAAAATAGGATAGGGATCACTTGCACAAGGGAAGGAAATTGCAAATAAGGCGGAAAAACAAAATATTTGACTTACCGAAAAAGAAATAAGTATCCGGAGAATATAAAAACTGAAGAGGTTGCTGGTGTTGCGGCTGGTCGGTGGATCGCTGGTCGATACTACCCTCGGCGTGACGAGGAAATTTGCCGAGCGGTCGAAGGGTTTTTCAAATAATTATCGAAGAACACACAAACTTTCACAGTAGTTGGCTTTTTATTTAAAGCACAAACGCAAAACTCCAAAGCACAATACAATTTTCAAAGAACTAAACAAAAGTTCAACTTCACAAAAATAACTTTTTCGAAGACAAACTTTTTAAGGAAAATCAGAAAAACTGTCAAAGGTTCGTCGTCGATGAACTCCGGAGAGGTAATAACCCTGACCGGAAAAAATGTTGAGTACTGTGTGTATCCCCAGCACCGAGAGGGCTCCTTTTTATACCTTTGACTTAAGATGACACATGGGCCATGGGAGGGGGCAGCGTCTTAGTTTAGGCGCGATTTTCCCCGCCTCCCTCGTTCTCTCTATCGATCCATCGATTTTTCGTTACAATTTTTATTTAACGATCTCGGTGCGGATTTTTGGTTTGTTAGTTAATAATTTGCTTCCTGGATCAATACTAAGGTGTCTCGAATTTGAATGAACTCTCTAAGTGCAAATTTACGCAAATTAGAATTTTAATTAGTGAAAATATTCCCGGAAAAATAGTAATTAATTAACAAAACCAAAAATAATTATAAAAATAATCTTATCATTATTGTACTATATATTAACGTTCCCATTCTTGCATTTCCAACTAATTTTTCCACATAATTATTGATTCTTGATTGCTGTCGATCTTGACAGATCGATATATATATGAATTTAAATTTCGCATAAAAGAACAGAAAATTCACCGATTTCTTTCATAATTGATTTTGTTGATGTTTTTAAATCTTTCCTGATAATTTCCGAATTTAATTAATTAATTAATTAATTAATTTATACAAGCCTTTCCATTTGACAGAGAACTATCAAACTTCGAGCTATAGTTTTTCAACATTCATAACGTTTTAGTATTGTCTTTACTGATTTTATAATAATTTCCGGATTATTTAATAATTTTTAATTGTTCGAGCTTTGTTCTTTCTCTATCCCTACCCTAGCTGGGAGAGTATCTTCGTGCCTCTTGGTTTTTTTCGGCTTGCCTCCTATTGGTCTAGATAATTCATTTATTGCCATAGGGTGGGCCTTCCCGGTCGCCTCGGGCGTCAAGTGGGTGGCGGGTCCCTTTCCTACTCGCCTGGCGTGATCACGTGCGCAGTGCTGACCCGCGAGCTCAAGCCCAAGCCATCCGCTACCCCTCCAGGGGTGAGTCTTGGCGTTCCTTGTTCTCGGGGGCCACACGCACACGATCGCCTTTCTCTGTCTTTTCTCTTTTTCTTTACCACGAAGACTATGCTGATACAAAGGTTCCCTCCGTCGTTGCTGAATAGCAACCACGTGTACTCCTCTGTTCTTTTTCTCAGCGTAGCGATTTCGTCAGCCATGAATCGGCGACGCAATACGATCTCTCTCTGTTTCGACCCGGAGACCACTTGACTTTATTTATTCCAACTCAAATGTTTAGAAGAGTCTCTCCGAGCTAGTTTGGGTGAACATTTCCTGTGCAATGCGATATTGTTTTTGAACGCTAAAATTTTATCATCTCCTGTTTATCCTAACTGCTCAATGACTTCTTGGAGTTCAATGTTTAAAAGAAATCGAATCTTTCGAGGCGTGAAATCTTTTGGCTAGATGTTTAGTCTATGAGTAATACGAAGATAAATTTTTAAGGAACAATATGCCTTGCGATTCGAATTTTGAATTGTGATTTTTATGACGGGAAAAGACCAGAAGGGTTCTCGGATAATACCCAGGTAGTTCGCAGGTACCGGGCATTTTTGGCTATAAATCGCAAAAAATGGGAAATTACGCGGAAAAATATATAAAAAATATAATAAAAAATAATGTAAAGGATGACCTGACCCAAGATTTTCGTACATACGTGATTTTACGTTAATCAGTTAATTCGCGAGCTATCGGGAATCTCTTTAAACGGACGTTTTCGGGGCTGTAAGGGTTGTCCAGGAGGTGCTGCACTCGTCGGAGGAAGTCCGAAGTTTTTCGGCATCAATGGGCCTGAAGCATATAGTTGACCCGAGGCGTCGGTATCGTCGCTCGGGGTGTTGATTTTCTCGCTGCGAAGTCATCGGGCGCTCGTGTATATGAGCGTTGACGCCTCGTAGTATTGGTGGGCTCCGGCGGGCATAAGCGCGCTGAGCCTTAGCAACAGTCACATCCCTTGGTAGTCGGCTGGCCCCTTGTACGTGAGCCGGCACTTCTTGATAGTGTTGGTGCCTTTCTTCCTTTGCGTTACTGCCACGCGCTCGGTGTTCATGATCGAGCCGTGGTTTCTCGCTCTCAGATAAGGGTCTCTTGGAATGCTCGAGCAACTCGAGCGGGTGGATGTTGTTGATATTTCTCGGTCTTGTCGAACGATGACAGAATTATTTTAATGGCTTCGGTGGGGCGGGTCTCGAAGAATTTTAAACAATTCTCGATTTTCGAGTCTCCTTCGAAATTTCCCCCACCCACACAGCATTATGAGACATTTTTCCTCAGTCTTCTTTTTTCTCTCCGCGAGTGTGCAGCTGAGCTCCTTTCTCGGTTCGGTCGAGGAGCCGCGCGAAAATCCGTAAAGAGATCCCGAAAGTGCGTGACGTAACACGAGATGTATGAATTTTGCGAAATTGAGGGACGTGAAGACTGGGCATGGATTTATGTAAAATATTGTCAACTTTGTATATTCGGGTTTCGAAGAGATTTTGGATACGTCGGTTTGACTGCACGCCAGGAGACGAGCGAAAAGAAATTACCGAATTTCTTTTCTTTCAAGGGGGGAGGGATGTTGTACCCCGAGTACGCCGGTTGTTGTCGCAAGATGCATTGCGCAACAACCGAGGTATGCGAGCAGCGGGCGAGCCGAGCGCGAACACAATTACCGAAATCGAGCGCATCGCGGGCGATTGAGCAATCGACGCATCGAGCGATTGTCGATCGCGGATAAGTAGAGCAGCGCGTCAGCAATTTAAGTAGCGCGGAGCCTCCATATTCAGTGGACGTACGGAATCTGGAGCGACGGAAAATAAATAGTAAATAACGAAACGCGGAGTTTTATGAAATAATGTTTTGTCTTATAAATCATGCCGATGGTCTCGCTCGATATATAATGATACGCGAGCGAGCATTCGACAGTCTGGTTTGACTCGAGAAACTGTGCGTCTGGTCCCAGGGGTTCGGTATGGGAATTCAAAAGGTAACATAGAGTGTTCCGGGCAAGGGGACGTATTAAGTGGCACGGGCGGGTGAGGGTCGGACCTGGATCCCGAGTGCGGAAATAAGTGTTAAAGTTGATTTGTGAAGTAACTTTGTAAAGTCGTGTGGAAAAGAGGCAAATTGTCAAGTGAAATTGTTTATTACTCTGTTTTCTACTTCGTCAATAAATTGTTATTGCGCCTACGAGTTGTAGTCCTCGCTGGAGTTGTAACCTCTTACTGGTAACATCCCAAAATCTTCGGAGATAATATCACACCCGCCGAGCACGGACTGATCACCTGGGCTCCGGCGGTACAACAACGACTTAAAATGGAAGGAAAGGAAAATGCAGTGGCGGCTAAGGGAGATAGGGCATGAGGAAGGGAAGAAGGGGAACAGAGTAAGGGAAAGTTGTGAGAGTGTATGGAAAGTTGGAGGTCGACGGGAGAATATAGTGGTGGGATGAGAGGAAGGAGAAGCTAAGAAACTGGAGAGGAGAGGAGTGGGGAAAGGAGAATGAAAGGCAGCAGAGGAGGGGCGAGAGGGGGGCGGGAGAAAGGAACGAGGAACAGAATATGGGAAAAGAGGAGAGGAGGAGGGACGAGGCAAAAAACGAATAGGGAGGCAAAAGAGAGGACAAGAGGGGAGGGAAGGGGAGCGGAGGATAGCGTTTTGGAATGTGGCGGGACTGAAAAACAAAGACAGAGAATTCTGGAAGGAATTGGAGAAGTGGGAGGTGATAGTTACGACGGAAACGTGGGTAGAAGAAAGGGGATGGGATAGAACGAAGGAAAGGTTGCCAAAGGGATATAAGTGGACAGTACAAGCGGCAGAGAGAAAGAGCCGGAAAGGGAGAGCGATGGGGGGCATGGTCCCGGGAGTGAGAGACGAAATGGTCAGGGAGGAGCAAGGAGAGGAGGAGGGGGAGCAGAGGATAATAGTGTGGGAAGTAAAGGCAGGGGGAGAGAGATGGACAGTGACAGGAATCTACGTGAACGGGGGCATAGAAAGAAAAACGGAAAAACTAAGGGAATGAGTAGAGGGAGACAGAGTGAGCAAAAGAGACTAATAATAGGGGGGGATTTTAACGCGAGGACGGAGGAGTAGGGCGGGAGAGTGGGAGGAAGCGAGGAGGAGGAGGGGGGAAGGAAATCGAAGGATAAGAAAATAAACAGGGAGGGAAGAAAGTTGATAGAGATGTTGGAAGAGGTGGGTTGGGAGATAATGATTGGGAACGTAAAGGGGGACGAGGAGGGAGAGTTTACGTATATCGGGGGAAGGCGGGAGACGGTAACAGACTACGTGCTGGGGGATGAGGGAGTGAGAAAAGGGATTGAGAGGATGGTTGTGGAGGAAACGGTGGACTCGGACGACCAGCCGCTCGTGGTCACGATGAAGGAGGGAAAAAGGAAGAGAGGGAAAGAACGTGAAGGGGAGGAACATGGACGGAGAGAATAAAGGAAATGTATGCGAGGGAGATGGCGGGAGCCGGAGCGAGGAGGGGAGAGATACAAGAGGTGGTGGAGGGGGTGACGAAAAGTATCACGAGGGCGATAAAGAAATGCCAAAAGGAGGGGGGGAGGGTGGAAAGGAGAAGGAGAAGAACAGGATGGTGGGATGACGAGTGTAAGGAAAAGAAAGGGGAAGTAAGAAAGGCATTAAGGAAATAGAGAAAGGAAGGAGACACGAAGGAGGGGTACCGAGAAAGGAAACGAGAGTATAAGAAAATGTGCGGGAGGAAAAAAACAGCGGAGCAAGAAAGGATAATAAGAGAGGTGGCGGAAACGAGAACAGAAAATGAAGTGTGGGAGATTGTAAATAGAGGGAGAAAAAAGAGATAGCGGGTGAACGAGAGCATAGAAAAGGAGGAGTAGAAGGAATACTTTATAGGGCTGGTAGGGGAAGGGGAGAGAAGGGTGGTAAAAGGGATGGAAAAGGGGGGAAGGGAGGGGAAGAGGAGTTAAGTAGGGAGGAGGTGAATAGAGCAATACGGAGGTTAAAGGAAGGGAAAGCGTGCGGGGGGGATGGGATACCGAATGAGGCGTGGAAGTTCGGGGGAGAAGAAAGGCAGGAAATGGCGTGGGAGATATGAAGGAGGGTGTGGAGGGGAGAGGGGTGGCCGAAGAGTTGGAGGGAGGGCATAATATCGCCAATAGTGAAGAAGGGGGAGGGGGAGATGGTGGAGGACTATAGGGGGGTGACGCTGATGCCGACATTGTACAAGGTGTACGCGGCGGTATTGGCGAAAAGGCTGGAGAAGGAGGTGGTGGAAAAGGGGATGATTCCGGAGAATCAAACAGGGTTCAGGAAGAGGAGGGGAACGGTCGACAACATTTTTGTGTTGAACTATGTGGTAGGGCGACAGGTGAGAAGGGAAAAGGGAAAATTGGTTGCCCTGTTCGTTGATCTAAAGGCAGCTTTCGATTCAGTGGACAGGGGGGTACTAGCGGAGGCGATGGAAAAGAGAGGGGCAAGAAAGGGGTTGAGGGAGAGGGTGGAAAAGATATACAGGGAAACAATGAGCAGGGTGAAAGCGGGCGGAGAATTGGGAGAGGTGTTTCGGACGGCGAAAGGGGTAAGGCAAGGGTGCCCGCTGAGCCCGATTATTTTCAATCTGGTGACGGCGGACATGGAGGAGGAACTGAGTAGGGCAGGGTATGGGGGGGTGAAGCTGGCGGGAAGGAAGGTGTACAGCCTGGCGTACGCGAATGATGTAGTGATGATGGCGGAGACGGAGGAGGAAATGAAGGAAGCGATCAGGGTACTGGAAGGGTATTTTGAAAGGAAAAAGCTAGAGGTAAACGTAGGGAAGACGAAGGTGATAGGTTTAGAAAAGGGGGGGGGGGGAAGCAAGGGGGTGAAATGGAAATGGAAAGGGAAAGAGATAGAAGAGGTGAAGGAATTTAAATATTTGGGGTACGTGTTCGAAAAAAAGGGGGGCAAGATGGGCAAATAAAGGACAGAGTGAAGAAGGCCGGAATGGTAATGAAACAGGTGTGGGGGATCGGAAAGAGGAAATTTGGGAAAAACTGGGGTAGGAGAATGTGGCTGTTCGACACGTTGGTGTGGACGGTGATGGGGTACGGGGTCGAAATATGGGGGTGGGAGGAGAGGGGGAAGGTGGAGACGACGCAGGAGAGGTATATGAGATGGGTGCTAGGATTAGACTGGAGGACACCGGGTTATATGGTAAGGGAGGAAGCAAAGAGGGAGAAGATAAGAACGAGGGCGAGGAGGAGAGCGAGGGCGTACGAGGAAAAACTAGAGAAAGGGTTGGGGAGTGGATTAGCGAGTGTTTGGAGGAGATCAAAAGGAGGGCGAGAAGGGGGGGCGTGAAGTTGTCGAAATGGGAAGAGGGGAGAAAGGCGGCAAGAGGGACGGAGGAGGGGGGAGAGGGGGGTACGAAAGAAAGGAAAAGGAGGACGTAAAGGAGCAAGAAAGGGAGAGGGCGGAGGAGATGGTCAGTTCAAGATACAATAGGTGGTATAGAGAGGTGAGGGTGGAGGGAATTCCGAAGTATTTGGGGGAGGGGTGGGTGGAGGAGAGGTACGTGAGGATAGCGAGGTATAGGTTAGGAAACGAGATGAGGGAAGGGAGATATTGGGAGGGAGAAGAGGAGAGGGTAAGCAGGATGTGTGGGGAAGACAAGGAGTCGTGGGAGCACGTTCTGGTGAGGTGCAGAGCAGGGGGAGCGGAGCAGGGAGAGGGAGGAATAGGAGAAAGAGTGAGGAAGATATTAGATGAGGGGGGAGAGATGGATGAAGAACATAGACAGAGAGAGGAGGGACACGGAAGGGGCCGGAGAGGGGCAGGAGGGGGAGTGAATGAGAGAAGGAAAGAGAGAAAAGTGCGCAAAGGAAACGGAAGTCGAGGAAGGTGCTGTGGGCACTGAGAGGTGACACAGGACCGGCCGACGTAGGTAGGAGAGAGGATTAGGAGGAGAAGGGGAGGAAATCGGAGGAGGGAAAGGGGGGTGAGAAAAGAGCGGCGAATAAGAGGGAAAGGAGAAAGGTGAGCGAGGTGAGTCGTGGCGTGCGAGGCGAGAGAAGCGTGCGAGGCGTGCGAGGTGTGCGAGGCGAGAGCAGCGAGCGAGAAGAGAGAAGCGAGCGAGGCGAGAGAGGATAGAGAAGCGAGCGTGGCGGGCGAGGCGTGCGAGGCGAGAGCGGCGAGCGAGACGAGAGAGAGTAGGATAAGAGTAGATTTAAGGAAAAAGGTGTGAAATGTAAGAGAATGGGACATGGAAGGATGAGTACGAGAGAGAGAGAGAAAGCGAGGAGAAGGAAAAGGAGAATTGTAAGGAAGGAGGGAGATGAGAGAGATGTCTTCATTTAGCTTCATAGCTACTTTTTTCTTAGTACACGACGTTTCTTAGTACTTACTTATTGCTACCTTACTCCTAGTTCTTACTTGCCTATCATACTTCTTCAACATTTACCTCTTTTATTTCTTTACACACAAGTCTTTTAAATTCTACTAGGCTTTTCGCTGCTTTCGTTGTTCCTCTTAGATTATTGTACATTTTGAATCCGATGTACGTCAGACTTTTTTGCCCTTCGCTGGTTCTGCTGAATTTTATATCGATGTTATCTTTTCTTCTTGTGTTATACTTATGTCTTTCTTTTACAAATTCCACTTTTTCGCTCAAGTATTTCGGCATCATTCCATTTAACATTTTATATACTGAGAGGAGATCGACCTCGTTCTCCGTCTCAACGTTGAGACGGAGAACGAGGTCGATCTCCGCCTCAATTTCATCAGAAATTCATCGTCGACAATTTTCTCTCGATAAAATTTGAATTTTGTCGCATTTTCCTATCTTTTGTATTTTCCGCGATTCAAATATTCACGCGCGTGAAAATCGACCCGGTATTGATTTTCACGCAGAGCGGCGCGCAGGTACTGCCGCAGTGGCTCCGATTGGCCGCGAAAATTTTCTTGAGCGCTGACTGGCCGAAGGGAAAAAGACCGCAATGCGACATTTTTCGGCCAATCAGCCAGGGGCCGGTTTTTGTATAAAAGGGCGTGCAGAACCCAGAAAAATCAGCAGTCGGCTGAAGGAGCTCCAGAAAGGTACTTCTTTAGTTCAATTTGTTCAACTAAGCCTAGGGGCTAGGACAACTCGGTGTCAGACACCGGTTATCGTAGTTCTCTGGAGGATTGTAGGTTAGTTTACCCGGCGGAGGTGAGCTTGCACCCCGGGAGATTTGATCGCGGCCCCGCTTTTAAAATCTCTCCGGGCGAATACCGAGCCTCTCGCAGAGGGCCCTGAGGAGGTTAACCACGCACGGGGTAGCGGTTCGAGCTCGTTTCCGAGCTCGATCCCGATCCTCCTCTACGGGCACCTTCCTCACGGCAGATGCTAAATGCAAATTAGAGAATTCTTTAGATTTTAAGGTTAGCTTAAGCCAGCGGGGAATCTAACCTCGAAATTTCGTTTCGAGACATAACCTCGAAAATTTCTTTCGCGACATAACCTCAACATTTTTCGAGGAACACGCGACACCGTGCCGAGAAGGACGACTCGGACGGTAAAACAGCTCGGTCGGTAAATTGTTTCGATCGGTAAATTGAGAAAAACAATTCATTGCATCGAATTTTTGTTTCTCTCGCGTTTCGAGTATCATCATTCGCGTATTTTTTGAGTTTCTCATATAACCCGCAACGACAATCGGAAAGGGGCCGCAAAATTGACTCGGTCGGTAATTCAAAAACAGAAGTTTATTTAAATCTCGTTTAATTTCGCGTTTGAGTTTCATTCTTGACGAACGTCGAACAATTCATCGGTAAAATCATTTCTTTTACGAATCACTGACTCTCGGTCGGTAAAACAGATCATAATTTTTCCTTTTTTTTTTAAATGAGATTTTAAATTGAATTTTGAGTTTGGCAACGCAATCGCGATCATAATTCGAAACATTTGGCGTTTTCATCGTTTTTCACGATTAATTAACTCATTAATTAACAATTAACAATTAATCATTTTCTTTTGACGAACAACTCGAGTGTGTTTCGTCACGCGATTTTAATACAGGAATCATCGGAAGGAGCAAACTTGGATACGAAATAATTGTGATATTGTATTTCGTTTTATTTATGTGTTTTTGAATAAATAACCATTCATTTCACCGAATTTGACCACATCTAACGATTTTTTGCTCGCTCCGAATCCCTAACGATCGCGAAGTAGCCGACAGACGCGTCGGTGAAAGAGTCGGCCGTTACAACTGGCGCCCAACGTGGGGCGAGCGAAAGGGTCAATTCGGTGATACTGACCGCGAGAAAAAACCGAAACCATAAAATCGCGATAAAATTAGTATACGCGCGAGTAAATTAAAATTAAAAATGGCGGACAAGCCGAAGATCGCGAAGAAAGCGGTAGAAGATTTACCAAAGGAGAAAAAGGGAAAGGAGGATATGCCGACGGAAAAATCAACATCGGAGATAGAGGGCGCTCAGGCGCTGGACATTCAAGAGACGCCCCAGGAAATGGACGGGCAGGATGAAAGCGGGATAGAGAACCCGACACAGCTTGGAGATTCAGGGCTCGGAGAGGCGTCGTCAGCATTGCCGCACGACCTCGACTTGACCACAACAATTTCATTCCCTGCCCTTCAACAACTTTTTGACCCGCAACGTGGGAATTTCGGTCCAATCCGAACGGAAAAGAGCAAAGGTGCGAAACCGAAGGAGATTCCACCGAAGCCAAGAGTCCGGGAATCGACTTCGCTGAGCGACATCATGAGGGGGCTCAACAACGTCAACAACCGACTCGATTCGATGGACACGAATCAACAGCAGTATAGGCGGGATTTCGGAGAATTCAAGGCCGACATCCGACAGACCTTTGATGAGCTGCGTCAATAAATGACGCAACAGATGCGAGCGGAGATCCACTAGCTGGATACAAAATACAGCGATCATTTCACGGCGCTGCAGACGGCAGTAGTCACCGAGAATTATAATCTTACGGAGACGATAAAAAAGGTAGCCAAAGAGGGTCAGGTGCGATCACACGAGATTGCCTCAAGGATAGCAGCGTGTGCGGTCGCAATGGCGCAACAGAGGCTTCACCTGTTCGAAATGGACAAAAGGATTAGGAGAATAGAGGAACAGGGTCCAGAAATGATCATGGACAGTACACGCTTTCCGGAAATGAGGAAACAGCAGCAGCAGCAGACGGTGCAGACACAGCAAGAGATGGCTCCTCAACATGGACTACAGGATGAGGAAACATTGAATACGCAACAGGAGCCACCGCGTGTCAACAAAATAAAACTGCTTCCACCAAAATTCGACGCATCGGGACGACTTAGGCCAATGAAATTCATACGTGAGTTAAGGCAGTACTGCGAGGCGACGAGGCCTAACCCAGCGGAGTTCCATTACTTAATGGCGCAGTGCTTTGAAAAGGCAGCAAAGGAATGGTGGATGCTCGTCGAGGAGGAGATCGACGACTTCAGCGAACTGGAGCGACGTTTCCAAGCGAGGTACTGGAGCGAGGAGATCCAGTTCAAGGCTAGGAAAATACTGGAGTTCGGCTTTTTCAATGAAGGAAGGCAGAACACTCGAGCGGAATACGCTACCACAATCTTCTGCACGGCGAGGGATTTAACACCGACTCCAAGCGACAGAGTGATTATTAATGCGCTTTCAAGACATTTTTCCGAGGAGATTCGAGCGACAATTATCGCAAGAAGGATCGAATCATTGGAGAAGCTTATTCTCCTCCTCGAGAAATTTGATCAGGCCGGACCGGTCAATTCTCGAAGACCTAACGCTCCCAGGAATGAGGCACCGGGAAACAGCGCAAATAAACAAAACAAGCCGTGGGATACAAACACGGCGCAACAAACAAACAGGCCGAGCAATCAAAACGGCCAAAAACAGCAGCAACCGCAGCATCAGCAGCAACAGCAGCAACAAAACCGATCGACACCGATCAACAAAAATCAGACGGTACAGGCAATCCAGGTGGAGAAACTGAAGGAGCCTGTACCCTCGACATCGAAACAGGGAAACTAGGAGAAGTTGCATCCTCGTCCAATAAAGACGGAACATCGGATGCAACAAGAAAACGAAGAAGTAGGAAGAGAAGGAAAAGGATAGAAACCATCAATACACTTTTCACCGACATGCGGGAATATTTACTGGGCGAGGAGATCAATGGAGAGGAAGTTCAACTCACGGAATGTCCGGAGATTGACACGGAAGTTGAAGGGATTGATACGACAGCATTGACGGATCTTGGAAGCAAGATAACAGCGATTTCGGAGGAATTTTATTTGCGTAATATGGACAAGCTTCAGCGCTGTCCAACGTTGCCGGTCACAGGAATCTGTGTGAGAGGGGCTCTTCGAGGTAGACCTACGAGGGTAAAAAAACAACTGATGGCTACAACGAAGATTGGATCGTTGCTAGTACAAGTTAGGTATTTGATCATTCCGGGTCTCATTAGGGATAGTATTCTCGGGGTGGATTGCTTGACGGCACTTAAAAGTGAGATTGATCTCGATACGGGAATAATAAAAATCCAAAGTGGTGGACAATCTACGGTCGTACTAGTTAAGTCTGTTGAACCGAGAAAGGCAACGACTGATCAACCCGAGATGTCTAAAAATAAAACCACGGAGGATAATACCCCGAGCGACACACTGCCGCAAACAATCCCGAAACAAACTCGGGATCCTAATGAGTCTTTGAGGGAGATTTCAAGTTTGAGAAAAGAAGAGGAGGAAGAGATAACGAAGGAGGAAATTGAAGAAAAAATAGAAGAAGCCACCGAACTCTCGCCAGAACAAAAGGACCAATAACGAGATATTTTATGGAAGTACCGTCTAGTTTTTCGCAAGACTCCGGGAAAAATAAATGTCTACGAACATGAGCTACAGGTGACAAGTGATAAACCACTCATGGGCTACGCGTATGAAATTCCTTTCAAACATTTGGAGAAAGTAGATGCTGAAATAGAAAAACTGCTGAAGTACGATATAATTCAGCGATCAACGAGCCCGTGGATAAATCCGATGACGGTGGTGGCGAAGAAGGATGGAACCGTTCGTTTATGTTTGGACGCTAGGAAATTAAATCAACAATTAATCAACGATAACGAATGCACGCCGCATATCGAGGAGATTTTTCAACGATGCCATTCGGTTAAAGTAATGAGCAGTTTGGATTTGACCAGCAGCTTCTGGCAAATTCCACTGCATCCAAATTCGCACAAGTACACGGCGTTTAGACATCGCGGGAGGATTTACGAATTCAAGGTTACACCGTTTGGTTTGAAAACTAGCACTGCGAGTTTATTGAGAGCTTTCGACATTGTATTGGCCAACCTCGGGGAACACGTGATCAACTCCGTGGATGATTTGCTGTGTATCTCCGGCTCATTCGAAGAACACATACAACATTTAACCGAATTATTTCAACGACTCGAGGAGCACGGGATGACTCTCAAGCTTAAGAAGGCGAAGTTTTTCAGAAAGGAGGTGGATTTTCTAGGCCACGTTCTAACGACGACGGGGATAAGGCCACAAACAGAGAAAATACAAGCAATACAGGAGTTTCCAGCGCCGAAAAATATCAAACAGCTTCGCGGATTTTTGGGACTCGTGAACTATTACACGAAGTTCACGAATAGACATGCGCACGAATCAGTGACTCTGCTTGAACTTTTAAGGAAAGGAGTAAAATGGCGATGGAAAAAAGAGGAAGAACGCGCTTTCCATCGAATAAAAAACTTATTTATCCAAAATGTTTTATTGAGGCATCCGGATCCATCGAGGGAGTACATTCTACAAACGGACGCAAGCGATTACGCGCTCGGAGCAACATTAGGTCAGAAGGACGAAAATGGCGAATTAGGAGTTGTCGTTTTTGCTAGTAGAACGTTAAAAGGACCGGAATTAACATACACGACGACGGAAAAGGAGCTTCTGGCGATTGTATGGGCCTTGAAAAAATTTAGGACCTATTTAATGGGGGCGCGAATACGAGCGATTACAGATCACAAAGCGGTGATTTTCCTTAAAAATTGCAAGCTATTAAGCGATAGGTTGACGCGATGGATACTCGCGATACAAGACTACAATATCGAGTTCGAACATTGCCCGGGGGTCCGAAATGTCGTAGCAGATGTATTGAGTAGGATGAATGACTCGGGAAAGGACATCAAGAAACCAAGCGGGCGGGAAATTATCATTAACACGCTGTTAATGCAACGACCGTCGAGGGAACTTAAAGAGCGCATACGCAACATCGCTGAGGAACAGAAAAACGACGGAAATTTAAACACTCTCCGCGAGAAGTACGCGGTGAATAACGAGGATTCAAAATATCGCGTCGAACAGGATATTTTGATAAACAAAAAACAAAAAATCGTTTTACCAACCGCGTTGTTGAAACAATTGACGGTTGAAACACACGAGATCTACGGTCATATCGGATCGAGAAAGGTGTGGAAAATAATCAGCGAGGACTTTGCACACCCACACATGCAACGCCATATCCGGCAAGTGTTGGCTAAGTGCGATTCTTGTCAGCGCAATAAGGTGCCAAATCAGCACTCTTATTCGGCGCAACAGAATATCGTTCCTGAGGGACCGGGAGACCTCGTCTCAATTGATTATTACGGTCCATTACCATCGGCTCAATCGGGTATGAAGTACATTTTAGTGACAATTGATGCTTTCAGCAAATTCGTCAAACTCTACCCATTGAAAGCCGCCACCGCTCCGGCGACCATTGACCGTATCTTTAATCATTACATTCCTAATTACGGAAAACCGAGAAAACTACAGTTCGACCACGGAACACAGTTCACGTCGAGAAAATGGTTAGATAAGTTAGCTAGTGAGGGAATTCAACCGGTGTTTTCATCAATCCGACACCCGCAAGGTAACATCGTAGAGAGGGTTAACCGAGAGTTAGGACGATTCTTTCGTACGATATTAGCTGACAAAGAAACACACTCGAGTTGGCTAAAATGGGTGGCTGCTATAGAGGATTGTATGAACGAGACTCATCATGTGACTACCGAATTCACCCCAATCGAACTACAACTTAATCAAAAGCCAAAGCGAATATGGAGGGAATGGATCCAAACTGGGAACCAGGGACAAGAACCTTTGGAACAGAGGTTGCATTTGGCACGAAAGCGCATCCAAAGGAAAGGAAGGCAGCGTGCCATGCGATTTGACAATAAACATAAATTGATTGAATTTAGGGTCGGGGAACAGGTGCTTGCAAAAGCTTGCAATGTTAGCGACCCCGCAAATAAGCGAATTGCTAAATTCTTTTCAATTTATGAGGGACCCTACCGAATCAAAAAGAAGATCGCCGAATCAACGTACATCTTGGACAATCATGCCAACAGCTTAGAAAGGGGGATGTATCACGCTTCAAATCTGAAGAGATACCAGCGATAGGAGATCCATGGAAAAATTGAGATTTGAAGGGCAAAAATTAATTAGATTTGTTTTCGTGTTCTTTGCCTGCGTTCTGTCCACAGCTTAAAATATGTCAAGAATCTCAACCGAGACGCAGACGGAAAGGGGGTTCGGGGTCCTCCACTTCTCCGGGGGAACACCTCTTCCCGGAGGGTGGGAGTATTTCCCGACCCCCACCGTTTACAAAATTCTCAAGGCGAGGCCCTGGAAGGGGGTGGAGAGAGGAGCAATGAAAAGAGGAAGAGTTGTCCAGACGCTGGGAAAGAAAAAAGAAAAGGGCGTCCAGACAAAAGCAGCAACAGAGGAGGAGAAGAAAGGATGGGACGAGGAAAGAAGAACAGCAGAGAAAGAAGAAGAAAAAAGAAAACGCGAGAAAGAAAGAAAGAAGGAGTGGGCGATTAGGAGTAGGATGAGGATGAGAAGGGAAAGGAAGGATATGAAGGATATTTGAGGAATTAAGGGAAGCGGAGGAAATACTACAAAAATGGTGTTGGGATAAGGTCGCGGAATTTGACAAGGACGAGGAGGAGGATCGAAGGGAAATTGGGGAGCTTTTCAAAAGCCTGATGCCTCCGAGGCCTCTATCTCCGCTTCCCGAGGACCCAAAAGTTAGCGAGGAGAAGGGACTGCTGGAGGAATTAATCAGCGAAATCCGTGGGGAGAAAAAATCCCCAAGTACTCCAGCAGTCCCCTCTCGAAAACTCCCAAGAGTTGTAAAGGTGGAAATTTTTAAGAAACCTAGTGTAGAGTGGAGGAAGGCGAGAGACGCGATATATAGCCGCCCTCCCCAATAAACATTGTCAAGTTCGTTCATTACTATCATATTATTTTTCCCTAAATTATAAAGCGAACAGGTCAACGAATCAGCATTCCGGGAAGATCCAAATCAACTTCAGAGAAGCCGCGTTGGATCTGGAGGGGCGTTGAGACGGAGAACGAGGTCGATCTCCGCCTCAATTTCATCAGAAATTCATCGTCGACAATTTTCTCTCGATAAAATTTGAATTTTGTCGCATTTTCCTATCTTTTGTATTTTCCGCGATTCAAATATTCGCGCGCGTGAAAATCGACCCGTTTATTGATTTTCACGCAGAGCGGCGCGCAGGTACTGCCGCAGTGGCTCCGATTGGCCGCGAAAATTTTCTTGAGCGCTGACTGGCCGAAGGGAAAAATACCGCAATGCGGCATTTTTCGGCCAATCAGCCAGGGGCCGGTTTTTGTATAAAAGGGCGTGCAGAACCCAGAAAAATCAGCAGTCGGCTGAAGGAGCTCCAGAAAGGTACTTCTTTAGTTCAATTTGTTCAACTAAGCCCAGGGGCGTAGTTCTCTGGAGGATTGTAGGTTAGTTTACCCGGCGGAGGTGAGCTTGCACCCCGGGAGATTTGATCGCGGCCCCGCTTTTAAAATCTCACCGGGCGAATACCGAGCCTCTCGCAGAGGGCCCTCAGGAGGTTAACCACGCACGGGGTAGCGGTTCGAGCTCGTTTCCGAGCTCGATCCCCGATCCTCCTCTACGGGCACCTTCCTCACGGCAGATGCTAAATGCAAATTAGAAAATTCTTTAGATTTTAAGGTTAGTTTAAGCCAGCGGGGAATCTAACCTCAAAATTTCGTTTCGAGACATAACCTCGAAAATTTCATTCGCGACATAACCTCAACATTTTTCGAGGAACACGCGACACCGTGCCGAGAAGGACGACTCGGACGGTAAAACAGCTCGGTCGGTAAATTGAGAAAAAAAATTCATTGCATCGAATTTTTGTTTCTCTCGCGTTTCGAGTATCATCATTCGCGTATTTTTTGAGTTTCTCATATAACCCGCAACGACAATCGGAAAGGGGCCGCAAAATTGACTCGGTCGGTAATTCAAAAACAGAAGTTTATTTAAATCTCGTTTAATTTCGCGTTTGAGTTTCATTCTTGACGAACGTCGAACAATTCATCGGTAAAATCTTTTCTTTTACGAATCACTGACTCTCGGTCGGTAAAACAGATCGTAATTTTTCCTTTTTTTTTTAAATGAGATTTTGAATTGAATTTTGAGTTTGGCAACGCAATCGCGATCATAATTCGAAACATTTGGCGTTTTCATCGTTTTTCACGATTAATTAACTCATTAATTAACAATTAACAATTAATCATTTTCTTTTGACGAACAACTCGAGTGTGTTTCGTCACGCGATTTTAATACAGGAATCATCGGAAGGAGCAAACTTGGATACGAAATAATTGTGATATTGTATTTCGTTTTATTTATGTGTTTTTGAATAAATAACCATTCATTTCACCGAATTTGACCACATCTAACGATTTTTTGCTCACCCCGAATCCCTAACGATCGCGAAGTAGCCGACAGACGCGTCGGTGAAAGAGTCGACCGTTACAATACGAACAGACACACATTGTACCTCATTCTTTGCCGTATGCTCATGAAGTGTAGTGCTTCCAGCATATCCGTAATTCTAGTACGTCTATTGCACTTTAATATCGCTCGCATCGCTCTGTTTTGGGTTTTTTGCAATCTGTCCATCCAGTATTTGTTTATGTTTAATAATAACGTGTTACAATATTCGAAGTGCGGAGCTACGATACTTTTATAAATTGTGACTAGTGAAGTTGAGCTTACATACCTGCTTATTCTGCACATGAAATTTGCTTTTTGCGCTACTTTTTTTGTAATAAACGCCGCTAAGTTGTTGAAGTTCATATTCTCATCTATGATTATACCTAAATATTTAATTTCTTTAACTTCCTCTATTTTGTTTCCTGCCACTTTAATATCACAGCTGTTTTCTCTGTATCGCTTTCTTTCATCTCTTATCACCATAAATTTAGTAACTCGATTCAGTCTCAGTGTACTCTGTTTTAGCCACTTTGCTACGTTTTCCAAGTCATAGTTTAGCTTATGTTCTATTTGTGTGGTATCCGTGTCATTTATGTAAATAATTGTATCATCTGCAAAACACTTACACGAACGAAATTTCAGCTGTTTTATTATATCATTTATATTTTGTAACGATGTAGCATCGCTACAAGTTCGCCCGAATTCTCGACTCGAGCCCACCACTCACTACGCAGGGAAATTTAGCTATGTAAAGTAACGCCCCCCCCCCCCCCCCCCCCCCCCCACACACACCCCCGCGCACGACAGCCAAAGTATCGCTGTGAAGAACGTCGCCGAACACGGCGAGAGAGCGAGCGAAACGCGTGAGGGAGAGAAAGAGCGCGTCGACGGAGGGGAGAGCCTTCCCTCGCTGCCACCGCTGCCTCGCCCAAGTCGCGCACGATCTTTTCACCGAACAAGACACTTGCCTTATCAACTGAAAAAAAAATGCCTGATAGTGAAAATGACGGTGCTGGCAAGGCTCCCAAGGCTGGCAAGGGAAAATCGAGAACCAAGAGGGCCGGCCTCACATTCCCGGTCGGCAGAGTGCACCGAATTCTACGCGAGGGAAACTACGCCGAACGAATCGGTGCAGAAGCCCCCGTGTTCCTAACAGCGGTTTTAGAATACCTTGCGGCCGAACTCCTCGAGTTGTCCGGCTTAGCTGCACGCGATTTTAACAAAAAACGAATAATTCCCCGTCTTATTCAGCTGGCAATCCGCAATGACGGGGAGTTGGACAAACTCCTCGGCGACGTTACGATTGCGCAAGGTGGCGTCATGCCAAACATTCACCCTGCGCTCTTCCCAAAGAAGAAGCCCGAGACCACCGGGTCCAGGTAGAACGCGAAAGATTTGAAGAGAAAGGAGGAGGAGGGGGAGGAGAAAGGAAATATGTGATCGATTTCCATTTTTAATATAGTTTTGTGATATAGTTTATTCCGGTTTCCCCCTTTGTTATTATTTTCTTTCGTATTTTCATTAATTAGTCACCCGCATTTATTTCTTTTTTTTTCAATTATATCCGATTACCTTTTTCTCGATTATTATTATTATTTTTCTTGCGTTATTGTTATTATTATTTATCCCCTTTTTTGAGTTGTACTATTTCGCTTGGTTTCTTTTCTTAATTATTATATTGCTGAGTTTTCGTTATAACATCTTCTGCTTTTATTTCTTTCTTTTGTTGCAACCGATTTTTCCGAACAATCCCCTCCTCCCCCCCAGGACTCGTCTGAAGAAATTGAAGAATCATTACAGCTCGTTGGAGCCGTCACAAAATGGCGCCCAACGTGGGGCCCGATAATTAGAGAAGGGGAACAAAGAAAAAATTCGCGAAATAAATTATTTCGATTTTTCCTTGTTTTGCGTCGTTTGGTTCCCCCTCTCTAGGGTAAGAGCTCACTTCGGCTATCCCTGAGTTCCCCAGTTCGAAGAGTTTCGGAAAAAAAAAAAAAATTTCTTTGTTTCATTTTGATCTTTCTTTGCTTTGTCGACAATAACCCCGCTTCCCTCTTTCCCCCCTGCCCCTCTCACACTACTGAAATAAGGCTGCCACCCCCGTGTAACGCTTTATTCCCAAAAATTTTTGTTTGAATTTGTTATCTCTTTTTTTTGCGATATCGTCAACTTTAAGTTAAACAATTTATTTCGGTTTTGTTTTGCTTTTTTTGATATCACTGCGCCGAATTATTTCAAATAATTGCGGCTGCATTTACTGCGTGCGTACCGACTTTTTACTCGATGCCCCCCCGTTTCCCCCTTTTATTGTTGCTGTTTTCTCTTTTGTTTTTTTTTATTATTTACCAAACATTCGCATTTAAATTCAACTTCCCCCACAACCCCCCCGAATATTGAGTCCACCAATAACCTTCCACCCTCGTTGATTGACCCCAATAGAAAAAAAAAAAAAAAAAGAAAAAAAAAAAAAAAAAAAATTGAACATTTGCCCAATTGCCCCGAGTATATTGCAATTCGTACCCACCCCCAATATTTTGTAATACCCCCATCCCTCTTTTTTACGCGCGATAAACTCGCTGCACAATGGACCCCGAAGGCAACACCCCCCTACTCCCGGCCGCAACCGCCGGAGATACGAAACCCACGATTACCGAACCCGTAAATGCCCTGAGCACACCCCCCGCCGGAGGTACCCCCATCGCCTCCCGCATCTCCGACACGTCCCGCCGAACAGACCCCGCGACGCACACAGATCGACCCCTGACCCAACCCCCTGGCCCCTCGGCTGACGATGACCGACGGGAGTACGAGAGGGAATACGCGCGGTTATACGCCGATTTCTACCGCATCACGGACACGACGCTGCTGGCACGCCTATGCACCCGCGCTAGAATTTCCAACGCGGGTGACCACGAGCAGCTGGTCGATCGCTACTGCCGCCACACACTGCGACAACGTTTGTCCCCCGCGGTAATTCCCTGGACCGTCGAAGACGAAAACCCATCCCTAGGGGCGGGCATACCTGCAGATCGAGCCCTGACAGATCTCGAAAGAAGCGGCTACGATCTAATGGACAGGGTGACCGCCGACCCTGACCCCCAACCCCAACTCCCCACCGGACAGTCCCTGGGCCCGTATCAAGACCCCCTGAGCATGCGGTTCGATCCCGCATACCAGAATGTGCAGAATTCCACGCACATTATCGAGCAATCGGATCAGTGTACCCCCCAAGACCAAGTTCGAGGCCCAGCGGTGACTTTCGCAACCCACACACACCCTTTAGACCTGCTAACCCACCCCCCAGTCGCACCCTGTTGCCCCCTAGACCACCACCCCCGTCGACGAATAGCTATCGCTCTCCCCCCAGGTCCCACTCATACGTACAGTCCGAGTACCCTCCGCGCGATCAAGCCTATTCGTACCACCCCCCACAAACCGTGACGACCCATCCCCCTCCCCCCATGTATCACTCCTATGTCCACCCCGAGTACCTCCCACCCGAACAACCCCGCTTGCAAAGTACCGCACACCCCACAGCCGTACACACTACCCACCCGACAATTTACACCCCCCCATCCACCCGCGATACCACACGCCATTGGCACGTGCGTCAGGCCGATTCCTTTCGGCAACATGGCCCGAAGTTCTCGGGACGCAAAGGAGAGGACGCCGAGGAATACCTCTGGACTCTCTACGACTACGGTGGGAGGCGAGGGTACTCTGAGGAGGATGTTTTGCGGCTTCTTCCCGAGGGACTCTCGGGCAATGCCACCCGATGGTTCCGCCACGAGAGGGACTCCCGGAGGACCCTTTCGGACTTCGTTCGACATTTCCGAGTACATTTTGCGCCCCCGAAACTGCCGGTCGCTTAAGGAAAGAGGTAAATCAGCGAACTCAAGGACCCACGGAGTCGTGCGCTGATTACCTCATGAATATGCGCACGTATTTCAATCGCATCATCCCCCCCCATGCCCCTGGAAGACCAACTCGACTTGTGCTTCGAGAATCTTCACCCCGACATGTCAATCCACCTCCGTCGTTCAGACATCCGCGACTTCACGGACTTCGTTTTGGAAGGACGGCGAGTCGAGGAGGAACGGGAAAGACGACAAAGCTACCGTCCACCTCCCCCCGCAAGTCAAAGCATTCTCCCCAGCGCCGCATACACGCCGACTGCCCCCAAACCGCTTAAGGGCAAAGTCGCCGCTCTCGCCCAAGCCTCGCAAAACCCTCCAGCACCCTGCCCCACCTCCGTGACGTACGCCACCCCGCCACCCATCCCCAACACGATGGCCGTTCCCGTGCCCCCGACATACGCTTACGTAGCCAGCCCCGAACCCCCCGTATCAGTCCCCATCGCTAATGGCCCTCCAAGTTGGCCCGCCAGCCCCTACCCCGGAAGTCAATCCGCACTACGCGAACGCGCGCTGTTATAATTGTCGCTTGCCCGGACATCTTCAACGCGAGTGTACTGCACCCCGTACCCTCTTTTGCATGCGTTGCGGCACACAAGGGGTGCAGACAGACGCCTGCCCCCGATGTCGCCAACGACAAGAGGGTAACGCGAACGGGGGGGGGGGGGGGGGCCAACCAACCGCAACCCCCCCTCGAATGCGTAATGGCCCTCGCGAATAACAAGACAGTGCCCCCGTAAAGGATAAAGCGGTCACTAGCCCCGGACCAACACCCCAACACCCCGGCACTATGGTCAATCGCCCCGGACCAGCTCCCCAACGCCCCGAAGTCACGGTCACTAGCCCCGGACCGAACCCCCATACCCTCGAAAACACGGCTAATAGCCCCGAGCCAACCTACGAAGATCCCGAACAGTGTATCGCCCTCGACGACCTGCTGGCTACGCTCTCCCGCGAGTCAGATCGTCGCCACTACCTGCCACTGGAGATAACAGGACACGTGTTACACGCCCTGTTGGACCCTGGCGCAACCCACTCGTACTTGGGGAAGGAAATCGCTCAGCATCTGGGGTTCCAACTCAAGCCTCATTCCGGAGGAGTGCGAGTGGCAAACGATACGGTAGTCCCGATACTGGGCGTTGTCCCCCTCACGTTCAATGTCGCCGGTGTCCTGAGAACCCTCGAGGTGCGAGTCGCAGTCCTCGGGTACGAAGGAATACTGGGCATAGACTTCTGCAGATTGTTCGGCATCACGGTCAACTACGCCAACGACACCTGGAGTTTACCGTGTGGCAAAGTATGTCAGTTTGCAGACTTCGAACTCACCCCCCAGGCCATCACCGCGTTTCCCGAGTTCGCAGGCCTCGCCGAACCCCCCATCGACCCGAACCCCCGGTTACAGGCTCTCCTAGACAGGGAAATCAAGCCCAATCTCAGCGGAGTCCTGAGCGCAACGACCCTAACCCAACACGAGATCGATGTGGGTGGTCACCCCCCTATCCGTCAGAGGCCCCGAAACATCTCGCCCTATCTACTCCGGATTGCCCAAGCGGAGGTAGACAAAATGCTCCGAGAGGGAGTAATAGAACCTTCCTCGAGCGGATGGCTCAGTAACCCCGTGATAGTCCCAAAACCCAACGGAAAACATCGATTCTGCATCGACTTCCGCGACATGAACAAAGTCACGCGCAAAGATGCATATCCCCTCCCCGGCATGGATCGAATCCTTGACAGCCTCCGAAGAGCCCGATATCTCTCCAAATTGGATCTGAGCCAGGCCTATTTTCAAGTCCCCCTAGCCCCCAGCAGTCGTCCCCCCACCGCCTTCGCCGTCCCAGGAAGAGGTCTTTTCCAATTCACCCGAATGCCCTTTGGATTGACCAACGCCCCCGCGACATTCCAGCGATCGATGGATCGCGTGATCAAGCCCGAATGGGAACGCCACGTCTTCGCTTATCTCGACGACGTCGTCATTGCCACCGAGACGGAGGATGAACATCTCGAGTACCTCGAGAAGGTGTTAAAGGCCTTCTCCGAGGCGGGACTCGAGATAAACCGAGAGAAAAGCGAGTTCTTCCGATCCGAGATGAAATATCTCGGATACGTCGTCACCACAGCCGGACTACAGACGGACCCCGATATTGAACTACCCTCCCCCCACAAACCTCAAACAACTCCGAAGATTTCTAGGCATGGTAGGCTGGTATGCCCGATTCCTAGACGAAATCTCGGTACTAAAAATCCCCCTAGTGGCCCTCCTCGAAAAGATCACCCCTGGCAGTGGGGCCCCGAACAGCAAGAGGCTTTTGACGCTCTTCGCCTGGCCCTCACCCGTGCCCCCGTGTTAGCCCGTCCCGATTTCGAAAAACCCTTTACGATCCACACCGACGCGAGCGACTCTGCTATCGGTGCGGTATTGACCCAAACCATAAACGATGAAGAACACCCCATAGTCTTCTGCTCCCGGGTTCTCTCACGAACCGAGCGGAAATATAGCGTGACGGAGAAGGAATGCCTCGCGGTGTTATGGGCTGCGAAGAAGCTGCACCCGTACATCGAGGGGACGGCTTTCCGAGTCATCACCGACCACAGCAGCCTCCGGTGGCTCCGCAATCTCCGCGACCCCTCGGGACGACTAGCCCGATGGGCATTGACCATGCAGGCCCTCGACATGGAGATCATACACCGAAAAGGAGCGCTGAATGTGGTCCCCGATGCCTTCTCCCCAATGTTCGAAGGAGACGATTCCGCCCTGACCGCCCTGGGCGACGCAGAAGACTCTTGGTACCTCGACCAGATGAGAAACGTCCACCTTTTCCCAAACAAATACCCCGATTGGAGACTCGAAGACAATCGTCTCTACCATCATCGCCCCCATCCCGTAGTAGACCCTGCCATTAACGATATCGACGCCTGGAAACTCGTTCTACCCCTGGACATGAGGCTCCAAGCCCTCCACGACGCCCATGTCGAACCCCAAGCCGGACATCTGGGCATTGACAAAACCTTTCGTCGCATGAGCCAAGATTTCTCGTGGCCTGGCATGTTCGCGGACGTGGCGAATTTCGTCAAGCGATGTCGAACATGCCAAATGAACAAAGCACCTCAAACACCCCCCGGAGGTCTCATGCGCGAAAGAACCACCGAAGGGCCATGGACAGTCGTCGCTGCCGACGTCATGGGTCCCTTTCCCCCCAGTAAGAACCGGAACAAGTACATGGTGGTCTTCCAAGACCTCTTCACGAAGTACGTCGAAGCCAAAGCCCTTAGAACGGCCACCGGACCCACCATCGTTGCCGCCCTCGAGACCCTCGTCCTCAACCGATGGGGATGCCCCCGATATCTCCTCACGGACAACGGGACTGAGTTCGTGAATCGCCACATGACGACTCACCTCAGCCAATACGGAATCCGACAGACCCTGATCCCCCCATATCACGCCCAAGCCAACCCCGTAGAACGAGTAAACCGATCCCTAAAAACCATGATGGTATCCTACGTCGGAGACAACCACCAACAGTGGGATGCTCATCTACCCGAGCTGTGTTTCGCCCTTAACACTGCCGTACAATCGTCCACCCACCTGTCCCCCGCGTACCTGAACTTTGGCAGACACCCCCGCCCCGCCAAGAGTATCCTCAACCGAGACCCCCCCCCAGTAATTGATCGCACCGACCCAGCCGTGTGGAGAGATCCTATGAAGAGACTCTCGTTACTCCACGACTGGGTACGAAGGAATCTCTCCCAAGCCGCCGATCGACAGGCCCGATATTACAACCGGGGAAGGTTCGACAGACAATTCGAAGTGGGAGACGTAGTACTCCGCCGAAACCGAGTACTATCGTCTGCCGACCAGAACTTCGCAGCCAAATTAGCTCCTCGGTACAGAGGCCCATACTCAATAACCCGAAAGATATCCCCCGTCTTATACGAACTCGAGATACCGGACAGTAATAAAAAACCCCGCGTCCACATAAAAGACCTGAAGCCATATCTCGACCCCGCGGACAGTTCCGACACCGACGAGACTCCCGCGAACGAATCCACCGCCCCAGAAACCGCCCCAGAGCCCCCCGAACCCCAAACCCCGCCAATCGAACACAGCATAGCCCCCACACCTCACACAAGCCTTCCCCCTTTGCAGGATAACGATGCCACGCCGCCCCCAGACCAAGGAGGAGAGGTGGGACCGAATGGGTTACGGCCCGTTCCAACCATGGGACCTCCCGCGGGACCCCGAGCCCGAGCCTCTACGCGAGGCCGTCGCGCCCGCACCCGAGGCAGCCGTTGTGCCCCGCCGACCGACGACAACGGGGGTTACAATCTCCGCTCGAGGCAACGAGCCCCACCGTGACGCCCCGACCCCTCCTCCCCGAGCCCCACAGACAGCTCCCCCGACCCCAGTACCATCCCCGAGGCCCGTGAACCCCCCGCCACGCCCTATCACCGTAACTATTTACCCTCCCCGCATTCCCGCAGCCCCCACGCCCACCCGAGAACCCCTAGCCCCGAACCCTCACAAGACCCCGCGCCCCCGACCCATCGACCGCGCCCCGGCCCTAAACCCGAAGAAAGCCCCGGCCCCCACCCCGAAAATAACCACCATTCCCCCACTGATGTCCCTCCATATCCCCCGCCCCGCGAATCTCCCCGAGCCGCGTCCACCCCGGCGATGCTGGATCTGCAGAGGAGCCAGCCACACGACCGAGAACTGCCCGAGGAGATACCACGAGTGAGCCACGGACCCCACAGTGCCCCCCACGACGACCATTGTAAGCCCCGGATACGACACGACCCTTGTAAATAGACGGTGCGCGGCGGATTATGCCACAGTTTTCATTTTCATTTTTATTAGTCTTTTCTTTCCATTCCAGTACGCCACGAAACGGCTTTTTTTTGTTCTTCCTCCTTTTACGTCTGTACCATAGTCACCGCGCCAATCAATAATAAAATCTATCTGTTACCGTATCTCCAAGTATCATTCGAAACACCTCGGATACGAAACCACCGCCTGACCCCGTCCCCGAGTCCCCCCCCCCGTCCACCCACACCCCCCCGCGCACGACAGCCAAGGTATCGCTGTGAAGAACGTCGCCGAACGACACGTAACATCACCGCTGCAAGACCGCGAGAGAGCGAGCGAAACGCGTGAGGGAGAGAAAGAGCGCGTCGACGGAGGGGAGAGCCTTCCCTCGCTGCCGCCGCCGCCTCGCCCAAGTCGCGCACGATCTTTTCACCGAACAAGACACTTGCCTTATCAACTGAAAAAAAAATGCCTGATAGTGAAAATGACGGTGCTGGCAAGGCTCCCAAGGCTGGCAAGGGAAAATCGAGAACCAAGAGGGCCGGCCTCACATTCCCTGTCGGCAGAGTGCATCGTTTTCTACGCGAGGGAAACTACGCCGAACGAATCGGTGCAGAAGCCCCCGTGTTCCTAACAGCGGTTTTAGAATACCTTGCGGCCGAACTCCTCGAGTTGTCCGGCTTAGCTGCACGCGATTTTAACAAAAAACGAATAATTCCCCGTCATATTCAGCTGGCAATCCGCAATGACGGGGAGTTGGACAAACTCCTCGGCGACGTTACGATTGCGCAAGGTGGCGTCATGCCAAACATTCACCCTGCGCTCTTCCCAAAGAAGAAGCCCGAGACCACCGGGTCCAGGTAGAACGCGAAAGATTTGAAGAGAAAGGAGGAGGAGGGGGAGGAGAAAGGAAATATGTGATCGATTTCCATTTTTAATATAGTTTTGTGATATAGTATATTCCGGTTTCCCCCTTTGTTATTATTTTCTTTCGTATTTTCATTAATTAGTCACCCGCATTTATTTCTTTTTTTTTCAATTATATCCGATTACCTTTTTCTCGATTATTATTATTATTTTTCTTGCGTTATTGTTATTATTATTTATCCCCTTTTTTGAGTTGTACTATTTCGCTTGGTTTCTTTTCTTAATTATTATATTGCTGAGTTTTTGTTATAACATCTTCTGCTTTTATTTCTTTCTTTTGTTGCACCCGATTTTTCCGAACAATCCCCTCCTCCCCCCCAGGACTCGTCTGAAGAAATTAAAGAATCATTACAGCTCGTTGGAGCCGTCACAATATATTACGAACAATATTGGGCCAAGTACTGAGCCCTGCGGTACTCCATGTCTTGTATTTTTTTCTTCGGATCTGCTATTTCCAAATTGTACAATTTGTTTCATATTTCTTAGGTATGATTGTTGTATACTTTCCCTTTTATGCCATAATTCCCCAGTTTCTTCATAAGTATTCTTCTATCTATTGTCTCAAACGCTCTTTTGAAATCAAGAAAAACTACCCCTATAAATTCACTCTCATCTAGATTTTTTCTCCATTCAATTATCGTGTTTTGTAGCGTTGTCTCACATGAGTAATTTTTTCTGAAACCTGATTGTTCGTCTATTAAAATGTTGTTTTTTTCAATATGCTCTAATAACTGGTTTTTCACTGCTATTTCAATCAGTTTTTCGTACGTAGGCAACATATTTATCGGTCTGTATTCTTCCGCTTTTTTACTCCCTGCTATTTTTGGGATTGGAATAATTGTTGATGTTTTCCATTTTTCTGGGAAAACACCCTCCTGTAAGGATTTATTGATGACTGTTACCATAATATTTCTAACGCTTCCCCATGCTTTTTTCAAAAATTCTGTACTTATCCCTTCCTCCGTCCCTTGTTTATTCTCTAACCTTTGTACTATTTCATCCATTTTCTTTCTCGTTATTTCTTCAAAGTTCTCAAAATAAAATTTAATTTGTCTATTTCCCGTCTTACCAGTGCTATTGTTTTTCTGTCCTGTAGTATTCACTATTTCGTCTATGCTTGTTAAAAAATACTCATTAAACTTATCTGCTATTTTTCTATCGTCATTTATCCTCAGTCCATTAAAACTTATACCTTTATTTGTCTCTTTTATTTTTTTTGTTCCTAGTAAATCTTTTAACGTACTCCTCATTCATTCTGGGTCGTTTTTCCTTTGGTCAATATTCTCCTCGTAATAAGTTATTTCACTTTATCTATTAATTGCCACTGCCCTGTTTCGTGTTTTTTTGTACTCATTCCAGTCGTGTTGTGAATTTGTGCTGACCGCTTTTTTGTATGCCCGGTCTTTTTCTTTATTTGCTTCGCGGCATTCCATCTTTATCCACGGTTTCTCTTTCCATCGTACTGGAACGGTTTTCGACTTTTTCGGTGCTACCATACGTACTGTTTCTATCATACACTGAATTACACTATTTGCTAGGTCATTCATACTGTCATTGTCATCACATTTATTAACTATTTTTGGCCTTAACATGCCTTGAATTCGCTCTTCTGTACATTCTCTGTAATTTCTCGTATCATATTTTATCTTTTTTTGAGCAGTATTTACATTCTTTTCTATGTCTGTCTGTACTATTTGATGATCTGTGATTTTAGGTGTTATAAGAACTTCTGTTATTACATAGAAATTTGAAAATACTAAGTCAATTTGCGTTTTTGAGTTTTCTGTAATCCTTGTATAATCGTTAACATACTGTTTGAATCCTATGCATCTCAAGTTCTGTTCCGAGCGTTTCGAATAGTGATTGTTTTTGCTCATGTCAATATTAAAATCTCCTGCTACAATAATATGCCCTGTATCTACCATTTCTTCGCATTCTTCTGTTATTTTATTTATAAATTCCCCGCCACTTTTATTTGGGCAGTGGTATACATTAGCTATCGTTATATCTTTATATGTCCCCATCAGTTTTATCACACTTATCCATGTATTTTGCTCAATATTTTTTGTCGCTACAACTTTATACTCAATGCCCCTTTGTATATACGTTAATACTCCACCGGTTCTCTTGTTTTTTGAGTCGCACCGTATTACTTCATAGTTTTCAATTTTCAATTCTCTCTCTTCAATTTCTTCTGTTAAATGAGTTTCGGTAAGACACATTATTTTCGGCTTCAACTCCATCATCACCGTTTCAATTTGGTCTTTGTTATGTAAAAACCCTTGCGAGTTTAAAAGTAATACGAGTTTATTTATCGGCGGACTATTTCTATTGCATAATTGCTATTCGTTTCCATATACTATATTCTTTCTATTCCTAGTTAGCATTCTTTGGAATGACTCACATTTTGGATCGGTCGCCTCGTGTTCCGTTGCAATCCCTTCCAGCTTGAACCGTGAAACTATTTGGCTGCAGTTTACACAGTTTTTATTTACCGCGATACATTTTTCTGCGTGGTGTCTTCCTCCACATTTTCTACAGCATGTCTCGTTTCTGCAGTCTTTGGCAAGTGGTTGAAACCCCAACAATTGTAGCATCTGACAACTCGGACGTGGTCGTAGACCGGGCAGATTTTCCATCCTACTTTCATTTTTTATTTTTCTACGAAGATCTTGTGAGTCTCTGGATCCACTTCCACGATGAGTGTTGTCTCTTTCTCTCTTGGTGTACTTCTCTTGATTATTTTCGCCGTAAAATCTTGTCGATGTTCCATTTCATTTTGTTCCTTTATTTGTCTTATAAAATTTTCTTCATTTTCCGTTTGCACATCTTCCTCTATTCCAACAATCTTCATCATCGGCAGCTTCTTTTTTTGGAACAAAGATTTTATATTGTGATCCGAGTGACTCCTTGAGTGCTCCTTCTAACTTATTTCTGTCTGTACTTTTTTGGCACCCAAGTATGACTTTTCCTTTTGCACCTTTTGTTATACCACTTACTCCGACTCCTAACTCCATTATGTCAACGTTGCTTTTAATTGTTCCTTCCGTCTCATCGCTCGTCTGTTCTTGTAGCGGTTGAATAATTATCTCTTCTCGCTTGCTTCTTTTCGCTATGTTACGACATACGAATTTTTGATGTTTTTTTCCGGCTCATTCTTGTTTCCCTGCCTTTCTTCTCTCGTATTTTGATCATTTACCTGCTTTAATTCCATTATTTCATTCCGCAACTTATTCATTGTTCCCGTGAAAACTTCTATTACTTTTTTCATTTACTCTTTTATTACACGTGCTATTGTTTCTTTCACTTGTTTGCTCACGATCTCCGCTATATCCTGATTTTTTCTTTCTTCTATATCGTCGTCTCCCTCATTTTCTTCTGTTATACTATCCTCCTCCTCTATTTCTTCATCCCACTGTATTTGTGTTTCTTTGTCTTCTTCGCGTTCTTGTTCATTTTCTCTCTTTCTCTTTTTTCGTTTTCCTTCTAGCTCTTCGATTTTTTCTTTACACGGTACTAGTTCATTTTCCTCATTCCATACGTTATGCGCGAACGTGCATCCCGGGTGGAAGTATTTATCGCATACTCTACAGTACAGTCTCGTTAGCGTGATTTCCTTCTTACATTTGCTGCACTTTGGGTCTCTCATGTCTTCTTCGAGATAAACAGCGAGCTATGCATGCAGCATTTGTTACCATATGCGTAGCTGGTGGTTGTCGGTAACGCAGTACTCTTCCCGTCTTCGAGATCGAACCTGTCGGTTGGTGGAGTTCGCTAGGTGGATCATGAAGGATGAGTGGGGTAGTGAGAGAGAGAGTGCAAGAGAGGCTAAGAGTAGAATAAGAATTAGAAATGAAATGTTAAAGAATGGGATATGGAAGGATGAGTAGGATAACGAGTAGGCTAAGAGTAGGATAAGGAAAAAAGATGTGAAATGTAAAAGAATGGGATAAGGAAGAATGAGTGTGAGAGAGTGAGAGAGCGAGAGAACACGTAGAATAAGAAAAAAAAAAGTGTAAAGAAAGAGTGAGAGGGGGAGGAGCAGAAGCACTTGTAACCCCCTAGGGGAATAAACTAACAAACATACATGCATCTATGACATTCATTTACAAAAATTATAACCACTGCGCACATAAATAGTTCCAATTTTTTGGATGCCGGTTTTTTACGCGTTTGACACATCGAATAAAAAAATCATGGCTGCCGCAGGACGTCGGCGCCGACAGCCGTCGGCGGACTCGACGGAGCGCGGTAGCGGCGGTGATCTAACTCGCATCGATTGGAAGTAACGACCGCAGGGTCGGTAAATCGTTACCGACCAACCGCATTTTCATAAAACACAAAAAATTTCCCGGGAACCCAACTTTTTCTTTTTATGACAATGATCCTTTTATTTTTACTGAATGCTTATCAATTTTTTTAAGAATTTAAATTGAGTTAGATTCTTTTTTTAATTGTTGAAAACCATAAAATTCAAAGTCAATCTAAAAATCTGAAAAAATGCATACATATTCAAAAAAATGAACGAATCATTTTTTTTAAAAAAAAAGATGGCTTGCCAAAAAATTTGTTGAACTATTTTTTTTTCATGAATTTGTGAATAACATTTTGGAATTATAATTGTGCAAAATTAATCTTTTGAGTACCTTTAATATGCGCGATTTTTTTCAGATTTGTATACCATCGAGAAAACATAATTTTGCAATAATTCACCCAATAATTGTTAGTTAACTTACTAAAATCCTTCTAACTTTGGTAATTTTTGGAATTTTGGTCTGAAATTTGGTGTGTAGATAGTATACTTAATGTACTGTAAGAAAAAAAATTAAAAATCAAAATCGATTTTTTTGAATTTTTAGGTGACTCAGCCCCCTTAATTGATTGAGTATTAGACAATCGCATTCGAATTGTTCGAATAGTCACAATTCGTGCCAAAATTATTTGAAAAATTGACAATTATTGTCTTTATCGTTTTAAAAATAAAAAATCCGGTGAAAGTTGATTAACAAATCAGAATTCATGTTTTTCTTATTTGAATAATACAACACGCATTTCAATTTTTTTTTAAATAGGCTTTGATATTTCAATCGTTAAATAGATTGTAATTCACGTTTTAATTGTTTAAAAAGTCATGAATCGTGGTAAAAACAGTTTAAAAAATAGGAATGTATTGAGACGGGCCCTCAGCTGCGCTAGCACCCTTCGGTACGCTCACACATACATCGGTGCGCCGTCACGGCACACAAGCCAAGCGGCGACTATACGAAGCCGCTCGGAGTGGGGAGGCTCGAGCGTAACAGCTTCTCTCGCAAACGAAAGGTTCCCGTGGCGATGTAAATACGCGCGAGAAAAAATTTCTCGCAAACGAAAGGTATACGAGAGTCCTATAAGAAGGCAAGGAATCCGGTGAAGAATAGCTTAGCTCAAACTTCCTCTCTGACGGCGACGAAGGAGCAGGTACGATCTACGTTCCCAATTACCTCCGGGCCCGAGGAACTAGCGGCGACGTTAGTACCCGATTTTTGAAACCTACTATCCTACATGAGGAGAAGAGCCAACGGCGACGAAGGCACTTTCGTTCTCATACCAATCCTAGTGGGGGGAAAATTAGATAAGTAACCCGGGTGGAAGTAGCCTGGAAGCGGGTAGCGGTTTGACGTGCGGCGACGCTGTCTAAACCCCGATCCCGTGGAAACCTTTTCCACTCGAGGACCCGGCTCCTTGGCATATGCTAAGATAGCCTGGCAGATTAGCTGTGTGGAGATTCCCTGTCAAAGTTGTTAAAATTAGTGAACAATTAATTGATTAATTAATTGAAATTATTTTTGTTGATAATTTGAAATGGTGCCTAATTAACCCGCTCGCTTGTGATACTCATAAAGAATTTTTCCCATTAATTATCTTGATTATTAATACTAAAATCTTCCATGCTCATTACAACTTGACTTCTATTTTCTTGCTTGAACGGTACGCTAGCGCTTCATTTAGAGGACTCAATCGTGTACTATCTGGTTGTACTTAGAATTAAAGAAGTTTTAATAAAAATCTATTAGTTAAACTTAATCGACTGCCTTAATAATTTCTCACTCGCCCCAAGAACCTCAACGTTGCATGATTGTTGGAAGCAGCAAAAAGTGCAACGTTACAGTATGTTTGAATCGTTTAAAAAACAGACACTCAGGTGTAAATTGTTCAACACATCGGAATTTATGTTTTTGTTGTTTAAACAATATACAATCGCATTTAAATCATTTGAAAAATCCAAACTCATGTTTGAACTTTTTTAAGAATAAAAATTCCCACTTCATTTCTTTTAAATTAAAAGTCAACGTTAAATAATAATAAATCAAGGTTGAATTTAACAAGCAAACTATGTGTTTAACATGGTTTAGGTTTAAATTTGGCGTCAATCTGTCGGAGCGTTTAAAATTGATAGTATCTTAAGTTTTTTGACGATAGTCTTTCCGTGTTCACCCACATAGAATCTATAAGATATCGAGCTCAAATGTTAACTACAAGTTCCGACTTCCGACTGCTAAAAACAGACTCATGAATAAAAAAAAGTATGGAATAAATCATAATAAATTATGGAGAATCACTACCGATGTTCATTTACCAATCAACAAATTGTCTTATTTACACAATTTTTGTATAATTTTTAAAACTAATTTATATACATTTTTTTAATCCAGTTGGGAGACGTCTTCTGACATTTAAATTAAACAACCTCATACTTATTATACGTGGTTACATATGTCATATTCTCGTACTTGGCGGTGAGCAGTTTCCACGACTGTGCCAGAGAAGCTCCGGTCAGTGAGAAATTCAAAATGAGCTGTGCCGGTGTGTCCTTGAGACATCCACGGAGATAGTGCAGACGCTCGACGTCCGTAAGTGACGTGTTGTCCGAAATGAGACTATTGAACATTTATGAGAACCGCAGCCATTGACCATACTCATCTCCAAACTTCGGGAGCTTGATGTTCGGCAGGCGCGTGTGAGGTTGAGGATCCTCCATTGGGGAAGCGGTGCGTTCGGGTTGACGACAGATAAGCGCGCTTCTGAGTTTCGCCGCTGAGCGCCTGAACGATGAGTGAGCTCTGCAAGCCTTGAGATGTACCGAGTCACGAAAATATTCGTGTTCCATGTGAGCTGCCGGCCACGCTACCTCGAAATATGCGTGTTCCTTGAGGAAGGCCCTGCGCACTTTCTCCACTTGAACGGTTAAAACGTCGAGTTCCTCGAGAGAGAAATCGTCCGGTTTTCCGGTAGAAACACTAACGTTACCATGTGCATGGCGGGTCGGGTCATTTGAGTTCGTACCTTGACATTGAGCTCGGCTGGTAATTTGGCAGGTGAAGATGACCAAGAGGATTGTCTCGAAACTGTTCCTCGGTCCGCGTTCGGAACCGTGAGCTGGACGATTGGCGATTGCGAGCGCTTTTCTTCATCTCGATTCGATTGTAGAGCGATAGCTTCACCCCCCGTACTAAGCTGCGCGAGCGAGACGACCGAATGAGGTTAAGAAAACTCTCGTGAAGTCAAACGAGAGTTGCGAGAGCTTGCCGCGGTTGAGTGGAACGCGATACGCGAGATATCACATGTGCGCGAAACACTGTTAAGAAGTTCGAAATTGAGAGCGCGCGTGAGCGAAAATCTGCACTGCACGGTACGCACATGAGCGAGGGAGAAAACCAAGAATAATCGCGAAATGAATTCGAGAAGTCCGAACTATCTTTTAATTGACCGCTTCCATAAATTAACAATGCGAGATATTGCACAGGAGTGAGAGAAAACCGAAAAATTGAGTGTCCGGGCGAGCGCCATACACGATGCACGATGCGCGAAGGTACGCGAACGCTGTATGAGAGTTACCTGTCACGGCGAGCGGGCGTGAGAGCGAATCCGAGAATCGAAGGTTACACTGAGTTGTAGCCGTTACGCGTGAGAACAAAGTCCGAGAACATTCGATAAGCCGATCGATATGACGCGTGAGAGTGAGAGAGAGCGATGATACTCGTGCCGCTACGCGCACGAAGCAGAGTGAGAGGTCTGAGTCGCTTTGCCCGCACTTCGCATTTTGATGAGATGCTTCCGTTTCGATCACGTTTTTCACGTAAACTTTTCACTAATCCGAATACCAGGATCTGGCTCGAAGGACCAAAATGTTTGAGAATGCTTGTGAGTATTCCAAGGATCCTGGTAATTTGGCTTATCGATGGAAAAGAAGCTCGGGAATACGCACAATGCTTCGTTAAAACAGTCTTTATTAATACAAAAAACGTAACGAAAAGATATTTAAACATATGAGTTGAACAAAAGTATGAAAACGCCCGTAAAGTTTGAATGAGAAAATACGTCAGCACGAGGAACCGACGAGTTGGCGCGATATTATTAATCGCGATCGACCGATTGTGGGAATCCTCGCGACGGAAAATTAAACGATCGCGAGCCACGAGGTAAGCGCACGAATGATGCCCGCGCCGTGGTCGTACAAATTTCCGACGCGCACTATTTTTCGACGAGATGAGCCGCACAGATGAGATATTCCCAAAAAACTGAGTTTGATGAGCGTTACAACGTTTGAGAGATAATTCGATTGAGTGAGACGAACCGGTGAGAATCTATGAACGAGAAAATGTGAGAGACACGCGAGACGCCGTCAGCGCGGGACCATTAACTTCCAGACTAGAGTGAGAGAGCGCGCGAGGCTTCTTTGCCATTCGCGTCGTGAAGCGCTCGAGCGTGGGTTGAGCGACCCGCGTAAAAGAAGTAGTATGGGAATGCGTATTAAATCGAGTATGGGTTGCAACATGGATAATAGTATGGACAAGAGTGTGAGGTCGAGTATAATTGGAATATGGGTAATTTCTTATTCCCAGACTCATCCTAGCACCTTTGATGGTAGCGGCGGCGGCATATGTCTGCGGGGCGGACACCGGAGCTTATTTCGGCAGAGGTGCCGACGGGATCGTTGGCGGGATCTTCGCCGGCACTTGCGGTACCAGATGAGAGCCTGCCGCTGTCGGTGGCGGTGCTGGCGAGCGCAGGACACCCTCCGCACTCGGGCCAGACCGACGACGGCGGTGACGAGATCGTCGGGTTTTCCGCCGAGGGCGAGGGTCCTTAGAGGTGTGACCTCCCTCCACCAGCAGTCCGACCGGGATCAGGTACGGCACGTTTTCGGTGGAGCAGCCGGCCAGCTGCTCGTCGGCGGGAACCGGGCTCGGGGATCGGGGAAAAAAGACGCCAGGGTTGCCGACTTCTTCCTGAAAATCCTTGCCGAGGGGTTCACCGCCGGCCGCACAGCTGGTAGCGCTCGCACCGGCGCCGTGCCCTCGGAGGCGATATCAGGGCTCGTCCTCCCTGGGGGTCGAGGAATACCCCGATCGGCTTCACGAGGGCATCCGTCGACTCAGGGCCGACGGTCGTGGGATCGCCCAAGGTGGCAGCGCAAGCGCGAACGAAATCGGCCGCCGCGGGCTTCGAAAAGAAATCTTTCCGTGCCCGCTCGCCTATCGTCTCCTTCACCATGTGGTCGAACCACTCCGACCCATCGTCGACCCCCTTGACGTCGGATTCAGACATGTCGGGACCAGCAACTCAAAGTTGGCGTTAGCCCGGTACCTCCGGGGATCGATACGATTTGATGTCCTTGACAGAAATCTTTCCCATCGATCGCCCATCCAGATCTGATAATTCGTAAATAACGCGAGATATCTTTTTCGAGACCATAAACGGCTCTTCAAAGGGCGCGTTCAGCGCTGCCGGGATGTGTCTGTCGGCGTTCGAGAGCAAAACGAGATCACCAACCTGAAACGTACGATCTCGATGACGAATATTGTACTGTTCGGATTGTCTACGGAAAGCTTTATCGAGAGCATGGTTGAATGCAGTCCTCAGAGTCTCCAGACAGGCCATTTGCCCCATCCATTCCTCCGGAGGACGCAAAACAACGTCGAGATCTCCTTCAGCCTCCCGTCGTAGTGAGGAGGCAGCTAAAGGTTCGCGTCCAAAGTTTGCAAATGCCGGAGTGGCTTGCACAGTACTATGGAACGCGGTATTGTTCGCGAACCGGAACTCATGCAAGTGGTAATCCCACTCAGGATGATTTCCATCGAAATACGCGCGGATCATGGCTTTAACAACCCGATTCACGCGCTCGGTAGGGTTAGCTTGTGGGTAATACGGCGGTGTTGTCTGGTGCCGGGTAACCACTCGCTTGGTAAGTTGACGAATGTCCCGCTTGATGAACTTGGTTCCATTGTCCGTGAGCAATATGGGGTGTGCCGCAGCGAGTAACGATTATATCGTCGAGAGCTTTCGAGATCGATTTTCCAGTGGCCTTCCGAAGAGGGCAGATCTCAATCCAATTGGTGAAGAGATCCTGGGTGACGAGAACATATGCGTGACCTGTAGATGCCGGCGTGAGCGGCCCCATAATGTCAGCTGCGATAGTTGTTCAAGGTCCGTCGACCACACGGTGACTCATAAGGCCCACGGGAGCTTGTTGCTCTACCTTACAACATTGGCAGGTATCATACTGCCGAACGTGGGTGACAACGTCCTTGAACATTCCAGGCCAGTAGTATGAGGTAGAGAGACGTCGACACGTCGTCTCAACACCTAAATGACCGGCCTGCGGGAGCACATGGCACTCATGAAGAGCGGCGTGTCAGGATTCGCGAGGAAGGACAAGCTTCCAAGTGTCGATATCCTTGAATTCGAGATCAGCGAGATGGGATATTCGATGGAAGTATAGCCGATCGTCGACTATCTTCCAATCCGGGAACATGGCAGGTATCCGTGAAACGTCACGGAGGGGCGTCGATACCAAACATCCGGAGTGTCGCGGGCGCACAGGGCAGCCTCAGCTTGACCTTCAGGGATTCTCGAGAGTGCGTCGGAAACATGGTGCAACGCGCCCTTGCCGTGTACTATGTTGAAGTCGTACTCCAACAGTTCCAAAGCCCACCGGGCGAGTCAACCAGTAGGGTTCTTTGAATTGTGCAGCCAACGAAGTCTGCTGTGATCAGTGAGCACTGTCAAAGCATACCTTTCGAGATAAAAACGGAACTTTCGTATCGCCCATAGTACGGCGAGACCCTCCTGTTCCGTGACAGAGTATTTTCTCTCGGGAGCAGTCAGAGCGCGGCTCGCATAAGCGATCACTCGCTCATGACCTTCCATCTCCTGCGTGAGAACGTCACCAAGGCCGACTCCGCTGGCGTCGGCTTGTAGCGAGAACGGTCACGAGAAGTCTGGGCAGGCGAATGTCGGGATGCTCGTTAGCCTTAACTTCAACGCATCGAGAGCTTCTTGTTGTTCGGGACCCATTCCCATACGTGAGCCTTTTTCGTGAGCCGCGTCAAGGGTTCTGCAACTGTTGCGAACTCCGGTATGGAGCGGCGGTACCACGACGCCATGCCAAGGAAGCGGACTTCACTCATCAGAGCCGGATCCTCAGCTTCAATATCCGGCTCCTGTGCAGCACATATCCGTACGCGTCGAAGAGCCTGCGACACTGGCTGCCGAGATTCGCGATACGCGAACCCAGGGCAAAGCGAGGCCTCTGGCGCTGGGGGCGGTCGCCGAGACTCTGGCTTTTAATCACCTGTTCGCGGCGACCAGCTTCCCTTTCGAGACCTTCATCGTTAAACAATCGTGGAACGAGATCATTATTTTGAACGGGGGTAGCATATTAGCATATTAGCATACATACCGCACCCGTTCTTGCTCAGTCCAAGGTGGACTGAGAGGCGAGAACGAGCCGTTCATGCAGCTCAAATAGGCGCGAACCAACTCATGGTTTCCCTGAGTCCGACATGCTATCTCCTTGCGAAGGGCGATTTGATCGTAGGGATCGGAGAAGCGTTCACGGAATGCAGCTTTAGCTGCGTCCCAGTCTATCAAAAGACGGCGGTCCTCCCGGTACCACATACCACATACATACGCCTGACAGGCAAAACGAGAGCATATTTAAAAATCCTCGTCCCGGATGGGGATCGAGGATCGACCTTCCACAATGAAGGAGACGAAGTCCTCAAAATCCTCATTCGGTAGGCCCGAAAACGAGACCTCCCAGCGGCGTACCTCCTGGAGGATGCGCTGAGGCGAGAGCCAGTGTCGACAACGCGTCTGGTATTCGGGGCCATCAGTCCCCTCGAGATCTTCGGTGAGGCGCGGTTCCTTGTCCACCGCGCTCAACCTGCTGGGTAGTGGGAGTGGGGGGGTTTGCGGTTTGGGGTCTGCGGCCTGGAGGAGAGCCGCGGGGTTTTCCACCGCCTGTACGGGAGCCGCAGGTTTTCCGCCGCCTGGACGGGGGCTGCTATGACCGCAGCGAGGTCAACTGCAGCCACCGCAAAGGCCGCAAAGGCCTGGGCTCTCCGCCTACACTGCCGGTATCTCCACCTCTCGTTTCGGTCCTTTCCTGATCGATTGACTCATAAATGTGGTTGCGATGAATAGAGAAAATAAATAAAAATAATTCGGGCCTCAACCGGGAAACAATAGACCTTTCGGCGCGCCGGGAATCCGTCGTATCCCAGCAAGATACGACGAAGCCTGGCCACAATTCTTTCCGAAACGATAGTTGATCACGAAGAATTCGAGGGCGTCAGGCGACGTACCCGAATGGAGTTCGAGATTCCCCGTGGAGTGCACCGGGTGCACTCCAGTGATCGATCCGGTGGTGGGGCTCCGATCGGAGTGGGGATCTTCCCACTCGACGATGGATACGAGATCGTTAATCAGATCAAAGTGAAAATACGTTCACTTCGACGATCACGTCGGTAATGACAATCAGATCGGAGCGAAATGATCCCGCCTCGACGATTGATTCGAGAACAGTTATCAGATCAGAGTAAAAATACTTTCACCTCTACGATCAATTCGGGAACGAAAATCGGATCGGAGTGAAAAATAATTCCACCTTAACGATCAACTCGAGAACAATATGCGGATCGGAGCGAAAATAATTTCGCGTCAATGATCAATTCGAGAACCCAGAAAAATTTGGATCGGAGTGAAAAATAGTTCCACTGTTGTACCGCCGGAGCCCGGGTGATCAGACCGTGCTCGGCGGGTGAGATATTATCTCTGAAGATTTTGGGATGTTACCAGGAAGGGGTTAGAACCCCAGTGAGGACTACAACTCGTAGGCACAATAACAATTTATTGACGAAATAGAAAACAGAGTAATAAACAATTTCACTTTACAATTTGCCTTCTTTGCACACAACTTTACAAAGTTACTTCACAAGTCAACTTTAAGACTTAATTCCGCACTCGGGATCCAGGTCCGACCCTCACCCGCCAGTGCCGCTTAATACGTTCCCTTGCCCGGAACACTCTATGTTACCTTTTGGATTCCAATACCGAATCCCTGGGACCAGACGCACAGTTTCTCGAGTCAAACCAGACTGTCGAATGCTCGCTCGCGTATCATTATATATCGAGCGAGAGCATCAGCATTATTTATTAGACAAAACATTATTCCTTAAAACTCCGCTTTTCATTGTTTACTGTTTATTTTCCGTCGCTCCAGATTCCGTACGTCCACGGAATATGGAGGCTCCGCGCTACTTAAACTGCTGACGCGCTGCTCTACTTATCCGCGATCGAGAATCGCTCGATGCGTCGATTGCTCAATCGCCCGCGATGCGCTCGATTTCGGTAATTACATTCGCGCTCGGCTCGCCCGCTGCTCGCATACCTCGGTTGTTGCGCAATGCACCTTGCGACAACAACCGGCGTACTCGGGGTACAACACCACCTCTACGATCTATTCGAGAGCAGCAATCGGATCGGAGTGAAAATTGGTTTCACCTCACGATCCAATCGAGAACCTAGTCGACTTGCGAGGAGTTAATTCCCCTCGAAATTCTGCTCGCGGTTCGTGACCGGGAACCAAACGGAACTTCGAAAATAAATCCGAGTCCAAAACGAGAGAAAAAAAATAATTCGAGTCTCGAGGGAAGCTCGCTCTCCGCGTCGAAAGTTAATCTCTGCGTGGAGCGCGGAGTTCTAAATTATTTTTGTGGGCCGCTTTGCTCCGTCCCTGAACGGGCCCGGTTTCTCGATACCTATAAAAGGGTGAGAGGTCTCGGAATAAAAAGGTCAAGAGGGAGTTTGGCTAAACAGGAATATGGAAATATATTCAGTAAATATTAGTTGTTGAAATAATTAGAAATTACAGGAATGCTTAGTTTTTGACATAAGTGTGTGAGCCGGAGTCACTCTCATTCATACATACTCACACGTCCCTACATACATGCATTCACGTTCTCGTACTTACAATGGTTATTCACCCGGCGTGGGTTCTTAGACTTTACTACACACTACGAATATTAAAGTGTCTCTATAGAGTCTTTGCTATTTTATATTTTATAATTAATCCCAAACTGGACACTATGGAACGGATTCGCGGGGTACGTTCTGATACTACTGCTACTATCTTTGTAGCAGTATCGGGTGTCGACCGACGGAGAATTATTCGACCGGCGTGAACACAATTCGGACCCTTAACTAACACGACGCGTTTTACTGCACGGCGGAACACACTTTGAAGCCACGCTTCCGATACTGCGGCCACTAACTTTGTGGCAGTACCGGATGTTAACTACCGAAGATTTATAGCTTTATGTGACACGCTGTCGCGGATACCTCTAGACCGACCTGTCTTTGATCGCTGCTGTCTAGAGACTGAACTCTTCTCGATCTTGCGAGGATCCTCGCAATCCTCGAAAGAGCGGAGGAAGAGACGGTCTCGCAGAGTCAGCGTTTGCAATTCTGCAAGTTTCGAGGTACAAAGTCTGCGCCACGTGCGGGGATCGTGGGATCGCTGAGCGTGCGGAAACTTCATACCTCGCGTTCTCCGTTACTTCGAAAATTATGATAAAAGATATACGAGGGGATACAGTTTTGTAGCGCATCGCTTGAGTGCAGCTGCGGTGTGAAATCACACCCCAGATGAGCTCAGCGATGCGCTGTTGCTAAGGCGAGTTACGTCTCATCGTCTTGGGAATTTTCCATCGAAAAATTCGCAAAAAGATACGGGACGTAACAAATTCGCCTTCGAAGGCGGCAACGAAAATCCGGGTAAACTTCGAAAATTAATTCGAGTTCGAGCACGGGCGAAAACTTGTGCGAATTTCGAAAATGAATTCGAGTTCGCGCACGAGAATGAGAGTTTATTCGAACTTCGAAAATTAATTCGAGTCCGTATACGAGAACAAAAATTCGTGCGAACTTCGAAAATCACTTTGAGTTCGAGCACGAGCGAGAATTTATTCGGACTTTGAAAATTAATTCGGGTCCGAAAACGGGAGCGAAAGTTTGTGCAAACTTCGAGAATTAATTCGAGTTCGAGCATGAGCGAGAACTATTTGGAACGTCGAAATTTAATTCGAGTTCAACACAAACAAAAAAAACGAGAACCGGTTCGTATCGAACAGCGAAAATTAATGCGCGTTCAAACACGGAAAAATTTTCGAACGTCGGTGATTAATTCGAGTTCGATAATCAAGTCGATATCTAAAAAAAATATTTCACTCACCAAAAAAGATCGGAGAAAACACTTTAAGGGGGCTGAGTCTCCTAAAATTAAAAAAAAATTAATTTTTTTTATTTATTTTTTTTTCCGAATCCTCAAGCTGTTTTCTACATATCTTCCAAATTTCAAGTCGTTTTTTTGAAAAATGAAAAAGTTATGAGCATTTTACTGCGAAACGATTTTTGAGTCAGTATTAAAAAATTCGCTGACGTATTCAAATCATCATAACTTTTTTATTTTTGACACCAGCATCTTGAAAGTTGGTAATCAGTTTGTAAATAGAATAAAGTTTCGAAAGAAAAAATTTTTAATTTTTTTTAAGAAAAAATTCTAGAAACCACAATCCAAAGAAAGATTCATAAGTTCGTTCTATATATGAAAAGAAAGAAAAAAGAAACGAGATAATAAGAAAAAAAAACGGAGGAAACCTCTGTTGAGAATCAAAGATTAATGTATACAAAAGCGCATGATCGAGTTGCACGCATGCGCAGCAACGTTACTTCACACAACTCTCTACCTTTCTCACACTTCGAGTCATGTCTTCTCAAGAAACTGTAAAAAATCGTTTTCCTTGCGAAATATATAAGTATATTCTCGTTATCATAAAACACTTCAGTTATTTCACCACCTGCAACATATTCTCGCGCATAAGGTCTTCGCAACAACCTCGAGGAAATCCGAGAAAAAGAGATGAAGAAAGCCGTGCAATTTTCATAGACGCAGCAAAGAAACCCTGGAACTCGCCGGTTTCGCATCGCCACAGGTTGTCACGATGTTTTGTTTTTTCGACCCATACGTGATTACAAATTTCGGGCAATGTTATGGCGAAACCAGCGCCGACGATCGAAACGTGTATTCTAACGCCGCGTTTAGAAAATGAGCATTTACCGACCGTACGTTCGTTACTTCGGATCGATATATGGATTCTCGCCGCTACCGCGCTGCATCGCGTATACACTCTACCGGCGTGCTGTCAAAGCCGGTAGTGTTTACTCAAAATATGGCGAACGCTTTCAGAATGCCGGTGAAAAACATTACGCGATTATTGTGAATACAGTTGTTGTGAGCCGGCAGTATTACAAATATATTTCGGGGTGATCCAGTGAAGAAGAGTTTCAGTAGTGAAATTTACGAGAATTGTCGGAAAACATCGTGCGATACCACATGGTGAAACTTTGCTTTCAGCATCGTTCGATACAAGTTATTTTCGTATAATTTTTAACAAGAGACTGAATATAATTTTCCGTGTTTTCAATATTCATCATTTTGCTTTTTTTTTAATATTGATTTTTTTTCGGTTTTTTCTTCAATCATTTTTGATCATGAGTGAGGGAATTTTTTTGACGATTTCAAGTTGAAAAAAAAAATATTTCATTGAAAATAATTCAGGGTAGCGATATGAAGAATTTTCTCTTCGAAGCATGTTTCTCAACACTACATTTTCTTTCGCTTGTCGTAGCTTTCGGACCATGCGAGTCAACCGATCTTGGCATCTGACGTCTCATTTTGTTCGCAACGGTAGTCATTCTGGTCTGAATGTGGGAATTTAGCATGCGAGGTGAAGTCAAGTCGTTGCTACCTATTGTTTAATTGTTTTCTCCATAAATTTAAAAACATTGTTTTTTTTACATTATAGCTTGCCATTTCGTCCGGAGAGCGTTAAAAAAAATCCCACATTCGGACCGGAATGACTAATGGTGCGAACAAAATGAGACGTCACAAGCCAATATCCATTGGCTTTTCTGGCCCGAAAGCTACGACAAGTGATTTTTTTAAATTTGGTCTCACAGCGTTGCGATCAACTGAAAGAATTCAAAAAAATTCAAGAATATAGTTAAGTATGTGTATTTCATGTGGGTGGAATCCCGCCTGAATTTACATTTATTATCAAGCCAAAAGAAATTAAATTGAAACGATTTTTTTAGGTGACTCAGCCACCTTAATTCGAGAGCGAGTGATATCGGTTTAAAAATCCGATACCGCAAACGAAATCGATGGGAGATCGTAAGTGTTACGTCCGGGCTAATTTTATAAGTCAATAAAATTACAAAATTAATGCTAACGAATAATCGTTAGCATATCGCTCGAAATATTAATGCATAAAATTTTCTCACCACCGTCAGCGGTCTCACGCTGACGATGGTGGATTCATATTCGAAGACGCTCTTATCAGCGTCTTTCTCACGATGGGCTGCTGACCAAGAGTCAGCAATCCCACGGTACAAGATAGGGCGCTGCACACCTCTGAGATGTGCTACGCCCTGCACTAATGCGGAATAAAAATTATTACGCGGTGACTACGGCACCGCCTGTTAGTCAGTTTTAGACCGGAGCTCGACCAGCGAGGTCGAGTCCGGCAAAAATATTTAACTAACTCCGAACTGCAACAACAAAGTTGCATCCGCGGATAAGTGTACAACAGTGGGGCTCGACCAGCGTGGTCGAGCCCAATAAATAAAATTATTTAGTCAAACATATTCGGGACTCGACCGATGAGTTCGAGCCCGACTCCAAATTTGTGAATCGCGAGACTCGACCTGCGTAGTCGAGCTCGCACAAATAAAAACATTAATTTCGGGACTCGACCGATGAGTTCGAGCCCGACTCCAAATTTGTGAATCGCGAGACTCGACCTGCGTAGTCGAGCTCGCATAAATAAAAAATCCAATAATTATTAATATCGAATAAATAATTGTTATGTTCACTATAAATTGAGATTAAACCATTTGGAATTCATTCTTAAATTCCTAAAATAATCCCTAAATAGAGCCATCCGGCGGTCTCCGATCCCAGAGCGGCTCGTCCGCTCTAAAACGGAGAAAATATCTGAGAAATACGTGTCATCCTCCATTGCCGGGACGTAACACGTAAAATTTTTGGTGGCAGCGGTGGGATTGCTGTCAGATGCACGGACGGGGATAAAACCAATTGATAAATAAATTTCGGTTATCGAGTTTTGTCGCGTCGAAGAACGCGAGTGAACAAAATCAGCGAAATGAAACGCCTCGAAATTCGGTTCGGCATTGAACGCGATTGAATAACCGAACTCGAACGATGTCGCAAATTTATCGGGTCTAAGTACCCGAGTAAATAAAACAACAAAGACCGTTTAATAAACAGCCACTTTGGTTTATTGTAAAAATACAATTATAAAAGATTAATTGTTAAAATAATTATTATAAAAAAATATATATATAGGGGTGGCGTCCCCAAATATCCAGGCTCGTATTGAGCTGGAACACAAAAAAAAAAATATACAAATCCGATTAATTTTCGGAAAATATTAAATTAATAAATTAAGCGGACCGAGAGTACTTACGGATCACTCCCAAGGTTCTTCCTCCTCCTCTTCGGCGAAGAGCCGGGTGAGTCCCGGGTCTTCTTCTACGTAGCCCGCCCTGCGGGCACGTTCCAGCGCCAGGCGGCGCTTATCTTCCTCCAGCCGACGGAAGAAGAAAATGATGGGGCCCATCAGCTGGGCCGACATCCTTCCTCCAGTCGCCAGGATCCGGAAATGGAACTGAAAAAAAAAAATAGAACAAATAAATAAATAAACAAATATTATTTATCGCGAAGTTTGACTCGCCATTGAATCGCGAGTGACAAAACAATTCGAATAAAATTGACTCGCTAAGAAACCGCGAGCGAACTACGTAACACGAAGTGAAACACATATATTCGTGTGCGTCACTATCGCTCCGCGGAGAGCGCGGATCATGCTATCTCCCTCGTTCGACAGAGAGCGCAGATCGCGCTATCCCCCTCGTTCGACAGAGAGCGCGGATCGCGCTATCTCTGTCTCCCTCGTGCGCGCTTCATACAGCCGCAAAGTAAATGCGGCAACAAATGAGCGCGGATATTTAAATAAATAAAAAATTCGACAGGTCGCAACGACGACCGAATAATAAATAAATTCGGACCCCAAAGAAAACTCGCCGCGTCAACGAACGCGAATAAATAAATAAATTAAAAACCAAATAAATAAGGTGAATGAAACACTTACGTTAAGAGCGCGTCCATCGGTGCGTCTCCTTGCGTGCCAATTAATCTTGAAACGGGCCATAGCCCAGTTGTAAGCGGCGTCCGTAGTTTTGTCGCACATCGCACAACACGTTCTTTTTTTTTTTGGGAAAATAATCAAACAAACTCTCGACACTTCGCAAACTGTGCGTCTCGACGAGTTAGCTAAGACTGAATAAAGGGTCTCAACAAGGGCCCGAACGTCGAGAGAAATCCTCGGCGTCAGCAAAAAAATAATCCTTATCAATTTCTCGCAATGGTCCAGCGCGCTTATCGATGCGGCAAGGTGTGAGTAATTGTCGCACCGCTAAACGCACGCGTAAATGCATGTGACAATGCACCGGCGATCGTACGCACCACGTGTGAGCGAACGCACGGTGGTACAGTCCACGACGAAAATAAATTTTTTCGAAGTGCGCCGCGTAAAAGAACGCGGGCGAATCATAATAAAAAGGGGGAATTGACGAATAATTCCGCTCGTCGATGAAGACAATCGGATGAATAATCGAACTAATTCTCAAAAATTCGACTCGGGGATAAACGCGAGCGAATAAAACGAAAATTTAGCCCATTTCCCTAACTCGTCAAAATCGCGAGCGAATAATGGGAAAATAAAAGGTCACAAAAATTCGGCACGCTGCGGAACGTAGCCGAATATACAGTCGAAATTTTTGGAAATTCACCGTGTCAACGTACGCGAGTGAATAATCAAAACAAAAACATTTAATTCGGCGCGTCAAAAGACCGTACGCACCACGTGCGAGCGAGTGCACGGTGCTACAGGTCGCGTCAAAATAAATCGAACTCTCGAAAATTCACCGAGTCTTAGAACGCGAGTGAATCAAACAGTGAACTCACTAAAAATGTTATTCAACTCGTGAGTGAATAAATTAATTTTATTAAAATTCGGCATCGGAGAATGCGCGAAAATTTAAATTAAAATCCGGAAAATTCACCGTAATAAATCGCGAGTGAATTGACAAGTGAACATTGGAGAATAGTGTACTCGACGTATAAATTGTGAATAAACGCGAGCAAAATTCGGCGTTCATTGAACGCACCGAATGAAGCGGTACGCGAACTGAAAAAAATTCGACTCGACGAATAAATCGCGAGTGAGTGCGCGTGAAACAAAGCATTCGAAATTCGGCACGCCACACCACGTGACCGAATAAATGTATCAACATTTACGATAATTTTCACCATGTCGGAGAATATAGGCGAATAAATCAAATATAAATTTCCGATAAATGAACGTTGGACGATGTACACGCTCGAATTGCCTCTGAGCCTCTGTCAAACACGTCGAAAATTCGACCTCTGAGTTGACAGAAGGACACGCGATTTAAGGGTCTCTGAGACATCGTCGCGGCGATCAAAACACTTCCAAAATTCGACTGATCGATCATCGCGAGAGAAAGTGTAAAGTAAAAATATCGGCCGTCACCGAACGAGACCGAACAAATATAATAAATTCAAATTACTCACCGGGTCAACAACCGCGAGTGAGAATAAAATAAAGAAACAAACATTAAAAGACGCGTAACAAGTATACACGCTCAAATTACCTCTGAGCCCTTGCTGAACACGTTGAACGCTCAACCTCTGAGTCAGCAAGAGGACACGTGATGATGAGCCTTTGAAACAACGTTAGCGCGCGAATCGAACAAAACGTCAAAATTCACCGCACCGAACAAACGCGTGTGAATGCATGGAAACAAAATTTGTTCGAAATTCGGCCGTCGACGAACGTGACCGGATGATTGAGTTAAACTCCCAAAAATCACAAAATGCGAAACACTTTACTGCGGTAAATAAAACGCGAGTGAAAAACATGGCAAAGTTCTTCGCGCCGCGAACGCGAGTGAACGTACAAAATAAAATGTCGTTTCGGTTCGTCACTGTACGTGACCGGATAAATTAATAAAATTCCGTGTCTTCGAAAATTCACCGCGGCGAACAAAAACGCGAGTGAATGTGTAAATTAAAATGTTGTTCAAAAAATTCGGCTCGTCACTGAGCGAGTCCGAATAAACAAAAACAAAAGGACAATTATATTCGGCGAATAAATAGCGAGAAAATCGATATTAATTTTCTTCGCCCCGCAAAACGAGTGCAACACTCGATCTTTCAAGTCAGGAAAAAACATTCTGACGCTCGCGATCCAATAAACATCGGATCCAAAACGTCGGACACACGCAGTCGTGTCCTTCGTTGTCATCACGTCATCAAGATCATCTTGACGGCGTGGGAAACAGCCTCAACCAGAGAAGCCAACTGCGACCCATTCCGAGTCATCGTCGCATCGAGGGAAACCGAGATTTTCACCATCGAGCCAACGAGAACTCTACAGACACAGTGCATCATGGACACACTAGTGCTAAGTAGCTCATAAATGTTAGCTTTAGCCGCGGTAAACGCGAGAAAAATTCGACCGAATTCGAACAAACGAGAATTCCGAATTAACTAATAAAACCAAATTCAAATAAAATTCGGAAAATACTCGTATACAGTCGAATTCGATCGAAGGCACAGACTTAGAGTCGTATAAGTGCGATTAAAATAAAAATTTCAGAAGACCTTGAGTTATTCCGAAAAAAAAAAATAAAAAAACAAAAATAAAACTCATAAAATCGAAATAATCCATTAGATTGAGTAATCGGAAATTCGGTAAGTCGCGAATAAAATTCCGAATAAAATTTCAACCGTTAAAATAAAAATTCCGAATAAAATTTTAACCGTTAAAATAAAAATTCCGAATACATTCGGCAAAGGGCGAAAATAATCTTCCTCCTCACTCGCGTATTGCGGTGCTAGATTGCTCTGCACGCAATACGCAAATCTTTGTGCTTGCCTCGTGGTGCTAGATTGCACTGCACACAAGGCAAGCACCCTAAAACTTCAATGTATTGCGGTGCTAGATTGCCCTGCACGCAATACACATATCTTTGTGCGAACTTCGTGGTGCTAGATCGCATTGCACACGAAGTGAGCACCCTAAACGTCGAAGTGCTAGCTAGACCTAGTACGCGACCCTATTTTCCGAGTATTGCGGTGCTAGATTGCCCTGCACGCAATACGCAAATCTTTGTGCTAGCCTCGTGGTGCTAGATTGCGCTGCACACAAGGCAAGCACCCTAAAACTTCAAGTATTGCGGTGCTACATTGCTCTGCACGCAGTACAAAAATCTTTTCGACTACAAACCTCTGAGCTACCGTCGAATAAGTCCAAGCAACCTCTATGTCGGCGAATAGACACGTTAATCGAAAAATAAAACTAAAAATTCAAACTTTAAAACAACGACAATAAAAGGAGTAACGTCGAGAAATCTGTACGCGAACAAAATATTCGTTTCCCTAAGCGAAGTACGCAAGGTGATGCCGGGAAAACGCGCGACGGTTGTTAGAAGTACACCTCATACGCAACCTCAGACGAAGTACGAAAAGTGAAGTCGGGGAATTAGCTAAAATTGAAGGTTGTGCTTATCTCGCATAGCGTGCTCAATCATAATCGTTGTAAAGTTCAATTACAATTGAAAGGATACCTTCCTCGTTTAAACGTACGGGACGGTGTTATATCGGTGAAGCCGCTGTAACTGATACGAACGGCATAGCATACCCTAAAGTTTTCAACACAACCGAAGAAGATGTGGAGTTCGCCGTACCCACGGTGACCTTAGAGGCATTCGAGCTCCTCAATCGCGATTCGGAAAAGGATAGTCCCAATACCGAAATGGGCTCGGGAAAAATCCGCGAAACTCAGACGAAAAATTACGGGACAAACCGCGTGTTGAACTACGGGTACCAGACCGAAAAGTACAGACGGTAAAATCAAACACGACCGACGCGAACAAACAAATATCAAAATCAAAACGCTGCTTAGACTTGACCATCTCAATGATGAGGAGCGGGCAAGCGTCGATAGTTTAATTCGGGACGCGCGCGATCTTTTTCACATTCCCGGACTTTCTTTTTCTACGCCTCACGAATACAGAGCTATAAGCACTGTCTTCGCTCTTAATGGGGGAGGTGTTACGTCCGGGCTAATTTTATAAGTCAATAAAATTACAAAATTAATGCTAACGAATAATCGTTAGCATATCGCTCGAAATATTAATGCATAAAATTTTCTCATCACCGTCAGCGGTCTGACGCTGACGATGGTGGATTCATATTCGAAGACGCTCTTATCAGCGTCTTTCTCACGATGGGCTGCTGACCAAGAGTCAGCAATCCCACGGTACAAGACAGGGCGCTGCACACCTCTGAGATGTGCTACGCCCTGCACTAATGCGGAATAAAAATTATTACGCGGTGACTACGGCACCGCCTGTTAGTCAGTTTTAGACCGGAGCTCGACCAGCGAGGTCGAGTCCGGCAAAAATATTTAACTAACTCCGAACTGCAACAACAAAGTTGCATCCGCGGATAAGTGTACAACAGTGGGGCTCGACCAGCGTGGTCGAGCCCAATAAATAAAATTATTTAGTCAAACATTTTCGGGACTCGACCGATGAGTTCGAGCCCGACTCCAAATTTGTGAATCGCGAGACTCGACCTGCGTAGTCGAGCTCGCACAAATAAAAACATTAATTTCGGGACTCGACCGATGAGTTCGAGCCCGACTCCAAATTTGTGAATCGCGAGACTCGACCTGCGTAGTCGAGCTCGCATAAATAAAAAATCCAATAATTATTAATATCGAATAAATAATTGTTATGTTCACTATAAATTGAGATTAAACCATTTGGAATTCATTCTTAAATTCCTAAAATAATCCCTAAATAGAGCCATCCGGCGGTCTCCGATCCCAGAGCGGCTCGTCCGCTCTAAAACGGAGAAAATATCTGAGCAATACGTGTCATCCTCCATTGCCGGGACGTAACATAAGCATAAAACCCAATGCGGGAGCAAATAACGATGACGAGAGTACTTACGAGAGCGTTGAATTTCAGCTAAGTCCAGATGACTTGGAATTTTTTGAGAAAATTGCGAGCGCACTGAACTGTTCACAGCAATTATTCACGATGTAATGTCCTATGAGTAGCAAAATTTGGCGATCGAGATCGGGCGAGGAGAAGAGACTCCTCGAACGCAAAAAAAATTGTTTGTCACAATTTCGAACCTCCGTGATAACGGCCGGCTCGGCTAACCGGATCTCCCCCCACGCCAGCGAGCGCGACGCGCGAGCGTCCGAGGTAAAAATTCGCTAATTTCGAAAAATTCAAAAGATGCCGAAAATCGCCGAACATATATTTTCGAGGCGTATCGGGAACTTACTGCGTATTCTGGAATATTTTTGCAAATTTTCAGAGCTTCGAGAACCTTGACAAGACAAAAATTGATATTCTTAAAAAAAGAAAAAAAAAAACGGAAAATTTGTTTTAGCTCTCGCCAATTGTCATCGAGAGCTTGTGGGTTCGACCGAACATCCACAGCGGGAAAGCGTTAAATTAATAACGCGAGAACAAGACAAAAAAAAATGATAAAAAAATTAATTGCTTTATTTTATCGCCTCAAGATCGACATCGAGGCATCAAAAAACCAACGAGAGCACAGTCAGAACTGGAGCGGGAACTGCTATTCTATTGGCGTGGCCCCACGTTGGGCGCCATTCGTGGCAATTTCTAGAATCGAAAACGCGGAACTTTAAACTTTATTCCGGAACAACAAAAACAAAATTGAAGGCTCAAACCGAACGGGGACTCAACGCGAACGAAACTTAACGCCACCTTCGGCCGCCCATCCTCGCGAATGCATTGATGGTTCCGGGGGCGCCGGTTAATTTTTGTATTGCCGGTATTAACGGACCGGATTAAACGGGAGATCGGTGGATCGGTCGATCTCCATGGCGAATTTTTGTATAGCTGGAAATTACCAAACCGGCTCAAAACTAAAAAAACGATAGACAAAACATGAAATGATAATTTTGTGTTGTCGGTATTATCAACCGGACTAACCTGGGAGTCGGTGGAACGGGCCGACTCCCGCACGCGAGATCCGCGAGCCGAAGCTCACAACGATATCCACCGATTGCACTCATGAGAGCGTACGGTTACGGACATGCACGGTCGCTCAGGATGCGGGTTTTGGTAGAAGGGCCGTGATCCGAGGCCGATAGAATAGCATGCGACATCAAATCGAAATCTCAAACATCAAATATCGATAACAATTACTTATTTGGCTCAGAAGCCACAAGATCGCACACAAGTGCATCAGGAAGCGCTCAGCCGATCGAACGATCGAGGCGAGCAGCGAGAACGAATTTCTATTCACGAACGGGAAAATTATGGGAAAGACAAACTCACCGAAACAGCAGAAAGTAATACAATAATGTGCGGGACCCGCATCCTTCGATGCCACGAGAACTCACTCACGAAAACTGCCCCTCGAGAGCATTCTTTCAAATGCATCTCGATCACAAAATTCGGAACAATTCGTATCGGATTCGTATCACGAACTGTCATTCTTAATCGTACGCTGAACGCAAGCGAACGAGAGAGTGACATGTATCACGAAACACACGAACACGAGCGAGAGCGCAGTATCGGATTCCGCGGCAGCGAGAGCGAGTCACGACACACACACGAGACACACGATCGGCCGAAGCCGCGGTAACGGGAGCGCGAGAGAGAGTCCGAGTTGCCTCTAGGGCGGCTCTCGGTAGACTGATTTGCCTCCGATAAGACGCGTAATGAGTCAGTATCATTATTTCGGGAACCTTGACCGGTAGCTACTGCCCTCTCAAACTACTTGACTCCGGGATCTGAACGGTAACCGATACATGAACTGTACGGTAGGCGGCAATACTTGAGGATCGTTGCGATCGCTACTCTCCATTCGATGCGCGAAAACAAGGCTCTTCTCTACTCAAAATCAAACTTTTACACGGCAACCTCACCATAAAACTTATTGAGAGTGCCGGACTTGCACCGGACTGTTGCGTGTTCGCAACGAAACCTCGTCGCGATTCTCCACTATTCGGGTCTCTCAGTAATTCGAGATTCGCACCACCGAATAGTTTCGAGATCTCGACGAACTTTAACAAATCAAAACTTAACTCGATGTATGAACTGGATAGGGAAAATAACGAAACTGCATCTGGAAGAGCGGAATCGTACCGGGAGTAGCGAGAGACAATAAACGAGATCTATAAATCGGTAATTTGCGATATTTACTGGTTTTTGTGACATTAATTCGAGGAATAACGTCACAATGAGTTGTGACCAAATTTTCACCCCGAAAAATAATTACTCTCAAAATATTCTCGACGAAATTTCCCTTTCAAATTCACACAAATAAATAAACAATTGAGCCGGTACCCCAGTGGCCACAAAACTCGTTCTCGATCGCACTTTATTTTTAATGGGCGCCAGTCGAGTCACGCGCTCGACGCAATCGAATTTCACAGATTTTCTATCAGGCGAACGAGTAATTTTCTCCGGCCAGCCGCAGCTGTGTTAGGTAGAGGGGAGGGTCCGGAAGTTCTTGGCAATTACACACAATTTTGGGTACACTCACAAATTGGCTTTTTATTTTTAATTCTGAATCGTTCACAATTATAATTCGGTCCCTACTAAAATTCTCCCCAGCTACTCAGTTCACCGGGTCAAATTTGTCACACTCAAAAAACGTTGACACAAGAGTTTCGTTGATTCGATTAAATGCAATAAATTTTCCCTACTAAATTTTCCCTCAGACTGTCGCTCGCGCACAACGGTACCGAATCGAGACGGAGACACAAAATCGAGCCGCGTGATCAAACGGCGCGAGGCGGGTACAAGGCTCACTTCTTTCTTAATCTCGCGATGCACAATTAACCGACCGAAATCGTCGCCAAAGCCTACGAGAATTCGACACGCTCGTGAGCCCGTAAACCGCTCGCCACACTTACATGAGCTGAACTCCCGAATTGGATTTATCTTAACGAATTTTAATAACCGAAGCAGGCAATTTCGAGCTAAGAAGTTAGGCAAAATGAATCTACTCCGCGAGGCCGTCCAACTTTCAAGGCCGTCTTCCCGCACTCACGAAAAGAAATGACACAAACTAACACGAACACGATCGAGAGCGGGAAGCACGAGGTTTTCCCGGGGACGGTACCCGCGAACGCCGAGCTGCGTGTTGCTCGCAATATTTAAACTTTTAACACAAATCAAGCGCGGGCCGAAGAGCAAAGGCCTAGCAAGAAGCCTTACCGTAAAACAACTCCGAGTTCCGGGTAGAAATAAGGCGTCGAATATCCTCCTTCCTTCCTTCGAGCGGTCTTTCACGGGAACGGTACGGCGGGTGGTAGAGCGAGAACGGAGCACACGCGCTTTCGGTACCACGATTTATCCAGGAGTCCTCGAGAAAATTCCGGCGTGCGAGCGCGAGGCTTCTCTCTCGCTCCCCACCCCTTACAAATTCATAGAGGTGTCCGGCACCTGGCGCCTCGCGAATAATGAGTGCGGTTACGAACTATTAGGACGATCGTAGCGCAGAGAATACCGCAGCGCGCGCTCCCTTTTGAATTTGGTTCACGCTCGCTCGTAGTTGCAACTCGTAGTTTGGAGTAGAGACGCCTTGAATCTCGGTACCGGACATCGGAAATTGTCAAGCTGCGACTGACGATCCTGCGCCCGAGCCAATGCTCCGGATTCCCTGTTGTCCTGCCAAGCTGCGACTTACAATCCTGCACCCAGGGCAGTCGGGATCCACAATTAACGTAGCTCGTTTCCGTCGGGAACTCGGCGATCACGGCTCTGCTCCCTCGTACCGCGTACCAAAAAAAAATAAAAAAAAATATCTGCGAATTAATAATCGTGAAATCTCGCCCAAATAATTCCCTCCAAATTGCCTGGGACCCCGGAGATGGTGAAGCGCGTCGCTCCGATCTCTCTCCACCGTGCCTTTAGTGACGCTCAAAAAAATCGCGTCACAGAGTATGTCAACGAGTATGGGAAAAGGTATAAGCAGTAAGTATAATAGTATGAAAGACTTTTTTCTGAATATAGCTTTGGCTCCGTTCCCATACTCTGCCCATACGTTATGTTGTACCGCGAACTCCAGCGAACAAAGTTTTTAATCGATCTAGCAAAAAATTAATCGAAGGTTCGAAATATTCGTATGAAATATTTCGAACGGCTAAAAGCGAGGAACGAACTCGCAACAATCTGCATACGCAGCAGAAGCGACACAGCAACGAAGGAAGCGAGAGCCTCGACACAGAGGTTTGCGAGGCTCCCGTACGAAACCGCTGAATCGACAAGGCGAACGAACTCGCCCACGATAGCACTGAGAATGCAAGGTGCGAACGCACACGGAAGTGCGAGTCATGCACCCGCTGATCGCGGGTCTTCCGCAAGCGCTCAAAAAATGTCAACGCATCGATTTGAGGTCGTCACCTACGAATCGATGAACAATCAGTCTAATTCCATCTGTCGACTCGCGAGGTTGTCTCTCGACGAGACAACTCGAACGCAACTTGTAAAGTCATGTATCGTACCGATTGATAAATAAACTTAATAATACATTTTCCAACAAAACGATGTTAGAGTTCTAACTCTTTCAGACAGAGAAAATCCCCCTAAAAATAATAAAATAAACGTTCGCTCTCGATCTCGCGTTGAGCCGAACATAACAGTTATCATAGACTGATTTCCAAATACCGTGAAAAATTTCGGGAACCCTTGGAGAATCGCATCCATACGCTGTTATAGGCCCGTCCCTAGACCCTTTTTAAGCCGTCGTGAAAACGCTAAAAAAATGATGAAGAGTCAGTTTCATACGCTACAATAGACTATTTTCAGTCACCCGTAATAGCCTTCAGAATCGACGGAGAATCAATTTCATGCGCTATAATTGACTCATTTTTATAAACCTTATATGAATGAGTCAATGAATTAAAAAAGAAAAATAAGAAAGCGACAAATGGAAGGTCAATTTAAAAAATGTAGATATGTGTCCGGAATCAATATTATGCACCAAATTCTTGTGCATCGGATAAGTTTGGAACCTGTGAAGAATCTTAGGCGTCTTTCGTTCGGTGACCTTTACTCTACTTTAATAATATAGTAAAGTATTATAAGAAGTCTGAATAGATCTTTCAAAATCGATTTGGACCTACCCTAATATTTACTGCGGTACTTAACTTCATTGAGGTAGAGTAGGAGTCCAACCCAATGCAAACTGCTTAAAATTCGTTACAAGGTCTGAACTTAGGCGCTGAACACGGATTCGGCGCATGATATTGGTTCCGGACACAATTTTACATTTTTTAAATTGACCTTTCTTTTGCCAATTTTCTTTTTTCTACGACTCACTGACACATTCATATGAGTATTCTGAAAATGAGTCTGATATAGCGTACGTCATTGATTCGACGTCGATTTAAAAGACTTTAACGGATGATTGAAAATAGTCTATCGTAGCGTATGAAACTGACTATTCGCCAATTTTTTAGGCTATTCGCGAAGGCTGGAAAAGATTCTACAAACGAGTTAACACCAGCGTATGGATGATATATTCCAATGGTTCCCAGAATTTATCACGGTATCTGGAAATCAGTCTATAGAAGCGTATAAAAAAAGCGAAAAAAGTCTTTCGCATACTAATATACTGTAACGTTTCGAGATTTCAATAAAGGGATTTATTAAAATCTCGAACTCAGGATTTTTTAGATCCTCATTTTCCTTGCGGAAAGAATAGAGTTCGTACTCTGGACTGGCGAGATATTGTGAGGAAGGAATTCGATCCTCTGATTTCTTCCACACTTGCAATTCGGAGACCAAAGATCAACCCGACGTTCAAGGAGGGGTAGTCTCGTCCGATCTAGGAATAGGGAGAAGCTTTTAGACATGACACATTTTTAACGTTTAGTAAGCTGGGCGAGCTCACGAGTCACGAGTGTACGTTGGGGTATCGTACAATCGTGGAGAACCAAACGATAAATATGATGAACAAGACGTAAGCCTGGGCTATGCTTAGAGAAAATGTGTGACTGCGAGTCGAGTGACCGCGAGTCACATTTCAAAAGATCAGAGATCGACGCATGAGAGCGAGATACTCGTGACAGATTGATTTGTGGGTGTTTTGGATATAGGAAGGTGGGAGGGTTATCGATGGGAAGGTGGAAACTAATAGTCACTCCGGAGCGCTTTCGCTTACGCGAAACCACCGACGTTTGGCCATCTAGCGGCTAAACGGGAGAAACTACCAGGGGGTAGGGTCGTTCCGTTACAATACATACTGTTCATACCATTTCCTATACCTCTTATCACACTCACATTAAGACTCTTTCGCATACCACTCCTTCCTACGAGGGGTGCCCTCCAAAAAGCCAACCCGGTAGCGTCACGCCACGAAAAAAAAATGCAGTACTTGGCGTCGAGATGCTACTGCGTCTCTTGATACGAATACACTAATACGAAAGTATTTGCAGAGTGGGAGTGTCAGTTTATCCGCATATTCTGCAAAATGGTACATTGCGGACGCAAAGTTTAAGACGAGTTTGAAAATTTTCTTGTTAAGAGGCCAGATACCAATGAAATTGAGAGCAGGCTATATCTGTGAATTATCCTCGCGTACGTTCATGAAGGTTTGTAACATTCTTAGTTCCTACAAAAAATTATAACAAAAATATATTATAGTTAGAAAATACTAGGTTTTGTTTTTACAGATAATAAGCAAATGCTATTCCTCTATGGCTCTTCTTCAACAAATCAACGAGTGACCTGGAATGGGACTGCAACTATATCAGGACACGAAAGTCTTAGATTATAAACGTTAAAATATAAATCTTTCCATGTGAACAGAGAGCATCAGTGTTTGGGCTTATTAACCCCGCATTAATGGATATGTGCGATGGTGCAATTGACTAAATGATGTCCGGCCCCTCGTGGAAATCAAGTATATACTGAGATATTGAGACGAAAAACGAGGTCGATCTCCGTCTCAATCCATTGAAAATACATCGTCGTTACTCGCCTTGTCATTCATTGACATTTTTTCTCGATAATTATTGAATTTTGTTTGAATTTCATTGAAATTTTGCATTTTCGCGATTCAAATATTACCGCGCGTCAAAATCGACCCGTTTATAGATTTTCACGCACAGCGGCGCGCAGGTACTGCCGCAGTGGCTCTCATTGGTTATGAGAATTTTCGTGAGCGGTAATTGGCCCAAGCGAAAAAATATGGCAATGCGGCAATTTTTGGCCAATCAGAGGGTGTCAGTTTTCGTATAAAAGAGCGAGCGGAGCGCAGAAAATCATCAGTCGGCTGAGCGGGCTCCAACAGGTACCTTCTCTAGTTCTACTTGGTCCAATAAGCCTAGGGGCTACGAGAACCCGGTGTCAGACACCGATTATCCTTAGTTCTCTAGAGATTATAGGTTAGTTTACCCAGCGGAGGTGAGCTTGCACCCCGGGAGATTTGATCGTGGCCCCACTTTCGAAATCTTTCCGGGCGAATACCGAGCCTCTCGCCGAGGGCCCTGTGCGGGGTTAGCCCGATCCTCCTCCGCGTAAGCCTTCCTCATGGCAGATGGTTGATGCAATTTAGCAAATTATTAAATTTTAAGGGTAATTTAAGTGATCGGGGAATCTAACCTAAACATTTTTTTTTGTTTCGGGACATAACCTCGAAGTTACTCGACAAACACGCGCCATTGCACCGAGAAGGACAACTCGGTCGTTAATTCAGTTCGGTCGGTAATTTGATTAAAAAATGCATTGCATCGGAATTTTGGTTTCTCTCTCTTTTCAATCATTGTCATTCGTAGTTTTCGGAATTTTTGTTTAATCCGCAACAGAAGATCGGAATGATCTGCAAAACGCGAACCGAGCCGAGAAGAGTAGCTCGGTCGGTAATTCTACACGAAAATTCATCGCAATTTTTGTTTAATTTCTTGTTTAATTCTTGTGTTGGCGAATATTGGAAAATTAATCGGTAAAATAATTTTTACACTCGAATCACTGACACTCGGTTGGTAAAACAGATCATTTTCTTTCTTTCTCACGAAGACTGAGACATTGTATTGAATTTTATTTTGACGGCTCAATCGCGGTAATAATTCGAAATAATTAATAATAATAAGTATAATAATACTAAGCTATAACTATAAGCTATAACTTAATAATTATTAAGTTTTCTTCGTTATCCGCGATGATTTAACAAACTAATTGTTAATTGCAAATTCATCAATAAATGTTTTTTTTCCGGATAACTCGAGTGTTTTTCGTCACACGATTTTTGATACTGAAATCATCGAAAGGAGAAAGCGTCGATACTGTTATACCGCGAAAAGGGCATATTCAAAATTTGAGCGATAAAACGAAGGGTCAAAATATTCGCATGGAATACCCCTTTGACACACAGACGTTGACGTGGGAGACTACCGTCCCAGCACGCAGAAGCTGGGGTACGAACAGGAGAGACGGACAACCGGGCGGTTGGTGGGTACCTACGTCATCGGGATCGACGAGGAAAATTGCCGACGAGATGCATCGCCGCCGGAGAACCACCAAAGGGGCCCCGTCATCGAGGATCGACGAGGGATATCGTCGTCAGAGATCGACGGAGGCACGGGGAAGCTACATCGGCATTGCGAGGATCAGATGTTATCGTCATGCGGTCCACCGTACTGTAAGTGGGGAAGGAAATTAGCTACATTGTAACTAAAACCAGTTAGGGCAGTTTGAGTTGGCCTCACCGCCAACTCAAACAAGTATAGAAACCGCTCAGGCAATACACTATAAACCTATTTCATCGCTAACCGATGAAGCGCCTATTGAATTCGTTGTACCGGGGCATGGCGATGAATAAATTGATCTAGCGCATACGATGCTTAGCTTACGCGTTAAGCTACAACCTTGAAGTGGCGAGATGTCCGAACACGACAGAGTAGCGCCCGTGAACAATTTGCTACATTCGCTATTCAATCAACTTGAGGTTTCGTTTAATCAAAAACTCGTGTCACCCTCGAATAATGCCGACGCATATCGAGCATACATAGAAACACTTCTAAAGTACAAATCGTTAACCAAAGCAGACCAATTGGAAGCCGCTATGTGGATGGACGATACAGCACTAGAATTCGATGCTGCACCTGTTTCAACTGCGCCTCCGCCTGCCGGAGAAGCTGCTCCAGTCCAGAAGAATAAAGGCCTAGCGGCTGGTCGGGACATGATGGCTAATGGAAAATCCGTCGACCTTGTTGGATTTCTACCCGCGTAAAAAAAAGAATATACGATTGATTCTCGTCGAGTAACTCGGCGTATATCGCCAAGTATCGCGCCGTATCTCGCCGAGTAATTCGCCGAGAATAGTGCACTGTGCTCAGGCCAATATTCTTTGGGCAGCCTCTGGGGAGCTTGAGGAAGCCTTCCCAGCTTCCTACCGTGATTGTCGTGAAACCCATTCAGAAGCATGGGGAATCGTTCCCAGCTTCTTCCCGCGATTGTCGTCAAACCCGTTGAGAAGCTTGGGGAACCGTTCCCAGCTTCGTACCGCGATTGTCGTGAAACCCATCGAAAAGCATGGGGCGCCGTTCCCAGCTACATACCGCGATTTTCGTCAAACCCATTGAGAAGTTTGGAGAACCGTACCAAGCTTCCTACCGTGGGTGTCGCGAAACCCGTTGGGAACGTTGACGAACCGTGTCCAGTATCCCACCACGATTCTCATGACACCCATTGAGAAGCTTGGAGAACCAACCTCAGCTTTTTACTGCGATTGTTTTGAAACCATGTGTAAATGAAAGAGGAAGAAAAAGTAAATTTTGACAAATGGAAGGAAAAAAAGAAAAACGAAGAAATCTGCTTAAAACCAATTTTTTACGATGGATATGAGTTCCTCGAGCAAAGTTAGGCGCTGTAATCCATTATTGGCTGTTGAATTTCGTTTAAAGTCCCAAAAATATTGTGGTGCACTGGAAAAATCTTTGATAGACAAAGTAGTAATAGTAAAATGCGCTTTATTAGACTTAGTTACAATAATATGATACATCACAATAAGTACACAATAATAATTCTGTTAAGGCTAATGGGCCATTGACCGAGGTCCTTCAGCCCGTAGTTTCACTGTTTTTATGAGAGGATTAATGCTTATGTGAAGAGATTTTTCGTATGATGTTCTAGTATTGTGTAGCTATTTTCTATTGTTCGATTACGGCGGAGAGAATTTCAAAGATTGTGCTTGTAGGGTATTTGTGTTTAGAACGAATATTATCGGGGCGTGTTCTACAGAGGGTGGATATAGTTTCTACGTGTTGGCGGCCAAAGTTAGCACTGAGTTTTTTGGCTCTCTCTATTATTGGATCTATTTTGGTGATGTCATAAAGCAGTTGGTTCGAAGGGTTATGTAGAGGGTTGTTCGGATGACGTAGTTTGGCAAGGCGACGCAGTGTGATGGTTTCGGCGGTTGAAATATTTTTTAGAGCTGGGTTTTTACAATTCAGATAGAGTGTGTGCCCGTAGTCAAGAAGTGATCGACAAATGCATTTATAGATTTTAGTGGTGTGTTCTATTGTAGTGTACTTGTTACCAAATGTTAACTTTCGGAAGTGCGATCCTCTTGCTATGACTTTGCTTTTGATGGATTCTGTGTGCCTATTGAAATTTAGCTTATTATCTATGGTGATGCCGAGATACTTAGTGGTAGTACAAGCATTTATTTGTTCATTGAATATATTGATGAAGCGTGAGCGATCGGTCATTTTGTGGTTGAATATTAAGAGCTTGGATTTGGGAGGGTTGGGCTTAAGACGCCATTTCTTAAACCAATTGATACATTTGTTGGTGAGGGTCTGTAATGCGTCTACTGCTTCATCTATTGATTTGTTGTGGCTAATGAGAGCTGTGTCGTCTGCGTATTGTAAGAGATAATTATCCAGATTAATGAAGTTCTTGTTTTCTGTACTGAAATCGCTGTTATATATGTCGTGGCAGAATAAATTGTAGAGTAACGGTGACGGTGGAGATCCTTGCGGAACACCTTGTTCTGGGCTAAACTGGGTCGAATGCTCCTTACCGACTTTAATCTTGAGAGTGATTGAGGAAATTTGGAAAGATGTTCAGTAGGTACCCGGGATACCTTAGCAGCCAAAGTTTGTAAATCAGTCCTTTGTGCCAAACAGTGTCAGAAGCCTTGTTGATGTCCATGAAAAGAACCGCAGATCGTTTGTTCGTGAGTTTAGCTGCTTGAATATTCGATGCCATGATTGTGAGAGGGTGAGACGTAGATTTTAAGTTACAGAAGCCAAACTGGTATTGAGGTATTCTATCACTGAGTGCTGATTCCAGACGCTTTTTGATGATTTTTTCCATGATTTTTCTCAGAGTTGGCAGTAGTGTGATAGGACGGTAGTTGTTTGGATGCATTGAGTCACTATTGGCTTTCGGTATTGTAACGACGATGCCAGTTTTCCATTGTTCCGGGAAATAACTATTGTCTATGCAGAAGTTGTAGATTTTGAGTAGAAAGTGGATGATTGGGCGATCAAATTGTTTGACGATTAACATGGGTACGTTGTCGCGTCCTGGAGCAGTATTTTTTCCTTTTTTAATTATTTCCGAAAGTTTGAATTCGGTGACGGGCCGGTGAGTAATTTCATGCCTCGGTTGAACTTCGAAGTATTCGTTGTACCACCGTTCAACATTCAACTTATTAGTGTTGTCGAAATGATTATCAGTAGAATAACTGAATGCCTTTTTGAAATGCTGTGCAAATATGTGAGCTTTTTCCTGATCCTCTTGTATATGCCTTCTATTTACTATAAGGTCTTTGGGCGCTGACAAGTTATATAAGCCTGATAGCCTTTTAATAGTTTGCCAATACTTTCTACCTTCTTGTGCTTTTATTTCGTTGCAAGCTACTAGCCATGTATGAGTCTTGTACTGTAGTATCATTTCTTGGATAGATTTGTTAATTTGATTTAATTTTGGCTTGTACTCTGGCAATGGGTTGGCTCTATATTCTCTGTATATCCGTCTGTTAGTTTTAATTAGTCTAATGATGTACGGGGGAAGAGTGTGCGAGAAAAAAAATTTAGTAGTAGCCGGAGTGTGTGTTTTCACTGCGTTTGTCAGACAACTTGTGAATGCGGTGACCGTGTCTTGGTTGATTTGTTGCTGTTGGGTGCTATTGATGAATGCTGTGATTTCCGTGTTGATGAGTTCGATGTTTGCTTTCTTAAAGTGGAGTTTTGATGAATCATCTTCCGGTATCAACGGTCTATTTAGGTCGAGTGAAATGACTATAGAGAGATGGTCTGAGCCTAGATCGGGTGTCAGTTCCACTGCCGTTATGTTGTTGCCGATGTTATTTGTGTACAGAACTCTCTCGGGAGTTGTATTAGCGTTGTTCGTCATTATAAATGTGGCTGGTGTGTCGTATTGTTTGAAGTTCGAGTTCGATGTGAAGTTGTGAAGTTGCCTTAGTTTGCGCGCGTTAACGTTGAAATCTCCGATTATTATAGCGTATTTGTATCTGCAAGTCTTAATAAAGATGGAGTTTTCTATCAGAGAGTTCGGATGAATATAAATGAGAAATATGTAGAGATAGTTTTTTCTGAACGGAATGAAAATGTGTAGAGCTTCGTTGCGATGGTCGTTAATGCAGATCGAGTTTTCTCGTCTGGGCCGCAGAACAGGGTTCATTAGGAGCAGGCTCCCGCCTCGGGTGTTGGTGTTTGTCACGATTCCATCTTGGCTGACACATTTCCAATTTCAATAACTTGTCCTGGATCGTTCATTGGTTTTCGTTTCGACCATAGCTGCTAAATTTATTTGTTCGTTTTCGGTGAAATTGTTTATTGGCAGCTTCCTCGAGCTGTAGCTATTGATGTTGCCGTAAAGGATTTTAAGACTCGCCATTGATTAAAGTGACACTCTTACCGATGGTAGTCTCCGTTGGAGCCGGGGCTTCTGGGTCTCGTAGGTCGAACATCAGTATGTAAATCGGTTACCTGAGAAGACGGCTGTGGTGTCTATATTGAATTCGGTGATAAATCGCTTTTTCAGTTTTGCGATAAGTTCTTCTCTGTTGAATTTTTTTGGCTTGTTGATCATGTTGATGTAGCAGCTTATGATGAAGTCGTGTGTAGTTATTGGAGCGTGGATAGTGTCGTTTTCTGTTGTTTTTTTGTCGAGCTCTGAAGATTTTTTATTGATGCATTTGATGGTGGCGTTTGGGATTCTATGGGCTTGGTTGGACGTTTTGGGCATTTGAAGGACCACGCGGCGTGGTCGGTTGCGCTGCATGCTGAGCATTTGATCGGCAGATTCGATGTGCAGTTGTCTGTTTTGTGTTCCCCGTTGCATTTTTGACAAGTGATTTTGTTTGGGCAATTAGCTGATGTGTGCGCGGAACTCAGGCACTTGCTGCACGGCTGAGGGGATGGCTGCGGAGGAGAGCTCGGATAAGCATAATAGTGCTTTTGCAAGAAAAATAAACTTTCGTCTAAGAGTTTTTCAAAGGATTTTTCACAGCCGGAAATTATTCTTATGAGCGTCGTCGGTTTGTTTGTTGCCCTTGCTGTTATTCTCTTGGAGTATCTATGCGTGATTCCCTGTGTGTCGAGCGCTTCGCTGATCGTTGTGTTCGAGGTCGTCTTCGACGGCTGTAATAACAGCTGAGAAGGTGGCAGAAAATGTGGCCGGTCTTGGATTGCTATCGCGAGAAGTCGTTTTTGAGTAAGATGAGATAATTTTCTTGGATACAAGTTTATCGAGTGAGGCCGTTTTTTGCTTCGAGTTGGCGTCGCATTTTAGTAGAAAGCCTTTCGCCGTTTGTAGAATAATATCTCTAGCTTGAGGGTTTTCCGTTACCCATGCGTTAGCTAGCTGAGTTCTGCTTGTAATTGTTGATGATTGAATGTAGTAGAGGTATTGATATTGTTTACGTTTCAACGCGTCCGCGCGAGCTGAGAAGTTAGCCGTAGTTGGCGTTACGTGGCTGTGTGACGTGCTGGGTGTTGCGTGTGTACAGTTTGTGGTGTAATTTGCTTGGATCCGCGTCGGGATTATATCTCTTGGTCTTGCGAATCCATCTGTATCACTCTTGTTTTTTGGCGTTCTGCCCCGTTTTCTCCGCACTTTGGCGGTGGGCGAAAAACCCGATTCGGTGTCCATGTCCGATTCACTGGTTTTATCAATCATATCAATCGAGTGTGTGTACACTATCGCGTTCGAGATTAAATATTGGATACGAGCGCGAGGGTAACACGTCTGTCATCGATGACACTAGATCGATACTGTTGATAGACAAATTAAAATATATATGTGAGATTTGTCCAAGACTTTCCAATATTTTTTTGGATTCCACTCCAATTTTAATCGCCAATAACATACAGTAGCATGTAATTTTGATTGGGGGACTCATATCTGCTGAAAAAAATTCAATCCGATGTTGTACCGCGGAATCATCGCACGCGATATCCGGGAATAGTAAAAGCATGAATGGGACATATAAAACTACAAGAGTTATAATGGATATAAGTAGAACATCGAATTCCTCGCGACATCAAGAGACACGGTAGTGTCTCGACGCCAAGTTCAAAAGAAAAATTTTTTGCGCGAGACGCTACCGTGTAAGTCTACGCGAATATGCCGGAAGTGGGCTCGATTTTGAAATTAAATCGATCCTTTTTATAAAACTACGCATCGGATCTAATTTTTGAGACACTTTTTATCATATATATTCGACATCAGCTTTCAAACGCGCCTAGTCGCGATTGAATCCGTTCAGCCGATGTCGAGATATCGTAATCAGCATCTTTCGGTTTTCCAGATTTTTTCGTTTCGGCAACTGTTACGCGTTGCCTGTTACCACCGTGAATTTGTCCCTTGTAACCACCGTGAAGTTGTCTCTTGTTACCTCTGTGAAGTTGTTCCTTGTTACCACTGTGAACCGTTCGCACATGGGTAACATTAGGCGCTCACACAGGCAAACAAAATTGTAACTGCGACTGGCCGACGCACACATGAAGTATCTCCAAGCGACTCACCCGTGTGTCGTCGTCTGCTCGATCGCGATCTAGCGAGATAATTATTGGCGTCGAGACACTGCCGTGTCTCTTGATAACCCTCGTTCGATTTAAAGGTTTTCGCTCAATGTTTATGTGATTACCTGTTTTACGTGAATTGTGAATGCCGTCAATAATGTTCTTTTAAGTGAAGAAAATTATGAAAACGAATCAGTGTGAACATCGAAAATACATCGGTGTGAAGAACACACGTGTTATGTCCGACGGTTGAACGTCCTGGTGAAAAGGCTTTTTTCCTCGACAGTGCGGTTCATTAGTTCTCGTGAGAACTCTCGCGGTAACGTGAACGACGTGCGTGGCCCCCGTGCTCTTGTGTATGTGCGCTTATACTGGTTAACGGAGCCCTTTTATCGAGACGCGACCCCTGCGAAAGAGTCGACGGAGTAAGGACTCCGGACAAGAAAAAATAAATAAAAAACAATCTTAGTTTTATCAGTACAATGTTTTTTTAATTAACAGAAAAAAAAAAATTTTCATCGGTCGTGTCGATAGAAAATTCCATCGACTTTTTTGCATCGGTCTTGACAAGAAGGACTCTGTCGAGACTTTCGCATCGGTCTTGACAAGAAGGACTCTGTCGAGACTTTCGCATCGGTCTCGACAAGAAGGACTCCGTTGATTCTTTCGCATCGGTCTCGACAAGAAGGACTCCGTTGATTCTTTCGCATCGGTCTCGACAAGAAGGACTCTGACGATTCTTTCGCATCGGTCTCGATGGAGACTCGCCGGAGTCCTTCTTGTCGAGACACGACCGATGCGAAAGACCCGCCGGAATCCTTCTTGTCAAGACACGACCGATGCGAAAGACTCGCCGGAGTCCTTCTTGTCGAGACACGACCGATGCCAAAGACTCGCCGGAGTCCTTCTTGTCGAGACACGACCGATGCGAAAGACTCGCCGGAGTCCTACTTGTCGAGACACGACCGATGCGAAAGACTCGACAGAGTCCTTCTTGACGACACCGATGCGAAAGAATCAATGGAGTTCTTTTTGTCGAGACCGATGCGAAAGAGTCGATGGAGTTTTCTATCGACACGACTGATGAAATTATTACACTCATTTTGTAATTAAAAATGTTTATACTCTGTTGTTCGGTCTCCCTATCGTGTGCAAATACAATTTAATAAATACAATAATAATGACGACTGTGTGTATGACTGTAAAAAATGCGTGAAATCTACAAAAAAAACTTTTTTTTTTTTAAAGTAAAAACTGTACGCCAAGTACAAAAATAGCACATTTATAGATTATTCCAAACGAATTCCCTTGAAAACAGAATATGAAAAAAAAAATCATTAGCCAAGTTCCACAGGTATTTTATTTATAAATATGCAATGTTAATTGTTGAAAAAAAACGTAATAATTGAAAAATTAAATTAATTAAATAAATACTTGGCACGTTCCTTGAATTCAAATAAACGTTATGTAATGCATAAAAGCAAGAACGTGCCAAGTATTAATTTAATTAATTTAATTTTTCAGTTATTACGCTTTTTTTTCAACAATTAACATTGCATATTTATAAATGAAATACCTGTGGAACTTGACTAATGATTTTTTTTTTTAATATTCTGTTTTTAAGGGAATTCGTTTGGAATAATCTATAGATGTGCTATTTTCGTACTTGGCGTACAGTTTTTACTTTTTTGAAAAAAAAGTTTTTTTTTGTAGATGTGTACTACGTACGCACCGGCGAGATACGAGGAATTCGAGTGGCATACGCCTAAGCGTGCCATCGTTGCACCAAACGCACCATCAGCAGTTTCACAACCGAGGCCTCCTCGGCGAGCGCCGAGCGAGCCACCGTCGCACTAAACGCACAGTCAGCAGTTTCGCAATCGGAGTCTCCTCGGCGAGCGCTCGATTGCGAACTTATTAAATACCTTTATACAAATTGTCTTTATGCAATTTGACGTGACTCCAATCCCCGTGTGCATATGAGAATTGGAGTAAAAGATAGTAAACAAAACATGAAGAAATGGGAACATCGAAACGATGTCCATTGTCTCGAGAAACCGCTGAGTCGAGCGCTTCACTTTACACTCGGTAAAGTGTGAGCGCGAGCGCACGGTAAATAACAACATAAAATATATTAACTGACTTCGATCTCCGTTCATATAAATGGAACAGAGATCGAGGGTCAGACAGTTGTGAGTCAACTCGTGAACTGTACGTTTGGTCCGGCAAGATTCGAGGTAAAGCAATCTTGTTAATTGATACTTGTAGAACTGTGGTGAGAACTGACACTACAACGTGTGTGATTTGTGCAACTGTGAACTTAATATTGAAACATTGGAGCTGTAGCTATAAGTACGACTGTCAACGAATAAACTGTTCTTTTGTAATTAAACCTTCGGTTTAATTCTTACTTGGGTTCCAACCCTTTACTGGTAATTCCTACAACAGAATCTCGGAGTTAACCTTCGACATCTCTGACTCAGAAAGGCCTACTGAGTTTCGGCGGTACAACATTGGTGGCAGCGGTGGGATACCAGAGTAAGAATGCCTTTCGGGCCACCGAGGACAATGGAATACACCGTTACAGTTACCAGAGAAAAGTGTGTGTAAACCCTACGACAGGAGTAGGTAACAGGGAGTGCTCTCAGGGGGAGTGAGGCACGTTAGGAACCATTATACGACATCCGGAGTCGTGGTTCACGTTCCAGCAACCGGAAGTAGCGTACCGAGGAACAAGGTCGACAGGAGAGCGATCAGCAACGGACCAAACGGCGGAGAAACCTGCAGATTCTCCTACGGAACGTCGCCAGGACGCGTGACGACATACAGTTCACTAGGGAGCTAAAGGAACGAGCGAAGTTCAACGCCGAGGGGGCGTCGGCGTCCTAGCGTGTGGCCAGGCAGCGCACCGACATGCCTGCTGCAAAATCATTGTGTACTCTCACCAAGAGGAAGGATAATCGCTGACGTCCGGGAATACACAACAGGAAAAGGGACGACGAAAGCGGAAGGGCAAAAATGGTCGCCAGAGAGGGCCACACAGGTACCCCGGCGGTACCGGAAGGAACCGTCGCACGTATTGAGGCAATAAGGTGAATTTAAAAATCAGTACCACGCAAACCAAAGGGTGGAGAAAGCCGATCGGGAGGCAGGACTCGGGGATCATGTGACGGGGACTCCCGGGCCTCCCGACGCGCCGCCCTTGCGCTCCAGTGACAAGGAAGCTCTGGATTGGCGAAACCCGTTGGTCGGGATGAACCTCAGGTGGGATGACAACTACGAAGAACCAGACGATGTGGATCACAGTTCCCCCGATTATGGGGCCAGCCTTAGGGAGCTACCCGAGGTTCACGTTCCCCAGAAGGCGGGTGACGAGGGAGTGGAGCGAACAGAACAATCGCCATGGCGGCGACGCGCAAGGAAACCCCATCATGGGGATGTGCGGGTCCCCATACGCGGGCGGGGATACCTTAGACGCGGATCGGCCATCAGGGATGCTACAGCCGTAGATGGCAACGGGCCGGGCACGCCGGAAGGATTCTTACGGTCCTGTGAGGACGTAAGGAATCGGGGATACGCTACCAAACAATGGAGTCCACTCGCACCCATCACCGCAAAGAAACAGGTCGCTCAAGCAGCAGCGGCAATGAAAAATAAAACCATCCACAATCTTGGGAATTCGAGGGCAAAACTGGGGGCCCTCTACGTGTAGGGGGAATCACCCCCGGTACAACAGAACGGGCTTCGCACGCCGAGTCAAGGGCGGAAAAAGAGCGTGGCGTCATACGCGGCACGGGCCGACAAACTGGCTGAGGAAGTAGTCGCGAAGTCCTGCGAAGGATTCGGGATGGAAATAGTTCGAGCCTTGGTAGAGGCACTCCGGCGAGGCGCGCGAGAGAACTTCGGGAACGATTTGCATCGGGAGATGGGAGCGACCATACGCTCCTGAGGCTACCACAGTCTCAACGGCCCCGCCATGGGTGCGGCGGTCGTCGAGAAGACGCCAGGGGGTGATAAGGGAGCCGGGAACCCCATCCCGGCAACCCCGTTAAGGAGACGGTGCTACACGTGCCGCGAGAAGGGGCATCCCGCTCGGGATTGTCCACGGGAATCGAGTGAAATAGGTTCGCCCATGCCGAACGGTAGGCGAAAAGTAAACGCGGGGGATGTCACCTGCAACTACTGCAAGAGGATCGGACACGTCTGGAAAGGATGCGCAGAAAGATTACGCCACCAGGGACGAGATCCACAGGAACAGCGTCAGCATACCAAGCCCGGCAAGGTCAACGGAAAGCCACGGGGTAGAGATCGGCGGCGGGAAAAACGGAAAGCAGGCTCGGATAGTAGATACCGGGGCAAAGGGCCGATCAGCGTGAACACCGAGACAGACATGGATGACGGAACAGCAGATAACATCCACATAGGAGCCCCTGCGGTGGGGAGCGGCGCACTCACGTTGTCAGTAGACACCGGCGCTCAGATAAGCACAAAAAGTGAAAGCGCGATGAGGGGGGAAGTAAGGCGTCAAGCAACGAACGCCACGGTCACAGGGTTCATTGGTGCGCAGATGGAAGCAATCTGCGCAGCCATCAAGGTTGAAACCCCACGTGCGGCAACCGCGCACAGTTTCCACGCGGTACCCGACCGCGTGCCCCTCGGGGTGGATGGACTCCTGGGGATGGACTTAATCAGAAGGCATAGAGTGAATATCCTCGAGGGGAGAACCATAAGAGCGTACGGACACAGTATGCCACCAACGAACTGGGAGGTGGCAATGAAATCGCCGTCGCGAGGTGAGGATACCAAGCACATCGAGGTGTTTGGGGATTACGGCAAAGCCAGAGGTGTAGAAGACCAAGCTCGCCGCACTCCGCGTGGAAACCCCGTCGAAGGAGACATGGGGAACACGGGTTGGGAACTCGCGGTCGACAGGTCTACGGTAGCGCACGAGCCCTCCGTGTCAACGGATGGCAAGGACGGAGGCGGGGCTGAACGCCCGACTCGCGATGAAAACAGTCAATGGGGAGAATCGTGTCACGCTCTACGCAGGGCAGCGGGGCGAGGTTGCTTCCCAACAGTGAGGAAAAGCACTCACGAGTAGAAGAAAGCGGGAATTACGGGAGAATCCCTCACCTCGGAGGGGATCTACCGTCAAGCGCGTGGACCATCGAGCTTAGGACACCACTAGGAGAAGAAACCTGGACAGTAAGGGCAAGCCTCTACGGCTTGCCAGAGGCTCATATACCGGAGATGGAGAAACAAACCGGAGGGGTGGTGCATACCAGCCAAAGTCGACGGGGTGCTCCGATGCCCATTGCAACGGGGAAACCCAATACAGCGGAGGATACGAAGATGCGGAGCGATATGAACGCCCGCAAGCTTGACGGCACCACAATCGGTGACACGAATCTACTACCCGTTACAACGAGTACCCGGAGTCAGGGGGAACGAGCATGGCATCTCGCAACGCTCGATCCCGCACCCAGGTCTCGTCAGATACATGTAGCAGAGGAGGACGAGGGAGAGACGGCATTCAGGATATGGCGAAGCCGTTATGAGTATACGCGAACGTCCCCCTAGCTGACGAACACGCCACCGGCGTTTCGAGTAGTGTCGAACACGGTGGCAGCAGGATTGGATAACCCAGGTTGTTGCAGGTGTTCCGGAGGTATTATGACGACCGGGGCAGCACCCACTGAACGCAACCTGGTCGCGGCAGGCAACCGGTGCAACGAGAGGAGAAGAGTTACCCCCGGTAGATCTGAGGATATCACGATCCCGAATGCACATGCATGGGTCGAAGCCTAACGTGGTAACGGACCACGAGCATCTGGTGTGGCTGTTCAGTACCAGGGAACCGGGTACGAGGCTCACACGCTGGAAATAAAAATTATTTAAGCATGCGTTCGGAGCAGTGCGCGAGCCGGGAAAACGAAGTGCAAATGCCGACGCACCGGGTCACAAGTGTGCGGCAGACAGGTACGCGGGGCAGCGAGCGGCCATCTCGCCTAGCTGCGAGCAAGGAGCCATTGAGACGAACAAGAAGGACAGCCGTTGCGAAGGCAGAGGGTCGCGCAATAGTGTCGGCACCAACGGCAACCCAGGTGTTGGGCAAGAGTCAGGGAATACTACGCGAAGAGCTCGGTGCACCTTCGGATAGACGAAGCGGCGTTGCGCCATGCGGAGGCGAACACCGAGTGGCAAGATGCATCTCCGGATGGTGACCAAGGCGATGTACGCATGCTGAAGTGAGCGTGGATGCGTAGCGACTGGTCCGGATCGTTCAAGGGGTCGGATGTACTCATCCACCGCCTGCTTGGCCGCTCAGCCGCTGTACACCTACTAGGATTCCCACTTCGTGGGATGGAGAAGTATGAAAGGGAGAAAGGCGATCATACGCATCGGGATGTGTGAGGAAGAGAGCGATAAATGCACAATGGGAGAGCGACAAAACCAAAAAACGCGCAACGGATGCGTAGAGTGGTAAGGGTATTGCGACGAACATATTCGCACCACCGAGTGAATTTGCCGTGACATGACGACGGAAAGGAACGTCGTGGATGCGGGGAACCAGCAATAGCGGGCTAGCGAACTTCGTAAGCGAACTTCGTGCCATGGCGACGAATTTCTACAGTGATGTCCCGTAATTCCTGTAAATTCCAGGCACATCGGTAATTTCCGCATTCATCAATGATTCTCACGTGTTTGGAATGCGCGTTCTCGATTGATATGTCTTGGGGAGGGAAGTTGCCCTTCTTAAGGCGAGGCCAGAGGGCCCAGGGGCGCAAACGAACTGGTAGTTCCGTTTTGATAGCCCATCGTTCAATAGCATATACAATGACGCGAATGTGGAATATGGTTGTTGAGCAGCGCGATGAAATTTTGTCGGAAGGTAACGGGCATCAACAGAAAGTACGTGGTGGAGACATCGCGACAGATGCGCGTTAGGTACGCAGGCGACAAGTGCAAGGGAAATCATATCAGGGAATTGCACAGGGTCACCGATGGTGGTAGCTAACGCGCCATCGGGGGGGGGGGGGGGGGGGGGGGGGGGGGGGGGGAAGGAGTGTGCTGGGCTTCGTGGGGTCTTCGCACAGCCGCAACCCGTTGCTGATGTGCATGTTCGTCGACGAAGCCAGCGAGAGATTGATGCCACGAATGAAAAAGCGCAGGACGACGACGCAAAGACTCATCAAATGAGGAGATGGCGAAACAAGGCGAAGCTCGCGGGTACATCATCCGCGGAGATTTGCTATTTCGAGAGGTCACGACGATGTCCCGCTTGTGGTTCCGAAAGGAATGCAGACTTAGGTGCCCGCATAAAAAAAATAGTATGGGAAAGCGTATTTAATCGAGTATGGGTCGCAACATGGGAAATAGTATGGGAAAGAGTATGTGATCGAGTATAATCGGAATATGGGATATTTCCTGTTCCCAGACTCATCCCATACGCTTTTGTAGACTCTTTTCTAGTCATCAAAGAATTCCTCCAAAGATTCTTAGAAATCAATCCCATACGTGTAGAAAAAAAGTGGTATGGAAAGGTGGAATAATGTGAGCATGGGTAGGATAGGGAGATAGTAAGGAGACCCGTACTGGAGGCGCTCGACTTGAATATGAGGATTGTTCCGTTTACATTGTGACGTGATTTTTTGGAATCAACGTCACAAAAACCAAATAAACCGAAATTATCGTAAAGTACCACTTTTCGATCTCGTTTTGCTGCCTCCCACACTACTTCCGATCCGATTCAGCTTTTTTATATGCAGTTTCGTTGAGTTCAAGTATAGTTTTCACGTTTAGTTTCACGTTCAGTTTCAGATTAATTCAGTTACCGTTTCGTTAGTCGAGATCTCCGCGCTATTCGGTGGTGCGAATCTCGAAGTACTGAGATACCCGAATAGCGTAGAGACTCGACGAGGTTTCGTTGCGAATACGCCACAGTCCGGTGCAAGCCCGGCACTCTCGTGGAGTATTATGGTAAGGTTCGATGCGTTGGAGAACAGGCGGAGGTTTTGTGTTTAGTCCAGGCAAGGGTGGAACACCTTGTGCTGTGTAAGAGTTGGAGTCTGGGTTGAGAAGAGCATTGTTTTCACGCATCGAACAGAGAGTAGCGATCGCAGCGATCCTCGAATATTGCCGCTTCCGATACCGTTCAGATATCGATTACCATCTAGATCCCGTAGTGAAGTAGTTGAGAGGGGAGTAGCTATCGGTTAACGTTCCCGAAATAATGATAGTGACGATTACGCGTCTTATCGTAGGCAAATCAGTCTACCGAGGGCCGCCCTAGAGGTAACTCGGGTCTCTCTCGCGCTCCCGCTATCGTTGGCTTCGGCCTGTCGTGTGTTCTCGTATGTGTGTCGTGAGTCGCGCGTAGCGTGGGTTCTCTCTCGCTGCTGCGTACTCCGATACTGTGTTCTCGCTCGTGTTCGTGGGTTTCGTGCTACTTGTCGCTTCTCTCGTTCGCTCGCGTTCAGCGTACGATTGAGAATGACAGTTCGTGATAATTCCGATACGAATTATTTCCGGATTTTGTGATCGAGATGTATTCGAATGAATGCTCTCGAGGTGCAGTTTTCGTGAGTACGTTCTGGTGGCATCGAAAGATGCGGATCCCGCCCATTCATGGACTAAATTCTGCTTTTCGGTGAGTTTATCGTTTTCGATTATTTTCCCGTTCGCGAATAGAAATTCGTTCTCGCTGCTCGCCTTGATCGTTCGATCGGCTGAGCGCTTCCCGCTGCACTTGTGTGCGATCTCGTCTGCTATTCTATCGGCCTCGGATTGCGACCCTTCTACCAAAAACCGCATCCTGAGCAGCCGTGCATTTCCGCAACCGTTCGCTCTCGTGCGTGCGTCGGTGTTTATCGTTGAGTTCTCGATAAGTTCTCGTTGAGTTCTCGTTCTGTGTCTCGTTCTCGTTTCGTCCTTGCGGAGGTCAGGTCCCACCGACCTCCAGTTTAATCCGGTTTGGTGATACCGGCGATGCAAAAATCTACCCTGCGGAGGTCGGGTTCCACCGACCTCCACATTAGTCCGGTTCGGTGATACCGGCGAAACAAAAACCTACCCTGCGGAGGTCGAGTTCCATCGACCTCCAGATTAGTCCGGTTCGTTAATACCGGCGATACAAAAATTAACTGGCGCCCACCGGGACGCCGATGCACCCGCGAGAGGAACGGCCGAAGGTGACGTAAGTTTCGTTTTCGCGTTTTGCTCCCGTTCGGTTTGAGCTAAAATTTCGTCTTTTTTTGGTTTAGTTTGTTGATTTTAAGTTTAGAGTTTCGCGTTTTTAGAGTCAAGAAAAATACGTCACAACATATTCCGTCCACGATATTTTATAGGGCGATATTAACGGTGAAATATTCGTAAAAAAATAGTTATGATTAAAATGAAGGAGACAGAAAAATAGAATTTAACAAATGGAAGGACAAAATCAAACATAAAGAAATATGTTCGAAAACAATTTATCTCAACGGATATAAGTTCCTCGAACAAAGTTAGAGATTACACTGCATAATCAGCGGTGTGGATTAGTTTACGTTACTGAAAATATCTTAAAGTATTCGACGATTGTAATGTCGTACTGTAACGTCTAACTTTGTTCTAGGAACTCATATTCGTGGAAATAAATTTTTTTTAAACATATTTCTTCATTTTTTATTTTGTCCTTCCATTTGCCAAATTTTATTTTTTTGTGTCCTTTATTTTACGCATAACATTTTTTTTACCAATATTTCACCGTAAATATCGCCCTATAAAATATTGTGGACGAAATATGTAAACGGAACAATCCCCATATTCAAGTCGAGCTCTTCCGGCACGGGTCTCCTTACTATCTCCCTATCCTACCCATACTCACATTATTCCACTTCTCCATACCACTTTTTTTCTACACGTATGGGATTGATTCCTAAGAATCTTTGGAAGAATTCTTTGATGACTAGAAAAGAGTCTACAAAAGCGTATGGGATGAGTCTGGGAACAGGAAATATCCCATATTCCGATTATACTCGATCACATACTCTTTCCCATACTATTTCCCATGTTGCAACCCATACTCGACTTGATACGCTTTTCCATACTATTTTTTTTACGCGGGTGGTCAAGCAAGCACACAAAAGGGGACACTTTTCCGTGAGCAAAACCGAAGCTCTCGTGAAAAAAGACTATTGGTTGCAGAACCTACGCACGAAAGTGGAGAAGATTGTTCGAAATTGTGTTGTGTGTATTTTGGCGGAAAAAAAACAGGGTCGGCAAGAGGGATTCCTGAATCCAATTGACAAGGGCGAAGTGCCTTTGGATTGGTTCCACATCGATCATTTGGGCCCTCTAGCAACGACGAAGAAGAGCTACAAACACATCTTTGTTGTAGTCGACAGCTTTTCAAAGTTTACGTGGTTGTACGCCACACAATCGACGACAACGGCTGAGGTGTTAGATCGACTGAAGAAGCAAGCTGTGACGTTCGGAAATCTCAGAAGAATCATCTCCGATCGGGGTACCGCGTTCACATCGTGGCCGGATGTAGGGCCCGAGAATGCTGGCGTGTTGCCAGGCGGGCACGCGCGCGGGAAGCGACGAGAACGCGCGAAAGAACGAGCGGCCGGAATCGGCAACGGCGCGCGAGTCGCGGCGTAGTAAGCGTGGTGGTGGTGGTGGCGATCGAGTCAGTCGACGTGAGGCGTGAGCGCTGCACAGATGTGCTGATGTATACGACAAGTTTTGTTTTTTCCATCGTAAATATATATTGTGACGAGGCACGATAACGTGCTCGCATATCCACGCGGGCGAGAGTCTAAATAGATCGCGCAACGTCGCGCAACCGTCACGCCGGGCCGAAATAATATGAAAATATTCGTCGATACTGCCGAAGGGCTTGTTATTAGTAAGTTACAGGAAGAACGCGAGAATTCGGCAACGACGCGAGTCCCGCGGAGAGAGAGCCAACGACGGTACGCACGAGGCATCGTGCGAGGGATCGAGAGAGCGATCCCCGCTCCTGGACGCCCGAGCGTGGCCCGCGACGAGAGAGAAGACACTCTCGCGCCGAACGTAGGCAGGATAGGCCGTATTAGGCTAAGCAGAGACAATTACGTTGTGAAAGTAGAGTTTTGTATTATATTAAGAAGTGAGGCGGCGAATTACGCGAATTCGGTTACTCTCGACGAGGTCGAGAAGCATCGGCGAATCTCCGAGGCGTGGAGATACGAGGGCTCGAGCCGCATATCCGGGACTGCGTGGAAAGGATTGTAAAAGGTAGTCGCACGTGGTGCCCGATTCTTTCTCATTGTAAGACACGCGGTTGCCGTCCGTGGCTTCCCCGTTTCCGTCTCGTTGTCGAGATACTGTGTATCGCTCGAGCGAAGCTCGAGGCGATCCCGCGTCGGTTATTCGCGTAGTTGTTGATAAGTTCGCTGCGAGCCTTCGCACGAGAAATCTTTGTCCGATTCACCGAATTGTTGAATAAAGTCAATATTATTTGTCGCTCTTTTTAACTAACGGTCTGGAGCACAAGGCTCAGTTATTTGTGTGTGTGTGTGAATTTGTTGAATTGCCCGAACTGCACCCCTAGCTAGCCGTCGAGGAGAGAGAGGAACGAAAAGAAGTACGAAACCCGATGTAACACGGGGTGATATTGTTACCTGGCACCCAAGTGGTAAGTTACGACGGAGGGAAAACAAGCAGGGCGTCGTTATACTGTAACGCGGCGTTCGAGCGATTTTTGTTCGAAATTTTGGTTGCAAGGACCCGTTACAATTTTGGCGCCCAACGTGGGGCATGGCGCATAAAATTTCGATCGAGTCAGTGTTGGAAACATCTCGAGGAGAGTAGTGCGGATTACTGTCTCGAGAACTCTCGAAATTTCAGTGCGTGAGAGTCAAAGACAATCGGGTCGAGCTCGAGCTTCGAGAGCGCGCGTGACGTAAACAAACAGTACGCGCAAAGACGCTTCGAAGCTCGTTCGAAGAGCGTGAACGAGAATACACGGGGAACGAAATATTCACGAGAAAATATTTCCGTGTCGCTCAACCGCGGTTTAGATCTTCGAGTCTCACGAAAGCAGTGCGCGTGTGATACGATATTCGGGTAAGCGGTTACCATATCGTCGAGTCGCGATCGTGCTTGAGGAGTGAGAGAGAGAGAGACAGACCGCGTGGTATCGGGACGCTCGACTGCGACTTCGCTGGACGCGCGAGCGGTGACAGTTCGCGAACGTGCCGCGAAGAAAGGAACGATTGTCGGTAGAATAATTTCGCGGAAAATCGAAGAATCAATTTCGCGGAGCCGCGAAAAAAAATGAACATTCGAGAGAATAGTTTTCATGAAATTAACGATCGATCGGATAGTACGCGACATTCGGGTAAATGTGTTACCGTGTCGCGTGATCTCGCTCGACGCGTGAGAGAGACAATAGATTGTGCGCGAAGCTCGAGTACACGCGTACCGAGCCGTACAGCCGCGATCTCGTTCGATACGCGAGAAGAAATGACAGCGCGTGCGACGAACATTCGCGAGACGGAATAATAGTGCGTGCGTGACGTAATTAGTAGAAAGAATTCGCGAAGTTCGAAAAATTATTTCGCGGTTGCTTGGAAAATATTTCGCGTTCGTTTGAATAAAATTTCACGTTCGCGCGAAAATCTCGCGATCGCTCGAGATAATTCGGAATTATTTGGAAAAAAGGATTTCGAGATTCGAAACATGGCGCGCGGTCACACGGAAAATCATTTCGCGGTCGTTCGAAAAAAATAAATCGCCGATAAATCGGTACACAACCGAAGTACTTCGCAATCAGGCCATCAACGAGGGAAATCGGGACCCTGACCGATAGTGAGATGAGCCAGGAAGTGTCAGCGAAGAGAAAAAGGAAAAGAAAGCGAAGAAGAAGGAAAAAGTTCTCGAGCAAATCGGATCGACCGATCCGACCGCTCGACGGACCGACGGTCAACCGACTGGTTGGAAAAATGGCGAAGGAACTGACGACGATCGTTCGGAGGGACTCATCGAGTCGATCGAGTAGCGGTTACGCGAATAGCTTGAGACGTAAAGACGCGCGAAAAATCAAATACCGCGAAGATCCTCGACGTTTGAGAGGGCAAACGCCATGTACCGCCCGCGACACACGCACATTAAACGACAGTGAGTCATCAGCTAGAAGAAACGAGGACGATCACAAGTCGGGATGGCGCGTGGTCGAGTATCGTTGTAAATGTTGTGGTAAACAACGAAAAGCGCTCGAAGCGGACCTCTTGCAGAAAGAGGCTCGTTGTACTCCGCCGAGACGTCGGCGAGGACGAAGACGACGACGCAAGCGGTCCAGCAGGAACATCGCGGAGAACGAAAAGACAGAGAAGGTAAAGCCCGAGCGAAGCGACGGAAAATTGCACGCTGAGCGACGTGGGACGACGAAGCGCGTGGAAAAGTGGAAGGCTCGAGCCGAGACTCGATGCTATCACCAACGCTGGAATAATCGATACGCGGACGAGTACGCGAATTATCGATCGCCGGCGCACAAAATCCACGCCGTGACGTTGAACGTATACCGAACGAACGAGTGGAAACGAGAGCGAGGGCCGCGAACGACGCAAGGAGGGATAAGAAAGGCCGAGGAAACAGAACGATCGACCACCCCACCGAGCTCGTACGCTCGAGCTGTCGCGAGGAAGTCAGCGAGACCCGAGACACGGGGATCGCGGAGAGCCGAAACGCAACCACAGTCTGGTGGGGGGATAGGCCGCGTGGCATCCCCTAAAGCTCAGTCAAAATGCATGAGGAGACCACAGCGATTTTGTTATAATTGCGGCGAGGCTGGTCACTACGCAATGGACTGCGACGCGCCAGTGCAATTATGCCGAGGATGCGGCCGAAAAGAAGTGACCACCGAGACGTGTGGATGCGCCATGTCAGTACAGTACTTGGAGTCGGCAAGAACACGAGGGCGCTGGGTGAGACAACGACGAAGGACAACGAGCAGCGACTATCTTTCGTCAACATCCCGTCCCAGGCAAATCCCGGGTGCAGTTTCGGTAGAGAGCTCGAGCAGTAGGGAAAGCGTGAAAGAAGACGTGAGTACATCGAGCCCTCCGGGAAATGAATCGTGTATTCGAGCCGAAAGAATTGTGCAATTAGGCAAAGTATGGTGGAGACCCGAGCCTGTTCAAGTATGGAAGGTAAATAGCTCGGAGTCGTTCGAGTCAGATTAGAAAACGCGCGTAGCTGTCGACACAGAGGAAAGCGCTCGAAGTGAGCCAATGGGCCGAGCGTAAGTACACGGGAAAAGGGCTGCAAGAGCCATACCGCGTAGAGTAGGATGAGGCCGAAATAAACACGGTTGACACGGAGTGCTCGATGCTACGAGTGTGAGTAAGAGAATGAGAGAGTGAGAAAATTATTTTTGCTCGGATTGGGAAAAAAGAAAGTACCGAAAAATCGAAAAATAGTAGAGCCCGAGAAAATAATTTTGTTCCCGAAATAAAGTTGTCTGGTAGCGAGCTCGTAAGCAGAGAAAATTCGAAATTAAGACGTTTCTAATTTTTGTTCTTGTTCCGAGAAGAGAGTATTCGCGAGAACCGCGAAGACGCTCGAGCGCTACCGCGAAGACTAAAGAGTTGTTTGAATAGCACACGGAAAATTATTTTGATTTGAGGAACCGGAAACGCCGGACAAATAATTAGTACGTTTGCAAGTGTGAGAGGCTGATCGGAAACAATAGAACATACCGAAGGAGCGCACGAGACGACTCGGCGTATTCTCGAGGAGACGAGAGTATTTTTATTGTTATGAGATCGGTAATAGGTTTTGGTTTTGGGAAAATTGTGTGTTAAATGGTTATTTCTGCGGTGACGGATTCGGAGGAGTGACGGTTCGGCGACGTAGCGTGGAGAATCGTGGATCGGCGTGCGTCTACCCCGCGAGCGTCGGGTAGACAGAGCCTAGTGGGGGGATGTGACGAGGCACGATAACGTGCTCGCATATCCACGCGCGCGAGAGTCTAGATAGATCGTGCAACGTCGCGCAACCGTCACTCCGGGCCGAAATAATATGAAAATATTCGTCGATACTGCCGAAGGGCTCATTATTCGTAAGTTACAGGAAGAACGCGAGAATTCGGCAACGACGCGAGTCCCGCGGAGAGAGAGCCAACGACGGTACGCACGAGGCATCGTGCGAGAGATCGAGAGAGCGATCCCCGCTCCTGGACGCCCGAGCGTGGCCCGCGACGAGAGGGAAGACACTCTCGCGCCGGGCGTAGGCAGGATAGGCCGTATTAGGCTAAGCAGAGACAATGACATCGTGAAAGTAGAGTTTTGTATTATATTGAGAAGTGAGGCGGCGAATTACGCGAATTCGGTTACTCTCGACGAGGTCGAGAAGCATCGGCGAATCTACGAGGCGTGGAGATACGAGGGCTCGAGCCGCATATCCGGGACTGCGTGGAAAGGATTGCAAAAGGTAGGCGCACGTGGTGCCCGATTCTTTCTCATTGTAAAACACGCGGTTGCCGTCCGTGGCTTCCCCGTTTCCGTCTCGTTGCCGAGATACTGTGTGATCGCTCGAGCGAAGCTAGAGGCGATCCCGCGTCGGTTATTCGCGTAATTGTTGATAAATTCGCTGCGAGCCTTCGCGCAAGAAATCTTTGTCCGATTCACCGAATTGTTGAATAAAGTCAATATTATTTGTCACTTTTTTTAACTAACGGTCTCGAGCATAACGCTCAGTTATTTGAGTGTGTGTGAATTTGTCGAATTGCCCGAACTGCACCCCTAGCTAGCCGGCAAGGAGAGAGAGGAACGAAAAGAAGTACGAAACCCGAGGTAACACGGGGTCATATTGTTACCTGGCGCCCAAGTGGTAAGTTACGACGGAGGGAAAACAAGCAGTGCGTCATTATACTGTAACGCGGCGTCCGAGCAATTTTTGTTCGAAATTTTGGTTGCAAGGACCCGTTACAATATATCGTTCCACTTCTTTAACATTTGTTTCTCTCTTCACCCATCTCATCCCCAAGCAAAATAAATATTCCTACAGTAGTGTACGTATAGAAGTACGTTTTACAACCGCTTAAACGAACACTTTGAATTGTATAGTGTACTCCCAATTCGATAATGTAATAGAGATGGACGGTTCACGACAAGTCGTAGTGGACTTTTCTGGATAAGTTAACCTTTTTTTTCTCTAAAATATATTTTGTATGTTATCGTATATGTTATGTTACGTCCCGGCAATGGGGAATGACACGTATTGTTAAGATATTTTCTTCGTTTTAGAGCGGACGAGCCGCTCTGGGATCGGAGACCGCCGGATGGCTCTTATTAGGGATTATTTTAGGAATTCGAAATGAATTAAAATGGTTTAATCAAATTAATGGTAAACATAACAATTATTTATTTGATGTTTATAATTATTGATTTTTTTATTATGCGAGCTCGACTACGCAGGTCGAGTCTCGCGATTCACAACTTTGAAGTCGGGCTCGATCTTATCGGTCGAGTCGCGAAATTAATGTTTTATTTGTGCGAGCTCGACTACGCAGGTCGAGTCTCGCGATTCACAACTTTGAAGTCGGGCTCGAACTCATCGGTCGAGTTCCGAAATTAATGTTTTATTTGTTTTATTTGTCGGGCTTGATCTCATTGGTCGAGTCCCGAAATGTCAGTCTAAATAATTTTATTTATTGGGCTCGACCACGCTGGTCGAGCCCCACTGTTGTACACTTATCCGCGGATGCAACTTTGTTGTTGCAGTTCGGAATCAATTAATTTTTGCCGGACTCGACCTCGCTGGTCGAGCTCCGGTCTAAGACTGACTATCAGGCGGTGCTGTAGTCACCGCGTAATAATTTTATTCCGCATTAGTGCAGGGCGTAGCACATCTCAGAGGTGTGCAGCGCCCTGTATTGTACCGTGGGATTGCTGACTCTTGGTCAGCAGCCCATCGTGAGAAAGACGCTGATAAGAGCGTCTTCGAATATGAATCCACCATCGTCAGCGTGAGACCGCTGATGGTGGTGAGAAAATTTTATAAGTTAATATTCCGAGCGATATGCTAACGATTATTCGTTAGCATTAATTTTGTTATTTTATTAATTTAAAATTAGCCCGGACGTAACAGTTATAATAAGGTCTTTTAAGTTTCAATAAAAAAATGTTAACACCAAAATTGTTTTATTAATTTTTTATTTATCAGTTGTGACCGATTTTTCCAAGACCACCCAACGATCGCAAAAGCCATCGACGTTCCCGGGTATTGGGCACCAGGAACAAACGCCTCGTGACAAAATTTATTTGCTCGGGAACGCACGATCACGCCTCTGCTCGGCCAGCGTCAGCCCTGCGATCTGGTAGAGTAGGAGGGGTTGTTCCGCGATAGGAGAAGCCAGGTTCGACAAAATAGGGGAGCAAATTGATTGACGCTCAGCTGTGGTCCCGATGCTGGCTGTCGCACGCTCGGGAGCGAAACAACAAAAAAAAATATTCGGGGAAAAATTAGCTATGTACTTTCGGTTTCCCTAATCTGCCCTGAGTGTCTGAGCCGGAGGGACTCTCCCCGGAGGCTAGATCGTTGCTCCTCGCGCCAATCCGTGCATCGTAGCTTTCTCTTTTGCAATTTTTGTGACGAGGGTGAAAAACCCCGTCACACAGTCTATTACAACTCGTCCCAATGCTTTCATTAACTCTTGCACAATTGTACGATGACACGGCGGAAATAGCAGAGGGGAGAGGATATTTGGGCCACCGCTTAAGTCACAGTTTTAGGCTCGAGAGGGGATGATCCCACTACACATCCCCTTCCGCGGAGATACATATCCAGCGTCAGTCTTCAGTACGCTGCGAGATTTTAGCGAGGACGAAAGTGTTATTCTCTGCACACTGTAAAAGTCATGGACTACGTTATCGACGTTCAAGGCTTCTACGACAAAGAAGATCGCTTTATCGCAAAAGAAACAGCCGTGATAGCCCTCGACGAACCCCACACCGGCCATTGGATAGCCGCGCATTCACACGTTTTCGTTGAGCTTCCAAAACCAGTCCGAGATAAGAATAATTGGGTAACACGACACCATCACGGTATCGAGTGGTTCGAAGGAGATGTACCGCTGCGAATACTACACGCAAATCCTCGTCAGATCACTTGGACGGCTGGCATCATATACACTCGTGGAAGTGAAAAAGCAAAATATTTGCAGAATGTTACTGCACGAGAGATAAAAACCTTGAAGAGAGCGACTGTCCTTCATTCGGCAAGCTTCCATCGTCCACGGCACAACTCTGTCCCCATTACGGCCTTTTGAAAAGACATCATCTATCTTGTGCTTTAAATAATGCCACAAAACTGAAAGAGTGGATTCTTCGTGACGAACCTCCTACCCGACTCGCATCATCATTACACTTCTCACCTGGAGTACCAGATAAAAATAGACCACCCGGTTATTTCTCTCCAGTCGTATCAAGTCATGAATACGACAATAATTGGCCAGGCATTGAAGAGTGTGCCTTTAACAGTATCATCAAGCGTTCACGCTGCGGATCAGATACCAACTCTGCTGACGAGACCGACAGCTCTTGTTGTTAACACTGATTGTGATGGTCCACCAGGGGTGGTCGAGGTTATAAGTAATTACTCCTATGATTTTATCAGACAGTAAAACAATTTATTCGGGAAGCGAAGGAGCGCGAACGTCTTATAGTGACGGGACGTTCAGATCAACTGGCTTGAGGGCCTGACGGAAGTAGGGCCCTCGCCTAGTGTCGCGCGTTACGCGCGGTGTTACTGCGCGCGATAACACGGCCGCTGCTCGCATGCGGCGAGTGCAGCAGCTGGACCTTCACCGTGATAACACGGACGGTCGCACGGAAGGTGCTGACGGCTTCGTGATAACTTTTATACATCCGTCCGCATTGAGACGCTGGATCTGACGCAATGCAAGCCACAAAATGCGGGATCGTTACACTCCCCCTCTTGCAAAAAAAGCGATGCTCCGCATCGGATATGATTTGTTTACAAGTTTTGGAATTGTGATTCTATACAATGAAATACTCTGTGTTGTTTGTAAATCTGTTTTTGTGCGTTTTTCGCTGTGTGTGTGTGTGTGGTCAAAAAAATGGTTAAAAAACCATTTTTTCTTAGATACCACTTCTGTGTTTCTAACCCTTTTCCTTTGTTCAGACTGCCAAAGATGGTTATTATTTGTTCCGTTCAAAGGTCCTTGTTACGTTCGTCTGAGGTATTATACGTGTCCTAGATCTGAAACTGACTATTGTTCATTAGCATTTGTGTTAGTGGTATTGGTTGTGTTATAGAGGATCCGTTGGGTTTGTGGGTGTAATAGAATTTATAATAACAGTTTTGTCCTATATGTATTCGTTGTTGGTTTCCTAATTTGTGTAGCTCGGTTCGCTGGTGGTTCATTCACTATATCTTTGTCCTTCGGCATCAATCTTTCCTGTTTTTTAATTTTTTTTTTGTTTCGCTTTGGAATCCGGATTTATTAATTGGCTGCCTATGGGAATGGTAACAATTTCTTTTCATGGTTTCCTGAAACAGTCTAATTGGTTAACTTTGAGGGTTAGTGGGTGAGACGTGTTACGTGGGATGTGATCGATTGGACCGTGCTGTCGGTGTCGGGTGAAATAAAATGAAGAAGCCGTGAATTGGTGATATAGTATTGTGATGCGGCTTTCCCAAAATACTGATAACCGCCGGGGAGGGGAGGGTCGAACAAAATAGTGCAAAATACGGTAATATAGAATTTAATGAACAACAGTGAATAATGTGGGGTGGCTCGATACAATAAGAAAAGATAAACGTGGGAAGAAAATGGAGAAAATAAAATAATACAAAAATAATCGTGAACGGGAAGACTCGATATAAAATAAAAATAATAACTGGGAAAAAATAAGGAATGCAAAATAAACTAAATCGCACTAACGGAATAATAATAAAAGAAAAGAGAAAGAACGCAAAAAAAATAATAACAATAACCAAAAACTTAGATGATAATCCGGCTCTTGGTGGCACGGAAAAATTATAAAATAAAGGGGAAAAGACGGTATCAGGGACGCGGGGTAACGTGGGTGAAAATGGCGGCGATTCGGGGAAAACGGGACTCACGGGCGACCAAAATGTCGAAGGGAAAAGGGAGCGAATAATTCACGAGGCCAAGGGGGAGCGACTGGGCGGTTATCACACTCAAAACTGTCAAACTAAAAATGCTGCAAAACGAAATAATAATTGGGCGCCAGTTACGAGTCGGCGTAACACCGTTGCGTGAAAAAGAAAATAAAAGAAAACCAAAAAGAAACCGAACTCGTACGGTCACTCGCGTCTCTACTACGGTGGGCCGGCTAGTCGCGGGAGAGAGGAGAGGGCTCAGGGGAGGGTGAAAATCCCGATGCTTTCGGCTCGCAAATTAATCGCGGTTCACAAACAATAATTTCGCAGGGCAACAATAATCGGGGAGACGGTTATTTTCAACACGAGGGAGGCTCGGGAATCTCACTGGATAATTATTGTCTAACACCACTCACCAAGTGCTCGCTACCTGGACGTGCGGGTGCCGATGCCGTGACAATTTCGTCACGATCTTTTACGCCAAAACTCTGCAAAATCCTCGTGAACGGGGCCGGGACGGAGGGGAAAACACTCGTACACTCTCGTAACGTCACTCACAAAATCAGGCGATCGATCTTTGGCGACTCGACTTACAGAAAAATAATTGTTCAAAAATATTACGCTCGCACACGTGCACACGGGATATCGCTCGGGCCAAGAGTGAATACTTTTCACCGGTTTAGAGAGAGAGTTTGCAACGCAACGTTGGTCGATAATTGGGCTCACCGGCGGGTGTGGCGTTAGATGGCGACGGGAGGCTCATAGATCGCCGATCGATATAGTTTGGCGGTGCGAGGCGAGACGGCTGAGGCGGGCGGTGGGGACGAGTCACCTGAGCGAGGCGAGACAATCGTGGGCCAGGGACTTCGCGTCCCCTCGCCGGGCTCTTCTATCTCCCTCGGCTTTGCCGCGCGCTCTCTCACTCGTGCTTGCTGGTCGTGCGTTGTCGTGTTGCTGGGTCTTGCGCGGCGGGCAGGAGGGGGGGGGGGGGGGGGGGGGGGGGGGGGGGGGGGGGGGGGGTCGCGCTATAGCTAATTCGCACCTATCCTACGCGTTGCGTTCGGCCGTGGTGAGCGGTGGACTCGGGCCGAGTGTTGGGGAAAATTGTGACGTTTTTCGCTTAGAAAAATCGTTACAGTATATACAATGTAAAAAAAGAGAAGAAAGAAAAAAAAAAAAAAGGATTACAGATTAAGTGATTATATGTTGCGACCGAAATTTTTTTTGTACGCACCCTTTTATTCGATGAAAAACAACTATACCCAAAGGCCACAGAAAATTCGTCTCGATCGTAGATTTACTTTTAAAGGCACCAGCCGGGCATCGCGCTCGACACTATCGAATTTGGCTGTTTAGAGAACGAATTTGATGGTACCGACTAGCTGCAGCTTTCGCGGGTAGAGGGGCGGTTCGTTTCATAGGCGATACAAAGTTACGAGGCAAAACGAAAAGATAACAAATAAATTATCAAATTCAAAAATACGTGATCACCAATGATAAAATTTATCAAACAAAAAAGAAAGGCCCTACTCAAATTTCTCCCAGCTACTGAGTTCACCGGGACAAATTTCTAACGAAAATAACAATGCAAATAATCTAAATAAATAATTTTTCTTACTAAAATTCATCGTCTTTGCTTGCAAAATCCGGCACACGAATTACACAAAAAATATAATTCTAACCGGGTGATTGACCGGTGCGATACGATCCTGACGAGACCCGCTTTCATCGTCGCAGCCACGTTAAGCGAAAAACACATCGTCCTATGGCTGGACGGCGCGTGCAGGACCGGGACTCGCACGCCACACTTATGGATCTGTTGTACCCCGAGTACGCCGGTTGTTGTCGCAAGGTGCATTGCGCAACAACCGAGGTATGCGAGCAGAGGGCGAGCCGAGCGCGAATGTAATTACCGAAATCTCTTTTTAATTACCGATTCTCGATCGCGGATAAGTAGAGCAGCGCGTCAGCAGTTCAAGTAGCGCGGAGCCTCCATATTCCGTGGACGTACGGAATCTGGAGCGACGGAAAATAAACAGTAAACAATGAAAAGCGGAGTTTTAAGAAATAATGTTTTGTCTAATAAATAATGCTGATGCTCTCGCTCGATATATAATGATACGCGAGCGAGCATTCGACAGTCTGGTTTTTGACTCGAGAAACTGTGCGTCTGGTCCCAGGGATTCGGTATTGGAATCCAAAAGGTAACATAGAGTGTTCCGGGCAAGGGAACGTATAAAGTGGCACTGGCGGGTGAGGGTCGGACCTGGATCCCGAGTGCGGAATTAAGTCTTAAAGTTGACTTGTGAAGTAACTTTGTAAAGTTGTGTGCAAGAGAGGCAAATTGTAATGTGAAATTGTTTATTACTCTGTTCTCTATTTCGTCAATAAATTGTTATTGTGCCTACGAGTTGTAGTCCTCACTGGGGTTCTAACCCCTTACTGGTAACATCCCAAAATCTTCGGAGATAATATCTCACCCGCCGAGCACGGACTGATCACCCGGGCTCCGGCGGTACAACAGATCCCTCGCGTACAAAATTTAATTGAACAATTAACAAGACGAAACGATCTCAAGGGCTCAAACAAGTCGAAATAAAACAAAACCATATCATCCAGGAAATAAATGAATTTAAGAAAAATGCGAGACGGGACCGTCACGCCTCATTTCGGGCCCATCCACGATTAATATTTTTGCCCGGGACGGTAACCGTCATCGCGCGAGTGACGCGCACACTGAAAATTAATAATCCGAAAATTAGTAATAGAATGCAAAAAGCGACCGAGGAATGAGACGAAAGCCTTACCGGTGAGACTCAGATTTTCGATCGAGAGTTATTCCGTTTTCCCTTCCTCCAACCCAAAGATAATCCCGGAGTTCCGATCGGCATGGTACCGATGTGGAATCCACTCTTTACCCAGAACGGTCCCTCTGGCCATCTCGATCACTCGAGCAAACGTCCTCACACCACAAAAGATACGACGAGAGTCCACGAGTGATCTACGCTAATTCGTTTCGCTGTCTCGCTCTCCTCTCCCTTTGCAAATAATTTGGCTTCCCTGGTACCTGGCGACGCCCTACGATTTTCGCGAACTATCGAACGCACAAAATGAATATTCGAACGATAACGGCGCTGACGCTTCGTTCGACCGTATATGTAACGCTTGTAGATTTTCATAGATGCTGTTCCCGGGGCAACAGACATCGTTGACGATGCTGACATCGCCAAGCTGCGACTTCTTCGGTAACGATGTGCCTAGAGCGATGATTTTTGGATGTTGAATTGGTGAGAGAAGTAGTGTTGATCCACGTAGCGGTACCGTGGACCAGAAGAACTCTGTTTCCGAGTTATCCGTCTCATGAAGGCTCGCAAAATAAAAATAATAATCTAAGAAATTAATAAATTTGTGCGCTCAACTAATTTTGAACCCTTGAGATCGTTGGGGACTCTGTCGGTGGGGAGAACGTGTGTTCTGCGGGACCGAAATCTCGCCAATGACGCAATTCTTGTGACGCGCCAAAAAAACGCGTCACAATGTCCTTACAATTATGTTGATTAATATATTTATCTGATTAGTGGCTAATTAATATGTGCCCTACATGTGAACGTTGATTGTATACTCTTAAAATTGTGGTGGTTAATATATTGATGGGTTTTGATTATTATATGTGTTGATTATTATAGTTGTTGGTTATTATATGTGTCCTACATGTGGACGTTTGTCGTAGCTTCTCTCCTTTTTTTGTTGATCTTTTTTTAGAGTTAGTTCCCACTCGATCGCGGCAATTCTTCGCGAAAATCTTTCACGCGTTCCGGCGTCGAGGTGTCTGTACTAGCGGTACGTTGCCCGCTCCCAACTGGAATCCGTTGACATCAAGTATTCGTCAGTGTCGTCGGTTTGTATACAGTGAGGTTTTCTTGAAACTAGACAGAGCTCGAGCGCGCGAGCCGCAGCGTTCGAATCTGATTGGCTGCCGCCGTCCGCCGACAGTGAGTCTCAACCTAACGGTTAACACATGCCTACTGGGCATCGGTGGGGGGAGCGGTCTCGCTGTGGTAGGGGCAAGGGACGCTACGATGATGCGGTCAGTTGGACAGATCGCGTGTAAATATTTCGGAGCAAACGTAATTTGGTGATTAATGACGCTTTAAGTAATTACGAGGCACAAAATCGGAATTAGAAACGTTTTCGTTTTATTGGGTGGAGACCGACTCTACACCTCCCAACTCGACACGAATTAAACTCTACACCAAAAGTGAACACCAGCCGACTCTACACGCGAACAACTCTACACCAAACAACGCGACACTGAATTTTCAAAAACTACAAGCGACGGTTCTGAACAAAAACTATTTACCGAATGACTCTACACCCGGACAGGTCAACACCGAATAACTCTACACTAAAAACTGTACACCGTCCAGCTATGAAAACTATACACAAAGCACCCGCACACATTTTAAAAAAACTCGACACGATGAAAAGTCGACAACGAAAACTCGACACGACGTAAAGTCGACACCGAAAACTCGACACGACAAAATGTCGGTACGAAAACTCGATGCCGCGCTTGACATTAAAATACTTGCACCATCCAGCTATAAAAATTGTGCACAACGCAGCTGTACACATATTGTTAAAACTCGACACGACAAAAAGTCGACACCAAAAACTCGACACGACAAAAACTCGACACGAAAAACTCGACACGACGAAATGTCGACACCGAAAACTCAACACCGAATTTTATCAAAATAAAAAAAAAAAAGGTATGCCAAGTGCCTAAAGATCAATATTAAACAAAATGTTTGAAGAATCAACTAAATCGAATCGGGCAAGGAACATTGTAACAAAATAAAAAATTCCATACATGATGGTGCTCTTGTACACAGCTCTTGTGATGTATACCGTGAGCCTGATTCGGACGCTAATTGTGTATTGGAATCTTATATTTTATCAGAATATTCCTCGACCGATTCACTTTACTTGATTATTTACACATATTTTTTAATACTGATATTTAGGCACATGGCGTACCTTTTTATGTTTATTTTTATTTAGAAAATTCGAATTATTGTCTGCAATCTATTCGTTAATAAGTCGTTTTAAGTCCTTGTTTATTTTTCACACCTGTTTATTACAATTGAATGCGACTATTGAAGTATGAACTATGCAGCCACTTTGAGCTCCATCTTCATCTTTCGTCGCATACCGTCCCTCGATATTGAGCAATCTCCGGCGACGGGCGCGATGCTACGCACGCAATTTCTCGATAAACTTATATGGCTGCTTAAATAAGTCTCAATTTGTTTAATGATAGCGCTGATTACTTTTATTGCACTTCTGATATATAGATTTAATCCGTAGTTGATTTTTTTTACGGTCGACCTTTCTTGTACATTATTCCTCTCTTCTAATCGCCGCGTCACCGCGGCGGTACTCTGTGTTGGAATTCCACTTTGTATTTTCGAAAGCGGAAGATATTTTACTCGATCGTCAACATCAATATCGTCAGATCAAGAAACAAGATAAGTGGAGAATTGTGGTATTAATATAATTTAGTGGTAGTTAGTTATCGTCATTCACATAATGCTAGTGTTTGCAATAACTTTTGCGCGAAGTACATTTGCTGGGGGGGGGGGGGGGGAGAAAACGAATAGTTTGCGAATTGTTGTTGATGACTTAGCCACAGGGACAGGCCCGCGCAGGCCAATACGTTCTTGACGTTATGCGTTCGCTTAGTCACCCACGCAGTACGAACGTGAAGTGGTGCCGACAGAGACTGTTTATTCCCAATGTAGGGGAGGTTGGTATGTCTATTCTGTTATTCGACTGAAAAAAATTCTTTATAATAATTTAATGTTTTATTTTCTTTTTTTTTTCAAAGCAAAAAAGAAAATCACAGATATTTAACACCAGACTACTGCGTTTTAGTGACCCGATAACATGATGGTACCCTAAAAATTTAGATCGGACTCTCTGCAATGTTCCTCAAGCGAGAGAGACACGCTCGAGCGATAGCCACCTGGTGGCAAATGGCCAAACTAGCGAGTTTGCGCATGCGTGGCGCATGATACCCGCGAAGCTCGTGCGCGATACCGGCAAGGCTCACGCCTGCGTGGCGCACGATACCGGCGAGTATCGTGACCGTGAAAAATAGATCGCGAGTGACAGCTGAATTTCGTGAGTGGTGCCACCGAATAGACGTGAATTCATGAATTGGATACTTCCGGTCGTAACATTCGCCGATAAGTTTCAATTAATACTAACTAATGGTAGAAGTTTCGTTGCGTGTCAATTCCACGCAACGAGACGAATACTTTTTGAAAAAACTCCCGTAAGGGTTAACCGCGATTTTTCCGTCGAGTCCTTTTGCAGCCTCAATTATTTCGAGTCGCGGCAAAATGTCTCGATAGAGATTTTTATAAGACGATGAAATAAATGAAAAATATTTTTTACCTTTTCAGATTTTTTCGACTAGGGATCTCCGGCGCAGCCGAGCGCCAACGTCGTCGCCCGGATGGTTGGCGACGCAGCGACATTTTCGAGGTAAGTCAAAGTATAATTATTTCTCTTAATTATATTTTTTTTTGTTTTCAAGATTTCGACAAGGTACGCCGACGGATAACGACGAAGGATCGACGATGAGTAACAACGACGACGAGGGATCGACGACGGGGACGACGACGAGGGATCGACGACGGGGGTGACGATGCTGGAGCATCGACGGCCAGGAACGATGGTAAGTACGTATCGTGTTTGGAGATAAGGTAAAATATAATAATTAATTAATCGTTTTTTTTTCTTTTTTTTGCGGAGACGCGCGCAAAGCGGCGGATAACATAGTCTATAGTGTTAATTGTGCTTAGGATAGTGCGTTCAGGATAATTGTAGGGTATCGAACAGGAGTACTGTACAAAGTCGCAGTGAAGAGTAGTGAACAACACTGTAGTATCTCGTAAAACCGTGAATTAAAATTGATCGATTGGTAAGCAGGCACAATTTTCTGATTTCTTTCGTATGGTTCAAGATCGCCGACAAGTGTGAACACTGAGAAACGACGAAAGCTTGACCTCGAATTCGAAGCCAAATCTATTAGCTCCTGTAACCATGAAACCCGCGGTGGACACGACCATAAAATCACGGGTAGGAAAAACCGTCAAAACCACTACTGAACCACCGCCACGACAGTTTTGATTTTCGCAGTAGGTTGTTTCGCTATGGTTTCGCCGGTGACATGCTTAGGACACCACGGTGGTTTTGCGATCGTTTTTATCGTGACTTGATATGATGAAGACTATTTCTATTCCAATACGAATACTTCTATTCCGATTTAGATTGAAAATATTGGTTAATTCCTTTTTTTTTTATCCAGAAACGAAGAGCCGACGACCGTTTGTCGACAACAGGATAAACAGGTTAACATTTTTCAACAATTAATAACATGAATAACAATTTAAAAAACAGTATAAACCGTAAAATATTGATTACAATAAAAAAATCTAATTCCGGCATCGACGAAACTATTCCGTGGCTCCGTACACTCGGGTGTACGACTCAATCGGACGGCGACAAACCACACGGCTGGCCCAGAGCGACGACGATGCTCACGCACAGCTCGCAATAGCAATAATGCCCGCACGGCATAGAAATATGCGTCATGGCTTCGGTAAGGCAGACGAGGCACTTAGGCGGACCTGAAATTTTTTAAAATAAATCTTCAGTGCATGTTAAAATAGTATATTGTGTTATGAGTGCGACGTAAGTTTTTCTGGCGAGTGTGAGTTTACAGCACGAGCCGAAGACGAGTGTTGTAATCACACAAGTTGAGAAAAAGTTTCTCGCACGAGTATCGTACAAAAATTTCATTCCGCTAGTGCAATAAATGCGTTTTCTCGCACGCGCACCGTGGTTGAAAACAGCATTCACGCAGGGCGTGAGATAAAATGATTCAAAACAAATGTATCCGGCAATTGTATACTTTCTCGGCTGGAAAACAAGTACTATGGTAAACAAATTATACCGTCTAGAATACTTCAATTGAAAATTGGCACATCAATTTCAAGTCGGCAGAAATGCACAATCAATGACGAATGAATCTCCCAACTATAATGTATGAATGAAAATAACATTTTGCCATTCTGATCGTATTTGTTAACACAGTCGCTAGTTAACGTTGAGGCCATGATTTTATCAGTTTCAGTCGTCTTAGTGGATTGAACGAATAGAAGATCGGACTTGATAGTAAGGTTACGAATGAAGAAGCACCGATGGAAGACACAATTAACCCTGTATTAATCTACTGTCATTGCGGCGTTTGTTAGTGTAATAGCATTAAAAAATATTATTTCTTAAAATGTGGGGTGTTGGAAAAAAAGTGAAAACTATATACAGTCTGGAGAAACCAGGATAGTTATTTCAAGAGTACTAAACCTATTAACATTGAAGTTGCTATTTACTATCGGAATTGACGTGCTCCATTAAAAACGATGCGAGTTGACAGTTAATCAAATAATCATATAATTATCAGGATATTTTTTCGATTTATCATTGATTTGTATCAAATTCGATTTAGCATTCAAAGCTCATCCCCACTGGTTATTGTTTTGTATGGTCTTTTCCACGCACGGCGCGCCTTTCTCATTGTCTTTAATTTCGTCGTTTATTAAATTTGTTTTTCAGCCGAGATTGTTGGCATTCATTTAAATAGGTTATTATTATCTTTCCAACTTAAACTTCGAGGTTTCGAACAATGCAAATCACATATGCACATCGTTTTCCTATATATATATATATATATATATATATATATATATATATATATATATATATATTGTGATTTTCCGTTTGTTTTGTCCGAATTATTTCCTGATTATGTTTCCGACCGCGCGCGGTTCGGCCCGGGACGGCCGATATTTCTTTCCTAATTTTGTTTCTATTTATTTTGTTTTTGTGGTAGCCTCAGATTGTTTGTCTCATGGGTCGTATTGACGCGAGAATTCCACAGTCATCATCAGCTATCCATAAATTTGCTCTATCCTGAGAAACTAGATTTTGTTTTACTGTTTTAATTCGGACTGTAATTTCGATCCGAGAGTCGACTTGTTTTTCTTTTCTGTTCGGAGTTTACTTTCGGCTTGCTACGGATACCGGCGGGCGCATTGTCCGGGGCTATCCGTGCGTATTTACTTTTTTTTCTGGTCTCGAGACTTTTGCACGTGTTTGCTAGACTCGAGACGGATTCTCTCTCTCTCAGCGGCGGCTGCGTTGCTCGGGGCTTGGGAGAGAGAGCGCGATCTCCTTTCGTTGCGGCGGCAGCGATGCGCGGGGCAAGGTAAGAGATGTTTTGACTGCTCTCGCGACTCTCGTATCGGTGCTAATACCTTACACCCGTAGTGGTGTTTCTTGGAGAACAGGTGTCTCGTTTGACGATCCAAGACGCGTCACACCTATTGTTCTGATACCGGCTTTGAAACGAGGCTAGATCGCATCTAAATGCCCGAATAGTGTCGTGTGCTCACTTATTCGGCAAATTGAAAAAAATGAGATGGTCCACGATCAGATCATTGAATCATCATGCTCGTGGAACCAAATTCGTTAATGCCTGTCTTCGTGATCTGAAGACAGCGCATGTAATATCAAAAATAAACCTTAAATACTAGAATACGACGCGAATCCTACGAATCGACACTTTCGGAGTACCGATGGACGTTAGACTTTAGAGTTCGCGGCGAGGCCTGAGCTATGCCTAGAGAATATCTCACCAAGCGACAACGCTATGTTGTGGGCTTAGGTGAGCTATTTTGCCGTTAATAGGAGAAATTTGTTTAAAAGTTACTAAGTGCTGAGCACGGTATGCTTCGTGAGAATTATAATGGGTAAATGAGAGAGTTTGCTAGCGAGGCGCTCGCTTTTATATTCTTTCCCCCTCTCTCGTTCCTTGACGTCATGAGTCATGCGATTCGTGACGTCATGTAACGGTTATTTGCTCTTAATTGCCGTTTGTCTTTTGACTCGTAACGGTGGCGACGTCCTAAGTCGTCTCCCCGTTCGTCCTGCTGGGATGTCGGGGCGGATACTCGGTCGGCCGGTGTTACGCCTACTTGGTTGCGTAACACGTTTGTTTTTGGGCCTTGCCAACGGCTGTTTTCGCTTACGCGTCTTGGCGACCGAGTTCCAACGTTCACTCGCTCTTATCGCGCTCCCGCTAGGGTGGGGGTGAAACGTCCCGTCACAACTGCCCCCCGATGGATGTGAGGAAATGTTGTGGACGGAGACTCGGTTAAGGGTTTCTCGTTTTGTTACGTTTCTGAAGGTTCATTGTGTTTTTTATTTACTTAGTTACACTAGCATATTCTAGGTTTATCCTACTCTGGCTGGACGATATCTCGTAGATGGGCTCTCGTCGGGTGCCTGTCTGGACCTTTGTCCTATTATTTTTGCGCTTGGTTGCGTGCTCGATGATTTCATCTTCCTTGTTCTTTGTCGTCTCGGCTTTCCCTTTGTTGGCCCTTTCCGGAAGTCCCAGGATAATGTTCTTCCAATCGCGGTTCAGCACTTTGTCGCTCGCGATCTTAGGACGGGAAACAAACGTTGAGGTTTCTTGTGTACCGTAGATTGCGAATTTGCATGGGTTTCGTTAACTACTTCCTGCTGGATTTTCGCTTAATTACCTTAGGTTTCCGTGGTATGAATTTGATGTGTGAGGCAGTGACCTTAGCACTGGCCCTGAGGATTCCCTCGACCGCCATCTGGTTTGCCAGTTCTATCCCAGCCAGATGTTTAGTCTCCTGGTCGATCTCCACACCAATTTTTAATAACTCGAAATATTCTGGTTCAACCTTTGTTTGTTTACACCTCGTTTTTATCAATCGCCGCGGATTATGTCGGTTACGTGTCGCGGTGAACCGGGTGTACGGACGCGAGGTGATCTCGCGAATTCCCTTAGGACTTTCCTCGGTTTGCGTTGATACGTCACACATCTTCCTTGCTCGAGTTTTGACGGATTACTGGAGCTTTTGGCGTCGATTTCTGTCTCCGCAATTTGGGAGATGTTTTTGCCAGGACGACTGTGTTTTGGTTGTCGCGAGCTAGGTCGAATTTGCTTACAATGGTTGATGACAATGGCCCGCGCTTCGAGTCGTTTTGCCCTCGGCTCGAAGTTTCCGAATATTGGAATTTTGCGGAGTTTATTCCTTTATTTCTATTTTTTTTTTTTTTTTTTTTTTTTTTCTTTTTCTTCGGGCTCGAAGTAAGGCCGAATATCGCGCGTATGGTAGAGGCCTCGTTCTCGCTCGGAGTGGAGGTGTTTCACGATATAGGAGCTTTCGTGAATTATTTTTTTGATTACGTACGGCCCTTCGTATAGATTCATGAATTTCGCGACGAGTTTTTTTTCCGGCCGCGAGACGTTTAATGCTTTAACCAGGACCTTTTGACCGATTTGGTATTTCGTCATTCTATGACGTGCATTAAAGTCCGAGGTGTATTTACCGCGTTTTTCTCGCATCGTGCGGCGGGCTATCTCCCACCAGTCTTCTTTTGATATGACTGGTTGGTCTTTTATTTCTATTAGATGTTCCCACGGCTTTTTCGGCGGTATTCCCGTATGCAACGTGATTGGAATGCACCCGGTTGACTCATGAGGCAATTCGTTGATGCACGACTCGATTGTTGTCAGGTACGAGGACCATGATGCATGTTTGTCCTGTACGAACGTTCGAAAGAAGCGCGAGAGTTCTCTGTTTGTCCGTTCAACAGGGTTTGCCTGGGGATGTCTGATTGATGTGAGGATTTTTCTTATTCCCCACTCCTCAAGTTTGGTAGTCCATTTTGCCCCTGTGAACTGAGTTCCTTGGTCACTTAGGAGTGCGCCTGGTTTTCCGTGTTTCGGAAAATAGTCATTCGCTAAGCATTTTATGGTGGCCTCTGCCGTGGCGCATTGCAATGGGTATAGTCTCGTTAATTTGCTGAAGACGTCGATGACAGCCAGGATGTGTCGCATCCCGTACTTCGCTGTTGGTAAAGGGCCGTAAAAATCAAGGGACACCAGCTCGTTCGGTCGTTCTGGTAGTATACTTCGGGTTTCTGCATACGATCCCTGCGTGAAGATTTTTTTCTTCTGGCAGTTGTCACAGCTCGCTAGTATCTTTCGTGCCAGACGATAGAGGTTTGGGCAGTAAAAATCTTCTTTTAGGATTAGATAGACTTTTTTTGCCCCCGCGTGGTCGTACATTTCGTGGCACGCGACGATTATGATTTTTGCCTTTGTTTTCGGGATCACTGCTAGTTGGCGGCTTCCGACGACTTTATACAGAACTTGTTTTTCTACGATGTAGCTGTTTTTTTTTTCGGAGTTCTCGTCGATCGCGTTGATTATTCGTTGCATGGTTTCGTCTGCCCGCTGTATCTCCGACAGTTTTGTCACGAGGTCTTCGAAATCCGGTGACGGTTCGCAGGCGAGTTGTGCTATTACGATTTCTGATTTGTTTGTTGCTTCGACGTTCGTTGGTGGACTCAGACCATCGGCGACGATATGATCCTTACCGGGCCGGTGTTCGACTTCGATATCATAGTCCTGTATGGCCAATGTCCATCTTGTGAGTCTCGCATGTGACAGCTTGCATTCGCGTAGGAACGTGAGTGCTGTGTGGTCGGTTGTTACTATCACGTGAGATCCCAAAATGTACGATCGGAATTTCTGGAGTGCCCATACGATGGCTAGCAGTTCCTTTTCCGTTGTAAAATAGCCGATTTCAGGTCCCTTCAAAGTTCGGCTTGCGAATTGCAAAACCATCCTGTCTCCCTCGTCGTTGACTTGAAACAGGACAGCCCATAATGCTAAATCGCTGGCGTCTGTGTCGACGTGGAATGGCTTTTCTTTTATCGGGTACTGAAGGATGACTGAATCGCAGAACTTCGTTTTTACTTCGTTGAAGTACCCGTCTTCTTCTTCGCCCCATTTCCACCGTGTTCCTTTTCGGATGAGATGTAGCAGAGGGATTGTGGCACCGGCATGTTCACGTGTGAACTTTGAATAATAGTTCACGAGTCCAAAGAATCCTCGCAGTTGCTTTGCGTTTTTTGGAGTCGGAAAATCGTGTATTGCCTTCACTTTTTCTGGGTCGGGCATGATACCGATTGGTGTCAGAATATGGCCGAGGAATTTGACTTTTCTGCGCAGGAATTTCGATTTTGCGAGATTAATAGTCAGGCCATGTGCTGTGAATCTGTTGAAGAGTCTGTCGAGATCCTCGATGTGTGTTTCGAAATCTTCGGACATGCATAATAGATCATCGACGAAATTCGTCATGTTCTGTAGTCCTGCTAGAACGGGCTGCAGTCCTCTGACTAAGCTTGCGGTGCTTGTTTTTAATCCAAATGGCGTGACGATAAATTCGTAGCATCTTCCTCGATGTGTGAAGGCTGTGAATTTCCTGGAGCTCGGTGTCAATGGTACTTGCCAAAAACTCGCGGTTAGATCGAGCGATGTTATGAATGGTTTACCGACACATTCCTGGAACAAGATTTCCGGAGTCTCCATTCTTTCGTTGTCCGCCAGGAGAATTTCATTTAATTTCCGTGCGTCCAGACACAATCGGACGCTGCCGTCTTTTTTTTTCACTACGACGATCGGGTTACAGTATGAGCTATTCGATGATTGGATTACTCCGAGTTTCATCATCCGTTCGATTTCTTTATCCACGTCGTCTCGATAGGCCATCGGAATCGGATAGGATTTCGCCTGGAACGAATCGTGCGGTTTCACAATTAGTTCGTGTTCATATGAATTTAATCGTCCCGGTTTTTTATCGAACACCCGACGGTGTGTCTTAATCAGTTTTTCGAGAGCCGTTCGTTGCTCGATCGATGAATATTCGGTTGATTCGACTATCTCCTGGATCTCTGTATCCGAGATAACCTCGTCGATCGAGATGCTATTTATTGTTGCCATGGTCTCGAGAGGCTTTTCGATATTCGTACGTCGCTGATTCGACAATTTAATTTTGCATTTTCTTCTTGCATCTTGGGGATCGGTAACGACTAGTTCATAATTCTCGAGGTCTATCGCGCTCTTGAGTTTGCATAAAAAGTCTATGCCCAGAATACAATCTGTTGTGAGCTTTGGAACGATTAGGAGGGTTCCTGCACTGATTGCTTTTTCGAAGACTATGTTTGCGAATATTTGTCGCGTGATTCGGGTCGCTTTTTTCTCGGTCGCTGTTGTCACGGTGACTCCCGTCAACGGCAGCGTTGGTAAACACTGTAAGGTGTGGAAGTGTTTCTTATAGAAGGCCTCTGAGATGGCACTTATTTGGCTACCCGTGTCTATTAGCGCTTCTACCCGAATTTCCTCGATCCAGATAATTAAATTTGGACATTCCGGCATGAACTCGTCTTCGGCGACGCTTTGATCGGGTGCGAGCAGATATTCTCTTGTGTCCTCTCCGTAGCCCAGCGTTACAGCGCGGAGGGAATGGTTTATTGCTGTAACGCTTCCTCGTTTCCCAAGGACGGCGTTTCCTCTACCTCGTCTTCGACCTCGTCTTCGAGATCAACAAGAGTCTCTTCCTGTTGTATCTCTAGTGCTCGCATGGGCCTTGTCTCCGGTCTTGATGTTTTGACGTGCGATGCTGGCCTTGAGACGGTATCGTTGCCGGTCGGATTTCTTGCTTTCGCTTGTGATGGCTCGTACTCTCTCCTTGTCGTTGCTTTTGTTTGCGATGACTCGATATGGGGCTTTGCCATCGTTTGCGCTTGTGGTTGCTCGCCGGTGCGATTAACCTTTAAATTCCTCTCGACGACCGGTTGTTGACTTGCTGATCTGTCAAAATATCGACGTCGACAATTGATCAGGCCTCCTTGATCGAAAGATTCCAGTAGGTCGAAAAATGAAGTGACACTCCGAATTCCTCTTGCCAAGATCGCACCGCGAATTTCTTCTGTGAAGTGTCTGGAGAGTTTTCGGATTATCTGTTCATCGGTTAGCTTCGGAATTAACTCCCTTGCTTCGCCTAGGATGTTTATCGCATAGGCTGTGCGCGTTTGGTTACTCTCCGGGCGATGCCAACCATAGTCCAAGTTTTCTCGCCGATAGTGTTGTATGTCCTCGTTCCAGAATCTTCGAGTGAAGAAAAACTCGAAGTCCTGGAGATCTCGAACCTCCTGTTCGACGATGCTCCACCACTCGCCAGCCACCTGTACCAGACTTTGCTCGATCAAGGCTTTGAAATCATAGCGAGCTCCTAGAATGGAACAGTACTTTTTAAATTCTTTCAAGAATTTCATTGGACGTTCGCGAGGGTGTCCTTTGAAAATCGGGGCCGTTAATTTTGGTGAACCCCAAATTTTTGAGTTTGCCAAGTCATTGTCTACGAGAGGATCACGATGTTGTGTGGACTCGTAGACTGGGCTTTGAAAACTTCGTCTTCTCTCGAAGAGGTTTTCATTCGCCTGCCTTGTCAATCTCCCATCGTTATTTCGACGGAAATTCGACTCGACGAAATTCTCGGGACCCTCCTCGTGTATTGTTTCTTCCGCGGGTGGGCTGAAATGCGGTGCTCTTCGATCGCCCTCTACGCGTCTTTGTCTTCCATTCGACATGGCAGATGCCATGTTGCTTTGAATGAAAGCCTCCGACATTTGCGTGATATCGCGTTGAATCGTGTCCAGCGTGGTCTCTGTAAATTGACGCACGCTGTCGATTCTCCTGGCAAACGTTCGGCATATTGTGTCGAGTCGTTTTTCCATCGCGGCACTCTCGGTTCTCTGTTTTTCGTGGAGTTCTCCGAGAATCTCATGCAGCGAGTTCAAATCCCTATTTGCCCTTGAGTTTGAGAGTGGAGTCGGCATGCACGCTTCGTCTCTTCTGTACTCAGTGACCATTGCTCTCGCGACGTGAGGATTTGCGTTTCCTTGCGCTAGAGAGAATGCTGAGTCAAAACAATCCGATGTCGGTATTGTTATCGGACTGGTGTGTGTCGTCACTGTCGGCGTTGTCCCCGTGGTAAACACCACGCTCGTTGCCTCGTTCCGACTCTCGGCACACACCTGGTGTGTTGCCGACTCCGTCGTTCTCGGGATTGCCCCCGATTCCGAGGAGATCGGTCTCGGCATTTTGTATCTTTTTCCTCTCGGAATGTTTAACGAGAGTATGATTCTCTTCGTTAAACCTGATACGTTATTTTTTTAGGTGGAGTAAGTTTTTTTTTTTTTTTTTGTAGGTCGTCGATTTATTTTGACAAAATAAACCCGATGGAGACGACGAGAGAGATGAAGAAAAGAAACTATTCGAGCCGCCCCACGTTGGGCGCCAATGTGATTTTCCGTTTGTTTTGTCCGAATTATTTCCTGATTATGTTTCCGACCGCGCGCGGTTCGGCCCGGGACGGCCGATATTTCTTTCCTAATTTTGTTTCTATTTATTTTGTTTTTGTGGTAGCCTCAGATTGTTTGTCTCATGGGTCGTATTGACGCGAGAATTCCACAGTCATCATCAGCTATCCATAAATTTGCTCTATCCTGAGAAACTAGATTTTGTTTTACTGTTTTAATTCGGACTGTAATTTCGATCCGAGAGTCGACTTGTTTTTCTTTTCTGTTCGGAGTTTACTTTCGGCTTGCTACGGATACCGGCGGGCGCATTGTCCGGGGCTATCCGTGCGTATTTACTTTTTTTTCTAGTCTCGAGACTTTTGCACGTGTTTGCTAGACTCGAGACGGATTCTCTCTCTCTCAGCGGCGGCTGCGTTGCTCGGGGCTTGGGAGAGAGAGCGCGATCTCCTTTCGTTGCGGCGGCAGCGATGCGCGGGGCAAGGTAAGAGATGTTTTGACTGCTCTCGCGACTCTCGTATCGGTGCTGATACCTTACACCCGTAGTGGTGTTTCTTGGAGAACAGGTGTCTCGTTTGACGATCTAAGACGCGTCACACCTATTGTTCTGATACCAGCTTTGAAACGAGGCTAGATCGCATTTAAATGCCCGAATAGTGTCGTGTGCTCACTTATTCGGCAAATTGAAAAAAATGAGATGGTCCACGATCAGATCATTGAATCATCATGCTCGTGGAACCAAATTCGTTAATGCCTGTCTTCGTGATCTGAAGACAGCGCATGTAATATCAAAAATAAACCTTAAATACTAGAATACGACGCGAATCCTACGAATCGACACTTTCGGAGTACCGATGGACGTTAGACTTTAGAGTTCGCGGCGAGGCCTGAGCTATGCCTAGAGAATATCTCACCAAGCGACAACGCTATGTTGTGGGCTTAGGTGAGCTATTTTGCCGTTAATAGGAGAAATTTGTTTAAAAGTCACTAAGTGCTGAGCACGGTATGCTTCGTGAGAATTATAATGGGTAAATGAGAGAGTTTGCTAGCGAGGCGCTCGCTTTTATATTCTTTCCCCCTCTCTCGTTCCTTGACGTCATGAGTCATGCGATTCGTGACGTCATGTAACGGTTATTTGCTCTTAATTGCCGTTTGTCTTTTGACTCGTAACGGTGGCGACGTCCTAAGTCGTCTCCCCGTTCGTCCTGCTGGGATGTCGGGGCGGATACTCTGTCGGCCGGTGTTACGCCTACTTGGTTGCGTAACACGTTTGTTTTTGGGCCTTGCCAACGGCTGTTTTCGCTTACGCGTCTTGGCGACCGAGTTCCAACGTTCACTCGCTCTTATCGCGCTCCCGCTAGGGTGGGGGTGAAACGTCCCGTCACAATATATATATATATATATATATATTGTGACGCGTTTTTTTGGCGCGTCACAAGAATTGCGTCATCGGCGAGATTTTGGTCCCGTCGAGCACACGTTCTCCCCACCGACAGAGTCCCAAGCAATCTCAAGGGTTCAGGAAAAGTTAAGCGCGCAATTGATTAATTTCGAGGGTTTTTATTTTTATTTCACGAGTCTCCACGAGACGAACAGATGGAGAATTGTCGTTCTTCTGGTCCACCGTACCGCTACGTGGGTCATCGCTACTTCTCTCACCGATTCAACACCCAAAAATCATCGCTCTGGGCGCATCGATATCGAAGAAGTCGCAGCTTAGCGATGTCAGCATCGACCACGATGACTGTCACCCCGGGACCGGCGTCTACGAGAATCTACAAGCGAAACGTCACGAGGACGGTCGAACGAAGCGTCAGCGCCGTTATCGTTCGAAAATTAATTTCGTGCGTGCGATAGTTCGCGAATATCGTAGGGCGTCGCTAGGTACCGGGGAAGCGAAATTACCTGTAAAGGGAGGGGAGAGCGAGACAGCGAGAAGAATTAGCGTAGATCACTCGTGGACTCTCGTCGTATCTTTCGTGGTGTGAGGACGTGTGCTCGAATGATCGAGATGGCCAGAGGGACAGTTCCGAGTAAAGGGTGGATTCCACTTCGGTACCGTGCCGATCGGAACTTCGGGATTATCTCAGGGTTGGAGGAAGGAAAAATCGGATAATTCCCGGTTAAACACCCGAGTCTCTCCGCTAAGGCTTTCGTTTCTTTCCTCGGTCGCGTTTTCATTTTTGAGTAATATTTCGATTCATTAATTTTGAGTGTGCGCGTCACTCGCGCGACGACGGGTACCGTCCCGGGCAAAGATATTAATCGTGGGCCCGTAATAAGGCGCGACGGTCTCGTCACGCATTTTCTTTGATTTGGTTTCGTTTTCGTTGTAGCTTGTTCGAGCCTTTGAGATCGCTTTGTTTTGTTAATTGTTCGATTGAATTTTATACGCGAGAGATCCATAAGTGTGGCGTGCGATTCCCGGTCCCGCACGCGCCGTCCAGCCATTGGCCGTTGTGTTTTATCGTGCGACGTGGTTGCGACAATGAAAGCGGGACTTGTCAGGGTCGTATCGCACCGGTCAATCACCCGGTTAGAACTGTATTTTTTTGTGGAACGTCGTGTACCGGATTTTGCGAGCAAAGACGATGATTTTTAGTAGGGAAAATTATTTTATGAAATTATTCGAATTGTCATTTTATTAGAAATTTGTCCAGGTGAACTGAGTAGCTGGGAGGAATTTTAGTAGGATTTTCTTTTGTTTAATAAATTGAAGTGATGATGATCCCGAATTGTGCTTCCTTAATTTATTTAGTTGGTTTGGTTCGAGTAATTATTTTGTATCGCCTGTGAAACGGACCGCCCCTCTACCCGCAAAAGCTGCAGTTAGTCGGTACCGTCAAATTCGTTTCCTTTTAACATCGAAATCCGATCGTGTCGAGCGCGATGCTCGACTGGCGCCCACAAAAAGAAAGTAACGATCGAGACGAATTTCTTGTGGCCTTTGGGTATGATTTTTTTTATCGATTAAAAGGGTGCGTTGAAAATTTCGGTCACAATATATATGCATTTTAATAATGCATTTAAGTGAATATTGCAATATTGTGTATGTATATACTGTAACGCGACATTTTCGCGTTAGAATAAGCGAAAATGACCGTTGGCGATCCCGGGTACAGGAACCGCCAACTAGCTGTTGACATCAACAGTACCGGGCGACCCGGACGCCCGCGACCCCGAAAAGACACGCCCGGCAAGAAAGGAACGCGAATAAAGCGTAAGAGTAAGAGGAATTTTCGGTTGACGAGCCGAGACAACGCCTCGCCACCAACGCCGAGAACCCCACTCATATAATAATCGAAACGAATCCCGAAGCGAGATAACGCGAAAAATCCGTTGCAACGACCCAGAAGCTAAGGAGCTACGGCCGTTGCAACGCACACCCCCACCCCGCCGCTCACACCACACCGCGACGGGAACTATAAAAGCCCAGCGCAACGAAGGCCTGGCACTTACTTACAAAACACCCATCGAAGTTTACCGTTCGTAAGGCAACTCAACTAGTCGAAAGCTGCAATAAGCACCATCGGCCTTTTAAAATTCAGAAATCGTGATCAGAAACAGAACCACGGATAGCCCGTTTCTGCTATGGTCATGATCACGTGAGTACGTACAGCTCCATTGGTTTCGACACTCGGTCCTTCGCAAGATTTCCGTGGCCGACATAGTCGAGCTCCACTGCAACTAGGATACGACAAAATCGTTGTGTGACCCTCAGGTCACGAGAAATGATTGGTTCTATCTACCCATAGGTGTATCGACAGCGACAATTCGCAAATTAGACATAAACTCCGCGCGCTCGAGAATAAAAGGAAATAATCGGGTTAGCCGATAGTCTAGACGAAATTCCGGGAAACGTAAAGGTCCCGTGACGAATTCATAGCCGAAGACCGCAGGACAACAGACGAGTCTGTATACAAACACTGACGCTCGACGAACGCCGACCTCGCCGCGGTATTACGATATCGAGCCACGTGCGCGATCTCGTAATCCGCCAAGCGATAGCGCAATCACGGGAGAGACTCGCAATTGCGACCGATCCTTCCGTAATTGTATTAAAAAAAAAAAAAAAAACCTTTCTCACGACGCTTCCTATCACTCATCCCAGCCAGTGATGAGATACGAATTCGCCTGTGAGAATTCACAAAACTGAGGCTACTTCCCAATCAAAAATAACCAGTAATCCCAAACGAGACCCAGTCCAGTCGCCCAGAGCACGAAGAACATACTCACCACCAAGATAATCCACTCGGCCAGGAGGCACAGCAACGGACTATCTTGGAAAAATCACATTGGCGCCCAACGTGGGGCGACTGAGTTAAAATCGAAAACGACGGGGATCATTTTCGACTAGTCTTGTTTACATCGACTACTGAGTCATCGTAGTCTGCTATAAGAAACAGTGAAAAGACCTTTTCCTCGTCCCGAAAGTTGTACTTTAGATTACCGATTCTTCCAAATCTCGAACTGGGACGGAAAAAGAAAAACAATATGCCCAGCAGCCTGGGGGCAGTGCCAAAACAAATCGGGCGAATCGATGCAAATACATCGATAGCCGAGGCGAGCGCTCCGACGTCGCCGGGAGAGGTTTACGTGTCGCAAATAGACATTCCTGACCACGGTCAAAACCCGAATCTTCGTCTCGAGATAGATCGAGCGAACGAGACAGCAGGAGGGGGAAGTCCAACCCCAAATTAATACTCCGCAGCATCTCACAGAGATGAGGGAATTAAAAGAGATGCTCCTCGGCCTAGAATCTCGACGACAAAGTGAGAGTCTCGCCATGGAGAGACGTATAAGAGGGATATCGGACCCGTTTCAACAACGAATTGAGAACGTAAGGAATTACACCGAGAGAACAATGGACAGGATCCATAACGATCTACTCAGTGTAACTCAAAGTCTCACTCGCGCGAACTTGATCGAAGACCGATCAAGAGAAACGTGCCAACGAGAGTATGAGTTCCCTCGAAGAGATGACGTTCGACACCACGGACACTTCTCACGGTCAAATGCTGGCAATCAACAGCACAACTCGACACAAGCAAATATCCGCGAGGAGGATGCCAATCGCATGATGGACACACTGGACGAAATAATCCAACGACGCCCATCCATCCCAGTAGAGCGAGGGCGAGAGGTGCACGATCAACCGAGATACGAGCCAACGCACAGGAACAACGGTACCCCGGCAGAATCTCGTTTTTGGAGCGCACCGAAACTCGCCGCGCCAACGTTTCGAGGAACGTTGAGGGACCGCCCCATGCGCTTCCTCAGGGAATTCAAAGTCTACTGTGAGACACTAGGACCCCAATATTGTTTCGAGGCCCTAGTGAATCAAAGCATGACGGATATAGCAAGGGCATGGTGGTACTTAATCAGGGACGATGCACGAAATTGGAACGATTTCGAATATCATTTTATCTGTCGCTTCTGGAACGAAGATGTTCAACACCGCGTTCGGGAGGTATTGGAGTATGGGTGGTATGGCCCGAACAAGGGGGAAACTCGAACAGCGTACGCCATGCATCTCATAGGACAAGCTCGAGAACTGATACCTAAAATTCCCGACGATCAAGTCATCAGAAAACTCTCTCGGCATTTCACAGAGGAAATTCGGAATGCGATACTGGCTCGCGGAGTTAGGACTATCTCCGCCCTATTAGACCTACTCGAAGCGTTCGATCAAGGAGGCGTAGTAAACCAGAACCGTCGCGGATTCGAGCCCCACCAATCGAGCTCATTTCGAGCACAAGAGCGAAACTTATCCGTCCACCGGGCCGTCGAAATGCCAAAATCAGCTCACAATAACACCGAAAAAAAACAAGAAACGACGAATCCTAAACAAAGCTCGTTTAGGAATACGCCAAACAAACCGAATGCCACGTACCCACCAAGGCAGGTACGCAGCCTAGAGCTAAGCTCCGACGAAACTCGAATCGAGATCGAGGAGACGGAAGAAGAAACACCTCTCTCGGGAAACGAGGAAGTGTCACAGCAGTAGAGCAACCCCTGCTCGCTGTGACACTAGGGTATGGGGAGCCAACCCGCGATTATCTCCTCGCACCTGAAGCGAGCCCTCCCTCAGAAAAGCCAGCTCAATGCCCATACCTCGACATCCTTATCGAAACAATCAAGGTCAACACGTTGATAGACTCGGGGAGCCAGGTCAGCGCGATTTCTGACAAATTTTACAGAAGGAATTTTGACACCTTAAAATCCCTACCGACCCTCCCACTCACTGGTGTGACGGTCACAACAGCGACGGAGAAACGGGCAACAAGAGTAACAAAACAGATATTCGCGAAGATTAACTTAAAGGGTATCGAGCGACGAGAGACACTGCTGATTGTGCCCAATCTAACAACAGATTGCATCATCGGGGTGAACATCCTCGCGAAATTAAAAGGCGTAATCGACTTAGAAAAATACGAGCTATCGTTACTCACATCGACCGAGAACGATAGCAGATCTAGACTACAACTATCGCATGGGCCGTCCACAGACACAGAAGATAACACGTGCGCCGGAATGAAAACAAACGACACTGCGTATGCGATATCCGACGAGGAAATCGTCGAGAAAGTAAACAGCACCGAGCTAACTACAGATGCGTACCGCTCCAGTCTTGAGGTAGTATTGACGAAACACCGACGTGTATTCGATAGGAGACCCGGGCTATTAAACTCATACGAGCACGTGCTCTATGTAAAACCGCATGAGTCATTCCAAGCCACATCGTATCCTATCCCTATTGCGCACCGCGACAGTGTTGATATCGAGATCGAACGAATGCTTTCCCTCGGGGTAATCCAACGAGCGAATAGCGCATACTGCAACCCGATCGTCGTCGTAGCAAAGAAAGACAATACGGTGAGGCTCTGCCTCGACGCAAGGAAATTAAACCAAATCCTCATCAACGATAATGAACGAATGGAAACTCCAGAGTCCCTTTTCCAAGAGTGTACCGGATTTCCATTCATATCGTCTCTGGATCTAACTGCAAGCTTTTGGCAGGTTCCGTTGTCGAGGGAGTCCCGAAAATATACGGCATTTATGCATCGTGGACGCTGCTACGAGTTCACCGTAACGCCGTTCGGGCTAAAGACAAGCACGGCGAGTCTCGTACGAGGTTTGCAACCCGTCCTTGCTGGCTTACGCAACGTATTAAATTTCGTGGACGACCTTCTGTGCATGTCCGAATCATTCGAACAGCACATGGAAGACCTCGAATCTCTCTTCTCTCGGTTCCAAACCCACGGGTTAACAATTAATCTTGCAAAATCAAACTTCCTTCGCAAACGCGTAAAATTCCTCGGACATATTCTCACGCCCGAAGGAATCATGCCAGACCATGACAAAGTCCAGGCAATCCACGATTTTCCGAGACCAAAGAACGCACGACAACTTCGAGGCTTCTTCGGACTGATAAATTACTACAGCAAATTCACACGTGAGCACGCTGGAGCAACAGCACCGTTGATCCATCTCATCCGCAAGGGAACGAGATGGAAATGGAGCGACCAAGAGGATGAATATTTCCGCGAAATCAAGGAAAAATTCTGCGACTCAGTGATACTCCGGTACCCGGAGAAGAGCCAACCTTTTTTCCTTGACACGGATGCAACCGACTTCGCACTGGGGGCAGTGCTCTATCAGCTCGACAACAGTAACGAGCATAAAGTGCTACAGTTTGCGTCAAGGACATTGAAAGGCCCGGAAATAGGATATTTCACGACGGAAAAAGAACTGCTCGCACTCGTCTGGGCACTACAGAAATTCCGGTCATACGTCCTAGGCTCAAAAATAGTGATCACAACAGATCACACGGCGTTAACATTTCTCCGCGAGTGCAGGCTATCACACGCTCGTTTAACCCGCTGGACGCTTGCAATCCAAGATTACGATCTGGAGGTGAGACACCGTCCAGGGAAAGAGCACATCGTCGCCGATATCCTCAGCCGACCACACGACGCCGGCAAACAAAACAAACACGAGCTGGAAATCGCCAAGCTGGCATGCGAAATATCGCCGGACCTGGAGGACTTAATAACAAACCTCGAGGCCGCGCAACGAAATGATAATAAGATCCGAAACATAATAGAAACGATCGAGAACGGCGCCGACTATCCCGGCTATACAGTAAAATCACGCATACTCTACCGCATGATAAAAGAAAAACCCCTCGCCGTGATACCGAAGGACGACGCCTCAAAGGTCATCACAGCGTGCCACGAAATGTACGGTCACGCGGGGGCAAAGAAGTGCTACCTCCTACTGCGAGAGGACTTCTACTGTCCGGACCTATATCGAACAACTCGGAGAGCCCTTTTGACGTGCGAGATATGTCAAAAGAAAAAGGTCTACACGAAAGGATCATTCGCAGAGACGCGCAGCATCCTCCCGGAACGCCCGAACGAAGTGACATCGTTAGACTTCTACGGGCCACTCCCGACAGCGAAACACGGGAGACGGTATATCCTCGCGGTCATCGACGTGTTTAGTAAACACACTAGACTCTACGCGCTAAAGTGTGCGACCGCCGATGCCACGATCAAATGCCTCGTGGACGACTACATTCCCAAACACGTGAAGCCACAAGCAATAATATCAGACCAAGGTACCCAATTCACAGGGGCAAAGTGGCAAAATAAACTCAACGAATTGGGAATCCGGAGGATCCTCACCTCAATCCGCCACCCACAAGCAAATCCGGTGGAACGCACCAATCGAGAGCTGTCAAGATTCCTTAGAACATTTTTCACCGACACGCACGCAACGTGGATAGAGTGGTTAGACGTAATCGAGTCATGCATTAACGAGATGCATCATGAAACCACGGGCTGCGTGCCAATAACACTCCATACGGGCAAATCACCCCAAAAACCGTGGGAACACCTGATCCCGCAAACAAACGCCACGGAGAAAAGCATCGAGGAATGGTGGGAAATCGCACGCAATAATATGCGACAAAACCGAGAAAAGTACAGTTCCAAATACAACCAAAAGCATAAAAAGACACGCTACACCGAAGGACAAAAGGTCCTAGTCAAGGCCCTAAATGTATCTCGTCCCGAGCGGAAACTAGTCGCCAAATTCATGAATTTATATAAAGGACCGTACGTGATCAAGAAGGTCATACACGGCACCTCATTCATCCTACGACACCCCAACAGCGAGAAGGAGAGAGGCCTATATCACACCAGCGACCTGAGACCATACTTCGAACCGTCTCGAAACAACGATACGCCGAAGCGCGCAACAGCTCGAAAAACAAACACGGCGATCTAGCCACGTTAGGGACGAAATCAATCACAAGCCAGTTAGTCGTCAGTTCCAAATTGTCCGGCAATCCGATAACATGCCTGAGGTAAGCTGTCAAACCGGCAACCCCGAGAGCGGGATCCGCGAGCTAAGAGTGCGTCCCTACGAACGGGAGTTGATACGCAACCGAATACACCCGCGACGCCTCATAAAAATGCGGTGCAAGCAAACCAACACGGATCCGGATTACTTCAAATTGTTGCAAGTGGACCAAGCAATCAAAAATGAATTGGCGCAACTGGCAGCAATCGAAGAGGCCAACAGCGCCGCAGTGTTGAGCATCCTTCAAGCAAAAACGCCCATGCAGCACATCAAATTCATTCCTCGGAAGCCGAAGATCACACGGGATGTTGTGCTGAAACGTGATTGGAAAAGAATCATCCTCGGCAAGCCCGCCCGATCGGCGACCGAAGTCAGGAAACGACAGTTGGAGGACGACCGCGCCATCGTGGACGGAGCCGTCAAACGGAAGTGCACGTTCACCCGAGTACAAACCGGCACCCCGCGCCCACCCACGGCACAGCTCGAGCAACCAAAGCCAGTTGCAACGATACCGCCGAATCAAACCGAGGATAAATAAAAAAGAAAAAAAAAACAACAAAACAAAATAAAAATAAAAATAACAAACAATAAAGTTTCATTTCGTGCCCAAAACATAACCCGTGAACTGTTCACAAAAACTCACCTTTATTGGGGGGCAGCTGTAACGCGACATTTTCGCGTTAGAATAAGCGAAAATGACCGTTGGCGATCCCGGGTACAGGAACCGCCAACTAGCTGTTGACATCAACAGTACCGGGCGACCCGGACGCCCGCGACCCCGAAAAGACACGCCCGGCAAGAAAGGAACGCGAATAAAGCGTAAGAGTAAGAGGAATTTTCGGTTGACGAGCCGAGACAACGCCTCGCCACCAACGCCGAGAACCCCACTCATATAATAATCGAAACGAATCCCGAAGCGAGATAACGCGAAAAATCCGTTACAACGACCCAAAAGCTAAGGAGCTACGGCCGTTGCAACGCACACCCCCACCCCGCCGCTCACACCATACCGCGACGGGAACTATAAAAGCCCAGCGCAACGAAGGCCTGGCACTTACTTACAAAACACCCATCGAAGTTTACCGTTCGTAAGGCAACTCAACTAGTCGAAAGCTGCAATAAGCACCATCGGCCTTTTAAAATTCAGAAATCGTGATCAGAAACAGAACCACGGATAGCCCGTTTCTGCTATGGTCATGATCACGTGAGTACGTACAGCTCCATTGGACTCGACACTCGGTCCTTCGCAAGATTTCCGTGGCCGACATAGTCGAGCTCCACTGCAACTAGGATAAGACAAAATCGTTGTGTGACCCTCAGGTCACGAGAAATGATTGGTTCTATCTACCCATAGGTGTATCGACAGCGACAATTCGCAAATTAGACATAAACTCCGCGCGCTCGAGAATAAAAGGAAATAATCGGGTTAGCCGATAGTCTAGACGAAATTCCGGGAAACGTAAAGGTCCCGTGACGAATTCATAGCCGAAGACCGCAGGACAACAGACGAGTCTGTATACAAACACTGACGCTCGACGAACGCCGACCTCGCCGCGGTATTACGATATCGAGCCACGTGCGCGATCTCGTAATCCGCCAAGCGATAGCGCAATCACGGGAGAGACTCGGAATTGCGACCGATCCTTCCGTAATTGTATTAAAAAAAAAAAAAAAAAACCTTTCTCACGACGCTTCCTATCACTCATCCCAGCCAGTGATGAGATACGAATTCGCCTGTGAGAATTCACAAAACTGAGGCTACTTCCCAATTAAAAAAAACCAGTAATCCCAAACGAGACCCAGTCCAGTCGCCCAGAGCACGAAGAACATACTCACCACCAAGATAATCCACTCGGCCAGGAGGCGCAGCAACGGACTATCTTGGAAAAATCACAATACATATATATATATATGTATAATAGTTGTTTACGAATCCCACTGGTGGAATGTCAATGCATCAGGTACCGTTAAAATGCAATATTCACTTTTTTAATGGTTTAATCCAAGCAGCAATCGAAACAATAATGTCATCAAGTGCCGAAACATAACTGACAACAACTCAACTAAAACAAAATCCATATAATCGATTTCCGCCAAATCCAAACCGTGTGGTATTTCGATTTCATTGAACATTCGTAGGAACAATTATTACCCGATAGTTCGTTATTTTATTTATTTAAAAATTGTATTGTTTTTTTTTTATTATAACTAATTGGTTCTGTATTCCGTTGGTTCACATTCGTACAATTGCTTCACTCGATATTGCACAAAAATTGAACAAGTCCTCAAAGCTGTACGTGACCATCTTTACTCTTCAATATCTCGGTCGATTATCAATAATGTTGCAATAGTTTCACGTTCATCAATCAAAATTACATCCGTTAAAGAGATTCCCGGTCGCTTGTTCGTTTATAATGACTTCCTGACTTTCCTGATAAAGACAAAATTCCCGTCAAATGTACGATAACATATTTGATTATACCGGATCTATAAAATGCTAATGATTTACTCTCGTAGAATCCTAATACAGATCGTTATCCAACAAAATGCAATTAAGCGTCTTTTTTCGAAAAAACCTTTATGTGGACGAAAATCTTCGCTATTGTATATCATCGGCTTCGAGACACAGAACAAATCGCATCCTTGGAACAACAATATAACATTTCCTATGGCATTGCCATGTGAAGTGGTATACTGTTTATCTAGGGACGCTAAATTATCCTTCGCAATTTTTACTCCGGTCGATAACCACATCTTGAATACGATCGCACACTTCCATGTTCCGAAAAACACGGGTGAGAACATACAATTCCACTACACATAAAGCATAGGAGACGCGTGTTCCCGGCTGTATTTCTACAAGCATGCGACATATGCAAAATCGATTAACGGACCCAAAGTAATCACTGCAAAGTAACGTTCCATCGCACTGGGGGATTGAATGAAAAAACACGTCTATATCTATTCATTGGTATCGGCGATAATGCATCGATCGTCCATGGTTGCTTTAACGCGATCGTCCACATTCGTACAATTGCTTTACTCGATATTGCATAAAAATTGAACAAGTCTTCAAAGCTGTACGCGACCGTCTTTACTCTTTAATATCTCGGTCGATTATCAATAATATTCCAATAATTTCACGTTCATTAATCAAAATTCGACCGTTAAAATATACATAATATATATATATAATATATAATATATATTGTGACGGGACGTTTTTTGCCTCAACTCGTCATCGAGTCTTAAGAGCGAACGTCCGTTATATCACTCGAGCGGAACGGTGTGAATAACAACCGATATAGCTCATGCGGTCAAGCCGACGCCGAGTGATATCGAATTAGGGCACGCCCTAGCGTCTAATCGCTCGCGCTAATCCTAGCGCGGGTTAAGAACAACCGTCCGTTGGGGTTCGAACGCCTGCCCACTCGCAGATCTGGGAATCTCCGGCGACGAACGATGATGCGACTTAAGAGCAGTTCATCGTTAAATGTTTTATGATTATTTAAAACTTTGAAAATATATTTCGGCCACGTGATGAATTCTCCCCTCCTCAAAGTACATCACGTGACGAGAATCCTCGCGACTATAAAAGCTCGAACTCCGAGGAATCGAGACGGACTCTACTCATCAACTTACTCCACTTACCAATTACTTACTACGTCGTTTATTCGTGCTTAGCACTTAGCTTCGATTAGTCGTGCTTAGCACAAAAATCCTCTGTAAATACAGATCCACGAGTTTGTGACTTGCATACGGCATAGCGCTGTCCAAGCCACACTCTCTGCTAGGCAACCCCCGGCCTACTTTCTTTGCTAGGCAATCCCCGGCCTCTTCGAACATAGTTTCGTCGTTAATTAGTGTTAATTAAATTTTCTGTATTCACGAGTACTATGCTAAGAAGCGCTAACTTATTGCTATTTCGATAAATTACTATTTCTATAAATTCGATTTGGATAAAGAAATCCGTGCATCGCGGATTCTCATAAAATCCTTTCATTTTCAAATTGTCTTTTTGTTTCGAGTTATCGACTGCCATACGCAGCGATAACTAGCGCGCATTTCCATATAAAAGTAAATACGAAGCCGAGACAATTCTCAAACGTCGAGTTTCGTTTGTCGCACCTTAATTACGGTAATAATTCAGATCACGGATCAGATCCCCTTTAAATACCATTTGGCATCGAGAAGTCCGCGACGACAATAGGCGGATTAACTCGGAGTCGAGACGATAATCCCCTGCGACGCGGAACGCGGAAGAAATCACCGCATCGCGGTAATTAATAAACGATTTCGAGTGTCCGGACTCTATCAATTGTCAATCATATTATTTTTGTGTAATCACATCATAAACGAGTCCGGCTCGCTGTAAAAACACAAATTGATAAATTTCCTTTGGCGAATTAACGAGATAATCTCGAAATTCCGACAGCAACGTGAGCAGCGATTTCGAGATTCGCGTTTGACAACAAACGGCGCGATCCGCGATTAGACTCGGCTTTCACAGGCGCACTTCGTCAACAAAGCGCTTCGGTAGGCTCGAAACCTCGCGATCCTCGCTCACTCGAGCAGCTATTACGAAATCAATTAGCTCGCACGTAAATTCGAGCAGTGCCGAAGCAAAGAAAGTTTAAATGGCCAGGGTAGGGAATTCCTTACCTCAGGAGTACATTTAAACTTCCTGGAAGGCAAGCCGGCTTTCCAGGAGACGTGGTCTATTGACGGAAGACGAGAGAATAAATCCTGCGACACACGTGCGATTGCCGCAGCTGAGTCTGAACGGATTATCTCACGTATTCGCACTTCCCGATTCGTTGTCGGCCAGTTGCTAAGCACAGCATCAAGCTAACGTGGTGCACACAGTCGTAACGAATACGGATGATAAACACCGACAAATCCAATAAGAGGAAAGGAAAGTTGACACGATTAACGTAACTAGGAGTTCTACAATAGGTTTCCGTAATTAATTCAATCAGGCAAACAAGCTGGTGATGAAAAGACGCTCTCGGTCATCCACGACCATATGAGAACAGCAAATCTGAAGCTTTATTGAACAACTACAAGTTGCGCGTGCGGGCCCCGAGCCGAACCCCAGTCGGCAAAATAAAAGATTTCCCAAAGCCACAATTTGGAAAATCACAATATATAATATAAATATAATATTATAATATAAATATATATAATATATAATAGACACATAAAATATACGTTTTGTAATAATGAAAAAAAAAAATTAATTTCAGTCAACCATATAATCACCAGAACTATGTAAGTTTCGATCTTTTTCCAAAAGTTCTGCGCTAGTTCTAGCCCCGTTCTGAACAACAATTGATGTAATTTGTCTTGGAAGAAAATAAAAGAAAGCTTATTAAAGAAGACAACCGTGTCGGGTTAGGCAACCGTCTCTACAGTCATTTTCTCATAGTGTAGTTACAGTACAATTCCTGTTTTCTTAACTTGGCAGGACCAGACACTATCGCTATTCCGTACTTATCCTACAGTCCTCACTCTTGATCAGTCGCTGCAAGGGCAACGAGGCCCAAGGATAGTGGCGTAGAGGCGCTTGCAGTGGGGTGAACGGACATAAGGGGAAATTCAGCTAAGCAAAATTGTTGCTATCGTAACGAGTTCAAATACGCGAGTGGTTGAGTTGAGTGAGGTTTAGAAAACAGAGCTTCCACTGTACCCACGAAATTCCACCATCAAGTGTACAATTGAACGACCATAAAACCATCGACCTCCATACCTTCTTCATATAGAAAATATGTAACAATTGAGACCTTAAGTTTCATTTCGTCAGATAATCGGACCTCTGCAATATGTTAAAATACAATAAACAAACTTCTTACCGTTGTTAGCCGCATCTATAATGTCGACATCAGGATCGACGTTGTATATCCTGGCTGGATTCTCAAAATAAACGCCTATCTCGACGCTATCGCTGCTTCCGCCAATATCCAAATCGGACTCAATAATTGGGCCGACTGATTATCTTTTCTCCGTGTAGGTCAAGCTTGATGGCGTATAGCCGCCATACGATACATGGCGGTAGATTGTTCCATAGATTATATAGACTTAAAACTCACGCGACAAAAATGGAACCAACAACCGCGAATCCGGATCCGCGGAAAATTAGCTCTCAAGCTCGCAACTGCGGCCTGCTCGAAATCTGTCCATACGGCGCGCAGATTTTCTCGAAGCTCCGGACATAGCTCGAGAATATGATGCCATATGGCATCATACAGAACCTTTGTCCGTCTTTGGCACAGCACGAATACCGCGGCGTACCCCTACAACGATATTTTGTAATCGTAACGGTCGAAAATTTACAATTTTTTGTGTTTTTATAGTTAAGAAATAATAGGACTGGGTATTTTTGCCTGATAACTATTTTTTGGGATTAAACGTCATGTACATGATATTGAATAAAGCAATAAACACGACATAGACATTATTGGACTAAAAGCAAATAAAAAAATACAATAATTAATAAATTAATAGAAAAAAAATTACTAACCTTATCACCTTCTCGAATAAAAATAATTCACAGCTGAGTGGCTGGCAGATTTGTCGGGACAACCTTTTTGAAAGTTAACAAAACATTACGCTTAATAATAACGCACACTGATTTCTATGAAAACAATGGTACTTTACGATTCAAGTGCGATAAAACGTTTTCTGACGAGTGTGAGTTTGTAGGACGAGCCGAAAGCGAGTGTTGCAATGACACGAGTCGCGAGTCGCACGAGTATTGTACGAAATTTCATTTTACGAGGTGCAAAAATAATTTTGCTTATCGGAATCGATATCACTGGTCGAGTGGCGAAGTAAAACTACAGAAACGTGGTGATAAAATCGCCGTTAAATAATTTTTTTCCTTCACGGCAGCGCCGAAAGTGAGGTTTTCCTGTCCGCATCTTGTGAAGGAAAATTGTATACGCTACTCTGCGGAAAAACGTTTTCTTAGCTCGTGTGAATGCAGCACTCGTGAGGAAACAGTTTTTCTTCCCTCGTGGCGTAATATACTATTCTCACTCGTGCAAGGAAAGCGGCGCATTTGATGGCAGTTTTGCAGGACGAAAGTGGCTGATTTCGTGTCAGTAGCGAAAAGATAGGTTCGCACATGCGCAGTTCGTGCTTGTTTCACTTTCGACCTTTGGGAGTTACTTTCGTCCCTTGGGACGAAAGAAAATAACCTCAAATTTCACTGTCCGTCCCGCAAAACTGCCATGAAATGCACCGGTTTTCCCTGCACCCGTAAAAAAAAGTATGGTGTGCAACTCGGGACGAATTGGCGATTGCAACTCGTGTGATTGCAGCCCTCACAGCCCTTGCTTTCGCGGTATCATAATGGCAGGCGGAATAGACACCCCTCCTGCACTACTGTTTGGCGACTGACTAAGTAAAAATGCAGTATCCCACAAAACAGTGAGAAAAAAACGTTGACATAGTCATTTTTTGCTAAACCTTTGAACGTCTATAATACATGTAAAAAGAATAGACTAACCGAGAAGGTCCCATCGACGTGCAGCCACTTCGCTCGAGATAAATTGTCGAGCATCTCCATACTCGCGAATACGAGTGCCGACGAGCCATCAGCGGGCGTAACGATCCCACGATAGATGTCGCGTGTCGGAGGATATTCGAGAAGCACGTTCCCCAATTCTACGAGCGATCGCGGCACGGGCGGCAACAATCGTTGGCGAACGCGTCGAATAAAACTTTTCATTGCCGCGACCGAGCACCTTTCTCCAGCTCGAGGATTCCTGCATAGCGATGTATATTTTTATCGTAAAATGCTTGCAGCTCCAACAGTTATTTAACTGAAGTTCGGTTATTCTAAGATCTACAGCTTTTTAACAATTTTGCGTTTAAGTCAAGATGTACAATAAATAATTTACAAATTTTGAAAGAAATTGTGTTAATGTAATGGGTTTTTGAAATTAAACTTGTTCTATTCCATTTTTTAGTCATCCAACGACTTTGATCGAGAATAGCACATTCTAGCTCAAGACTGCAAATTTGGAGTCACAATGGATGCAGTTTAAAATCACAAAATAACGAATAACTCAAATTGCAATTAACCTTCAACAGGACTATCAGAATAGCTTGCGGCGTTGAGGCCGCAGAGATATGCAGGAGAAGCTCCTCAAAAACGGTGAAAATTCAGTAAAATGGTGTCTCAAAAGGAATATAAAAAGAAAGTGGACGCCGGTCCTTCTAAGAAATTGCAAGCAACACAAGCGTTGATTATTGTTATTAAGTCGGGTTTGAATACTTTGCGACCGACCCGAGTCGTTGAATGAAAAACCTGGCTTCAGCTGTAACGAAAACAATTACCCTCCTGACAAATGGTTTGCAACAGTACTGCGTATGCAAGTTACTGCCAAAAAATCGATCACGAAGAAAGGACGAATGTAGTGTCTTTTCGAGCGGTCTGTATTCGTAGCGTTTCCGTAAATTACCGTTAGAATCAAGCGTCATGTTATAGATCTGACGTCACTTGTACAGACAAGAAGGTACGACGTATCTAGTCGTTTACTAGTCGGTCTACCCTACAGGAATATATTTTCCTCAATAAAACTCAATTAAAAGCACTAACGCTCTGCACGCTTGACGGAAAACTTCATCCGGATCGAGCAGAATGTTCTGTGCAAGGACACGAACTTCTTCCTTGAAGACGTAATCGTCGCGCAAGTGTCTGTCGACCGGATGATTGTGCGCCCCAATTTGCGTCGCTTCTCCAAGTTCCGAAACGAAAACAGTGGCGCTGCACTGCGTGTCCGTCGTCCGACACGCACATCGATAATATCGATAGGGCGTATCGGTGTAGCGCGAGTCCAGGTGAAACGCCGCGGAACGATAAAAATATATCGATGAACCCGCTCGTTGCCCTGGTACTTCGTCCATCTAAGTAAAGTGCATGATTATTATTAAAATTTTGTACGATACTCGTGCGAAAAATGTTTTCTGAACTCGTGTGATTGCAACACTCGCCTTCGGCTCGTGCTGCAACTTCACACTCGTCCGAAAAAGTTTTCTCCCACCAGTATCGTGGTGTACTATTCTCATGTCAAAAACATTATTCTAAAGCCGCTGTATGCGGTAGTCAACGTTTTAGCAGTTTGTACATTTTATTGTTATTTACTAATCTTTTTAATATAATATACGTACATACGATACATATATTTGTCTTTAAACATCTGGTTCCAGGTTTGTTCACGTGACACATTGGTATTTCCCTAATATTTGTATTTGGCTCATATTTCACAGATCGTTTGCGGGCAAGTGGTTAGTTGTTGGTTCACCGGTTCGACTCTTCACCTTTGGCATAACCCTCCGAATCCTCGGTAGCTTGAATTATTTTCGCGCCATTTATGACACGATATAAAACTTGCGTGATCGTGCACGTGGTGCGTGGTAAAGTGACGATGGGGAAAAAATAGTACATTGTGTAACAAAGGCCGAAAGTTGGCTTTTGCGACGCGTGTGATGTTTGCTACCCGAGCGGAGCGAGGGCCGCAATCACACGAGTAAGAAATATTGAAGTTTTGCTCCGAAACTGACGGACTAATCGGACACGCACAACGAGCCCGAGACTTTCGAAACTCAGAAAACTGGCAAACAAAGAACCGAATATCTTACTCAACACGACACTTCCGCTCTCGAGGCAATTAATCGTGTGACCGCCCTCATAATTTTCCTGCGAAAGTGACTGAGGCCTCTTCGGATACTCAGCGACCGCGAGACTTTCAAAATTCGAACGCTTGGTAAAAATATTATCGAAATTCACACTAAACTCGATTCTTTTCTATAAGATTTTTACCAATTGTTCGGATTTTGAATGTTTCGTGGTCGCCGAGTATCCGAAGAGGCAGGCCTCAGTGAGTTTCGCAGGAAAATTATGAGGGCGGCCACACCATTAATCGCCTCGAGGGGGGAAGAGTCGTGTCGAGTAAGATACTCGATTATGTGTTTTCCAATCTTCCGAGTTTCGAGAATCCCGTGCTCGCCGAGTGTGTCCGGTGAGACTCCCAATTTTGGAGGAAAACTTTAAGTCCGCTCACACAATTAATCCTCACAAGAGCACAAAAAAGCTCGTTAAATATAAATTTCGGGAAAATTTTTCAGAATTTAACGGATTTAAAAAGTCTCGTGGTCGCTGAGTACGCGAAGAAGCCTCGCGCAGTGTCTAAGGAAAATCGTAACGTCGCGCACACGATTAATTGCCTCGAGAGCGAAAGAGTCGCGTTGAATAAGCAGTCTGTTCTGTTTTTCCGAATCTTTAGAGTTTGAAAAGTCTCGTGCTCGCCGAGCGTGTCCGGGTGAGGCTCTCAATTTCGAAGGAAACCATTAACTTCGCTCAGACGATTTATCCTCACAAGACCCCAAAAGAATAGTGTTTCATTTAAATTTCGGTTGTTTCCGAACATTTTTTGCTCTTGTGAGGATCAATTAACATACTTAATAAAACTTGTTATCAAATTAACGGTATAATTTGTTTAGCAAGTTTTATTTTTTCATCGATTTGTCAATAACTGTTTGCAATTATTATTATGCAAAATTAATCTTTTTATTACCTTTAATATGCGTGAATGATTTTTATACTATCGAGAAGTAATAATATTATTTTTTTTTGTGTTCCAGATATCGAGGATCATCGAGGGAATGGTTGAGCCATCCCCGTCGACTCGACTCGTCCGGAGTCTCTGCCACATCGATGATTCTTTCAGATATCAAGGATCATCGAGGGAATCGTCGTTGCGGTGTAGACTCTCATTGAGTCAAGTTGACGGAACGGGTCGACGAGGATGGCTCGACGATTCCTTCGATGATCCTCGATATCTGAAAGAATCGTCGAGGCGGCAGAGACTCTGGACGAGTCGAGTCGATGGGGATGACTCGACGACTCCCTCGATGATCCTCGATATCTGAAACACAAAAAATCAGAATATTACTACAAATAATTCCCAACCATTAACTCACCTTGAACTATTGTCGAGCCACGATGATCCCATGGTGACTATGTCGCTCGCTGTCCGACGGTCGACCCTCTTCGCAGCTGGCCTCTCTGACACCTGAAAAAAACATTACAAATTAATTAATATCATTTAAGTAGAACATACTTACTCGAATTCTGCGTTCTCTTCGGCACGGACGGAATCCAGAATTTTGCGAGAAATACGAGCGCCAGCTCGATTTCTCGCGCACGGTCAATCACGATAAGACTTCGATTTTTACGACGTGTCGAGATCTCGACACGCCGTCACTCCCGCACACGAATATTTATTTTAAATTCGCGCACCCGAAAGTCACTCGCACACTCGCGAATAATAAAGAATCTGTTATTGAGAACGAAAAAACTCGCGGCTCAACAACGTGACTACACGAGGTTAGGTCTGCCGGCGACCGCCCCGCGAAAAACATTTAAATCCCCGACTATTCGAGAGCTATGCCGCGATTTCGCAAATAGTTCCGGAGCCTGGTGGGGTGTAGAGGCGAAGCCCCGGCGGGGGAGGGGGGGTACGGTCGGGCGGCGCAGCGATTATAATTTTACTTTTTTATTTATTTGCTAACGGGATAAACCCTTTTTTGCATGCTTTCTTACTATTCTATCCGCTTTTTTTACTTTCTTGCCCGCTTTTTCACTATTTTGCTTGCTCTCGTACATTTTTGCCTGCTTTTTTTACTTTTTTGCTCGCTTTTTTACTTCATTGCTTGCTTTTGAAATTTATTGCCCGTTTTTTCACTTTTTCGCCCGCTTTTTTTTTTGCGTTGCGTCCTCGATGTTTTTGTTGGCCCTTCTCTTTCAGCGTCGAACAGGGTTCACCCTAGTCCCGTTCCCCGGAAACTCTTGCAAGAGTTTCCGCGAAACGGGAACACGATTGAGACTCGCGACGCATTTTTCGCGAAGACGCCAGAAGAAAAACACACCCACGCACTATCGCGTGACGAGGAACGAAAAACCACTCGCAACGTTCGATAAAAAATAAATAAAAAAATTATGAAAATTAAATGAAACAAATAATAATAGAGACAACGTTACATACGAGGGAAGCCGCTTCGAGGGCACCGAGACCCGATTTCCGTTTCCTCTTTGTCGATGCTCCTAAACTCGAAGATGCGAGATTATCCGGATAACTCTCGCGCACCTCTCTCGTTAAATAACGATGATTCGATTCGACACAACGACGATAATAGTTTGTGAATAATTTTTTTCTCAACACGTTATCTTTGGGAATGGAGATCCGTCTCTTGCCACGATGTTACGTAAGTAATTGAAAATCACGTCGATCGTCTGATGTTCGCACACTCGAGAAGGAGCGCAGTTAAAATCGATATTCTCTTATATAGAGTGTACAGATTCAAACGAGTGAGAAAAAAATCACAATGTTTGAAATTCTTTATTTTTATCATGTAAAAATGCCGGATAACACGTTTCTCAGAAAATTCGAGACACTCGATACCCGACAGGTACGTTTATTCGAAATATCATATGGAATGGAGATAATAATAGAATATTAACATTTATCTTTTTTTGTTGCAGGTATCGGCGAATCATCGGCGCAGTCGACGACGGGTCAAGGCGCGAGACGACGGGTGGCCGAAGATGCACCGAGGGATAGATAATATTTACCGGACAGACAGTATGTGTACGGTAGGGTAAGTACTTAGTTTTAAACTTTCAATATTATTTACTTTTTTTGTTAACGATTTTTTTTTCAGATTTCCAAGAGAATCAAGTAGAGTAAGCGCGTGAGGTGCGTATAACAATAAGTCAGAATGAAAGAATATAAAAAGATTATTGATTTTATTGTGTTTTCTTTTCAGGCAGAGGAAAAAGATGCATCGCCGAGCAACGAAGAGAGGAGAGAGTCGACGGCACATTCGTGGAGTCGTCGCTCATCGTCGACTCCGTCGGAGTTCTTTTCGAAACCTACAACAGAGAAGAAATCGAAATTAATAATCTATCGACCTAACATCGCTTAATTAAAATTATACTTACCTTTCCTGGCAATTCGTTCCGACGAGCCATTGACCCGTTCCGTCGACTTCACTCGTCGAGAGTCTCTGCCGCCTCGACTCGTCGAGAGTCTCTGCGGCCTCGACTCGTAGAGAGTTTCCGCTGTCTCGACGCGTTGAGAGTTTCCGTTGTCTCAACGCATCGAGAATTTCCGCTGTCTCAACACATCGAGAATTTCCACTGTCTCGACGCGTCGAAAGTTTCTGCTGTCTTGAGGCGTCGAGAGTTTCAGCCGCTTCAACTAGTCGAGAGTCTCAGCCGCCTCGACGATTCCCTCGATGATCCTCGATATCTGAAAGAATCGTCGAGGCGGCAGAGACTCTCGACGAGTCGAGTCGACGAGGATGGCCATTCGTTCGATAAACCTCGATATCTGAAACACAAAAAATCATAATATTATTACTTCTCGATAGAACAAAAATCTGAAAACATTCACGCATATTACAAGTATGAAAAGATTAATTTTGCATAATAATAATTGCAAACAGTTATTAACAAATCGATGAAAAAATAAAACTTGCTAAACAAATTATATCGTTAATTTGTTAACAAGTTTTATTAAGTTTGTTAATTTGTTTAACAAGTTTTTTTTTTTCATCGATTTGTCAATAACTTTTTGCAATTATTATTATGCAAAATTAATCTTTTCATACTTGTAATATGCGTGAATGTTTTCAGATTTTTATACTATCGAGAAGTAATAATATTATGATTTTTTGTGTTTCAGATATCGAGGTTTATCGAACGAATGGCCATCCTCGTCGACTCGACTCGTCGACAGTCTCTGCCGCCTCGACGATTCTTTCAGATATCGAGGATCATCGAGGGAATCGTCGAGGCGGCTGAGACTCTCGACTAGTTGAGGCGGCTGAAACTCTCGACGCCTCAAGACAGCAGAAACTTTCGACGCGTCGAGACAGTGGAAATTCTCGATGTGTTGAGACAGCGGAAATTCTCGACGCGTTGAGACAACGGAAACTCTCAACGCGTCGAAACAGCGGAAACTCTATACGAGTCGAGGCCACAGAGACTCTCTACGCGTCGAGGCCGCAGAGACTCTCGACGAGTCGAGGCGGCAGAGACTCTCGACGAGTGGAGTCGACGGAACGGGTCGAAGAGGATGGCTTGACGATTCCCTCAATGATCCTTGATATCTGAAATATAAAAAATCGGAATATTATTCCCTATAATTCTAAATCAATAATTCACTTGAACTCACCTTGAACCATTTTTGAGCCACGATGATTCCTCGGTAACTGCGTCGCCTGCCGTCCGTTGGTCGACGCTCTCCACCGCCTCGACGATTCTTTCAGATATCGAAGGTCATGGAGGGAATCGTCGAGCCATCTACGTCGACTCGACTGGTCCAGAGTCTCTGCCGCCTCGAAGATTCTTTCAGATATCGAGGATCATCGAGGGAATCGTCGAGCCATCCCAGTCGACCCGTTCCGTTGCCTCGACTTATCGAGAGTTTCTGCCATCTCAACTGGTCGAGAGTTTCTGCCATCTCAACTTGTCGAGAGTCTCCGCCGCCTCGACTTGTCGAGAGTCTCCGCCAACTCGACTTGTCGAGAGTCTCCGCCGTCTCGACTTGTCGAGAGTCTCTACCGCCTTGACAATTGTTTCAGATATCGAGGCGGCAGAGACTCTCGACAAGTCGAGTCGGCGGAGACTCTCAACAAGTCGAGACGGCGGAGACTCTCGACAAGTCGAGTCGGCGGAGACTCTCGACAAGTCGAGGCGGCGGAGACTCTCGACAAGGCGAGGCAGCAGAAACTCTCTACAAGTTGAGGGGGCAGAAACTCTCGACAAGTCGAGGCAGCGGAACGGGTCGACAGGGATGGCTCGACAATTTCCTTGATGATCCTCGATATCCGGAAGAATCGTCGAGGCGGTAGAGACTCTGGACAAGTCGAGTCGAAGGGGATGGCTCGACGATTCCCTCAATGATCCTCGATATCTGGAAGAATCGTCGAGGCGGCAGCGACTCTGGACAAGTCGAATCGACGGGGATGGCTCGACCACTTTCTCGATGATCCTTGATATCTGAAACACAAAAAATTAGAATATTATTACAAATAATTCTCAATCATCAACATCAAAATAAATAAATAAATATAACTCAAACTCACCTTGAACTATTGTCGAGCCACGATGATCCCTCGGTGACTATGTCGCTCGCCGTCTGGCAGTCGACACTCTGCCGCTCGCCCTTCTGACACTTAAAAAAAAAAGGTTACAAATTAATTAATATCGTCTAAGTAAAACATACTTACCCGACTTCTGCCTTCTCTTCGGCACGGATGAAATCCAGGATTTCGCGAGAAAATAGAGTGCGAGCTTGATTTCTCGCGCACGGTCAATCGCGATAAGACTTCGATTTTTACGGCGTGTCGAGATCTCGACACGCCGTCACTCCCGCACACGAATATTTATTTAAAATTCGCGCACCCGAAAATCACTCGTGCTTTCGCGAAAAATAAGCGAATTTCTTTCGTGAACGCAAGAACTCGCGTATCGGCGACGCGACGACACGAGGTTAGGCCCGCCGGTGATCTCCGGAATAAGTCAGAATATCCAGCGTGTGTTACCTCAACAAATCTGCACGTTGGGAGATCGTATTAGAATTGAAATTAATAGTAACCGATAGTGATAAAATTTGTGATAATGATAGGACTAGCAAAAAAAATGGGCTTCCAATGGTAAAGTAGATTTTTATTCAACTTGGCCCAACAATAAACAACCGCAAGTGAATAAAAAATATAATAATTTATTTCATTTGCTATTTTACGTAACTACTGATTAGATTTTTTTAATATTATAATTTATCTACATTGCTTTTGTGAAGGTACATCATGTGTGTGTGTGTGTGTGTGTATGTGTGTGTGTGAGTGTGTGTGCGCGCGCGGGCGTGTGTGTGTGTGTGTGTGTGTTTGCTTTGTTTGTTGGAATTTGCATTCCATTGCATTTCGAGGACGTTTACAACTCGTCACTAGATTATTATTATTTTTTTTTTCGAGTCTGAAACGACTTAAAATTATAGGAGCATTTCAAAATGTCCTCCCTCGGCTGCCGAACAATAACCCAAACGGTTGTAAAATTCGTCGACGGTATTCCGGAGTTGTTGCGGCGTGATGTCACCAAGAATGTGGGAGATGCGTTGTTGCAAGTGGGCTGCATCTGCGACGGGGGTGTTGTAGAGTTGGCTTTTCATGTGGCCCCACAGGAAAAAGTCTAACGGAGTTAGATCCGGCGAGCGAGGAGGCCACAACATTGGGCCGAAACGACCGATCCAGCGACCACCAAAGTGCTCGTTGAGCAATTCCCTCGCAGCCAAAGTGATGTGCGGAGGTGCTCCATCGTGTTGATACCACACATCGTTCTGAAAATTTTAAAATATTCCAAGATGTAAGTACAGTTAGAGGCAAATATTGATCTGCTGAAAAAGTTGCCTCTTCCAAAGGAAAATATTTTTTGAATATTGTTTTGACTCTGCACTGTGACTCCCTTTACAAAATTATTAAAACACAATAATTCAAGCTGCTCCGGAGCATTCTTTTACAGAGTACTTTTAGAAGTTATCAACTGGGTCAAGTGAAAATTTTAAAAGTACCCTTTTGAAACCTAAGTTTAAACTGCGATGGAGGTTTTACATTCCAAAAGAAATATTCTTCTGTAGATTTTTCTTACCCTATACAGTAAAAATATCTTTATAAAGTATTGGAACACAAATGTCAACTGCGGAGAAGATTTTTCTTTGCTAAGAAAAAGATTTTTCTGTGATTTTTTCATCTACGCAGAGTAATTGTAATTACAAAGTTATTGAAATCAAAATTTAAACGGCGGTGGAGGTTTTTCATTCCAAAAGAAATATTCTTCTGTAGATTTTTTTTACCCTATACAGTAAAACTATCTTTATAAAGTATTGGAATACAAATTTTAACTGCGGAAAAGATTTTTCTTTGCTAAGAAAATGATTTTTCTGTGATTTTTTCATCCACGCAGGGTGATCGTAATTACAAAGTTATTGAAATCAAAGATTTAACTGCGGTGGAGGTTTTTCATTCCAAAGAAAATATTCTTTTGTAGATTTTTTTTACCCTATACAGTAAAACTATCTTCATAAAATATTGGAATACACATTTTAATTGCGGAGAAGAATTTTCTTTGCTGAGAAAAAGATTTTCCTGTTATTTTTTCATCTACGCAGGGTAATTGTAATCACAAAGTTATTGAAATCAAAATTTTAACTGCTGCGGGAGTTTTTTATTGCTAAGGTGTTGTCGTATGCCAGCATACATTTCTTTTTCCCCCGGATAGATCTACCATGCGCTCAGGGAGCCAAAAGAAATAGTTAGTTTGTAAGAATTAGGATCCGGGCAACGCACGTGGATCGTCGTATCTCGAAATTCGCGAGATTACCCTTTCCGCATTTCACGAACCAATCACTGACGTCTGGCGAGCGACAGCGCACGGACAATAGTTCCGCCGTTCATCGGGCAATATCTTCTCGGTCCCGCATGATGTCACGGTAACGAGAGTCGAGCACGTTGCCACGAGGCAACGTACTGTCTCTCTCACTCCCGAAAAATTCGGTAGGAGTAATGTCAATGTTCCGACACCAAAAGGCTATGTTTCGAGACAAGCGATGATTCAATTCGATAGCAAATTTTCTCAGCTTCCTGACGATATAAATATCTTCGTAAAAATCCCTCCATAAATATGCGTTTCGAGCATCGAAACTTAGGCGAGAGAGAGAAAGGACTATTCCTCACGGGTTTCGTAACTGTCTCGTGTTTTGTATCTCGCTCAGGTTTCACGAGATTCGCTGAAATTCGCAACTTATTATTCCAATTTATCGTCATCCTGTTTAACAAAACTGAGGTGAACGAAATATTCTATTCTTACTAGTTTCCTTTAAATATAATCCTTTATTATCAACCTGGCCTTCGTGAAGCCGAGAAGAGCAATACCAAGCGCGAGACAGTCCTCTCAAGCCTCTCTTCATGTATTCAATTAATTATAACCAATCCATTTCAACATTTTCCTACTACAATGCGGTACCGATTTAATCGGCAAACTCTGTACTTTATTTGTAAACACTTTATATTGTATCGAGTCGAGATGAGGCGCGAAAAAGCCGATCTTTATTCTTTCGCGCAACACACGCTATCATTACGTGAGCGCTCGCGCGCAAACAAACTCGCGAGAGTCTCTCTTCAACGTCCGCGCTCGTTGATAAGGATCGGCCGTTTCGCCACACTCATCGCCCTTCAGCGCCCAACGATTACCTGAAACATCTTTGGAAACGACCATATCTACAATAAACCAACCACGACTCGGAAAGGAATAATTCGACTCCGGTTTATTCCCCACTGGCCTTTCCCCGGACTTCTCTCTTCGCTTTCTGGTTTCCCTTTATCTCGGACTTGGCTCACCCACGGATCACCACCTCCACGGCGTATCGGACATCGGCTCGTTGAAGGAATAACTCTAATTCGTCTCGCCTTTTTTAAGGCGGCGGATTCGCAATATCAGCAAATTGTCCTTCTTAGGGCAATCACCCTCTCTAAATTCCCCCATCCCTCATCCCCTCCCCGGACTCCATCCTCGTGCATTACCGTGCTCCCTGGGAAGCACGCATACCCGTGCTCCTTCGAGGACGCACGCCATATCGTGCTTTTCGGGGACGCACGCCATATCGTGCTCCTTCGGGACGCACGCCGTGTCAAGGCTCGGTGGTAAGGGGGTAACCCCTTCCCTTCTCCTACCACACCCCGCTCTCTGCCCCTCCCTGCGCTCGTACCGATACCCGTGCTCCTGCGTAGCGGGAAGCACGCACGGCCGAGACAGGAAGGGTTACCCCGCTTCCTTGGCTATCCTTCCGACTCATCTCGTCGCCAGCATCGAGGCACGAGCGGCAAACGAGTCTCTCCCCTGTTAGCTAGGGAATCGATGCCGAAACGAGCAGGGCGAAAGCGTTTCCTCGCGCATCTTCAACGAATCGAGGAAAGGAAGGGCCCTGGCCGGGGTCTCGCCTGGTTGCTCGATCAGGAGGCCCAGGAGGAACTCGAGCAGCAAAACCGACGGGCGCTCCCAGCTCTGCTGCGAGAGCCACCGAGCACACCTCTGCCTCCCCTCTTCCCTATCCTTCCGCACCCCGTCTCCGTCACCTCGGCGAAGCCGCGGATCGTCGCCAACGTGAGGCTGACCACCCGCGTACTCGTCCTAGATACCCCCCCCCGGAACCCTACGTTCCCGAACCCGTCCCTCACTCCTCCCCCCCGCCTAACATCCCATACCACCCTTCCGGCCCTCCTGCGAACATCCGAGACTCTTCGACGCGCCCTCGCACTCCCGAAATCCGGGTCTCTTCGGACTCCGAACCCGAAGTGGAGCCGGTCGCATAATCTATCCGTCGAATATCGACCACTTCTCGTCGATCGCGCGACAACTCGCGAAACAAACCCCGTCGGCGGGAAGTTGTCCGCAGCCGTGAGCTGCGTTTGACAAAGGGAAATATTTTTCTCTAATTTTTTTTAACCTACACAGTGAAACAATCTTTTCAAAGTTATTGGAATGAGAATTTTTACTGCGGAGAAGATTGTTATTTGCTAAGAAAGATTTTTTTGTGAGTTTTTCTGTGTTAATAATTTCAAATGCACTTACGATTGGCATGATTTATCGTAACGCAGGTATCACACGGTCCTCGAGAAGTTCGCGATACATTGCACCGTTTAAGTTCCCATCGATAAAAAATGGGCCGATAATTCGATCTCCGATGATCCCAGCCCAAACGTTGACTTTGGCTCGGTACTGAGTCTTCGCGTCAACGATAAAATGTGAATGCGCTCTGGACCATATTCGGAAATGCTGCCTATTCGGATGTCCTGAGATTTCCACAGTAGCCTCGTCGGTGAAAAGAATCCGGGAGAGCAAGTCTTCGTCGTTGTTGATCATGTCCATCATTTCTTCACAGAACACCATGCGTGGTTCATGATTAGCGTCGAAAAGTTTTTGCACACTGAAGGCCTTATACGCGAAGTATTTTTCCGCGTGGAGAATTTTATTCACCGACGATTTGGAAATCTCCACCATCTGCGCTATCTGGGATGCTGGATGTCGGCCGATCTCTGCTAATGCACACACTTGTATTTTTTTTTCTTCCGGGACTTGTCTATTCGGTTGAATAACTTTGCGGTGGGTCGGTTAGAGGCAGCCACGGTCATCAAACCGTTTGATAGTGGCACGGATGGTTTGCACACAGGGAACAGGACGGCCCGCGTCCAGAACCACGAAGGAATCGCGTATTTGTCTTAAACTGAGCCCCCCATGATGCAATCGCACCATCTCCTGGGCCTCCTCTACCGAAAATGTATTATTCGGCATAATTTCACCGACCACTCCCAAAAACAACCAAGAAGCAACAGAGGACACGTAGCAATATTTGTAAAGAGTATTACAAAAATAATACTACAAAAATATATTTATTTTTACAAAACACACATTTTACATTTAAAAAAAAAAAAAAAAAAATGTTATTTATTGTTATTACAATCAAAGAAAAGAAAGGAGAAAATATTTTTAAAAAACGTAATTAAATACTAACAATGAAGACTAAAAAAATGAATGGTATTATAAAGAATGATAAAAACTACAAATACTCTAAAAAAATTATAAGAACTACAAAGCTATGAAAAAAAGATAAAAACTACGAATAATATTACGAAAAAATTATTATTAGGAATATAAATAATAAGAAAAAAAATTGAAAACTTTTTGCAATCCACTCCCTAAATTTCGCTACGTTCTCCGGGCACACCCTTTTTACAATGGCTGTCATTGTAGCAAGTACCAAAATTAGAGCGAGAAAGGATTACTACGAAAATTGTGAAAAATCTACTTTTTTGTAATATCAATGAAATTCTGTCGATAAAATCACTGTAAAATTGCAAATGTCAAAAATAAACATTACAAATCCCATACTGCTTCATTTTTTAACCATTTTTAGTGATTTTCTGATTGGAAACAATTAAAACAGTCGCCCAGACACTAAAAGCGCCTACGTCAATGCCACCTTCTTCTTCTCTTCTTTTTCCTTGTGGCTTCATGCCGCTAGGCCAAGTGCCAGAAAATCAATGCCACCTACATCGGAAAAACCGGGCCTTACGATGTACCGGCGATGTTGACCACACCGCGCGCCAGGGGGTGGTTAATCGGTGCAAAATAGTTAAAGGTAAAACTTATCTATTACAATGCGGGAAAATATGAAAAATTGCATAAAATTGTGTTCCGTATTTCCCAGCATTCCAAAAAAAATATGGAAATGAACAGGTGCGAAAACGGCATACCAATTTATGCAGAATGAAAAAACGCTTTCCTATCTTTGTTGTCTGCAGTTGTTAGTTTTGTAGCATTCATATTTCGGAAATTCGTTCGAAAGTATTTTTTTCGTCGATACGCATGTTGCGTAGGTGAAAATAACACTTTCTTCACAGATAACATAAAAAATATCGAACGCACAAGGCAACTGATAAGAGCTAATTTATAGTTATATCAATTGTTACGTCCTGCCCCTCGATCTATACACTTTCCTGAATTTACATTATCACGATTTATTCAAATCTATAAAATTATTCTCACGCAAAGGAAAGAGCCCGACTCGTTCGACCGGATGTCGAATATCATATTTCGCAAATCCATATCCGCTCGCGACTTTACTTAAAACGGAATAACTTCTTTCATCTCTCTCGGAACTCTAACTTTTCTGTCTCACGGCCTAATCAGCATTTTGAGTTTCCCTCATTCTGAATATACCTCCGGCTTAGCAACAGCGCGTGCCGCGCTGTATCAGCAATTTCGGCCGCCTCGCGACGGCCCGTTTCGATCACTCGATCGTCAGTCTTACTCGAATTTTCAAACTAATCTGTCGGACTCAACTTTAGAGCGGGTACTTTCCTCCGCGATTGAGATATATTTAATTAGAATTATAATTTAGATCCTCTTGCAAATCACACACACACACACAAACTATCGCGAATTATTTGTAATATTCGTAATTTTCATTTGACGAATAAACGCGATTCATATAACTCGAAAACGGGATCTTTTGATCTTATTCGAGAGACGAACCCCAATATTTTATATTTCCCGAGTTACGTTATCGAGTTGAGAGCGCGCGTGACCGCTTAGACTTTCGTTCAAGTCGACGCGTTCGCCAATACGACTCTGAGACGTAACAGAGAAAAATTTGGTGTCAGAAGTGGGATTCTTCTCTCGAGTTCCGAGTGCTTGCGTGTGAAAGTGAGTGAGTGAGTGACGTGTAAGTTGCATCAACCTCAATACGGAACAGAAACTACAACCTTGATCGAGGATCGAGGAAAACAAACCGAGAGGAAATTGAAGGGAAATCGAAGCCGATTAATCGATACCCACGCAAAGGCAGCAGGAAGCGGTGCCAATACCGAACCGATAAGCGGACAAAGAGATATCGACCAAGATGCTGATGTCAACTCCGATCATTCTGCTGCTGTTGCCGATTTTCGCGTAAGTACCATCCACTTACAATTTCCTTGATACGGTTACCAATCGTTTGACGAAACATCTCGTCAACCGTATATCTTCGAAAAATGTATTGTGTAAATATCGTCTCTGCATTGCCGAAATTCGTGGGAAGATCCACAGTAAACGGATTTTCTGAATTTCGGCATTTAAAAAAAAAAAAAAAAAGAAGAGAAAATTTCAAGTGACATTTTTCAATGTCTCGCTACATAGATCGGATCCGGGGCACCCTAATCGCAACGGAGGCCTTTTGAATCCTCATGCACGCTTACACGTGAATCAAAACAGCGACAGATTGAATCAGAGAGCGTTCTCGGTGGACGCTTTAAACGAAAATCGATCAATACATTTAGCCCAACAAGCGCTCGACAGTTATCACCAAGCGAACCAAATGTTGCAAAATTTCGACGTTAAATGGCCGCCTAATTTAAATGCGCATCCGGTTATGCAACAAGATCCGCGTCAATTTTCGCATCCAGTTATACAACAAGACCCGCGTCAATTTTCGCAACAAAACACGCGCTTTCAGCGCAACGAAGGCTTCGGAGCGGCCGGTATGGATCAAACGATCAAGGAGGAAAACCTCCCTAACCGCCCCGCTCCACCGCCTCCAGGCGATCTCGAGATGGTCTCGAATGTCCGCCGAATGAACGTACGTTCCGATAACGATTGGCTCATGAAAGCACTCTATCTAATACCAAGCTTCGACGGAACAAATATACCGATCGAAGAATTTATATCCGACGTGCAATACGCTATGTCCACGCTGGATGTCGGCGATTTCGTCAAGTTCCTTTATTTGCTATTCAACAAATTAAGGGGCGACGCTCGTCGTCAAACTCACCCGAAGAGAACGGTTTATAATTCGGTACAAGAGATCCTAGACGATCTAGAAAATCTTGATTCGTATAAGAAAGACGAACTTTCGCTCCAGGTGGAATTAGCTAACATTGCACAAGGAACTAATGAACCATAGAACGATTACGCTGCCCGCGTTAAACGGATCACCGAGCGGCTGCATCGCTGCGCCGCTCAGGGTCCCGATCGATCAAACGACGTAATCGAATCACTAGAAGCAGGGCACACGAAAAACGCCGTAAGTAGATTTGTAAAAGGGTTGCACGAATGCATAAGCGACGCAGTTTTGATGCGAGACCCTAAGTCGATCGAGCAAGCAATATCCTACACCCAAGAGGGGCAAGAAATCCACGAAGATCGCGAAAAGGTCCGAGAAATCCGCGCTAAATATGACCTCCAAAATTCAAAGAAAAATAAAATAGTCGAAGAAAAAGCGACTGTAGACGGACGCGAATACCGAGCGAACGTTAAGACAACATCTCGCCCCAGTCGAAGCCGTGAAAGGGAAGGGTCGCATTCAAGAGGAACTCGCGAAGATAATCGTTCGCACCCTCGCTCGAACTCCCGTTCACACTCTCGATCGCGTTCTCGCTCTCAAGTAGAAGTACACTACGCAGACTCAAAAGAAATAACATTGTTCTGCACATATTGCCAAGGCGACACGCACACCACGTACTGCACCACGCGTAGAGACGAATGAAGAAAATAACAAAATCACTCCCATTCAGGCATTTCTCTCTCAGCGTCCATACAACCTCAGGCCTTGCAACGTATAGGCGCGCTCTGTCGCGCGCCATGCTGTAGCTCTCCTCCACGCGATAAGGCGTTCGAGCCAATAATGGCCGACCACAACTTCAACGATGGCCGACCACGGGGCGCGTAGTAAACACACTGAGCTACTACACCAGCCTGCACGCGAGAGCCTTCGCAAGGACACAGCCCCTTATCTCGAGCTGCGTCAGCACTTTCCTCGCCTCGCGAAGTACAGCCCCGAAGCATATGAGCGAAATAACGAAAAATAACGTTATGCTTTCTCTCCTCAACAAAAAAAACAAAACAAAACAAAACGAAACAAGGGGAGACAACAAATTTAGGAAGCCAAAAACACAGAATGAAAATTGAATTTTTTTGTTGTTGTTTTTCTCCTTCTTTTTCTCCTTTTTTTTTTCCCCAAAAATTTTTTTTTTTGCTTTTACGAAAAATACCTTTCGCTCTCTCTCTCTCTGCTTTATATCCTCCTATGAATCCGCTCGAGCGGGTCGCATTTACACCACAACGGTGTTGCGGCGGGGGAGGGGAGAGACCCACTCACGCGATAAAACCCCTCGCGAGATAAGCGACAACGCGCGGAATAAAATGCGAAGCATCAGATGCAGTCGCATTCATATAAAAAAAAAAAGAGGGAGAGATATAATAAGGAAATAGGGAAAAAGAGTTAAACAATTTTACATTAATGGTTCTTTATTTTACTCCGATATAAAAATACCGGAGCAACTCGAAAAAAAAATACAAAGAAATATATTTTTAAATAAAACACAAAAAAAAAACCCGCACTAATTGAACCCGTAAGCGTCGTCCTCGTCCGACGACTCGCCGGCCATACGGATGACGGATGGCGGCGGTTGGTACGGACCAACGACTAGGGATGTGCATGAGCGCTGTGATGCTCGAGCGGTCGGCGCTCAATTTGAAATTTTGCTGCTCGAGCTTGCTCGAGCGTAATACGAGCGCTCATTTTACTCACGAGCTCATTTGGCTCGAGCGCTCAATCTGTTGAAATGCACGTCTGGCTCGAGCGCTCCTTGCGCTCAAACGCTCATTTGGACTGAGCGCTCATTCGGCGCGAGCGGCTCACGCGTTCACTCGTCACGAGTGGCTCATACTCTCACGGATGCGCGCAGTTTTCGCAGTTCAGTATACTGTTCCATTACAGATGGAGTTTCAAAAAAACTTTACGACCGTAATAAATATTTGAAGGTAATCCCAGCGCAGGGTGTTTATTTCGCATAATTTGGACGAAAATCAGAGAGCAAACTCATACACTTCCCGATGATATAAAAATTTGAAAAAATTCCTCCACATTAAAGATACTCGAAAGATTAATTGTACATAATAATAATTCTAAAATGTTAATAATAAATTGATGAAAAAAAAATCTTTAACAAATTTGCCGGTGACCTAACTTTTTTAATGAAAATGATTCGTTTATTCTTCTGAATAGCTATCAATTTTTTCCGATCTTTCTGAAGATGTTAGTTTTTTTTAATATGGAAATAATGGGTCATAAAACACAAAAATTCGAAGTCTTCAGAAAAATGAATGAATTATTTTCATGAAAAAAGTTGGGTTACCGGCAAATTTGTTGAAGGTTTTTTATTTTTTCATCAATTTGTCATTAACATTTTGGAGTTATTATTATGTAAAATGAATGTTTCGAAGATCTTTTATATGCATGCAGTTTTATACGCAATTCTCGTGTAAAAACGCTAGTTGCTGCACATGAGACGATAATAATTGCGCTCTGTTGGGAGTAACGATATTCCCAGTCGTCGAAAAAAGCCGTTCGCTGGTCGTTTGCGACGCAGGAATGTTGAGATATCTTCTCGCCATTTCCGCCAAATGTGGAAAAGCTACCGCGTTTTTTCTCCACCAGTCCAACACTTCTGTGTTTCGAGGCAGCACCTTTTCACGCAAATATTGCGTCAATTCTCCCTCGATGTCGTTTCGCGTATCGAGTTCCGTGTCGAGAACTTCGTCGAATAATTTTAGTAGTTTCGACTTAGGTTCACCTATAAATACCATAATCGATAATAAAATTGTATGAACACTGCGGGTATTCGAAGAAAATTCAGTCAAACCGAGACAAACCTGTAGAGTCGTTGCGACTTGTTTCGGCCACCTCTTCTTCGTCGCTGTCAGCAACAATATCCCGCCTCAATTTGCTCTTCCATTTTAGTCGCTGTGTGACCTCGTGTTTTTCCACATCGCTCGAGATGAAACGATCTTTGAAACGGGGATCGAGGAGCATAGCGAAGCTAAGCGGGTCGTTGCGTGAATTCACGGAACTGAATCGAGTATTCAACGCATTGATCAACATACTCCGCAGATCGGCTACTGTCTCGTCCAAATCGACGTCCATATTTCCCGTATCATCCCTCGATGCTCGTTTGAGTATTTCGACAACGGGAAGGTACTGCGAGAGAGTCGGATACGTTTCTCCACTCATTAGCGTTGTGGCTTCTTTCACGGGTTCAAGAATTTCCACGTATTCCCCCAAAATGTCCCATTCGTTATCGGCAAGATTAGCTGGCATTGCTATAACACGTTGTGAAATGCATTTTATTATTGTTTAGTTACGAATAGATATATCAATCAAAGTGCATGTCGAAATAACTTTCAAGCGAGATATATCCGTTCGTAAAAAATGTTATATTCGAAATCGATCACACGACTCTCCACTGTCACAGTCGAATTTATTCGACGCGAAACGTCGAACGCAAATATACAAAATAATCAGGTATTGTGATATAATTCACAAATAAAGAAGAAGTAAAGAAGGTTACACGGTATCATTAGACATGCTCACCTCGTTCGCACAACACCACACTCAACGGTTTCCTCAAATCGAGTAGTCTAGCCATCATATCGTGTTGGCTATTCCACCGAGTATCCACGTTCTGTATCAGTTTTAAAGCTTTTTTCTGTGGATTGAGATTTTGTTGAGCTTGAACTAGCTTTTCGTGACCTGTCGTGGATCGCGAGAAGAATCCTACTATTGTCTGCGCCTTGCGGCATATCGTTTTGAACGCATCAGAATTCTGGCGAGTGAAATAATAAAATTATAAGCTTTTTATTTGAGACCGAATATTCAAAGTTTTTGAGTATTCGCATACGCCTAGCATATGTAAGTCTATGGATGAAACACGGCTCGAGGTACCTTTACTGAATCTTTGACAGCAAGCTGCAAAGTGTGCCCGAAGCATGGGATGCGAAACCAATTCTTGTTCAAGCGAATAGCGGCAACGATGTTTGCGGCATTATCGGTGATGAAAAAAATCGATTCGATAGCAGAATCATCCAGCCCCCACTCGTGGATCATTGTTTGCAGTATGTTGTGCAAATTCACGCTTGTGTGACTTTCTGTCAGGGGGGATACGCCCAGAGTAAATTGCCGTCGTTCAAAGTTTTTCGTCACGTAATGGACTGTCAGAGAAATATAATTCTCGACCGCTCGAGAAGTCCACCCGTCCGTGGTGAAAGCTATCGACGAAACACCTGAGATGCCACACAATAGTGAATCATTAGAAGAATCTCAACGAAAAAAAATTAAATTCTATGTTTATGAGAGGTTATTATACTGTCCAAAATAAAATATCTAAAGGAATGTTATAAATTTAGGCCCTTAAATGCGTACCTTCTTTGACATCGTTTGCGATGATTTGTCTGCTTCGCTTAACTTCGGTTTCGTATAAGCTCGGAATAATTTCTCGAGAAAACGTTGTTCTTGACGGCAATCTAAATGTCGGTTCCAGTTTTGACATCAGAAACCGGAAGCGTTTGCGGTCAACTAGACTGTACGGCTCTAAGTCCCAAATCATCAATTTGGCAATTGCGTTCGTCAACTCTTCGGCCCGCGGCGAACTACGATTCATCACCGTATCTGATCCATTGTTTCTTTCTAAGGTTAAAATAACGCAAAAAATATCATAGAACATTATTCAAAACATACAATCGAACGCAATCAAGTAAGTCCTTTGTCATATCACGTTGGAATTTCCGTTCGATGGCGGTAACTGGAATATTCATTGCATAAAATAATATTCAACAAACTTACCTTCCATCGCAACAAAACCGGGATGGGTTCGAGCATGTCGCAACATCGAAGTCGTTGCACCCGATAAGGACTTCAGTACTTTGCCGCAATAATTGCATGTCGAATTGTACCGATCGATGCTCGAAAAGTATTGCCATACAATACTCCGCCGTGAGACCTCCGATGCGGTACTAGCTACACTGCTGCTATTCGAGGAATTTTCGTCCGAAGCCTCCATTGTTCTGGGTACAGGAAACCCATCGCAAGAATTTTCGTCCATACCCAACCAACCTTCCCGTAATGCTTCGTAGATTGGTCGAAACACTAAAAAAAAATTGCATCTTTATTTTTATTTCTTGCCTCGTGATATTCACGCGGTGGCCATTTTTATAGCGCCTGTCGTAATTTTTTCGCTCTTAATGAACTCAAGGAGGAAGTATTGCTACATTCGCGAATGAAAAATATATAAAATGCAGTTTTTTTTTGTTCAAAAAAGCTACGAAGTAGTCGTTCTAAGAAAAGTTACGAATTAATCTCTTCAAAAAATCCCATATTGACTTGTCTTGTGCCAAATAAAATGACAAACGAATTCAAGAATTAACGAAAGAATAACTAACGATCGAACGAACTAACGAGTAATGAATGAAATCCTGCTAAAACAGTAATTACGTTGACGAATAAATCGTTTAACAATAAACATTGTTTCTATTTTGTAAAAGATATTTCGACATTTTTATTACACAAAATTTATGTTCTTCGCCCCTTTTATGTAGCTGACTCTTTTTTCCGATTTCTATCCAATTGAAACGTTTTTCAAGTTCTCTCTGAATCTCACCTTTGGCTAGACACGTCACGATACACCTTCCTTAAATTATATAAAAATAATATTTGACATCCTAAGATTTTATTTGTTGTTTTGTTATTTTAAATAATTATTAGAAACTCTTACCTCTCGATCATGGATAGTACGCAAACGCTCTCGATGTAACTTGTTGCACGGCTTTTGCACGACTGTACAACACACATTCATGCTAGTAGAAAAAACTCTACAAACACGCCATAAATTACGGAACGGCGAACTATGAAAGTGTACACAGACAAAAATTCACGATAGCACAATTTCCCTTTGTATGAAAAGAAAACATTTCGTGGGCAGAGACCACTATGTAGTAGTGTCCTTCGGCCGCCAGTCGACGTGCGTCAACTGTATACATCGATGAAAAGCCTTCCGATACTCCGTTTCTATGCTAGATATACACGCATATACAAAAACACAAAGAGACGTGAAATCTCTCCAAATTAAATTGAGATTTTCGGAAACGAATGTAAAGAAAAACAATTTACGATAGTGATTTCGTACGGTTTGGCCAAATCCGAGATTCAAAGAGAATGATAAACACTTTTCAATACGATAAAAATCTTTAAAACATCAGGTATAGCTGCTGACAAAATGAAAAAATAACGATATAAATCATATAGTATATAGTTATATTATATAACTATATAACTATCATAAACTTTCATCGACATTTTATTATAATTTTCGAAACAGTTTGAAAAAGCAGCATCATCGACCAACATCGCATTAATAATAATACTTTCGGAGCAAATGAGCGCGTGAACTGGATGAGCGCATGCACCGAATGAGCGCTCGGGTACACTGAGCGTTTGAGCCGAATGAGCGTCTGAGCCAAATGAGCTTTTGAGCTGTATGAGCGCTTGAACAGATTAAGCGTCTGAACTGAATTAGTGCCTGAGCCATATGAGCGCTCATACTTTGGCTCGAGCGCGTTCAAGACACGGGTGTACTGCTCGAGCGTGATCGAACGAGCTCATGCACATCCCTACCAACGACCCCCCCGGGAGCCAACGACCGGATCCGAGAGGGTGCCCGTGGACTAACACCTCATCGATGGCGACAAGGAGCGCCTGCTCGAATGATCGGCGCATCCCTAGGTCTTCGTCGAGCCATGGGTCGCTCGCCTGGACCAATCGACGCGCCTCCGCACGTGCGGCTCGCAACGCAAGCCGAGCGGGAGCCTCTCTCTCATAACACCATTGATGTAAACAAATAAATAAACAAATAAATAAACAAACACCAAACAAATAAATAAATAAATAAACAAATAAAGAAATGAACAAATAAACAAATAAAGAAATAAACAAATGAATAAACAAATAAATAAATGTTGTTGTTGTTGGTCTAACGGGTTGTGGTCACAACTCCACCGACACTCAGGCCTATTGGCCCATTGTATACCCGTGCCCTAGTTGTCCACGCTGTGCTCCTCAGACGCGGAGCTACAACGGACGGGCGCTTATTTCAGGTCTTTTCCCTAACTTCGCACCTTTTTCTGCGACTTGACACCTTACTCATAGGGATTACCGGTTGCACAGGAGCCTCGGCCAGTCCCCTGGTCCCCAACAGGCAATCCTTTCGTGGGCCTGCCGGGCCATCCAGGGGCCCCTTCCGGTCTCCCGGGGTGCCTCCCGTGTCCCAGCGACCCTACTTGGGATTGCTCGATGTCTCCAGGGTATCTTTGCCAGGTCCCCGGCCCCCACGCATCACCTAATGTAGTCAGCTGGGGATGTGGTCGGCCTCCTTAGAGCCCCAGGTTGTGGAGGTAAGGCTTGTGTATTCTAGGATGTCGCCTGGTATGCCTAGAAGCATCGGTGTGACCCACCGGAGCCCGAGCACGATAGCTTACACTCAGGCCAGGGATAGCTATTGCGAGGCGTCGAGTCTGATAGATTCGACGTCTCGAGCGATGGGTACGCTACGTCCCCTACGCCGGTGCGGGTCTCAGGTTCGATTCCCGACGTCGGAGATTTTTCGCGTCGGCGAAAAACCTGTCCGAATCCGGGAATCGAACCGTCGACCCTCCCGATGCTTAGGTCTTAGAGGCGAGCACGCTAACCACTAGACCACCGCATCGGTAATAAATAAATAAATAAATAAATAAATAAATAAATAAATAAATAAATAAATGAATAAATAAATAAATAAATAAATAAATAAATAAATAAATGAATAAATAAATGAATAAATAAATAAATAAATGAATAAATAAATAAATAAATAAATAAATAAATAAGTAGAAACTTACTCGGAAAATCCCGTATGCCAGCATACGTCGAGACATTGCAGCCCGTTCCTCCAAAGACAGCTTCACCGAGCGGTTGCGTCGACCCATTGTTAAATCTTTTTTTAATACGTTTTTAATACGTTCCGTCGCTCACGGCAGGTAGATGGAGAATGAAGAACAGCATCAGTCCATAACGCTGCGAAGCCGCGGCCAGTAGATCTGGAAAAAGCAACGTCAACAAAAACTCACAACCATGCAAACCGTCGCGAAAGAAGATTAGCTAATACACATAAGATACTTACACTGACTGGAAACACCAACGCTCGTTCTCACACCATATTCGCTCGTTGCAGGTTTGGTGGACAGGATGGACAATACGCGATAACACCCGTAGCAGGCAACCCCGGAATATACTCGGATCAGTGGGGAACCTTGAGAACGTACCAAACGTCTTGGAATCTCGTTACACACGTCGACTTGACAAAACTTCTACGACGAGTCGCGCACCATACCGTGGATTGGGTTAATCTTTCGCGCGAATGTCGCCGTTTAGAATACTCCTGTTCAGTAAACGAACAACTCGAAGGAATACGAGAAACACTTAAAGCGATGAGTAGAGATCAATTAGAAATCGAGGGATTAACGCAAGATTACCCACAAGAAAATTCGGAGAGGAAAAAACGAGCTCCGCTGGGATTCATCGGAACGATCAGCCGCGCACTTTTTGGAACTCTCGACGCCGAAGATGCTAAATTTTACGACGAACGGATCGAAGCACTGGAGAATGACACTCGCTCTGTCATTGAATTGCTCGCGAACCAAACGCACATAATAAAATCACAATTCGAAGAAGAAAGACGCCGCACAACGGCTACAGCACTGCAGCTCTCGGGTCGCATAAGCAACTTGACACACGCGATAAGCATCGTCGCGAACTCGGTACATGGGCTACAATACAACGAAAAATTGAACGATGCCGCCGCCGCTCTCGAGCACAGTGTCACAGAATATGAATTGGACACCACAATACTCACTAACGCAATCTTGTTCGCGAAACAAGGACAATTGCACCCCCGGCTCCTTTCACCGCACCAAATCATTCAGGGCGCAAAAACGATTCAACGAGCTCGATCAAATTCAGAATTCCCGGTACCGTTGGAACCAAAATATTCCGCGGAATTAATAAAACTATCGGATCTCACGATCTATCATTCAAACGGAAATCTCATATATATAATCTCGGTACCCCTCCTGGAATTAAAATTTTTCACGCTTTACAAAAACATTCCGCTGCCGGCGCATCAATACTCGAATACAAAAGGGGCCAGTTTTGCCTACATAAAGCCACGATCGACATATTCTGCCATTTCTGACAACCTCGATTCATACTTCCGCCTCGAACACGACGATCTCGAGGAATGTAAAAATTCGGGCAATCGATATATTTGCAGAAACAATCATGTACAGTATCAGGTAGACGCTCACAGTGATTGCGAAGTGAAATTAATCACCGAACCGCGATTTGCGGACCTCGCATCGTGCGACATCCGCGTCAAAATGAGCACCCGCACACACTGGTCGAGAATTCACACGACGAGCCAGTGGATTTTCTTGTGCCCAAGTACAGAAACAATTCATATAAAATGCGAAAATCACGTCCCGAAGTCAATAACCATCAATGGGACCGGTATATTGAGTTTAAAACCCCGTTGCGAAGCGAGAACGAATTTCGCAGTAATCACGGCATCCGACACCATCTCGAGTTTCGCTATCGCAGAATTCTCGCCGAGAACGACTCTGAACATCTCCGCGCTGTACGCCAAGTCGTTAGATTCCAACGCACACGACCCAAACAACCTGACTGAACTTTCCGAACTACTATCTGATTCCAACCCTCCAACCCCCATCGACTCTGATAAAAATCATGATTCCGATCTTACGGATGGAAGTGTCGAATTTCAAGCAGTGATAAATCGCGCTAACGAACTGATCAGACACAGACGAGTGAATAAAAGAATGCACCGACTCGAAACAGTCGCGGGATACTCCGGTATCGGGCTAGGGTCATTAATCATACTTCTGGGAATAGCCTGGAAGTTTTCTCTGTTTTCAAAGATCAGCCGTGCGATGTCGAGCGGATGGTGCAAACGCAACAAACGCACTCGAAACCCCAGGCGAAATTTGAGAGACCTCAGCCGACCAGAAGTAGAGACCGTCGAACTGCAAGAGCCTCCACCGCTCCCTCTGACCTCGCCCTACATCGCGACCACATGCGAGACACCAGCGAGAAGGACACAACGCGCTATCGGTCAGCCGCTGAGCGATAACACGTATAGCACGGAGCGCGTCCTTCGCCAGCCGCTATCTCCGGCTCAAATTGCACAACAGATGCGGCTGCAGTACCCGTACCGGTTCAACGCCGACATGCATTAAAGCACAATAATAAGTATAGACAAAACTCGTCAGCTCGACGAGTATTCAAAAAAAAAAAAAGGGGAGGAATTCCTCTCCGGACATAGGTAAACTATAACATACATACACAAACCTAAATAAACCATTGAGTCAATTCATTATACAGAATTCCCTTCGTTTCTCTCGAACTTTGCAGAGAAACGGAATACAAAAAAAGGGAGAAAAATTATATATATATATATATCTCCAAAATTTTTAAATTCAATTTTTGGTTAACTCCTTGTTACAGTCAACTTTCGATAGTTGCAGATCCGAAACCAAACGCAAGAAGCGATTGCGACAACAATCACAGGTCTTCAGCATTTACCACGATTGTAATCACCATCAGCTTCACACCGCCAAAATTCTCGACTAATCATCGCCGGAATCAACTAGGATACCCGAACAACAGAAGAACATCAAACAACCTTCAACGCAACAAATCAACGGGCCATAGAAAATTCCAAACCCACGAACTATTCGAGCCACCCCAAAATGAGCATTATCTAAGGTCATATGTAAAGGAGTTATTCTCCAGCACACTTTTAACGGGCTAATTTTAAGTACACGATACATTACTCGAATAAGACACAATCACGTCAGGACATACTACGCTGTATTGCCTTCATCATAGCCGAAGCATTGGGTTGCGTCGACTATCTTTTAGGGGAGGTGTTACGTCCTGCCCCTCGATCTATACACTTTCCTGAATTTACATTATCACGATTTATTCAAATCTATAAAATTATTCTCACGCAAAGGAAAGAGCCCGACTCGTTCGACCGGATGTCGAATATCATATTTCGCAAATCCATATCCGCTCGCGACTTTACTTAAAACGGAATAACTTCTTTCATCTCTCTCGGAACTCTAACTTTTCTGTCTCACGGCCTAATCAGCATTTTGAGTTTCCATCATTCTGAATATACCTCCGGCTTAGCAACAGCACGTGCCGCGCTGTATCAGCAATTTCGGCCGCCTCGCGACGGCCAGTTTCGATCACTCGATCGTCAGTCTTACTCCAATTTTCAAACTAATCGGTCGGACTCAACTTTAGAGCGGGTACTTTCCTCCGCGATTAAGATATATTTAATTAGAATTATAATTTAGAGTCTCTTGCAAATCACACACACACACACAAACTATCGCGAATTATTTGTAATATTCGTAATTTTCATTTGACGAATAAACGCGATTTATATAACTCGAAAACGGGATCTTTTGATCTTATTCGAGAGACGAACCCCAATATTTTATATTTCCCGAGTTACGTTATCGAGTTGAGAGCGCGCGTGACCGCTTAGACTTTCGTTCAAGTCGACGCGTTCGCCAATACGACTCTGAGACGTAACATCAATAAACGAATGAATTATTGATTAATTATTGATTCGGAAAAAAAAGATTGTATTACATTTTTTGGTAAAATCAAAACTTTGTTCCATACGCTTATCAAGAGACTCGGCAGAGTCTCGCGCCAAGTACAGACTCCCGCGTGACTCGCGCGTGACTCGTCACAGAGTCTATATACGCGAGACCTCGCGCTGCGCGTATACGCTTTTTCTACGACACGCTCTAATTCTTAAAATACAATGAGAAACAAAAAAATCAAAAAGCTTTCATTACACAATTATGCTTCTAGCTTGAAATTAAACCTAATTTCAAGACGATCGATGCCCTCGTTGTTGAGATACATCGATTTCGGTTTTCTAAACACCGATATCGGGTAGATTCAAGATCAAGACCCGAGTCGTCGTTCCGGCGATCGTCGCACCGGCGGACGAGCCCGAAGTTAACCGAACTCGCCCGACCGAACGCTCCACGCGTTAGCAGAGTCGGTGACGTATATATATAGGTTCTAGGCTTGCGGAGTGCCTAAGAAAGGCGAGAAGAAAGGTTTCCCGCGACCGCGTCTATGCCCCACGGTACACGTAATAAACATTAATTAATTGACACATGAAGATTCCTTACTTTTCGGATATATATATAAGGATTTTTTTCATGTATTGCATCTTTGCAAAAACTTGTGAAATATCATAAAAAACATCTTCGATGTAACAGTTGCGCCAAGTACATTTGTAGGTATCAGTTGTTTCTTTCAGAATCTTAAAAAAAAAAGTGTGTGAAATTAGTTAAAGGTCGCCAAGCTCACTATCAACTGTTGTTCAAAAAAATTATAATACTTGGCACGCCCACAATTTGTAAAACCACAGCCACATACTTTTTATTAACTCAAAAAAGAGGCGTGCCAAGTATTATAATTTTTTTGAACAACAGTTGATAGTGAGCTTGGCGACTTTTAACTAATTTCACATACTTTTTTTTTAAGATTCTGAAAGGAACAATTGATAACTACAAATGTACTTGGCTCAACTTTTACATCGAAGATGTTTTTTATGATATTTAACATGCTTTGCAACTTTATCGCAGCTCATGCTGATAAAGGAATCGCAACAAATAAAAAGTGTCACAGAAGTTTTGTCGTCCAAAAAGTTGTACTTGATACGGGAAAAATAATTGCCGATGAAAAAAGTTATAATTTTCTAATGAAAAATTTATAACAATGTTCGAACAATAAAAAAATGATAATTTCAAATTTTCACATTTTCCCCGAATATATTTTATCGATTGGAATAGAATAGATTCTATTCGATTTTCCTGTAAAATGAAAACTTTGTTGCATACGCTTAATTAACATGCTTTGCAACCTTATCACAGCTCATGCTGACAAAGGAATCGCAACAAATGAAAAGTGTCACAGAAGTTTTGTCGTCCAAAAAGTTGTACTTGATACGGGAAAAATAATTGCCGATGAAAAAAGTTATAATTTTCTAATGAAAAATTTATAACAATGTTCGAACAATAAAAAAATGATAATTTCAAATTTTCATAGTTTTCTTGAATATATTTTATCGATTGGAATAGAATAGATTCTATTCGATTTTCCTGTAAAATGAAAACTTTGTTGCATACGCTTAATTAACATGCTTTGCAGCCTTATCACAGCTCATGCTGACAAAGGAATCGCAACAAATGAAAAGTGTCACAGAAGTTTTGTCGTCCAAAAAGTTGTACTTGATTCGGGAAAAATAATTGCCGATGAAAAAAGTTATAATTTTCTAATGACAAATTTATAACAATGTTCGAACAATAAAAAAATGATCATTTCAAATTTTCACATTTTTCCTGAATATAGTTTATTGATTCGAATAGAATAGATCCTATTCGATTTTCCTGTAAAATGAAAACTTTGTTGCATACGCTTAATTAACATGCTTTGCAACCTTATCACAGCTCATGCTGACAAAGGAATCGCAACAAATGAAAAGTGTCACAGAAGTTTTGTCGTCCAAAATGTTGTACTTGATTCGGGAAAAATAATTACCGATGAAAAAAGTTATAATTTTTTCAATGAAAACTTTATAACAATGTTTGAACAATAAAAAAATGATCATTTCAAATTTTCACATTTTTCCTGAATATAGTTTATTGATTCGAATAGAATAGATCCTATTCGATTTTCCTGTAAAATGAAAACTTTGTTGCATACGCTTAATTAACATGCTTTGCAACCTTATCACAGCTCATGCTGACAAAGGAATCGCAACAAATGAAAAGTGTCACAGAAGTTTTGTCGTCCAAAAAGTTGTACTTGATCCGGGAAAAATAATTACCGATGAAAAAAGTTATAATATTTTCAATGAAAAATTTATAACAATGTTTGAACAATAGGAAAATGATGATTTCAAATTTTCACATTTTTCCCGAATATAGTTCATCGATTCGAATAGAATAGATTCTATTCGATTTTCCCGAAAAATGAAAACTTTGTTGCATATGCTTAAATGACATGCACCTTATCGTAACGCGTACTGATCAAGGGGTCGCATGAAATAAAGAGTCAGAAGCTTTGTTGTCCAAAATATTGTACTTGATTCGGAATAAATTATACATTTTTTCATCGGCAATTACTTTTTCCGAATCAAGTACATCATTTTGGACGACAAAACTTCTGTGACACTTTTCATTTATTGCGATTCCTTTGTCAGCATGAGCTGTGATAAGGTTGCAAAGCATGTTAATTAAGCGTATGCAACAAAGTTTTCATTTGACGGGAAAATCGAATCGAATCTATTCTATTCGAATCGATAAACTATTGAGACGGTCGAAATCGCACCTCAATGAATAGAAATAAAAAAGTCGACATAGGGTAAAACTAGTGTACGAAGTCATTTACCATACGATAATATATAAGGTTATCGACCGTGTCATGGATCGACATGAACGGTCGATTGAGTAATTTTTCCGTGGCTCTCGCGTCACGGTGACGCTCGACTTGCATCAGCCGAGTCAGAACGCCCCGGCCTGAGATAACACGGGACGGAAGATCTCGGCGCGCGAATTGCATCATCTGACGCAATTTTGGCGTAACGCGCTCGGGTATAAAAGGCCCGCGCCAGAGCCCGGAAATCACTTCGATTCGGTCCTATCCTCAGACGAGGACGATACTCATGCGCGGCTCCGGCACGTTTGAACTTGAGTGAAGGATCTAACATCTCGCTAGATAAGCCATCTTTACTAGTCGAGCTCTGACACATTTTTGCTTGCGGATAGAGCGTGCTCTATTCGACAGAGTCCCGACGCTAAGAAGAAGCAAGAGACAATTCCAATCGACGAAGCCAATCCACGTGAAGGAGGAATCGTCGGCCATTTCAACAATTAATTAATTATCTTTTTTCAGCGAACAGCCTACCCTTTATTGAAACATTTTTCCTATCCGAACACGATCGCCGACGACTGCCTGGGGGGACCTGGGCGACTGTTTTCGGTCGGAGTTTACCCTTTCCTCAAAACCTAGTGTCGGCAACTGCCTTGGGGGACCTCGGCGACCGCTACCGCGACGGTTACCCATCGATTCCGGATTAATAGAGTCATTTTGATTGCAACGACCCGCCAATTCGTAAGACACGCCGGCAACTGCCTTGGGGGACCTCGGCGACCGCTTTCGTGAACGACAGTTGGTGGTAATCGTTTTCACGTAGAATCGTGAATTGTGCGACTTCTTACTTCGTGGCCGCGCCGGCGACTGCCTTGGGGGACCTCGGCGACTGCTTTCGCGGTTTCTATGATTCTATGACAAAAACTCAAATCATATCGAGTAAAATCAAACTTAATTGAGCACAAATCTTGTATTGTACAACGGCATCGACTGAATAAAAATCAATAATTGTTGACATTTCGAATCAACTCCACAGTTTTATAATTTACAGCACCTGCCTTCACACACACGTGAGCAAAGAAACTCACATAACGCCGCTGCGGAGCAAAGTTCTGTAAGACTCCAAAAGCGTACCGTTACACTAAATTCGAAAAAAATGTGAAAATTTGAAATTATCATTTTTCAATTGTTTAAATCATTTGATAATTTTCATATTGCAAAAATTAATTTTTTCATTCAAAACCATATTATCTGAATTAAGGGCACCAATTTGGACAATAAAGCTTTAATGACACTTTTCATTCGATGCAACTCGCTTATCAGTACGCGCTCTGATAAGTTTGTAATGCGTAAACACTACGCGTAACTGCCACAGTTTTGATTTTACAAGAAAATTGAATGGAACCTTTTCTATTCGAATGCAAAAACTATATTCGAAAAAAACAAGTGAGCATACGAAATTGTTATTTTTCAATTGTTTACATTTTTTAATAATTTTCATATTGCAAAAATCGATTTTATTATTCGAAACCATATTTTCTGAATTAAGGGCACTAATTTGGACAGGGTGTAGACCGACTCTACACCTCCCAACTCGACACGAATTCAACTCTACACCAAAAGTAAACACCAATCGACTCTACACGCGAACAACTCTGCACCAAACAACTCGACACTGAATTTTTTAAAACTGCAAGCGACGGTTCTAAACAAAAACTATTTACCGAATGACTCTACACCCGGACAGGTCAACACCGAATAACTTTGCACTAAAAACTGTACACCATCCAACTATGAAAACTGCACACAAAGCACCCGCACACATTTTAAAAGAACTCGACACGATGAAAAGTCGACACCGAAAACTCGACACGACGTAAAGTCGACACCGAAAACTCAACACGATAAACTGTCGGTACGGAAGCTCGACGTCGCGCTTGACATTGAAATATTTGTACTATCCAGCTATAAAAATTGCGCCAGAAGTAGGTGCACATATTTAAAAAAAAACTCGACGCGACGAAAAGTCAATACCGAAAACTCAACACCGAATTTTGTCAAAGAAAAGAAATTGTATGCCAAGTGCCTAAAAATCAGTATTAAACATTTTTTTTTGAAGAATTGACTAAATCGAATCGGGCAGGGAATATTGTGATAAAATTAAAAATTCCAATACATGAGCCTGATTCAGACGCTAATTATGTGTTGGAATCTTATATTTTCTCAGAATGCTCCTCGAGCCATTCACTGTACTTGATTATGTTCACATATTTCTTAATACTGATATTTAAGCATATGGCGTACCTTTCTATGTTTTTTTTTTTTTCCATTTAGAAAATTCGATTTATTGTTTCCAATCTATTAATTGATGAGTCGTTTTAACCGAGTGTTTATTTTTCACACCTATTCACTACAATTATATGCGACTATCAAAGTATGAACAATGCAGCCACTTTGAGCTTCGTCTCATACCGTCCCTCGATGTCGAGCAATAATTATTTTAAGTGCACTTATATATAAATTTTGTCTCAAGTCGATGCTTTTTCGATCGACCTTTGTTGCTCACTATTCCCGTTCGTAATCGTGACGGTACTCAGAGTTACAATTTCGCTTTAAATTTTCGAAGGCATAAGAACTTTTATTTAAGTGTCAGCATCAATATCGTCATATCGTGGCTGTCCATCATCGACACATCTCGAGGAAAAAAGTAAGTGGAGAATTGTGGTATTAATATAAATTAGTAGTCATTTATCGTTATTCTAATGCAAGAGTTTGCAGAATATGTGCAGTGAAAAATAGATCGCGAGTTACAGCTGAATTTTGCGAGTAAAGTGTCACCGAGTGTACGTGAATTTATGGATTGGATAGTTCCGGTCGCAACATTCGCCGATAAGTTTTAATTAATACTAATTAATGGTAGAAGTTTCGTTGCGTGACAACTCCACACAACGAAATGAATATTTTTTTTAAAAAGACCCGTGAGGGTTAGGCGCGATCTTTCTGTCGAGACCTTTTGCAGCCTCGATTATTTCGAGTCGCCGCAAAATGTCGATAAAGATTTTAATAAGACGATGAAATAAATGAAAAATGTTTTTTACCTTTTCAGATTTTTTCAACGAGGTATCTCCGGCGCAGCGGAGCGCAAACGTCGTCGCCCGGAGGATTAGCAACGCAACGACATTTTCGAGTTAAGTGAAAATATAATTATTTCTCTTAATTATTTTCTTTTTGTTCTTCAGATTTCGGCGAGGGACGCCGACGGATAACGACGAGGAATCGACGACGACGAGAGACGATGGTAAGTACGTATCGTGTTTAGAATTTCATTAAAATACAATATTAAATTAATTGTTTTTTTCTCTTTTTTTGCAGAGACGCGTTGTGTGCGCGAGAAAAACGTCCGTCGCAGAAGGCGGCGGATAAAATAGTATATAGTATTAGTTGTACGTAGTGTGGACAGGATAATTTGAGGATATTGAACAGTAGTACTGAACAAAGTCGCAGTGAAGAGTAGCGGCAGTGAACAACACTCTACTATATAGTAAAACTGGGAATTGAAATTGATCGATTGGTAAGTGGGCACAATTTTCTGATTTCTTTCGTATGGTTCAAGATCGACGACTTGAACACTGAGAAACGACGAAAGGTCGACCTCGAATTCGGCGCCAAACCTATTAGATCCTGTAACCATAAAATCACGGGGGAAGAAAAACCGTCAAAACCACCACTGAACCACCGCCACGCCAGTTTGGATTATCGCAGTGGGTTGTTTCGCTATGGTTTCGGCGGTGAGATGCTTAGGACACCACGGTGGCTTTGCGATTCGACAGTGGTTTGTCAAAAATCGACCGCGGGGAGTGGTTTTGGTGATGGTTGTTGACGAAACTACCATACTGACAGTTTTGCGGACAGCAGTTATACAGTGATTCTGACGGTTACTTTGACACTCAACCATCATGTGGTTTTACAGTCGTTTTGATCGTGACTTGATGTAACGAAGACTATTTCTATTCTAATGAGAATATTTATATTCCGATTTAGTTTAAAAATATCGGCTAATTCTTTTACTTTTTATTTCTTCAGAAGCGAAGAGTCGACGAACGTTCGTCAACAACGAGATAAACGGTTTACAATATTAATAACAATTAAAAAAAAACGGCATAAACGGTACAATATTGATAACAATAAAAAAATCCAACTCCGGCATCCACGAAATTATTCGCCCGCTCCGTACACTCGGCTGTACGAATCAATCGGACGGCGACAGACGACGCAAGGCTGGCCCATAGCGACGACGATGCTTACGCACAGTTCGCAATAACAAAAATGACCGCACGGCATTGAAATATGCGTCATGGGTTCCGTAAGGCAGACGAGGCACTTAGGCGGACCTGAAATTTTTTGAAATACATCTTCAGTGCGTGTTAAAATAGTATATTGTGTTATGAGTGCGATGTAAGTTTTTCTGGCAAGTGTGAGATTACAGCACGAGCCGAAGACGAGTGTTGCAATCACACAAGTTGGGAAAAAGTTTCTCGCACGACTATCGTACAAAATTTCATTCCGCTAGTGCAATAAATGCGTTTTCTCGCACGAGCACCGTGGTTGAAAACCGCTTTCACGCAGGGTGCGAGGTAAAATAACTCAAAACAAATGTATCCGGCAATTGTATACTTTCTCGGCTGAAAAACAAGTACTACAGTAAACAAATTATACCGTATAGAACACTTCAATTGAAAATTGGCACATCAATTTCGAGTCGGCTGAAATTCATAATCAATGACGAATGAATCTCCTAACTGTAATAAATGAATAAAAATAATATTTTGCCATTCTGATCATATTTGTTAACACAGTCGCTAGTTAACGTTGAGGCCATGATTTTATCAGTTTCAGTCGTCTTAGTGGAATGACCGAATAGAAGATCGGACTTATTAGTAAGGTCACGAATAAAAGAAGCACCGGTGGACGACACAGTTAACCCCGTATTAATTTACTGTCATTACAGCGTTTGTTAGTGTAATAGCATTGAAAAATATAATTTCTTAAATTTTGGGGTGTTGGAAAAGAAGCGAAAACTACATACAGTCTGGAGAAACCGGGATAATTATTTCAAGAGTCATAAACCTATTATCATTGAAGCTGCCATTTACTATCGGAATTGACATGCTTCATTGAAAACGATGCGAGTTGACAGTTATCAAATAATCACATAATTATCAGGTTATTTATTCGATCTATCATTGACTTGTATCAAATTTGATTTAGTATTCGAAGCTCATCCCCATTGGTAATTGTTGGTTATTGTTTTGCATGGTCTTTTCCACGCACAGCGCGACCTAGCCTTTGTCATTGTCTTTGATTTCGTCGTTTATTGTTACGTCCTGCCCTGCTAAACACGATTATTCTACCCATTCGATTCGTTCAATTTTATTCTCTCCATATTTAACGATTAAAATCAAGCACCGGACGTTCCTTCTCGAATTACAGTAATGCACATCCGGTCGCGGAAGCCGTGCGACGAACCTCGCGCCTCGATTCCTGAAATCACGCGATTTCCTATCAGCATTTTTCTATTGCGCTCAACCGAATGTATTTTCCCTCTCTGTCTAAATGCATACTGTCCTTTTCTCTTTCGATCGCACGTGAATTGCGACCTCAGCATTTTCGGCTCCCTCGCAACAGCCAGTTATTGCCTCAAATCAATCAGTCTTATTCCAACTTCCGAACGGTAAAGTCTTCCCTATTCGACTCTTTAGAATCATCCCCTTAAACCACTTATTATAATTATCGAACATTGAACTATACTTCGCCAAATAAATCATTGTTATTTGAGGAACGGGATTTAAATCTTAATCGAGGAACCGAACCCGTAATATTGTTCCTAACGTACAAGTCTAGTGGACTCGACCGTTGAGACCCCGCGAACAAGTCCATACCTCTGAGTTGCCGTCGTTCAGGTTAAAAGCGAATGCTACCTCTGAACCGCCGCAAACAAGTTCACGCTACCTCTGAGTCGCGCGGTACATGTCACGTGAGACCCACGGATAGACTCTGAGACGTAACAAAAAAAATGGTGTCAGAAGTGGGATATTGAGTTCCTCGAGTTCCCAAACATACGAGAAGTGAAGTGAAGTGAAGAGACCGAACAAGAAGAACAACAAGAAGAAGCCGCAAGCCAAGAAGACCATTCTCGATCATCCGAGGCCGAGGTTCGCAGTCACCAGGAAATAAAAAAAAAAAAAGAGAAAACGGAGATGTCAGCAATCCAACAAGTGCTCATCCTGCTGCTGGCTGCCCTCACGTAAGTAATCTCCAATTATTATCGTTTTAACTACATCGTTCGAGGGATAGCTCAGCTATCCTTAAGACTCGCAACCCTTTGATTATTTTCAAGTAGAAAAGAGAAAAAAAAATATATATAAATAAACAAATGAATAAAAAAAATTAAGAGAATAAACAAAAGTAAAAATAAATAGATTTTAAAGCAAAATCGTAAATTTCGAGCTTCAAACCCTTGAATCTCAAGCTTATACATTTCACAATTTTCCAAATCCGAAGTATTCAAATCTAAATTCTAACTCTCCATAAACTTTGACGATTCAAATTTTACAACTCTTCAATCACCTTTGTTGCCGTTTCTTTTCGATCACTCATTACTGTTAAATTATAATAAGAGTTGTACGTTATTAAGGATAATGCGGAGTTAGTGAAACACTATCACCGCCACTCGCTCGATCGACAATCTCGCATTCGGAATATAGTTACCGCTATCGGAAACGAAATGTCTCGTGGCCAAATAAATTCTCCCGACCCTTTCGACCACAACGGGTCGTCAAGAGGGAATTACGCGAATCGAAACGATCGATTACGACGATCACAGTCAACGCATGACATTCTTAACGCGTTTCCCGTGGATCACTCCACCATTAACCAGCCCACAAATTTCTCTGCCTACAACCCAATATCTACCAGATCCAACGTTGCGGGGTACGAACAACAAGACCCAAACTCGCAACGACAAAGACCACCACCTATAAGCGTCCCATCCTCGCAAAACTCAGTACCTCACTCTATTCCTCACCTGAATCCACAACAGCATGAAAACTGGAGTTTCGGAACGCCCGGGCTCGCACATTCCACCACTAATAATCCTCTTCACCACAGCTCTCCAGAAACGACACTCGCAGACTCTGAAATGGTGTCGCATTTTCGCAAATTAAATTTGCGAAGCGAAGGTGACTGGCTTACCAAATCCTTGATCCCTATTGCCGTATTCGACAGAAAGAACATGCCTGTCGAGGAATTTATTTCCGACGTAAAGTACGCCATGTCTACCCTAGAAGTAGCGGATTTCGCAAAATTCCGCTATCTTTTATTTAACAAATTAAAAGGAGACGCGCGTAGCCAAATCCATCCGAAAAGAATGGAGTACGAGTCGGTCCAAGACATCTTGACCGATCTGGAACGACTCTATTCGCGGAAAAGAACGGATCTCGATCTTAGGGTAGATTTAAAAAACATCGCTCAAGGCACCCACGAATCAATAGGCGATTACGCCTCTCGCGTTAAACGTATAGTAGAACAGTTGAATCGGAATTCTTTCGATCAACACGGTAACCACCGCGATCCGACCATAATTCGACATGAATTGGCAAAAAATAAAGGTGACGCACTGCAACGATTCGTGAAAGGGCTCAAGGAGCACCTCAGCGACACGGTTTGGTATAAAGAACCGTCCTCGATCGAAGAGGCGATGGCCTACGCGCACGAAGCCGAGGAGATGTACAAAGATCGCGAAAAGGTGCGAAAAAACCGAATAAAATACGATCAAAAGAAATCGAAACGAGAGCCAAACTCGGAGAAATCTGAACAGGCTAGGGAGACCCGTGTAAACTCGAACACAATCCGGTCCACCCGAAATAAAAAGCGAGACGGCTCGCACTCTCGGCACCGTTCGCGCTCGCATTCCTCAGCAAGAGTACACTACGCGGACTCGCGCGAAAATGAGGGACCGTTTTGTACTTACTGTTCGAAGTACGGCCATCTCAGAGAGTATTGCTGGGAGCTCCTAAATCGGAGATATTACGAGGAACGAGAGCGCGAGCGAAGGAGAGACCCCGACGCGCCCCGTTCAAGAAATAACAGTCGAGATTCGATTCGCAGTAGTAGAAACGAGGGTGACTTCGACGATCGCAGGAAAAGACCGAATCGCGACTATTCCCGCGAAAATTATTACAATCGCCGCGATAGAGGTTCATCTCACTCCTACGAAAGAAACTCGTCACACTCTCGCGGAAGACACGACGACCATCGCGAAAAAACCTCTTCTCGACCACGAGAAAAAGAAAACGAATCGAAATCGCGCTCGCACGAAACAGATTCGGACCGGAAAAGTAATAACTCGAAACGCGAAAACCGAAACTCTTCTCGCGATAAACGTAGTCACCGTTCCGATCGTCACCACAGCGACTCCGAGCCAGACGGTGAAAAGCACCGTTCTTCTCGACCACGACATCGCGACAATTAAAAAAAAAACAATAAGAAAAAGGAGAAGAAAATACGTTTTTCATCCTCTGACTCGAGCGAAGCTGAGAACCGTCAGAAAACTAAGAAGAACACCGGCAAGAGTAGACCGCGCAGTGCCTCACGCGAAAGCACAAATTCGCGCGATTCACGTTCCCCCGGAAAATCACGAGACCATTCCAATGCATCGGACTCCTCGCAAAACGTACAGAAATCACACAATGAATCCGCGGAGTCTTTAAACTCCGAGGGTGCTCGACGCAGCGCGGCGTCGCATTTCTTTATGTAATAAACACAAAAGATCAAGAAGTAGGACTAATTGTACCGCGAATAGAACTAATGCCATTCGATGAATACACACACGAAGAGGCTGAAGCGTTCGGAGCAAGTAACTACGAAACGGCACACGTCGCACACTCCAAAGTGAGCGAAAGAAATGATAGAACCAGGGAGATACTCCCGTTGTTGCGACTCGAACACCTCGCACCACACGAACACGAGCACGTAATCTCCTTGATCAATGAGTTTCCGGAGATATTTCAATTACCCGATGAACGCCTCGGGAAAACAAACGTCGTTAAACACAGAATATATACGACAGACGAGCTGCCGATAAATACCAAACAATACCGTTTCCCCCAAAATATGAAGGACGAAATCAACGCACAAGTGAAGGACCTTCTCGATAAGGAAGTCATTCAACCATCAACATCGCCGTTTAATTCGCCGATTTGGATCGTACCAAAAAAGTGCGATTCCAAGGGTAGGAAACGATGGCGAATGGTCGTAGATTTTCGCAAACTGAACGAAAAAACGATCGCCGACGCGTACCCGTTACCAAATATAACGGATATTTTGGACCAACTGGGCAAAGCTCGTTATTTTTCGATTTTCGATCTCGCGTCAGGTTTTCACCAGATCCCAATGGAGCCCAATGACCGAGAAAAAACAGCCTTTTCCACTCCACACGGCCATTATGAGTTTAATCGTATGCCGTTCGGGTTAAAAAATGCCCCGGCCACATTCCAAAGACTCATGGACCAGGTGCTCACCGGACTCCAAGGCATTGAGATGTTAGTCTATCTCGACGACATCGTAATATACGCTGATTCGCTCGAAGAACACGCGAAAAAATTTAGACGCTTAGCGAAACGCATGTCGAAAGCGCGTAGGTCGCTCCAACCGGACAAATGCGAATTCCTTCGACCGGAAGTGGTGTATCTCGGTCACATAATTAGTCGAGACGGGGTACGCCCGAACCCGCAAAAATTAAAAGCGGTAAAGGAATTCCCTGCCCCGAAAAATGTCAAAACCATCAGACAATTTCTCGGACTCGTCGGCTATTACCGACGATTCATAGAGAATTTCGCATCGATCGCGAAACCTCTGACAAAACTGCAGAAGAAGAACATGCCTTTTGAATGGAGGGACGAACAGCAGCAAGCTTTCGAGGAATTACGTGACAAATTATGCGAAGAACCGATCCTGCAATACCCTGATTACACGAAACCATTCATTATCACGACCGATGCATCGGACGTCGCACTCGGCGCTGTGCTTAGCCAAGGCGAGTTGGGTAGCGATCTGCCTGTCGCTTACCTCTCGAGGACGCTCCAAGACGCCGAAACGCGCTATGACGCAACGAAGAAAGAACTACTCGCGATTATTTACGCATTGGAACAGTTCCGCTCATATATATACGGTCGGAAATTTACGCTCGTCACGGATAATAAGCCGCTCACGTGGATTAAAAAGTTGAAGGATCCTATATCGCAGCTACGACGATGGGCGGAGATTTTGGATGGTTGCGACTATGAAATCGTGCACAAACCAGGCAGGATGAACACGAATGCCGACGCGCTGTCGCGAAACCCACCAGAGCGGGTATCAACAACGTTGGTAGCCTCTGTGCGTCCAATGGTCGCAAAAAGGAGACGAACTCGCGACGAAAACGACGTTTCCCCTCGAAAAAGGAAGTATCGCAAAATATCGCCCAGCAGCGACTCGGATAGCGATGCTCCATCCTCATCCACCGACGATGAAGGCGTCAAAAATAAAAGGAAACAGAAGAAATTCTTCCGCAAAAGGAAGCCACCATCAACATTGCATCACGCCGAAGGCACGAAACGCAAGTACGAGTCCTCAGATTCTTCGGACCAATCGGTCGAACAAAAGGAAAAACAAAAGAAAATTTCACGGAACGATGACGCGGTATATTGGTGGGACAGTGAAACATCATTTGTCGACGAGAACAACACAGCTGTTCTTACCGATTCTCAGGAGGGAGAACGAAAGCCGAAAAATTCGCAGTCTCCGACGGAATACTCCCAAGGGGATCTCGAACTCACCGAAGAAACGATGCGTCACTTCGAGACATCGGAAGAGCAGGAAAATCGCGTCAGCGGCCCCCCAGGATCGATGTACGAACCATCCAGGAGTCGCGCAACGTCCGATTCACAATCTGAACCAGAATCGGGCCCCGGGGCAAGCGAACGGCCGTTACCACCAAGCGACCCGGAAACCTCTGCTACCGAAAATGTATCACGGGATACAACGATCAGACCGTCGCCGGAGCCACCAACAATGGGAATAACTAACGAGGAAAACGCCGAAGATCCGGTAAAAATAACCAATCAACACATCGCCCAAGAAAAGGCATGTATTGCGTACTGGCTCTCGTCAGATAAAGTAATAATATCACAAGCAACTAGAATGCTTATTGAAAAACAAAGGCTCGACTGGGAGGAAATTATCGGCGAAGAGATAACACCAGGGGAGGTACTTGTACGGAAAAAGGGGGGACTATTTTCCTTCGGCCTTGTCTATGGTACAACCTTCTCCAGGCCTCTCGACCCCGACGACATGACCCCGTGCTTAGAAACGCTAAAAGAACTAATGAAGAAACACGACATCAAGACTCTTCGCGTCGCACTCGATAACGAATCGTTCGACAACATAGGACGTCGGTGGCTAAAGGAAAGCTTCACGAACATATTTCGCGGCTCGGGTATGGAAATCATCATATGCAACAAATTTATAATCATACCCCATCCGGACGAGAGAAAAGAAATAATTCTAGAACACAATTCTAGAGAACATTGTTCTACTATAGGAGGTCACAAGGGCATGACGAAGACGTGGCAATTGACAGCCCAACGATACTACTGGAGAACGTTAAAAAAGGATGTCGAAAATTTCGTCAGGCATTGCTTGGATTGCCAACGACGAAAGCTAGTGCGCGTAAAACATCGCGAACCAATGGTGATAACGGATACACCAACAGACGTCTTCGAGAAAATATCAATCGACATCTACGGGCCGTTGCCAGTCACCTCGTCTGGTAACAAAAACATATTGACGATCCAGGATAACCTTTCGAAATATTCGGTAGCCATTCCCATGGGCAATACCACCGCAAAGGACGTTGCCACGGCCCTCGCGATGAAATTCATTTGCGTCTATGGGGCTCCAAAAATTATCGTCTCGGACAGAGGAACAAATTTCGTCAGTGAAATCTTCCAGGAATTCGCAAAATTATTTCAAATCAAGCACTACACAACCACCGCGTACCATCCGCAGTCCAATGGATCGCTTGAACGAAGCCACCACGTGCTTACCGAACATTTAAAACAACATATTGGCGAGCGCGGCAATTGGGATTATTGGGTTCCTTCCGCGATGTTCGCTTACAATACGAGCACGCACGAAGGTACAAAGTTCACCCCGTTCGAACTAATCTTCGGTAAAATCGCGAGAATCCCGTCGCAATTCGACTACGAACCAAAAGGATTACCAACGCATCGAAATCACGACGAATATTTCCTCGAGCTAGTTTCAAAAATGAAATTAGACAGACGAATGGCACGCGAGAACTTGATAAAGGCCAAACAACGCTCGAAAAAGTACTACGACCGAAAAGTCAAAAAGCACACTCACCAAAATGGAGATTATGTGTGGCTTATAAAGCCGGTAAAATCAGGGAAATTCGACGTCGAGTACATTGGCCCATATCGCATTACGGAAGTTTTGCCAAACAACAATGTCGAACTATTAATACGACAAAGAGAAGAAGAAGGACAAGACAAGAAAACCATAGTCCATGTCGACAAGCTAAAAAAATTCTATGGCTCATACGACCAATCGCTCGCACGCCTGGACAGCTGAGAAACTACTACGAGTCGTATCAGATCGCCGGCCATCATGCCTCGCGACAATACGTCCCATGCTGCCAGTCGGGGCATTTAAATTTTATCTCGCGACGTCGTACTACGCCCAGATGACCCTCGTCCAGCCTCAATGTCGGGCGTCGACCACGCAAGGCGAGTGCAAAAAAAAAAAAAATATATATATATATATATATATATATATATATATATATACTAGCGGACCTGCGGGCTCGCGCGCTACGCGCGCTCGCGACTATGGGTTGAAATCGACTGAAATATCTCTCTATGTGATATAGATATCTCACCACCGCCGCCGTGTACAAAAATGAGAAATTAGAACATTTCTGCTTGTCCCCCCCCCCTCCCAACCGCCGGGAAAATATTCTAAGTCTTTAGAGGGGCCTTGGCCAGAGATATTCTAAGTCCCTAAAGCCTAAGCCCCTTTAGAATATTTTTCCGAATATATATATTTATAGGTGATATAGATATCTCACCACCACCGCCGTGTACAAAAATTGAGATATTAGAACATTTCTGCTTATCCCTCCCCCCCCCCCCCCTCCCCCTCCCTCTGGGAAAATATTTTAAGTCTTTAATATATGATAAATAATATATAATAGGGACTTAGAATATTTCGGCCCGAGGCCCCCTTAGGGACTTAGAATATTTCGGGCCCAGGCTCCCTTAGGGACTTAGAATATTTTCGCTTGGGCCCCTCCAATGGAGAGGGGAGGGGAGGGGAGGGGCCGGGAGGGGAGGGGAGGGGAGGGGAGGGGCCTCGATTCTTGTACACGGCGGCGGCGGCGGCGGCGGCGGCGGTGGCGGCGACAGCGGCGTAATCTTTTTATATATATAGAGAGATATATATACATATGCAAACCAACACCTACAGCGGCAGCTGTAGCGCACGATAGAGGCCAGCGAAGGTTACACTCCCGCGCGGCGCTCGGGCTCTCGCTATCAGCCGAAAGCTGCATCAGCAGAAAACACCTCAGTTCGCCTGGATGCTAGTAGCTAATTCAGAATAAAATAAAATAGGTTGAATAGGAGACACGAGGGCAAAACAAGGAAAGACAGTAAGTCGAATAACAACAACAACAAACAAAACATTAAACAAGTAATAAAACATTTTTTTTTTTTGGGCATAGCATCTATATATGCTGAATGGGTTTTATTCGTAAAAATTTTGCTTCTTTCTCCTCACATGACAAATTTTCTTTTCTTTTGTTCTAACATAGCTTAACATAGTTCGACAATACAATAAAAAAAAAAAAAATATTACAATAACGCGTAAATACAATCTTCATGCTGTACTATTTTCGAATATAGTAGCAGCTGGAAGACGGTATAAAACACTTGCCGAGTGTCACCTGATCCGACACTATCGGACAGCGATACTACGGTAGTCGACCGCTCGATCGCGCTCTCTCTTCCACCGAGAAGAAAAGTATAGCGATAAAGCGCGCCGATCATTATCGCGCGGTTACTTAAACACTAACCGATTTATATAATGGAAACTATAATTGCACTCGCGCAGTCGAATTCAAAATTTTTTTTTTTCTCTCTCTGTTCTTGTTTCCGAAATGTCCCGATTCGCACTTAGACACTAATACACAAAAATAAAATATATATGTATAATATATAAATAATATATAAATAAAATATAAATGTGACGCGACATTTACCCCCCCTGCGTAATTCCAATAATAAGGAGTAAATGCCGTTACTCCGCGGTGAGAAAAATATAAACACGGCTCGACCCGCGACACCGGTCCGACCCGAGACCGAAATCAAAAGATAACTCGGAACGCCTTAGCATCGGTGGGCTCCTACAATCACAGGCGAGAATAAGCGAAGGCAACCGTTAGACATCGGTTCACGCCCCAAACACCAAGCCCACCGAACGGACTCGACGATTCCGAGCGCAACTTAGCGACATTTAACGGTTGAGCATTTTTCATTCTTCCCCTTAATTAAGACATTATGACCGTTGCGATCCACCACGGATCATACGACCTCATGACGTCACGTGACGTCATGTAACAGAGCCCAGCGTGCCTATAAAAGCAGGAGGCACGATAGCTCAGAAATTATTCTAACAAATTCACTTCAAGACTTCAGTCCGCTACAAAATATTTTCTGTCACATCATCGCCGTCGACGGTCATCCGAGAACATCGTTGTCAAGGATCACCGCTGACATCACCGAACGAGCTACTCTCTTCTCCTGGGACTTAGAAGGAGTAACTCTTTAATCGCAATATCTAATTCAAGGATTCATTAGAATCACGCTGAGCATCCCCGGCTTCTTGAAGCACGTATTGTGGTCTTTTTTATACGTGAGTGCCATACGGCATAGCGCCGTCGCATTCACGTTCCTGCTAGGCATCCCCGGCCTCCTCAGGTTAGGTTCATCCTCCCTGTTGTACGTTTTAAATAAAGAAGTCCTTTACCCTCCGTTCCCGATATACTCTTTGTTTCGAACATTGCGTACAGTCACGCTGAGCATCCCCGGCTTCAGGAACTACGCCTGGATTTCGCGCGGTGTTTTAAACGATCGGTACTTTTGGAAAGTAGGCCTTTTCACGTTTTGTTAACATTGCTCACTGCAACGCAGTTTTGAGAATTCGAGTCATTAGCATCCGGTAGCAGACAGATTTAAATAAAGGTACACGAAGTAAATACGAGACATTTAACATTCCGAGAAAACGGTGCAGGCATTCATCAGCCATCGCGCTTGCCGAACACCTGGGCATAAGTTCGTAAATAAACACTTCCAAACCGAGTTTCGCGACGGGTAGTTGGAACGCACGCGGAAACGCACAGGCCGACCACACACTCACACGGGCGACTCGGGCCCGAGGTATCGTTAAGGCGATTAGCGCCAACACACGTAGAAATCGGAACAATAACTTTAAAGGGACAGACAAGAGAAGCGCGTACAAGAATTCCCACTTACATCGATACAAGCTGATGATGAAATTGTATCTCGGTCGTTAGACCAGTGAGAGTTACGCAACCTCTGAAAGCTTCTCGAAAACAAAATCAAATTTGATAAATTCCTCCGCGCAGCCCAGAGGCCGAATTCCACCCGGCACAAAACAAACACAGAATAAAGGAATTGACCGAAACATTGCTTCCACCCAACGGCAATATTTCGTGCAAATCACAATAATAATATATAATAATATATAAAAATAAAATATATAATAATAATAAACATAGGATATCTAAAACAAACGCGTGAGTCGCTGTCGGTCCCCCCGTATTTTTTTTTTGCAACTACATTGCAACGGGGAGGGGGGAGGGGAACCTCCTCGCGAAAAATAATCACGCCACGCACAAAAAAAAAAAAAAAATACACTCAATCAAAAAACACCGGTCGCACTCGAACGTACGCCCAATCTTCATCTTCTTCGCCGTCGTCGGATTCGCCAGCGGCGTGGATTGGCGTCCCACCGGGTACCCAGTATCCGGAAGCCAGACGGAAACCGTGGACTGTGAGGCCGTCCACTGCTATAAGCAGGGCCTGCTCAAAAAGTCGACGAACTCCGAGTCCCTGAGGATCGTTCCAGGGATCGTTCTCGGCAATCTCAGCACGCAGAGCGGCGCGCATGGGCCGGAGACGCTTCCTCCCCGCCTCGCGCACCGGAAACTCCCGCTCGAACCTCCATTGCTGATAAAGATCAAAATAAAAATAAAAATATAAATAAAAATATTAGATAAGAGAGTGCGAGAAATAATACCGAAAGCGTGCATAAACAACCTAGACGAAACTTACCTTGAAAATAGCCATGGCAGAATGGAAAAGCTTCGATTCCATCTTGATAACTTTTCCTCTCGTAGTGAACTTCACTGTACGACTCGCGGATTAATAATGATTAGCCGCATTAAAATCTTAGCCCTACCGACCCACATTGCACGCTATGCTGAAAAAAACAACAATCAGCAAAGGCAATGCAGGCAGGAAGAGGCGACATCACAACCGTTTAGATGCGGCGGCCTCGCCTCGTAGCATCAAATTTTATACTCGGAATCCCTCGTTGCAGGTTCGGAACGGAGGACAGCGAATTCTCTATCGTACCAATACTTAATAATCCCGGAATATATTCGGACCGTTGGGGATCGCTGCGAACTTACCAAACGGCATGGAAATTCGTCACCTACATCGACCTGACGAAATTCCTACAAAGGAAGGGCACGTTGACCGCAGAATGGTCAAAACTCTCTCGCGAGTGCCATTTCCTCGGCCAAGCTTGTACCCTAAGAGCTCAACTATCTACAATGTTCGATAGCATACAAGCAATGGGAAGGGACCAACAGGAAATCGAGGAATTAATACAAGAATACGAAGAGCACTCGTACGAAAGGAAGAAAAGAGCGCCTCTCGAGTTTATAGGGAAAATCAGCCATGCCCTGTTCGGTACACTCGATGCCGACGATGCAGCATTTTACGACGAGCGTATCGAGTCCCTCGAAAATGACACACGCTCTGTTATCGAGTTAATTGCAAATCAAACCCACGTGATAAAGTCAAAGTTTAACGAAGAGCGGATTAAAATATTTAAAATTACACAGAACTTTGGATACAAATTTGGAAACTTGTCAAACGCCATGAAGGAATTCAATCGTAAATTATCGGCCGTACAACATAACGAAAAATTATTCGACGTCGCCGCGAGCCTCGAACACAGCGTTACCGAGACGGAACTTGATACCACGGTGTTAACCGATGCCGTTCTCTTCGCGAAACAAGGACAGCTACACCCTCGTCTATTGCCCCCTCATCAACTCCTACAGAGTGCAAAGGCAATCCAGCGCGTTCGACCGAATTCGGAATTTCCTGTGCCGTTGCAACTCAGATTCGCCTCAGAACTATTGAAATTATCTGAGCTCACAATTTACCAATCCCAGGGAAACCTCGTTTATATTATCTCGATACCTCTTCTCGAGCTGAAAACGTACACGTTGTTCAGGAATATCCCGATACCAACTCACCAACGATCGAACACGCACGAAACGAGTCTCGCATATATAAAACCTAGCTCGCCTTATACCGCCATTAACGACAATCTCGAAACATATTTTCGCCTCGATAATGACGAATTGAAAAATTGTAAAAATTCGAACGACCGGTTCATCTGCAAAAACGTGAACGTCTTGTATCGGATCGACGGCCATAGCGATTGCGAAGTTAAAATCCTCACGGAACCGCGCTTCCGAGATCTTGCGTCGTGCGATATCCGCCTAAAACTAAGCACGCGGACGCATTGGTCCAGAATCCACTCCTCCAACGAGTGGATATTTTCCTGCGCGACTCCCGAAACTATACACATCAAATGTGAAAATCGCGCACCACGTACGATTACAATAAACGGTACGGGAATTCTCCAACTTCGCCCTCATTGCGAAGCTCGAACTCCCTCCGTTACATTAACATCCTTTGACGAAAGCTCTAGTATGCTTCTGACCGAGTTCGCTCCTCGAACAACCTTAAATATATCTGCGCTATACGCGGCAGCCACCGATCCCGAGAATCCCGTGGACATCGCCGAACTCTTATCCAATGTCGACTCTCCCACCCAGTTAATCCCTGACGACAAACACGCGGATCTCACCGACGGAGGAACCGAGCTTGAAGCGATTGTCGACCGAGCGAGAGAATTAATCAGACATAAAAAAACCAACAGGAGGATGCATCGGATAGAATCAATTGCTGCATATTCTGGAGTATCACTCGGAGGCATATTAATAATCCTGGGAATAGCCTGGAAATTCTCACTATTCTCCAAGGTCGGCTGGTTGTGTTCAAACGTGATGTGCAGCCATCGAGTTCACCGCCGTAACGAAAGACGCGACTCGCGCCGTAATCACACTCCCGGGATACAGATTACCGAATTCCATGAACCTCCCGCGCTCCCCTCGACCGTGCCAACGGTTGGAGTCGCCCGAGAGACACCGGTCATACAGGCGCAACGCGCTATCTGCCGACCTCCGAATGAGCAAGACTTATCGCACGGCCTTCCCGAGTCATTGCCACCGACTCGGATGACACAACAACCTCGACTGCCGTACTCACAACGTTTGAACGCAGGTTTATTTTGATCTCAAAAAGAAAAAAAAAATAAGTAAAAAACACCAAACGCAAGGTAACGCTACATTTCTCTTTTATATCATATACGACCTTTCTTCCTCTCTCCCTCCCAGCATGCAACAGATAACAATAATTGCATCTTATTAACTACCCGTTCTGTTGCCACAGGATTTTAATAGTAAAATTCGATAGTTGCAGATCAAGGTTAACGACCATCTGAGCATCAGACACCAGCAACGAACAAATTTTTGGGCCAACCACACACAACTCGTCAGCCCAACTGTACCATCTTCGGTTTCAACGATGACTCCACTACCCCCATAGAGTCACACTCAGTTTCGACACACACAACACATCTTTGTCCCCCCCAAAATGAAGTATAATTAAGGTCATAATAATGGGAGCTACTCTCCCACTTTTGTCGGGTAACTATAAGCACACATACACCCCGAGTCGCCACGTCAGGACGAGCTGCGCTTGTTGCCTTCATCATAGCCAAGGCATCACATCGCCTTGACTATCTTTTAGGCGGGGAGGTGTTACGTCCTGCCCTGCTAAACACGATTATTCTACCCATTCAATTCGTTCAATTTTATTCTCTCCATATTTAACGATTAAAATCAAGCACCGGACGTTCCTTCTCGAATTACAGTAATGCACATCCGGTCGCGGAAGCCGTGCGACGAACCTCGCGCCTCGATTCCTGAAATCACGCGATCAGCATTTTTCTATTGCGCTCAACCGAATGTATTTTCCCTCTCTGTCTAAATGCATACTGTCCTTTTCTCTTTCGATCGCACGTGAATTGCGACCTCAGCATTTTCGGCTGCCTCGCAACAGCCAGTTATTGCCTCAAATCAATCAGTCTTATTCCAACTTCCGAACGGTAAAGTCTTCCCTATTCGACTCTTTAGAATCATCCCCTTAAACCACTTATTATAATTATCGAACTTTGAACTATACTTCGCCAAATAAATCATTGTTATTTGAGGAACGGGATTTAAATCTTAATCGAGGAACCGAACCCGTAATATTGTTCCTAACGTACAAGTCTAGTGGACTCGACCGCTGAGACCCCGCGAACAAGTCCATACCTCTGAGTTGCCGTCGTTCAGGTTAAAAGCGAATGCTACCTCTAAACCGCCGCAAACAAGTTCACGCTACCTCTGAGTCGCGCGGTACATGTCACGTGAGACCCACGGATAGACTCTGAGACGTAACATTTATTATATTTGTTTTGCGGCCGAGATTGTTAGCATTTATTAAAATAGGTTATTATTATCTTTTCAACTCAAACTTCGAGGTTTCAAATAATGCAAATCAGATATGCACATCGTTTTCGTGTTCTATCAATAGTTGTTTACAAAGCCCACTGGTGGAATGTCAATGCATCAGGTACCGTTAAAATGCAATGTTCATTTTTTTCATGATTTAATCCAAGCAGCAATCGAAACAATAATATCTTGAAGTGCCGAAACATGACTGACAACAACTCAACTAAAATAAAATCCATATAATCGACTTCCACCAAATTCAAACCGTGTGGTCTTTTGATTTCGTTGAACATTCGTAAGAACAATTATTACTCGATAATTCGTAATTTCATTCATTTAGAAATTATATCGTTTTTTTTAAATTATAACTAATTGGTTCTGTATTCCGTTGGTTCACATTCGTAAAATTGCTTTACTCGATATTGCATAAAAATTGAACAAGTCTTCAAAGCTGTACGCGACTATCTTTACTCTTCAATATCTCGGTCGATTATCAACAATATTACAATAGTTTCACATTCATCAATCAAAATTACATTCGTGAAAGAGATTACCGGTCGCTCGTTCGTTTATAATGGGTTTCTGACTTTCCTGATAAAAAGAAAATTCGCGTCAAATGGACGATAACATATTTGATTATACCGGATCTATAAAGGTCTAATGATTTACTCTCGTAGAATCCTAATACAGATCGTTATTCAACAAAATGCAATCAAGCTTTCTTATTTGAAAAAACCTTAATGTGAACGAAAATCTTCCCTTTTGTATATCATCGGCTTCGAGACACAGAATAAATCGCATCCTTGGAACAACAATATAACATTTCCTATGGCATTGCCATGTGAAGTGGTATACTGTTTTTCTAGGGATGCTAAATTATCCTTCGCAAGTCTTACTCCGATCGATAACCATATCTTGAATACGATCGCACACTTCCATGTTCCGAAAAACACGGGTTGAGAACATACAATTCCTCTACACATAAAGCATAGGAGACGCGTGTTCTCGGCTGCATTCCTACAAGCATGCGACATATGCAAAATCGATTAACGGACCCAAAGTAATTACTGCAAAGTTACGTTCCATCGCACTGAGGCATTGAACGAAAAAACACTTCTATTATTGTCTACCAATTTAGTAAATTTTTGAATGGTGATTCTATTTATTGGTATCGGCGATAATACATCGATCGTCAATTGTTTACTATTTGTTACTACTTGTTGTTGTTATTGTATACTCGATTTTGCATAAAAAATCATGGAGTACTCAGAGCCGTAAGCGATAATCTTTACTTCTCAATATCGCGGTCCATTCATTTTTAAATAGTCTCTTTCATTAGTCAAAATTACATTTGTGATGGCAATTCCCGATCGTTGGGTTCTGAAGAACTTCCTGACAAAATGTAAACAAACTTCCGTTTATTCGAAAACCTCAATGTGAACGAAAATCTTCGTTTCTTTAATGCCATCCGTTCCGACATACAGAGCCAATTGTATCCTTGGACTAATAGTACACATACCCGATTAGTGTTAAGCTCCGCGGACTTATGTATTTGGACATACTAATTATGAATACAGAGATGAAAATATCAAGAAACTTGATCTGAGTTATGGCGCTGAATGTTTGCACGCGACTTGAGTAAAGTCGATTTGCGTTGCTTGGTATTGAATTTGGCTTGAATCGACTCAAAAGTTCAAAAGTTTTGGATATTTTTTTCCATTGTGCAGTTTGTTTTTTACTGAAATTACAGGTTTCAAATTGAGTATCAAGACCGTTGGTAATGAAAACGTGAATTGTCTTTCGGAAATTGTTTTCTCAATGTGGCCGCCGAAATTAGTAAAATTAAAATTAGTAGAGCCTTGTCATAGAGCGAATGTCAATAACTGAGGAAGCTATGTGCAAATTCGATTTGCATATTTTTCATACACGCTACCCACACATATTACTGTTTTAACACACACTGGTAACATTACAGGGGAATGTTACCTTCATCCGGCTCGGCTCGGCGTTCAGGCTCGGCGCGGGGTTCAGGCTCGGCGTGTCTCGGCCTCGTTCGCCTCCGTTTGCGACCACGTGGACGTGGTTCGCGATCGCCGTTCTCGATTTCTCGCAGCTGCAATCGTCGCCGTTTTCGCCGCCTATTTTTTTTTCTCGATCGAGACACTAAATGATCCATACATTTTAAAGAACGCTTGATAATTTCTTTAAAATGATTTAAATAACCCAACATCCGATCACATTACCGTTCATTCGTGGGCCCGGACCTGCCGCAAATGCCTCGGCAACCACGTCTGCAGAATGATTAAGACCGTATGGGGGGTTTAAGTAAAAACTATAGATGAATGTCGTGTGAATTTAATGGAATTTTATATTACAGTACAACCCCTCTTTTCTTAAATTGACGACACCGGCCTTTCGCTATTCTGTATTTCCCCTACGACACCCACTCTCCTTCAGTTGCTGCAGAACGGACAAGGAGGGGTATACGCGTCCCTCCACCTCATTGCCACCGCATGAACAGTATATTTTGCGCTTCAAATGCAGTGAATGGATGGTAGGGCAAATTCAGTTGAGCGACATATTTGTTATGGTAACGGTTGAGTGAATTCAAGAATCGAGACGTTACACTGTTTATGTATAAGGTTTATTTCACCGTTATTCGGATTTGCAGCATCGTTTGGCAGCCTGTTTACATCTATTTCTTGAACGTTGTCTAGAGAGATTGAAGAATATTGTTAAAACTATTGATCTTTTCGCTTCACGTTTATCCTGAAGAAGTATTTCTCTTTAGGAAATTCGTGAATTCAATTTCTTTACTTATAACATTGGCCCATATACTCTTTTTTTTTTGGAATCCAATCAGTAATAGACGAGACTACTAACCATTGTCGGTCTCGTCAGAACTGTCTACTACGACGACCACATCTTCGTCAACCGGCACAACGTTTTCGTTAAGACGAATATTCGGTTCTGCGTTCATAGCGACATCGTCTTTAATACGAGAAAATATCGAGCGTTCATAACCAAGAAATATTCTCCATAATATTAACACTGCGCACGATTTGTCTCAACCGCCAACAACGGTTGTTCCACCATCACAATCTATATTTTTTAATTCGACCTCAAAATGAACACAATGCAACCATTGTTAATTTCATGAAAATACGAGTGCAGTAACAGAAATCAACTGTTGTTCCACCACTGTAAAAATCGCCTTATTTTCACGGTAATTTTTATCACGTTTGTTTTGTACAAAAAGGTTACGAAGCAAATGTTATTGAAGAAGCCAACCCGGTCAGGTTAGGCAACCGTCACTACAACCATTTTTCTACAGTGTAACTCACGCAATGGCAATATCTATTCATTAGTATCGGCGATAATAAAACTTCAATTGTCATTTGTTGTTTATACGCAATCATCCACTCTCGTCCAAGTGGTTTATTTGTCAAATCTGGCGCTACGCTTTTATTTTTTTAGAATCCAATCAATAATAGACGATACTACTAACCATTGTCGGCCTCGTTAGCACGGTCCACTACGATGGCCGCGTTTCGAGCCTCCTGCGCGTCAACAGGCGCAACGTTTTCGTCTATGCGAATAACTGGTTCCGCGTTCATAGCGACATCGTCTTTAATTCGAGAAAATATCGAGCATTAATAACGAGAAACAATCTCGATAATGTCAACACTGCGCTGGATTTGTATCTAACGCCAACAACCGTTGTTCCACCATCGCAATCTTTTATTTTTCGTTCGAACGCAAAACGAACACAATGCAACCGTTGTTAATTTGATGAAAATACAAGTGCAGTAACAGAAAACAACCGTTGTTCCACCATGATGAAATCACCAAGTTTCCACGGTGGTTTTGTGCAAAACGGTTACGAAGCACAGTTGATTGAAAAAGCTAACCCTGTCGGGTTAGGCAACCTTCACTATAACCATTTTCTACAGTGTAACTCACGCAATGGCAATATCTATTCATTAGTATCGGCGATAATAAAACTTGAATTGTCATTTGTTGCTTATGCGCAATCATCCACTCTCGTCCAAGTGGTTTATTTGTAAAATCTGCCGATACGCTCTTATTTTTTTGGAATCCAATCAGTAATAGACGATACTACTAACCATTCTCGGACTCGTTAGCATGGTCCACTACGACGGCCGCGAGTCGAGCCTCCTCTGCGTCAACCGGCGCAACATTTTCGTCTAGGCGAATTATCGGTTCTGCGTTCATAACGACATCGTCTTTAAATAGAAAAAATATCGAGCGTTAATAACTGCGAAACAATCTCGATAATGTTAACACTGCGCTCGATTTGTATCGAACGCCAACAACAGTCGTTCCATCATCGTAATCTTTTATATTTCATTCAACCGCAAAACGAGCATTATGCATCCATCGTTAATTTCATGAAAATACGAGTGCACTAACAAAAAACAACCGTTGTTCCACCATTATAAAAGTACCTCGTTTTCACGGGGGGTTTGATCACGGTGGTTTTGTGCGAATGGTTTATTGAAGGAGCTAACCCTGTCGGGTTAGGCAATCGTCACTATGTTGTACCGCCGGAGCCCGGGTGATCAGACCGTGCTCGGCGGGTGAGATATTATCTCTGAAGATTTTGGGATGTTACCAGTAAGGGGTTAGAACCCCAGTGAGGACTACAACTCGTAGGCACAATAACAATTTATTGACGAAATAGAAAACAGAGTAATAAGCAATTTCACTTTACAATTTGCCTTCTTTGCACACAACTTTACAAAGTTACTTCACAAGTCAACTTTAAGACTTAATTCCGCACTCGGGATCCAGGTCCGACCCTCACCCGCCAGTGCCACTTTATACGTTCCCTTGCCCGGAACACTCTATGTTACCTTTTGGATTCCACTACCGAATCCCTGGGACCAGACGCACAGTTTCTCGAGTCAAACCAGACTGTCGAATGCTCGCTCGCGTATCATTATATATCGAGCGAGAGCATCAGCATTATTTATTAGACAAAACATTATTTCTTAAAACTCCGCTTTTCATTGTTTACTGTTTATTTTCCGTCACTCCAGATTCCGTACGTCCACGGAATATGGAGGCTCCGCGCTACTTAAACTGCTGACGCGCTGCTCTACTTATCCGCGATCGCGAATCGCTCGATGCGTCGATTGCTCAATCGCCCGCGATGCGCTCGATTTCGGTAATTACATTCGCGCTCGGCTCGCCCGCTGCTCGCATACCTCGGTTGTTGCGCAATGCACCTTGCGACAACAACCGGCGTACTCGGGGTACAACAACTACAATCATTTTTCCACATTGTAGTTACAGTACAAACCCTGTTTTCTTAACTTGGCAGGGCCGGACACTATCGTTATTCTGTTCTTGGCCTACAGTCCTTACTCTTAATCAGTCACTGCAAGGGCAACGAGGTGCAAGGATAGGGGCATAGGGGCACTTGCAGTGGGGTAGACGGGCATAAGAGGAAATTCAGCTAAGCAAAATCGTTGGCATCATAACGAGTTCAAATAAGTGAGTGGTTGAGTTGAGTGACGTTTAGAAAACAGAGGTTCCACTGTATCGATAGCATTCCACCGTCCAGTGTACCATTTAACGACGATAAAACCACCGATATCCACACCTTCATATAGAAAATATGTATCGATTGAGACCTCAAATTTCATTTCGTCAGATAATCGAACTTCCGCAATATGTTGAAATACAATAAACAAACTTCATACCGTTGTTAGCCGCATCTATAATGCCGATTTCGAGTTCCATCATGTCAGGGTCGAAATTGTATATCCTGGCTGGATCTTCGAGAATAACGCGCATTTCGTCGTTGTCGCTGCTTCCGTCGATATCCGAATCGGATTCATTATTTGGACCGACGTTCCGACGCCGATCGACGCCAACGTCACTCGATCCATTATCGTCGGACGTTTCGAGGACAACGATCGGCGATCGGCGATCGACGACTGGGGGCAATTGGGGGGGATCGACGATTGGCGGCAATTGGGGGGGATCGAGCGGCTCGATTCCATCGGCGTTTTCAGTGTCGCTACTCTCGGCTTTATGCAACAATTTAAATCGTAAACGATTTTTCATGATGTTAAAAAAATAAATGTTGCAATCGTATTCCCGAAAAATAGTGTCATGGTGAAGATTCACTCAATCAGTCGGTAACAAAAGCTGTAATCCTATATCCTCAAAGACTAGTTAGATTTCGGACAAAACAGACAGTCACGTACTTTTTTTTTTTTTTTTTTTTTTTTTTTTTTTATATCGGGAGGAGGGGAAATCTTGCATAAGACACCCTGGTTTTGTGGGTAGTGTCGGATTCTTACCGACTAAAATCCCTCCTCCCTCGCCGCACACCACCCTGGACCCGCTTTCGCATTACTACAGTGTGGTGTGTTGTTCGCCCTCGTTGGGCTCCTCTACTGCTCGCATTCATCGTTTCACGAGTCTAACCGTTCAGGGGTGCTTCCTGCTCGTCCCGCGCTACTCTGCTCGCCTTCCATTCCCTCTCTGTTTCCTCCTTCTTCCTCATAATCCCCGTTATGTATGCGTGCACCGCTTCCCAGTTTCGCTCGCTTTCCAACATAGCTCCCACGAGGTTGTTTTCGGCTATTCTTAGGCCTCCTAGCTTCTCGTCAAGTTGTAACCTATCGTTTTCCGATGCTGGACACGTAAAGACGGTGTGTTGCGCATCATCCGGGCTGTATCCGCAGTGGAAGCACTCCGTGGTTTCGCTCTTCTTGAAGCGCTCCAGGTATGCGTTGAAGCACCCATGTCCGGTGAGCGCCTGGGTAAGGTGGTATCCCACCTGCCCATGCGTCCTGCCATACCATGCCCCTACTCTGGGGATAAGACTGTGCGTCCATCTTCCCCGAGTGTCGTTTTCCCATCGCGTCTGCCATCTGTCCATCAGCCTTTGGCGTGCTCTTTCTTTTACGACTGCTCTCACATCCTCCGTGTCGTGCCTCTCTCTGTACTGCTGCAGCTCTTCATAGACTTCCTGTTTCTCGCGAATCAATAAGTCTATTGGTGGCGTGCCCGCAAGTACCAGCGCTGCTCCTTCAGAAACTGTCCTGTAGGCAGATATGACCCTTAGAGCACTTCGCCTCTGCACTCCTACCAGCCGCTGCCTCGCTCCTATCTTGTTGACAGCCTCTGCCCATATTTCCGCCGCGTAGAGAATCTTCGCGTGTACCACGCTGTTCAGGAGTTTCCGTTTCTGCTCCCTAGGCCCACCAATGTTCGGCATCAGCCTCGCTAGTGCTGCTGCCGTGGAAGCTGCTTTCTCCGCGGTTTTGGCCACGTGATCTACGAACCGGAGGCCACTATCGAGCTGTACACCCAGGTACCTCACGGACGTTGACCACGGTATATTCTGCCCTTCCAGAACTAGTACTGGTGGCGTGAATAACCTTTTGTCCGTGATGAGTATTGCTTCCGTTTTGTGGACGGCCATCGTCAGACCCGTCTCCTTTAACCACTTACTCTCCCGGCGGAGGCTTTCGTTAGTCGCTAGTTCCAGTGTACTGGTTGTCTTCGCTGTTACTACCACTGCGGCGTCATCGGCGAAACCAACTATGGTTGCTCCTCTTGGGAGGTTAAGATTTAGCAGGCCGTCGTACATGACGTTCCACAGTAAGGGTCCAAGGACCGATCCCTGTGGCACGCCTGCCGTCACCTCGTACTCGACTTCCCCAAATTCCGTGTCGTAGATCATTTTTCTATCGCTCAGATAGCTGTCCACCATCCGCCTTAAGTATTCTGGTGTCTGTCTCATTTCGAGGGCCTCCATGATGACGTCCCACCTGGCTGTGTTAAACGCATTTTTTATGTCGAGGGTCACTAGTGCGCAGTAGCCCTTTGAGTGCCAAGTACCCTTCTTCACTGTTTCGGCTGCCTTAATGACTTCTGTAATAGCATCCACCGTAGTTCTCCCCTTTCTGAAACCATATTGGTTTGAGGACAGTCCACCTTTTCTTTCGATGTGCGTCTCAAGTCTTCTGAGTAAGAGTCTCTCGAAGAGTTTACCCATGTTGTCCAGGAGGCATATCGGTCGGTACGACGATGGGTCGTCCAAGGGCTTGTCCCCCTTTCTCAGTAGGACTAACCTCTGTCTTTTCCATCTCGCGGCGAAGGCTCCTTTCTGGAGGCATGCGTTGTACGTGTCCAACAACAGTTCCGGCCAAACTTCGACCACTTCTCCAATGACCTCGTTCGGTATATTATCCGGACCGGGTGCTTTCCCTGGCTGCAGTCGCTTTCTCGCTTCTTGTATCTCTTCGATACTCAAAGGTATTCCTCCTGTTTCGATGTCTTGCCTGCCTCCCGCTGATCTTCGTTCGTGGAATGGGAACAGCGTGGTGACTATTTCCCTCATTCGTTCCGGGCACGATATTCCGGGTATCTGTTGTCGACCCACCAGTTTTTTCGAGACGATCTTGTATGGGAGGCCCCACGGATCCTCTTCGATCGAACGACAAAGGTCTTGCCAGCACTTTCTTTTGCTACTTTTGATGGCCGTCCGCAGCTTTTTTCTTGCCTCCTTGAAATTTGCTTGCAAGATGGCTACTGCTGTTTCCTGTCCGTCAGCCGCATCTGTCTGGCCTCTGCCCCGCCGTCTGCGGCGTTGGGCCGCCCGGCGTGCCGCGAAGCATTCCTTTCGCAGGTCGTTGATTTCGGCGTTCCACCAGTACACTGACTTCCTTGCGTTTGAGGTCTTTTTACGCTTTGGCATGGCTGCATTGCAAGCTTCGGTGATGGTTTTCACGGCGTAGTCTACGAGCCGCTCAGTATCACCTGCCTCTGAAAGTCTTCGCAGCTCCCCTTGGTGCTTTGCGGTTTCCAGTGCCGCTCTCATTTGGGACTTATCGAGCCTACGCAACAGCCATCCGCAGCCGTTGTTTTGCTGGACGGACGCATTTCGCGGCTGCCTCTCCGTTTCCTTTTTCAAACGGAATTCCAGGAACTGGTGGTCGCTAAGAGTAGTATCCTCCAGCACTTTCCATCCCTCCGCTCTGGTGGCGATGCCTTCCGTAGCAAGCGTGACATCTACCACCGATCCAGTGTTTCCCCTTCGAAAGGTAAAAGAATTTCCCTCGTTGAGGACAACTAGATCCAACCTGGCTATTATTTCGGACAGGACTTCGCCCCTGCGATCCATTCTCCTGGAGCCCCATTCTGGAGATTTGCAGTTGAAGTCGCCTGCTACGAGAAATTCCCCACGCGCCGTTCTTAAATTTTCTTCCAGTTGGTCGATCTGTCTCAGGAAGTCTTCGTGGTCTAGATTCGGTGAGAAATAGCAGCTGTAGATCTTTACCCCCTCTATGTCGACCCATGTGAAGTTGGGTGTCGGTTTCCCAATCTCCCTTATCGTCAAGTCTCGATTTAGCACGGCAATGGCTGCCCTACCTGTTGCGTCCTGGAACCACGTTCCAGTGTCCAGATTCTTGTACTGTTCGCTGATTATCAGTACGTCGGCGCCCTTTTCCGCGGCGACTTGCATCATAAGGTCCTGTGCCTCGCGGCCCCTCCCCAAGTTGATTTGCAGGAACTTCGTCATTTTTTCACTTTTTTCAGTGCCTTCTGGAACGCCGGGCACCTTGCACTACCGAGGATGTGTTTTGCATCCGCTTCCTCTTCGTTGCATATTGCGCAGAAGGCCTCCTCTTTGCAATCCTTTGCAAAGTGGTTTTCTTTTCCACACCGGCGGCACAGTTTTGATCTGTCAGGCCCCTTACAGTCCAGGGCTACATGACCGAACCCTTGGCACTTGAAACATCGTCGAACTTGTGGCTTCTCCCTGACCCGACACATGACCCATCCTATTCTGACCTTGCCTGCTTGCAGCAGCTTCGCCGCGGTCGCCTCTGGCATGGTCGCTACCGCTATTTGCGTCCCTCCGAAAGCTTTCCTTATGGATCTTACTTTCACTGCTTCGGGGTGGTTTTGCTCCGTTGCCGCTAGGATAGCTTCCACTACCTCCTCCTCTTCGGTAACCTCGTCTAGGTCTCGAATTTCTAGCGTGTAGCTATCTGCCAACGTTCGTACGGTTGCCTCGTTACCTAGAAGGCTTTCCACTGCATTCCTCAGTTTTTCGGGTTCCCCGCTCTCTTTCTTTATTTCCACGAGGAGTTCGCCGCCTCGAGTGCGCCTTATGCCCGATATTTCGACTCCGCAGCGTCCTGGGTCCACCTTCGTTTTAATTTGACGGAGCATGTCTGCGTACGAGACGCCTTCCATGGGTTTGACCGCCACTGCGTCGGGCCGCTTGCTGCGATAACCCTTCCCGGTTGGCCGTTTGGAGCTCTTCTTTTCTCGCCTTCTCTTTTTCCTCCGCTCCACGGTTTCCCAGTCGGACTCCTGCGCGTCAGAATCGGTTAGTAGATTCCTGTGCTGGGGGGTGCTGCTTGGTCCTTGACCGTTGTGTCCCTTTACTTCGTCGCATCTCCGTTTTCCCGGCGTTTGGACCTGGGGAGGTGAAGACGCTACTCGCTTCTTTCTATCGAGGTCTAGTCCGTCTCTCCTCGCAGGTACTCTAGGCTTTTCTGCGACCCTCGTCTTCTGTTTTGTCGCTTCTACGTGCACCTGTGTGGCTGTATCCTTCCTTTCCACAACCTTTCTGGCCTGGCTTGCTGGGTTTTGCATCTGGGGTGCCGCATTTAATGTGGCTCCAGTCTGCGTTTCCGCGCAAGCATGCATGAGGTCTCTCTTGTGCGCCTCTCTCGTCTTCCGTAGGGCTTCGCGGCAGTCCTGGATCTGCTGGTAGATGATAACTGCCTCGGTTATGGCGTCTCGGATAGGCTTATGTATATTCTTCGCCTCCCTGACTATGTCGTCAATGATTTGGACGCGTTTACCTAGTTGGTTAAATGCTTCCGTCTCTTCGTTCTCCAGCATCACCAGCTGCTGCTGTTGTTTGTTGGCTCTATGGTCCATCCGCCTTCCCATTTGTGTACTCGTACTTGGGCTGCCTACCTCTGTCGTATTTTTTATGCGGTCTTTTGATAACGACGTCTCGGGGCCCGCGTTCACACCCCTGACAGACGCCGGTACTGGGGTATCCCTCCCCTGCACCGTACACGTTTTTCTTGCCTCGACTTCCATCCCGATTTGTTAACGAGGTTTACTCCCCTGCTGTTGGTCCGCGGGAGGTGTTTTTAAGTCCCTCCTACCCTCTATATGTAGAGGGCGTTCCCCTATCCGCCACCTGGGGACGCGCCACGTAGGGGTTTCAGCCTCCCCCTGTGGAGACAGTCACGTACTAGGTCTAGCAATCAGAGGTGGACAAAAGCCTTAAGTACCTACTTGGTGTACTCGAGTACCTCAAGTCCCTGGATTACTGGGTGTATACGGTATTCGTAGAGAGCTCCTGTCCTAGCATACTGAGTAGTCCCGTAACTTTTTCAATTGCTACAATTATACCGACCAGGTACTTGTAACTTTTGCCCAGCTCTGCTAGCAATTATGAAGTGCATGACACTTTATTTTGTCCGAAATCTTTTATGTTTTGACGAAAATACGAATAATGAAATGTGCCTGCCCCTCTCGCACCCAGACGTGTGGCAATTCACCGTAAACATAGACTGATGTTACGTATGACTCACTAATATTAACGGCCATGCGTCGGCGAGCCGGTCTTCCTCGTCTGCCGCCTCTCGCGCGTCGACCGCGGCGACCTTCGTTCTGGGCGAATTCATTTATTAATGCGAACATTTTTTAAGCCGTTTGTATATTGGAGAATTCAGCAGCAAATGATAAAAGGTACGAACGGTAGGATGGTGCAGTACACAATAGTACTTTATTCTACTCTGCGTGTAAAATACTGTTTTACGAACGCGTCGCTTGCGCAAAATCCCATTGTCGCACCTCGTAAAATAAAATTTCGTACGATACTCGTGCGATAAAACTTTTTTTTACGAGTGTGAGCAGGACGAGCCGCAGGCGAGTGTTGCGATCACAAGAGTCAGAAAAAGCATTATGGGAAAAAAGCTTTCTTATAAATGGAAGCATCGCGTCAGTATACGGTATCATTTTTATTATTATTGAATATTCAAACACTTCAACATGATTAATTTCATGTTTAACTCACTATTATTATTGACCCCACGTCCTCTTGCTGGTCTTCCGACTCGTCCACGTCGGCCTCTTCGGCCTCGATGCGCCTGAATCCGTCCCCGAGCGGCTATTTCGAAAATGTTTTGCATTCTTATTGGGTATTTTATAGGTAACTATCAAACCTCGACCAATATCGAGATGAATAAAACGGCAACAATGGTTTCGATATAAAATCTTGCAATTTAATAATATTTCGAGATAAAACGTTAAACACCAACTTTGTAAAGAAGCAATTCAATAAAGTTAAGGCTAGCAAATGGATAGCATGGACGATGAGTTAGTTTGATGAAAGGGACGTTCAGATTATAGGTACAATGGCACGAAATGCCTCGCTTTTCAATGAATATAATGTTTCAAGTTTATATGAGACCATTCTCATCTTTGGTACAAAATATCAATAATCTCTGATTGACCATGTTGATCTCTAATGTTTTCAAATCCATCATTAACTTTTTTCTCACATAGTGACTCACCATTGTTTATTACGCATTGTCGAATGGGCCTGCCGACTCTACCGCGCTGAATTGCGCGTCCACGAGGAACACGATTCCCAACAGATTCAGCTATTTTGAAAAATTTTCAATTATCATTATCAATTTAATTTATCGTACGTACTTTCAATATTTTCTGCACGGGCACATCGTCTAACCAAGATCTACACTCCAGTATTCTCAAATTCAAAACTATTTTTGTAGTTATTAAATATAATCGTTGAAAATATCGTAATGTTTAATCCATTTTAGGCCATAATTTTCGCGATGGTTTGAAATAGGTTTTTTGACTTTGCACTTTGAATATCCCTGCAACAAAATGCCGCAATGATGAAGATTATTCTAAATATCATTTTTACAACTCTTACATCAAAAGGTATATTTAAGTCGCATTTTCTTATTATTGTCACGAACAATTTCACACCGTCATAGAGCGTTCGTTTTTTGTACGAGTGCCACATAATATTTTTCGTAACAAACTCAAGAAAACTCCCGTTTTCCGGGACTTTTGAAAATTCCAAAAGCAGGTGAAAACGTTACTTCTCAGCAATAGAGTGATAAAAACTTTGGAAAGGAAGTAATCTGCTCTTACGTATGCATAGTGTTTTCTTCACAACTCTTGCTAAAATGTGCATTTTTTGGCACGTTTTGCGGGGTCGAAATCGGACTATTGCATGCATTTTTTTACAAAGAAAACTGAATACAATTGTACAACGTCCAAGAAATTATAAATATTAGAGTGTGCCCGTCAAAGATATGCCCGTATTCATTTATCAGTGATGTTTTACCGTCACTGTCAGATTCGTCTGCCCTCTGGGCCCCCCTCGTCGACGAACTTCCTCTTCGGCAGGATCGTCTATAAAGAGTTGGATTTTAGGGTTCAGAATTAAGCAACTAAATCATTACCGACATGCAATCGTTAATGCTAAAATAAGTTTTTGTAACACATGCATGGAAAGTGCTAGTTTATGTACCAGCCAGCCGTAACATAAAGTAGGTCGAGACGCGTTTAGTAAATAAGCCAAGTAACCGTAAAAAATAGTACATTACGATAGTAGTGCGATAAAACTTTTTCTGACGAGTGTGAGTTTGCAGGACGAGGCCGAAGGCGAATGTTGCAATCGCACGAGTCAGAAAAAGGTTTATCGCACTAATATCGTACCAAATTTTATTTTACGAGGTGTGAAAATGTGGATATGCGCATGCGAAGTGTGCGTAAAACCGCATTTTACGCACGGAGTGGAATAAAAAAAATCTTTGCTCGTCCTTTCTTTTGATGCATCCGTATGTATTGGTGTTCTGAGGACTCGCCAAGATTTTTTTCAAGTTTACTTGGCTCATGTGAGTTTTTTTTTTTACTATCAAAAGATGGTTTGAAAACTATTATTAAACTACTTGGCGTCGTTTTTTACATTTTTTACAGAAAAAACGTTTTTTTTTTAATTTCTATTTTATTCTTTTTGAAATCTGTTCCAAAGTACTCAATGTGTAATGTAGTATTCCAAACTTATGAAACTGTGATAGGGTTCTTGAAAATTCGCGCTCATAGAAGTGTTTTTCGTTGCCTATAGTTCAATGCAGCTACGAGCTATGCTAGGTGCTACGTGCTGAGCTATGTTCGTGATTGATTAAATAAATTATTTTATCACACGCACGACATATTTTTTCAAGCGCATGAAGTTTTTTAAATTAACTTTTACTAAAAAACTAAAATCCATAACCTTACAACTAATTTCATCAGTATTTCGAACACTCAGTTGAGTGAACTATTCGCGGATATTCAGGAACTGACACTTAGAATTCACGAAATGATATTTGCAAATCGGAAAAAACTGATCGTTGATTTCCGCGAGTACTATTGCGTATCTACGGCTCACGCATGGCCGCACCGACGCAACACACTAACACCACAGGACATCGGACAAACGGGACATACTGGAAATTTATTTTTATCGTGAAAGTGAACATTTTTCGGGCAATATCGCGATATTTCTTTATTGCGTGCACCGATTGGCTGGATTCTCGGCTCATTTCGAGGCTTACATACGATTTATATCGGGGAACTGTTTGTAAAATAACGTTCCCATGTATCGTTTCGGTGAGTAAATACGAAAGTTTTGGGGGCACGATATTAACGTATAAGAATCGGTAGCGCTCGACGCGCGCGGACTCAACGGGCGAACTTTTAACTTATCAAACTACTTGGCGTCGAGACACTCCTGGGTCCCTTGATACTGTGCGTATGCACATATTTGTCCGCTCTTTGTTTATGTCGCGCCCGGTCGGCACATACACCGGCACCTCTTATGCATTTGTTACAAAAAATATTATGTGATACTTGCGCGAAAAAGCGAACTCCAGACGGGAGTTGTGAAGAAGGCTGAACTCGCCTTCTGTCGCGCTACAAGCAACACTAGGCTTCGCCTCAGGTCGTTATAGCACTCGATCCGGCTCGTTCAGCCAACTTCCTAACCTTCGTCTAAAATCGGTCTCTTCGCACTAGTATCGCAAGATACTAATGTGTGCATGTATGTATGACCATGCTCTTTCAAGAATTACATGATACGAATATCTATTTTGATCTCTATTAACCTGGAAAGACATCCTGCGGATTCAGCATATGCTAAGGAACAGGCAGCTCGTGTTGCTCTTCCCCGTCTGGAAAATGTATCAATTTCATTGACTATAGATCGAATCTCGAAATCGCGATGGATTCGTGAGGTATTAGAGCTTACCAGCGAGAAAACGTCGAGCAGCGTGGTGGATATCCAGCCGTTGATACGGCGTTGTTGCCGAGCGCAAAAACGCTCCGATATCGTATCTGTTAAAAACAATAAATATGTACTAAAATTCTTTCTTGTAACTCGGGCACGAAAAGCGGCCCATTTCATGGTTTTGTGAGAAAGTGCCTGGTTTCATGACACTAGTGAAAAGTTAGGTTCGTCCATGCGTAGTTTGCGATTGTTTCACTGTCGATCCTTGAGAGCTTACTTTCGTCGCTTCGGGCAAAAGTAAATAACCTTACATTGCACTGTCCGTCCCGAAGAACTGCCATGAAATTTGCCGGTTTTCCCTACATACGTTACAAAAAGCATAGTGTGCAACTCGGGGCGAATTGGCGATTGCAACTCGTGTGGTGGCAGCTCTTGCTTCGCTCGGTCAGCAAACCTCACACTCGTGGCAATTGTCAATTTTCTGTCCTTGTTACACAATATACTATTTTACGATGTCTTGGACTTTCAGCTTCATTTTAATAAACCATGTTATCATCTGCACTATGAATGGAAATCACCTTCCCGTTCGGAGAAGCCGCTGATTTTCGGCAATTTTTTCGTCGGCCCTAACCCACGCCTTGTGCTGTGGCTTTCGGCCCGTCTGTCCGGTCGTTTTCCATCGTCTTATTTTCGTCAACTCGTCGAGGATCGTGTCCTTTAGTTTTTCTGCAGAACAGATTGATATTTAGGACAAATTCACCCGCATTCGTTAACCGCAAGTACGTTAATTCTTTGTCAATCCGACGCCTTCTGAAGCACAGCACTGTCATATGACATACATCGTTTCAGCAAAACACATATCAGCATTGAAGAAAATATAGTACATTATGTTACTACAGAGAAAACGTCACTGTGGCACGGAAAACTATCTTGTTGAATCTTGTGACATAAAATGGTATACGATACTCGTGCGATAAACCTTTTTCTGACTCGTGTGATTGCAACACTCGCCTTCGGCTCATCCTGCAAACTCACACTCGTCAGAAAAAGTTTTATCGCAATAGTATCGCAATGTACTATTCTCAGTCCGCGTGATTGTAGCTCTCGGCTTCAGCTCATGCTGTGAACTCACACTCGCGAGAAAAGAGTTTTCTCGCTCTCGTGTCGTAATGTACTATTACGTCACTGTGACATGGAATGTGAGGTTTTCCGTGAACTTCACGCACCGAAAACTCTTTTCTGACCTTCTGACGTAAGATTGTATGCGATACTCGGTGGAACAAATTTGTCTCGGCTCGTGTGATAGTAGTATTCGCCTTCAGCTCGTGCTGCAAACTCACACTCGCGAGAAAAGATTTTTCCCGTCCTCGTGTCGTTATGTACTATGACAGATACATAATCGTATAAATATACAGCATACCCAAAAAAACCCATATTCCCGGATGAGCCCCTCCCAATTTCTTAGCGGAGTGCCGATTGAACGCTTCCGCGACGTTGTTAGTACGAATCGGCGTCCCGTATACCGACGTCACGCTCACGAGAGGCACCCACTGTTGGCGGAGATAATGCGTAAACGCATTTAGCGGTTCGTGTTCTCGAAAAGCCAGCGGATCGGCAAGAGCTGTTATGACGCGGCAGCCCTCGGCAAACTGATCCGGCGGCAGCAAAGGAATGGCCCACGATAAATATAAAATTTCACGCGGCGGGTGGTCCATTCTGAGCGATTTCCATTTTCGGTAAACCGCCTAGGAAATAGGATATGTATTACTAAACAAATTAATCGAAAAACGGAGCTTGTGAACATTTCCGTATATTTCCGTAAAAACAATTCGCGGTATGGCTATGGGGAGGTGGGAACATATTCCTACAAATTATCTAGAAGGTGAAAACTCACGCGGCAAAAATGGAACCAACACCCTCTGATTCGGATACGGGGGAAGGTACTCCGACGACTTGCAACAGCGGCCCGTTCAAAATCTGTCCACACGGCGCGTAAATTTTCTCGTAGCTTTGGACACAGCTCGAGGATTCGTTGCCATATAGCGTCATATAAAACTTTTGTTCGTCTTTCGCACAGAACAAAAACCGCCGCATACCCCTACATTAATATTTTTAATTATTGTGCTTGACAATGTACTACTACGTGTTCTACTACGCGAAGTTGAATGACGGAGTAAGCACGACATCGAGAAACAAAGGCAAGTAAGCGGTCAGAGAGAAAAAATAGAATAATTAATCAATTAATAGATAACTAAATCCTAACCTTATCGCCTTCTCTAATAAAGATAACTCATAGCTGTGCGGCTTTCGGATGTGTGGGAACAACCTATTTGAAAGTTTTAAAAATTGTAGTTCAAGAAGAGTAAACACGGTATGTATCGTAGAAAAATGCAAGTGTTCGTAGGGAAGCCACATTTCGTACGAGTATCATACGAAATTTTATTTTAGGAGGCGTGAAAATGGGTATATGCGTATGCAAAACGTGCGTTAAACCACATTTTACGCACGGAGTGAAATAGAAGACATAATGAATAAGAAGAAAATGAGGCAGAGTAATAGTTAGGAGAGCTACAGAAGAAAAAGCAAAAACGTAGCCCAAGAAAGAAGTGTCAAAGAAGAAGAAAAAGAACAAAAAGAAAGTTAAGAGAAGCCAGAACCGAAGAAGCAGAAATAGAACAAAATCGGAGGAGCAAATAAATGTTCATAGCGCTGTCTACATGGTTCATTTCTTTTTAAATTCTTGCTGTATTGGAACGCATTCGAACTTCTATCCGAATTTCATGTTTAATGGACACGTAACGATACACTCTCCTCCGCAAGATTTTGAAAACGGTCAATGAGAAATCGTACTAATATGCACTACGAAGAGTAAGAATTGAATGTCCTCTTGAAAAGTTAGGTAAAAAAAAATGTCCGAATACCGATTAATGCTGTAGGTGTAATCGTAGATAACGTACGCAAAATATATAGACTGACCAAAAACGTTCCGTCGATATGCAGCCACTGAGCACGCGACAGATATTCGAGCATATCAGTGCTAGCGAATATCAGCGCAGACGAGTCATCAGCGGCGGTAACGATGCAACGATTTATGTCCCGTGCTGGAGCATAATCGTCTAGAACGTTTCCCAGTTCTCGAAGGGATCGCGGTATCGGCGGATGCAGTTTCTTGCGCACGCGTTTGATGAAACTAATCATCGCAGCGGCCGAACACCTTTCGCCGGCTTCGCGATTCCTATACAACGATCAAGAGTGTAAGCGGAAGTACGTGCAACTTTTTTATCGAAATTTTTTGTATTAGAAAAAATCGCGACAATGGAAATTGCAAAATTGCTTTCTTATAACGGTGGCTTTTTTTTGCTCGGGTAATTGTTCTTTTTTGACTACCTAATAAGGACGCTTTGTTGTGTTATTAGTTACAAATGCGACTATCCATTAATGCCCGAGAACTTTATACAATTATTCAAATACGTTTATGCAAAGAGAGGGGCTGATTTTGGTCGTGTATAAAAAAAATATATACGGTCGATTAATGAACATATGAATGATGTGATATTAGATCAGTACTGGGCTAAATGTGAGCCCGATATTTCAAAAACTATAAGAGTTAGAACGATAACGAGCGTTCTTCAGAACATTCGAAATACAATAAAAATATTTCTTTCGCAACGGCTTTACATACAATTTAATCCTAAAACTTCTCTGATAATAGTCTACGTGTAAACCAAATTTGAGCCAGATATCTGAAAAATAGTGGAAGTTAGAGCAAAAACAAAAATTAAAAAAATCTCATAATGCCAAAACATTTACACCCCTTAACGGTTTTATTTTACATTCAATCTCAAGCGTTGTTCAATAGCAATCTATGTTTGATCCAAATTTGAGCTCGATATCGGACATACAGACATGTCGTAAAAATCACTGTCCTCGACGTTTCGGAGCATTTTGAACATGCTGGCATCAAAATCTGGAAAAATTGTTCCCCCGAAAATGAAGCTTCCGTTATGAAAAAGCAAAAATTGAACATCTTTAATTATTCATATTCGAATATATTCATTTTCCCAATAAAGCGCAATAAAAATGTTCACGAACTGCCTGCACGCTTGACGAAGAACTTCGTCGGGCTCGAGAAGAATGTTCTGCGCCATTTGCCGAACTTCTTCTTTGAACAAGTAATCATCCTTCAAGTGCCGATCGATAGGATGATTGTGGATCCCAATCTGCGTAGCCACTCCCCGTTCCGTTAAATATACCGATGCATCGCACGCCGTCTCAGTTGTACGGCTCGCACATCGGTAATATTTATACGGTGTATCTTTATATCCCCCAAAACTACTTTTTTCCAAAAAAGTGAAAAACGTACGCCAAGTACATAAAAGGTATATAAATAAGAAAACCGTTGATTCAAAAAAATCCGAATTAAAAAACATAGAAAAATCATATGAGCCAAGTAATAGATGTTTTTTTTTATATAGATGCAATGGTAACTATATAAAAAGTTTATGCTATCAAAAATAAAAATAAAAACATGCCTGGCACGCCTTTCAAATACAAATCAACGTTACTTATCGCATAAAAAAGGGGACGTGCCAAGCATGTTTTTATTTTTATTTTTGATAGCATAAACTTTTTATATAGTTACCATTGCATCTATATAAAAAAAAAACATCTATTACTTGGCTCATATGATTTTGCTATGTTTTTTAATTCGGATTTTTTTGAATCAACGGTCTTCTTATTTATATACCTTTTATGTACTTGGCGTACGTTTTTCACTTTTTTGGAAAAAAGTAGTTGTGGGGGATTTCACTAATTTTTGAAAACCAGCAAGAAAACTAAAATTCAGATTTTTTTAAATCAAATTAATAATAGTAATTACTTTTTAGTTGCAATTATTTATTGATTTCATTTTCTATATTGTAATTATTATTATTATTTTCTTTTTGTAAATTAAAATAACTATATCAGTTTTCTCAGTAAAACTGAAGCGACGGAAGATCGGTGTGGTCATTCTTGAAGAACCGCACAGTGATAGCGAATAAATTCAGATATCGCAGCATGGTTCATTACATTATCAGAAAAATCTGTGATTCTATTATCGATAGAACTGTATCTTCGGTTGTCTTGGCGGAAAGGTTCTACTGCCTCTTACCTTGGCTCTCGCAACGAGACAACGATACCATCCGTTCCAATAATTCTCTCGACGAGAGAACTCTGCCATCCGTTACTTTGATATTTTCGACCGAATGAAAAAGAAATCCTGAATTCTCTTCTTCGATGCTCTTTGAAGAAGTACAGAATTTATTTTTTAATTTTCTCGTCCGGAGAAGTGAAGTGAAAATTGGTAAAATTCTTTCGTTGCAAGAACCGAACGAAGCGCTGGCGAAGTTGACTTATCCTGAAAGTCAATGAAAGAGTCCTGGGTAATTCCTCTGTCAAGATAACCGAAGACAGAGTTACACAATTTTTTTGTTAAAGCGATAACATTTTTTCTTAATGGTATAACAGACCTGCCGAGGAATCTTGATTTCTACGCTATCAGCGTAGAAATGTGTTGTAGCGCTTCAAGAACACAACCACACCGACCTTCGACAGAAAAATTCTATTGATCTTGAGAACAGCGAAAAAAAAAAAACGAAACTGAAAACAATTATTTTTTTTTATTAAATCTTGATCATAACATTTTTCTTGACTGTAGTTTTTATTGTAAGGTTATATCATTTGCCGGCAATCACTAATCGCTTAAAAAATCGAATCGAGACGAACGAGACGAAAGAACACTTTTGAAATCACTTTCAAACATTCACCACATTTCAATTTATTCATTTATTTATTTAATACCGGGCCCTTGCTTTGGTTACGTCGCCCGCTGTCAACCGCCGACGGGCCGGCACGGCGGACGGACCGAGCGAGCACCGAACACGCACGACGCGCCACGATTTCACAATCTTCCGCGATGCCCGATGCTCCGCGATGCCCGACCCGACGTAGATGAGAAATAGACGGGCGTATCTGATACTATTCAACCCGTAAAATGGTGTGCGATACCGCCGTTCTGCTTATCATCTACACATGTAGATGGGAAGCAGAAGGGCGTATATCCATGGCCGTAACCCGTTAAATGATAGGAGAGGATGCCCATCTGTTTCTCATCTACACATTTTTTTCTTTCAAGTATCGCTGATCGGATACCTTTTGGGTCACGGCATCGATATCTCAGCAACGGCTGCACCGATTCAATCGCACCTAGGCGCATTCGAAAGCTGATGGCCAAATTATATGATGAAAGACTTGCCAAAAATTTGATTCGAAGTTAATCTTCCGAGAATTATCGAGCGAAAGTTTTATTTCGCATATTCGCGTATACTAAGAAGCGGCAGCGCCTCGGCCAGCCTCGTACGAAAAAATTTTTTTTTTATGTACTTGACGTCGAGACGCTACGTGAAATAAAATTTCGTACAATCCTCGTGTGATACAACTTTTCCTGACTCGTGTGGAACTCACACACGTCAGGAAAAGTTTTATCGCACTAGTATCGTAAAGCACTATTTCCCTACCGGGCTAAAATAGCCACATTCCTGCCTACTGACACGAGGAAAGTGGTAATTTTAACCCAGTAGGAAAAAAAAGTATCGTATGCTGCACTGGACGGAGCGAATTTTCAACTAGTCGAATTTCAGCCCTCGTTAAAACCCTTGGCTCGAGCCGCAAGCTTCGCCCATGCGAAAATCGAGCTTTCCTTCGCTTGTAGCCATACTACACTATTTTTTCCGACTACGCTAAAATTATGATATTTCATCCCTGGGACCCGGGTAGAAAGTTACCAATTCTTGACTAGCGAACGGTGTTAAGAAGAAAATTCTTGAGAATGGTACAACACTGCTTAGGCGAGATTTTTCGTTTGGCAAACGTACCATCAAACATAAAACAACTTGAGTTTCAGAGAAAAATTTGAAAAATTCTTGATTGCTAAAGAATCGGAAAAAACAAGATGTAGAAGGTGCTGAAAAGATTGATTTTGCAAATTAATTATTTCAAAATTTTATTAACAAATCAATTGAATTTTTTTTCTCCCAAATCATCTGTGAACGGAACTTTTTGTTTATCGAAAAAATAATTTGTTTACTATCATGAACACGTATACATTTTTGAAGGATTTTGTCGAATTATGTAATTTTTTTTTGTTCAGGCGAAATAAGTGGATGAAGATGCTATTTTTAATAATTAGACAAGGTTGTCGATTCCTCAAACCGGAAAAATAATGAAAGAATTCATACGTATTCAAAAAAATTAACCAATTATTTCCCGCAAAAAAAAAGTTAGGTTGATGGGTTATTTATTGACCAATTTTTTTTCTTCAATTTGTTAATAAGGTTTTGAAAGATTATCATCATATTAATGAAAAATCAATTTTTCAGTACCTTCTACAAGCTTGAATTTCTTCAGAATTTTATCCCATCTTGAAGCACTCAAAATTTTCTTTGAAACTCACGGCGGGTTTCGAGAAACGAACGTCGAGCGACGGACTTCGCAGAACGAACGTCGATAGTTTTTTTTACTAGTTTCTTCAATAGTTTTTTTTTTATGGTTCACGGATTCGCGGATACGTATTAGCACGGAAACGTCACGGGATCGTTTTCTCGGTACGTCACGGAAATACGTCTGAGGAAAAACAATCTGCGAACGCATATCGATCGTCTTAGTTCTGCATCCGTAAGAGTGAGCGCAGTTACGTTGGAAATTTTGTTATATACGGTAAACGAACCGTTTTTAACACCTCAGGTCGGAAATTCTAGAATAAAATAGAAATATCGAGAAAATCGTTCAGTGCATTTATATGAATACTTCCGAAAAATTAACATGGAATAATGGAATTTTTTTTTAATTCTTAAGGTCCATCAATTCTAGAGTATAATCAACAGTCGACACTAATATTGTATTATTATATTATATAAAACGCTAGTACTGGGTATCGCTAGGTACCTCTCCGATGCATACGATGTTCAGGTCTCACGGAACGATTCTCGTCAACGTGTGACCTTCTCGGCGCAGCCGCAGGAAAATTATAAGAGCGGTCACACGATTAATCGCCTCGAGAGCGGAAGAGTCGTGTTGAGTGAGATGTTCAGTTCTGTGTTTTCCAGTCTTCCGAGTTTCGAAAGTCTCGTGCTCGCTGTGCGTGTCCGATCAGTCCGTCAGTCTGGGAGCAAAACTTCAATATTTCTTGTACGATCAATTCATCCAAGAGCACAAAAAATTGTGTTCAATGTTAATTTCGGGAAAAATTTTCCGAATCTAACAAATTAAAAAAGTCTCGCGGTCCCTGAGTTCGCGAAAAAGCCTCGACCAGTGTCTACGGAAAATCGGAACGTCGCTCACATGCTTAATTGCCTCGAGAGTAAAAGAGTCGCGTTGAATAAGAAAGTCGATTATGTTTTTCCGAATCTTTAGAGTTAGAAAGATCTCGTGCTCGCCGAGCGTGTCCGGTGAGGCTCTCAATTTCGAAGGAAAACATTAACTTCGCTCACACGATTAATCCTCATATGAGCACAAAAAGTTCGGAATCAACCGAAATTTAAATTAAACACTATTCTTTTGAGCTCTTGTAAGGATTAATCGTGTGAGCGACGTTAAAGTTTTCCTCCGAAATTGAGAGCCTCTCCGGACGCGCTCGGCAAGCACGAGACTTTTTAAGCTCTAAAGATTCGGACACACATGACTGATTTTCTTGTTCAACGCGACTATTTCGCTCTCGGGGCAATAATTCGTGTGGGCGTTTTTCTTAGACACTGGTCGAGACTTCTTCGCATACTCAGCGACCACGAGACTTTTTCAATTTGTTAGATGCGGGAAAATTTTCACGAAATTAATATTGAACACAATTTTTTGTGCTCTTGGAAGGGTCAATCGTGAAATCAATATTGAAGTTTTGCTCCGAGATTGACGGACTGATCGGACACGCACGGCGAGCACGAGACTTTCGAAATTCGGAAGACTGGAAAACACAGAACCGAATATCTTACTCAACACGACGCTTCCGCTCTCGGGGCGATTAATCGTGTGACCGCCCTTATATTTTTCCTGCGAATCTCACTGAGGCCTCTTCGGATACTCACCGACCGAAAAACTTTTAAAATTCGAACGATTAGAAAAATATTATGGAAATCCATATTTAACTCGATCCTTTTGTGCTTATAAAAAGGTGTTACTGTGGAAGCGAAGTACGGTAACATCGCTTTCAATTAACATCATTAATTGACGTGGCTTACACGGTAACACCTTACAGAAGCACAAAAGAATTGAGTTTAATGTGAATTTTTATAATACTTTTACCAATCGCTCGAATTTTGAAAGTTTCGCGGTTGCCGAGTATCTGAAGAGGTCAAAGTCAGTTTCGCAGGAAAATTACAACGGCGGTCACACGATTAATCGCCTCGAGAGCGAAATAGTCGCGTTAAACAAGAAAGTCGGTTATGTTTTTCCGAATCTTTAGGGTTGAAGAGTCTCGTGCTCGACGAGCGTGTCCGGTGAGGCTCTCAATTTCGGAGGAAAACATTAACTTCGCTCACACGATTAATCCTCACACGAGCACAAAAAGTTCGAAAACAACCGAAATTCAAATTAAACACTATTCTTTTGAGCTCTTGTGAGGATTAATCGTGTGAGCGACTTTAAAGTTTTCCTCCGAAATTGAAAGCCTCTCCGGACACGCTCGGCGAGCACGAGACTTTTTACACTCTAAAAATTCGGAAACACATAACTGATTTTCTTGTTCAATGCGACTCTTTTGCTCTCGAGGCAATAATTCGTGCGGGCGACGTTACACAATGTACTATCGTCGTCGCGGCGTAGACTCTCATCGCGTCGAGTTGACGGAACGGGTCGACGAGGATGGCTCGACGATTCCCTCGATGATCCTCGATATCTGAAACAATCGTCGAGGCGGCAGAGACTCCGGACGAGTCGAGTCGACGGGGATGGCTCGACCATTCCCTCGATGATCCTCGATATCTGGAACACAAAAAACCATAATATTATTACTTCTCGATAGTATAAAAATCTGAAAACATTCACGCATATTGAAGGTAATGAAAAGATTAATTTTGCATAATAATAATTGCAAAAATTTATTGACAATTCGATGAAAAAAAAAAAACTTGTTAAACAAATTAACATACTTAATAAAACTTGTTAACAAATTAACGGTATAATTTGTTTAGCAAGTTTTATTTTTTCATCGATTTGTCAATAACTGTTTGCAATTATTATTATGCAAAATTAATCTTTTCATTACCTTTAATATGCGTGAATGATTTTTATACTATCAAGAAGTAATAATATTATTTTTTTTTGTTGTGAGATATCGAGGATCATCGAGGGAATGGTTGAGCCATCCCCGTCGACTCGACTCGTCCGGAGTCTCTGCCACATCGATAATTCTTTCAGATATCAAGGATCATCGAGGGAGTCGTCGTTGCGGTGTAGACTCTCATTGAGTCGAGTTGACGGAACGGGTCGACGAGGATGGCTCGACGATTCCTTCGATGATCCTCGATATCTGAAAGAATCGTCGAGGCGGCAGAGACTCTGGACGAGTCGCGTCGATGAGGATGGCTCGACGACTCCCTCGATGATCCTCGATATCTGAAGCACAAAAATCAGAATATTACTACAAATAATTCCCAACCATCAACATCAAAATAAATAAATAAATAAATAACTCAAACTCACCTTGAACTATTGTCGAGCCACGATGATCCCATGGTGACTATGTCGCTCGCTGTCCGGCGGTCGACACTCTTCGCAGCTGGCCTCTCTGACACCTGAAAAAAACATTACAAATTAATTAATATCATTTAAGTAGAACATACTTACTCGAATTCTGCGTTCTCTTCGGCACGGACGGAATCCAGATTTTTGCGAGAAACACGAGCGCCAGCTCGATTTCTCGCGCACGGTCAATCACGATACAACTTCGATTGTTACGACGTGTCGAGATCTCGACACGCCGTCACTCCCGCACACGAATATTTATTTTGAATTCGCGCACCCGAAAGTCACTCGCACACTCGCGAATAATAAAGAATCTGTTATTGAGAACGAAAAAACTCGCGGCTCAACAACGTGACTACTCGAGGTTAGGTCTACCGGCGACCGCCCCGCGAAAAACATTTAAATCCCCGACTATTCGAGAGCTATGCCGTGATTTCGCAAATAGTTCCGGAGCCTGGTAGGGTGTAGAGGCGAAGCCCCGGCGGGGGAGGGGGGGCACAGTCGGGAGGCGCAGCAATTATAATTTTACTTTTTTATTTATTTGCTAACGGGATAAACCCTTTTTTGCCCGCTTTCTTACTATTTTATCCGCTTTTTTTACTTTCTTGCCCGCTTTTCTACTTTTGTTCTCGCTTTTTCACTATTTTGCTTGCTCTCGTACATACGAGACATAAGCAGGATCGCCTCCTAATGCTACTGTAGTAGCAAAAGCGGCAGCATAGATACCGCAAGTATACTGATCGGGTTGATGGGTGACGGGCTGGAAGACAATATCGTTCACTTCAATGTGAGGATAACGCTTGTTAAGGTACCGTTTCTCCTCCGCATGCAAGAAGTGATTTTTTTTGTCCTGCACAGACTGTCATAAATAAAGACGTTGGAACCATCATAATACACACAACACCAGTGTCTGGTTATGTTACCACCGATAATGTGTATATCTTTATCCGATGTACACGGCTTGATGAACGTATGATACGCGAAGTAACTTGTGGGGTGAAAGCAAAAATCAGAGTTCTCATGAACGATCGTTTGGAATAAGTCGATGCTTGTGTCATTCAGTAAGTTAGTAGATGGAAATATATTCTCTACAACTTTTTGTACAGTGATATTTTGTCGTACTACTTCGAGCACGCCTCTATCATCTTCCGATGGCTCCACGTCATCATTCACATCGATTGTTACCCAATTACCCTCAAAGCATGGTCTTTTTGTTGTGTCAACACCGTCATCTGGACCGACTTCTATTGCCGGATTATCGAAAGTTGTACGATAGTCTTCGACTATTTGATGCGATCCCTATTCACGTGCGTGCTTGCTTTTCTCCTTTTGTTTCAAACTGAGTTTATCTCTAGCTTGCAAAATATATCCTGGTTCTTTTATCGGCATACTTCTGTTACGCCGACTATCTACGATTTCCGGAGGCAAACACTCCATGTAAAATCGGGATAGGAAGGGTTCCATTTTGGAAATCCAGAACGCATCGTCTTTCACAACTTTAACGTACTTAACGTCTATGGAAGTCCACAAAGCAAATATACAGTACTTTCTACCTGTAACATGTAATTGCCCCTGTACTTGATAATAGTACGCATGTTTTTGATTCATACGTTCCGTATTATTTTTATCAAATTGCCTTCAGATACGGAATCTGCCGTATAGCTACTTCCGGAGAGACGTCTTTTCCGGAAAGCGGACATTTGATCTCAACGATGCCATCGTCATCGACGAGACCGTCTGGCAAAGCTCCTAAATAAGGAATTTTTGACCAATAAAAAGTCCACACGCGGTGATCTGTTTGTGAAGTTTAACTTCAAGAGCCTTGATCGCATGCTGTTCGTTAGCTACACCAAATTGCATGGCTACTGTGTCGATAACCTTCGGATAACGAATACTTGTATCTAGTTTCGAACACGAAGTCGACTGTAGCATGCGACATATTGCTCCAAATTTGGATGCGGTGATTATGTCGGTCCGCATCTGATGCCAAACTTCGCAACTACTCTGTGATATAGTGTCGCGCTCGATTTGGTGTCGCTTATTTTGGTTTTCTTTCAATTTATCAAAATGAACTTGAACGCATACGTCAAAGGCATCCCCAGTTAAGTCGGGTTTTTCTGCTGATGGACCGTAATCTTTGTCGGTTCCACGCCATCTTCGACGTCTACGTGTACCTCGTACATTTTTCTATTAGTAGAAACATGAAGTTGCCGCCTTTTTTCCATTTTCGAAACGGACGCAGGAACCTCTATTCCAGCAGATAGATGAACCCGCGACACGAGTCCTTGTGTATAACTTCGCATTTGAAATGAATTCTTAGAACAATGGTTGATTCGTTTTCCAGAATTCAACTTGTTACCAATAGAATTAGCTGATTTGGCTACATTGCTTGTAACGTTTTCCAGCAGACTATCAGCATGACAGCTTAAATAACGGACTGCCTCGAATATAGCACTGTATGCTCCGGTTGTATGAAGCTGCGGCATCAAATTAATTTCATTCTCACTCGGCTTGCACTGGATGGGCAATATTGTGCATCCAGAGTGGTCACCGAACACGTGATTAAGAAGAACAAAAATATCCTTTTGCAGTTTTTTCAGCTTTCGAAATAGTTTCGGTTTTGCGGATGTCGCGCACATCCGTAATGAGCGTGCGCATATGCAAAGCGCTAGCCTCAACATGACGTTGAAATTTTCCTGTGGCAATCACGTTCTTATCAGGATGCCGTGTCATTTTGGACTTAGCGGCTTCTCTGATTTTCCTACAAAAGTTACGGAACAAGTGATTATTGCACTTGATTTTACTGACCACAACTCCGTACTCAGCATATGGGTTTGCGTCTCGAATCGATTGCAACGTACTCGCATCGCCATCTGCAATCAAAGTTTTCAGTATAAGACCTCGCTTTTCAACACTTTCTTTGAAGCCTTCTACTATAATGTTGGCCTCCATAGCAGTGGCACTCTGGTCTCGCCCCCAGTTTTTATAGCAAGTATGCTTGGACGGTTTCCTGTTCAACTGTTCAGCCTTGTTGCATATAGAACAATATTTGTTTCTTACACCCACGTGCAATACTTTATTGCTCTTGACACCAATGATTAAAGCATTACCGGAAAGCGAATCATGTTTTCCGCCGTGGTATGACCGCTTCGCCCAATAGCCGTCTGCGACCACATTGATTTATGGGATACCATTGATGATGTGTCCTTTCTTTGTCGCTATTTCGCGCTCTTCGGAGGCGGCTTTCCGCATCTCTTCTTCAGAACATGCAACGAACTTATCATAAAGCCTATCACGATACTTTCGGTATGTCACATGGGACATACAGGGAACTGCCATTGTGGCAAGTAATTCCTCTAACGCCTGAAAACCGGTACCGGAACTAATCGTAGCACATACAGCACCTTCGTTAATTCCCATGATGCTCATATGGTCACGGTCAGTCCATACACTGCTGACGTATTGACAGTCCTCACATTCGAAGAACAATTGGGTCCGCAATCCGCGATCTACATACTTCAGCATTTTTAGAGAACTGAAACGACACTCACAAAAGCTGTTATGTTTAGCAAATTGCTCACGGAGTTGTTCCAATATAAAGATCAGGTCGACAATACGCCGACCAGTTATTTTGGCCTCTGTTACGTCTCAGAGTCGTATTGGCGAACGCGTCGACTTGAACGAAAGTCTAAGCGGTCACGCGCGCTCTCAACTCGATAACGTAACTCGGGAAATATAAAATATTGGGGTTCGTCTCTCGAATAAGATCAAAAGATCCCGTTTTCGAGTTATATAAATCGCGTTTATTCGTCAAATGAAAATTACGAATATTACAAATAATTCGCGATAGTTTGTGTGTGTGTGTGATTTGCAAAAGACTCTAAATTATAATTCTAATTAAATATATCTTAATCGCAGAGGAAAGTACCCGCTCTAAAGTTGAGTCCAACCGATTAGTTTGAAATTTGGAATAAGACTGACAATCGAGTGATCGAAACTGGCCGTCGCGAGGCGGCCGAAATTGCTGATACAGCGCGGCACGCGCTGTTGCTAAGCCGGAGGTATATTCAGAATGAGGGAAACTCAAAATGCTGATTAGGCCGTGAGACAGAAAAGTTAGAGTTCCGAGAGAGATGAAAGAAGTCATTCCGTTTTAAGTAAAGTCGCGAGCGGATATAGATTGGCGAAATATGATATTCGACATCCGGTCGAACGAGTCGGGCTCTTTCCTTTGCGTGAGAATAATTTTATAGATTTGAATCAATCGTGATAATGTAAATTCAGGAAAGTGTATAGATCGAGGGGCAGGACGTAACACCTCCCCGCCTGAAAGATAGTCGACGCAACCCAATGCTTCGGCTATGATGAAGGCAATACAGCGTAGTATGTCCTGACGTGATTGTATCTTATTCGAGTAATGTATCGTGTACTTAAAATTAGCCCGTTAAAAGTGTGCTGGAGAATAACTCCTTTACATACGACCTTAGATAATGCTCATTTTGGGGTGGCTCGAATAGTTCGTGGGTTTGGGATTTTCTATGGCCCGTTGATTTGTTGCGTTGAAGGTTGTTTGATGTTCTTCTGTTGTTCTGGTATCCTTGTTGGTTCTGGCGATGATTAGTCGAGAATTTTGGCGGTGTGAAGCTGATGGTGGTCATGGTCATGGTGAATGTTGACGACTCGTAACTGTCGCTTCTTGCGTTTGGCCTCGGATCTGCAACTATCGAAAGTTGACTGTAGCAAGGAGTTAACCAAAAATTGAATTTAAAAATTTGGAGATATATATGTATATATGATTTTCCTCTTTTTTTTTTCTTATATATTCCGTTTCTCTGCAAAGTTTAAGAGAAGCGAAGGGAATTCCGTATAATGAATTGACTCAATGGTTTGTTTAGGTTTGTGTATGTATGTTATAGTTTACCTGATGTCCGGAAAGGAATTCCTCCCTTTTTTTTTTGAAAAATACTCGTTGAGCTGACGAGTTTTGTCTATACTTATTATTGTGCTTTAATGCATGTCGGCGTTGAACCGGTACGGGTACTGCAGCCGCATTTGTTGTGCAATTTGAGCCGGAGATAGCGGCTGGCGAAGGACGCGCTCCGTGCTATACGTGTTATCGCTCAGCGGCTGACCGATAGCGCGTTGTGTCCTTCTCGCTGGCGTCTCGCAGGTGGTCGCGATGTAGGGCGAGGTCAGAGGGAGCGGTGGAGGCTCCTGCAGTTCGACGATCTCTACTTCTGGTCGGCTGAGGTCTCTCAAATTTCGCCTGGGGTTTCGAGTGCGTTTGTTGCATTTGCACCATCCGCTCGACATCGCACGGCTGATCTTTGAAAACAGAGAAAACTTCCAGGCTATTCCCAGAAGTATGATTAATGACCCTAGCCCGATACCGGAGTATCCCGCGACTGTTTCTAGTCGGTGCATTCTTTTATTCACTCGTCTGTGTCTGATCAGTTCGTTAGCGCGATTTATCACTGCTTGGAATTCGACACTTCCATCCGTAAGATCGGAATCATGGTTTTTATCACAGTCAATGGGGGTTGGAGGGTTGGAATCAGATAGTAGTTCGGAAAGTTCAGTCGGATCGTTTGGGTCGAGTGTGTTGAAATCTAGCGACTTGGCGTACAGCGCGGAGATGTTCAGAGTCGTTCTCGGCGAGAATTCTGCGATAGCGAAACTCGAGATGGTGTCGGATGCCGTGATTACTGCGAAATTCGTTCTCGCTTCGCAACGGGGTTTTAAACTCAATATACCGGTCCCATTGATGGTTATTGACTTTGGGACGTGATTTTCGCATTGTATATGAATCGTTTCTGTACTTGGGCACGAGAAAATCCATTGATTCGTCGTGTGAATTCTCGACCAGTGTGTGCGGGTGCTCATTTTGACGCGGATGTCGCACGATGCGAGGTCCGCAAATCGCGGTTCGGTGATTAATTTCACTTCGCAATCACTGTGAGCGTCCACCCGATATTGTACGTGATTATTTCTGCAAATATACCGATCGCCCGAATTTTTACATTCCTCGAGATCGTCGTGTTCGAGGCGGAAGTATGAATCGAGGTTGTCAGAAATGGCAGAATATGTCGATCGTGGCTTTCTGTAGGCAAAACTGGCCCCTTTTGTATTCGAGTATTGATGCGCCGGCAGCGGAATGTTTTTGTAAGGCGTGAAAAATTTTAATTCCAGGAGGGGTACCGAGATTATATATATGAGATTTCCGTTTGAGTGATAGATTGTGAGATCCGATAGTTTTTTTAATTCCGCGGAATATTTTGGTTCCAACGGTACCGGGAATTCTGAATTTGGTCGAGCTCGTTGAATCGCTTTTGCACCCTGAATGATTTGGTGCGGTGAAAGGAGCCAGGGGTGCAATTGTCCTTGTTTCGCGAACAAGATTGCGTCCGTGAGTATCGTGGTGTCCAATTCACATTCTGTGACACTGTGCTCGAGAGCGGCGGCGGCATCGTTCAATTTTTCGTTGTATTGTAGCCCATGTACCGAGTTCGCGACGATGCTTATCGCGTGTGTCAAGTTGCTTATACGACCCGAGAGCAGCAGTGCTGTAGCCGTTGTGCGGCGTCTTTCTTCTTCGAATTGTGACTTTATTATATGCGTTTGGTTCGCCAGCAATTCAATGACAGACCGAGTGTCATTCTCCAGTGCTTCGATCCGTTCGTCGTAAAATTTAGCAACTTCGGCGTCGAGTGTTCCAAGAAGTGCGCGGCTGATCGTTCCGATGAATCCCAGCGGAGCTCGTTTTTTTCTCTATGAATTTTCTTGTGGGTAATCTTGCGTTAATCCCTCGATTTCTAATTGATCTCTACTCATCGCTTAGAGTGTTTCTCCTATTCCTTCGAGTTGTTCGTTTACTGAACAGGAATATTCTAAACGGCGACATTCGCGCGAGAGATTAACCCAATCCACGGTATGGTGCGCGACTCGTCGTAGAAGTTTTGTCAAGTCGACGTGTGTAACGAGATTCCAAGACGTTTGGTACGTTCTCAAGGTTCCCCACTGATCCGAATATATTCCGGGGTCGCCTGCTACGGGTGTTATCGCGTATTGTCCATCCTCTACACCAAACCTGCAACGAGCGAATATGGTGTGAGAACGAGCGTTGGTGTTTCCAGTCGGTGTAAGTATCTTATGTGTATTAGCTAATCTTCTTCCGCGACGGTTTGCATGGTTGTGAGTTTTTGTTGACGTTGCTTTTTCAGATCTACTGGCCGCGGCTTCGCAGCGTTAGGGACTGATGCTGTTCTTCATTCTCCATCTACCTGCCGTGAGCGACGGGACGTGTTAATAAAAGAAAACACTAGGAAAATTTAACAATGGGTCGACGCAACCGCTCGGTGAAGCTGTCTTCCGAGGAACGGGCTGCGGTGTCTCGACGTATGCTAGCATACGGGATTTTCCGAGTAAGTTTCTATTTATTTATTTATTTATTTATCTATTCATTTATTCATTTGTTCATCTATTTATTATTTTATGTATTTATTTATTTATTCGTTTGTTTATTTATTTATTTATTTGTTTGTTTGTTTATTTATTTGTTTATTTATTTGTTTACAGCAATGGTGTTATGAGAGAGAGGCTCCCGCTCGGCTTGCGTTGCGAGCCGCACGTGCGGAGGCGCGTCGATTGGTCCAGGCGAGCGACGCATGGCTCGAAGAGGACTTAGGGGTGCGCCGATTATTCGAGCAGGCGCTCCTTGTCGCCATCGATGGGGTGTTGGTCCACGGGCACCCTCTCGGATCCGGTCGTCGGCTCCCGGGGGGGTCGTTGGTACGGATGGCCGGCGAGTCGTCGGACGAGGACGACGCTTACGGGTTTAATTAGTGCGGGTTTTTTTTTTGTGTTTTATTTAAAGAAATATATTTCTTTGTATTTTTTTTCCGAGTTGCTCCGATATTTTTATATCGGAGTAAAATAAAGAACAATTAATGTAAAATTGTTTAACTCTTTTTCCCTATTTCCTTATTATTTCTTTCCCTCTTTTTTTTTTTTGAGTACGACTGTATCTGATGCTTCGCATCTTACTCCTCGCGTTGCCGCTTATCTCGCGAGGGGTCTTATCGCGTGAGTGGGTCCCTCCCCTCCCCCGCCAAAACACCGTTGTGGTGTAAATGCGACCCGCTCGAGCTGATCCATAGGAGGGTATAAAGCAGAGAGAGAGAGAGAGAGAGCGAAAGGTATTTTTCGAAAAAAAAAAAATGTTGGGGAAAAAGGAGAAAAAGAAGGAGAAGAAACGAAAAAAAATTAATTTTCATTCTGCGTCTTTGGCTTCCTAAATTTGTTGTCTCCTCTTGTTTCGTTTTGTTTTGTTTTGTTTTTTTTTTGTTGAGGAGAGAAAGCATAACGTTATTTTTTGTTATTTCGCTCATATGCTTCGCGGCTGTACTTCGCGAGGCGAGCAAAGTGCTGACGCAGCTCGAGATAAGGGGCTGTGTCCTTGCGAAGGCTCTCGCGTGCAGGCTGGTGTAGTAGCTCAGTGTGTTTACTACGCGCCTCCGTGGTCGGCCATTATTAGCTCGAACGCCTTATCGCGTGGAGGAGAGAGCGTGGCGCGCGACAGAGCGCGCCTATACGTTGCAAGGCCTGAGGTTGTATGGATGCTGAGAGAGAGATGTATGAATGGGAGTGATTTTATTATTTTCTTCCTTCGTCTCCACGCGTGGTGCAGTAGAGCTTCACGCGCTGAGGAATGCGCTGACGCCGCACTTCGACGGTGCCCTGCTGGCTACCGTCCTAGCTATAGTGTATGCTGCTGGACTGTAGTCTTGCCTTCTCGTTGTGGCATCCACGCTCGGCGAGGCTTATCTTTTACTAGAGTGCGACATAGGTATGTTCGACGGAGAGCGCACTATGTGTTATGCGGCTTGCCATGACGCGGTCGTTCGTTAACACGGCCGTAGCATAGTACTCGCTCAGCTGTTGTTTTGAGCTGAGTTCATTGCTGCCTCCCCTGTTATCGCTACGATACAGATGCTCGCATGAACATCTATTCTTCATCACTTTCCTATTATTGTTTATTGTAATTCTTTTTATGTTGTTATTGTTATTTATCTTTGTTAGCGTATGCGTGTATACGTATCTGTATACATCTATATATTGTGACGGGCCGTTTTACCAAAATTCGGTAAACGATAAAACCACGCCTAAAAATAATGGCGCCTGGTTGAATTTTCTTAAATCCACGAAACTTTCCGAATTCGCTGTATACCTTGTCAGGCGCCAGGTGTTTGTCCAAATTTCCCAAACACCAAGGAAATCACTTTACTCAATGTCTTTTCCCCGTTCCGGCTAGCGACGGGGGTGCAGTTCGACGAGCTGTAATAACTGAATTACCGCCAAAAAAATGCACACGTCCAATTTACGAAACAATACAAATGACAATTTATTAATTAAATCTCAAAAAGATCTTACAAAAGAAAGATATAACAAGGTAAAGAAAGATAAAGAGAATAAACAATAATTTTCTCTTCGCGAAAAATAATCAATAATTTCGGTCAATTATATTTTACGCGGCGCGCGCGATAACCGCCGGTGAAGCCGGCACGGCCGAGGATTGAATCCACACGTTTTAACTAACGTAAACGAGAGCCAATGCTCTCGGAAAATTTTATAAAAGAAAGAGATACGATCACGATCCTACCTTGTACAAATTTTCTCTCGTCCACGCGGACTCTACGCCTCGCTCAGCGTCCTCGATTCGTCCTTCAACGGCTTCGCCTTCGCTCGGCGATCTATCGTAATCCAAAAGTCCCGTGTAACGGCACGGCCACTTTGGTAATCTACACGCCTACAGTTATCAAGGCCGTTGCCTTCCTCAACGCCGAAAACTACCCTACAAAACCCTATGCTAATCGCTATCTCAAGCGCCAAAAGCTATCTCTCGAAAGTCCAAATTCTATCTGTCGTGCTCTCGTTAATCGACGCGGCTCGTCGATCACCGTGACTCTCTCGGCCGGTGAGGTGGAGGGAGCGCTCTCCCATCGAGCGTCTTGCCGAGGATCCTCGAGGCCTCGTCAACATTCTCGCCGTCTCTCTCACACTGTTGCCGATTTTCCTGAAATTATATTCAAATATCCGGCAGCATCGCATTCTTTTAGATTACTGTCTACCGGTGAGAGCGGCGAGTAACGATCCTGTTCTAACTATCTTCCTTTATTCGCACGTTACGACGGGCGTCGCCGAAGATACGCGAACGCCTCGTCACACCCCTCCGCTAGGCTCTGCCTACGCGCGGTAACGCAAGAAGGCACGTGCCGATCTCTTTCAACGTGCTCGATAGGATCGTTCCTCGACCGTCTCAGCTGATAGATTATTTCACAAAAATAATCCCATCACCAATTATGCAATAAAAATACTCGAATTTCAACAAAACTTATTTCTTAATATATTTTTCTTATTATCTAGCCGGACTTGTGCTTGGTTGCGCGTTATCAACGGGCGTTGGTTCCGTCGCGCTCTCCTGCGAGTTATCGCTTTTTGCAAATTTTAAATCTTTTACGTGATATCTCCCAGCAGGTTGACCATCTGGACTAGACAATTCTACTACACAAGGCGAGATCAATTTCGTGACTTCGAATGGACCTGTGTACTTTCTCGTGAATTTTGCCGTCATGTTGTTCGACGCTTTCGACAACACGCGGTATTTTCTATACACACGATCCCCGACGTGAATCGGTACATCACGTCGAGTTCGATTGTAATACTTCGCCTGTTTCTCGGACGATTCGCGAATCTTCTGAGTGACAAGATCGCGCATTTCGACGAGTTTGCCCATTCTTGCAATCCACTGTTCTCTGTCAGGTGCATCGGGGGCAACATCTCGTTCGATAGTTCGTTTCGCGTGAATCGCGGGTCTCGGTTCCCTTCCCAAATTTAAAAACGCGGGACTTACTCCCAACAAAGAGTGTACCGCTGTATTATACGCGAATTGAAATTCGGCTATTCTCACGTCCCATTTTCGGTGGTCGGCGGAAATATAGCTCGCGATCATCGTTTTGAGATTCCGATTTACACGTTCTACCGGGTTCGCCTGCGCGTGATACGGCGGCGTTGTGACTCGGTCTATTCCATATTCGTCCGTTAATTTTTTTTATTGTCTGATTGACAAACTCGGTTCCGTTGTCTGTCAATAATACGCGCGGCGTGCCCCATCGACAAATGATTCTTGTACGAAACGCTTCGGCGATCGTTTTCCTGTTGCAGCAGCCACGGGTATACACTCTATCCATCGGGTAAATAAATCTTCGAACACTATCAAATGTTTATTTCCCGAGGTTGATCTTGGGTACGGACCCATCGCGTCGGCGGCTACTGTATCCCACGGAAGAGTAACTACTCGCGGTCCCATCATACCCATCGGTTTCGTTTGACTCGATTTGTGCATCGCGCACGTGACACATTTACCAACATATCTTTTCACGTCGCGATACATCCCCGGCCAGTAATAATACGTTGCGATTCTACGGTAAGTTTTCTCTACTCCCGCGTGCCCCGATTGTTCACGATCGTGCGCTTGTTCGAGAATTCTTTCACATTCTTCCGCAGGAATTACTAACTTTCAGGCATCTGGATCCTCACCAGTTGCCTTTTTTACACTATCTGGCCGGTAACAATACAAATTTCGTTTCTCAACGACCCATCCCGGGTACGCGCGCGGATTTCTTTCAATAGCCCGATAACGCTCGGCGTACCAATCGATCTCGTCGATCTCTTCGAGAGCATTGATCGTATCTATCTCGCGTTTCTCGTCATTCTCGAACATTCGCGACAGCGCATCGGCTGCTTCGTTCTCTGTTCCTTTTCTGTGAATGATCGTTAAATTGTAGCTCGATAATTCTAACGCCCATCTCGCGAGTCTACCCACGGGGTCTCGGAGATTATACAACCAACGTAAACTACTGTGGTCGGTTACCACCGTGAACGCGTATCCCTCCAAATAGGCACGAAATTTTCGCGTCGCCCAGAGTACTGCGAGACACTCGTGTTCCGTAACGGTGTAACGCGTTTCAGGTCCTGTCATTGCACGACTCGCGCATGCAATCAACAGTTCACTATCTTCCCCCTGCTGTGTCAGCACAGCTCCTATTCCCGAGTTACTCGCGTCAATGTACAACACGAATGGTAACGTGTAGTTCGGGTACGTTAATATCGCGGCATTGGCTAACATTTTTTTCATAGCCTGGAACGCGGCCTCTTCGATTTCGGTCCACCGCCACTCGGTGTTCTTTCCCGTTAAACGATTTAAAGGGGCTGCAACCATTCAAATATTTTTCAAATGCCTGTGATATCAGTTACACATACCGTTGAAGCGTCGTACTTCTTTCGCGTTTCGCGGTGTCGGATATTCTATTATCGGCTTCATTTTATCTGGGTCTGGTCGCAGACCGTCGCGATTTACCAGAAATCCGAGATATCGAACTTCGGTTTGGCAAAACTCGCTTTTCTCGAGATTTAAAATCAAACCCGCATCTCGGATGATTTTTAAAACTTTTTCTACCCACCCTAAATGACCTTCGAACGTTTTGTGAACAATTATCACGTCGTCAAGATACGCAAAAACGTGAGGTTCTAATTCAGGGCCTATCAGACGATCCATTAATCTCTGAAAGGTTGCAGGAGCGTTACACAACCCGTAAGGCATTTGTCGAAATTGAAATAATCCCTTGCCTTCTACGATAAACGCGGTATAGTGTCGGCTAGCCTCTTCCATCATAATTTGATGATATGCCGCACTCATGTTGAGCGTCGTTATGTATCGCGCTTCATGCAATTTATTTAAGATCGTATCCATTCTCGGTAATGGGTACGCATCTTTACGTGTTACTTTGTTCAGCTCGCGGTAATCAACACAAAAACGATAAGTTCCGTTTGGCTTCGGCACCATAACGGGAGGACTCGCCCAATCGCTGGTCGACCTCTCGATTATTCCCGCGGCTAACATACGATCTACCTCGGCGTGTAACGCTTCTACAACTACCGGAGATCGTCTGTACATTCGTTGCTTCACAGCTTTATCGCTCGGCGCTTGGATAATATGCTGTGTCAGCGTGACTGCTTTGTCAAAATCTTGTGGCATTGTTGGTAATGTTCTCGCGAGGAACGCGTCAAGCTGCTCGCGTTCCGACTCGGCGATTTCTTGTACCCGACAACATGCATCTAGCGCGGCTATTTCGTCTTGCGGTGGTACTATAGGATGCTCTATGCCTACCGCTTCTACTTGCCACGTGCGACGTGTACCGGAAAGCCCAATTCCATATGCGAAGAAGAAATCCATACCGAGTAAGCACGTTGCTTCTAAACGTTTTAGGATCAAAATTGGAAACAAATTTTGCAACCCATCTATCTCGATCGGAAATAACGCTTCTCCCATTATTCGCTCAGTTGTACCATTTGCCATTTTTACTCGATTTTCTGGTCTCGGTGGAAATTTACGATACGAAAGTTTAAGATTTTCTACGATAACTTGACCTATTCTCCCGATCACCGATATGGACTTGATTTATGGTATGTATATATGGGAATTGATTTACTACATTTATCGCGTGCTCAATATGACTCGTCGCAATCACGTCCGTCACTCGAGAAGACGTTTGACTATTTCCACTTTCAATTGCGGCACAATTTTCTATTTCGCGCGTCTCACATACTTCGCGTGTCACGAGGTCAGAATCGTCCATCTCAGTCACGATATTGATGCTATCGTGTATCGCGATTTCAACATCCGATTCATTCGCAAAATCTGAATCATCTGAATTTTCTAAATCGTCTAAATCAATTTCATCAAGAGTCCAAATACCAGTCAACTCACTGGGAAACTCACCTCGTTCGTTGACTACAGGAACTGCTGCAAAAATTTCCGGAGAGCGCGATGTGCCAGCGCTTACAAATTCGCGCGACTCTACGTTACTCTCGTCATTAATTGCACCCCCGTTCACCTCCGGCTGTGAATCCCTCGGTGGTTGACAGTCCTGTTGACGATGCGAAGCTTCTTCGATTATTGCTGGCCCTGGTCGCTTCGCGCCGGCCAGTCCTTGCGAGCGTTTTTTGAGAACAAACAACCGCAATTCTCACGTGTGACGTCTCGGCGTCCACACGCTGTGCAAAGCGTTACACTTGGGCTTTGGCAATTTCGGCTGAAGTGTCCGATTTCCCCACAATTGTAACAAAACGATGGGAAACGTGCGTTGACGCTCGGTGTTCCTCTCGTCTCTCCCGGCGCTCGAGCCTTTTCGTTCGTGCTCGGTTGCCGCTGTTGCGAGGTGCTCGCACTCGGCGTTGAGGCTGCAGCTACGGTCGGCGGCACGTTCGTCGTAACTGCCGCGACTTCAATGCTACCCCCACTACGCTTGCGTCGTCTTTTCTTTTTCTTCGTCTCTTTAGTTCCAGCGTCGTTCTCCTCTACAGCATTTACCTTAGCCATTGAGGGTCGATACGTTTTTGATGAATACGATTTATTCCCGTATTTTGTCGCTGGCAGTTGTTTTGTGTCTTTTACTGGTCCTTTCCACGCGAACTCTTTCGCGTGAGATTCCTCTCGACTCCCACGTCACTCGCGTCATCGGACTGTGAAGCTTCGTCGGAACTGTCACTTCGTCGTTCATCGCGCGCACTCTTCGATTTTCTTTTCGAATATTTTTCGCGCGAAGTTTTCGATTTATTTTCACGATTTTTGTGACTCGACGAGTTTTCCGTATTAATTCCAGTATTTTTATGACTCGACGATGTTTTTGTATCGTTTTTACATTTCTTTACAATCGACGACTTTTTTGCATCCTGTTGATCGTCGTCCGATGTGTCACTACTATCGGTTTGTGTACCGATCTGTCGAGTCTTCTTTGGCTCGGCCTTGTCTTTCGCGCGTTGCTGCAAACGTTCAACCACGTCGGCGAGCATCCCCCCTGGCACGTTCCTCTGAACTTTTCTCGGGGCCTTGCTCTTACGACGAGTTGTCACGTTAGCACTCCTTGCACGAAATTCTTCATACTCGTTGTCGAGTCGTTGATCTTCAAGGCTCGGCCTGACGATTTTCTTTCCGACGCTTTCTCTCGCTCTCGGCGGTTGAGCTTGCGCTCCTGCCACTTCAGGCATTTCCAACGGCAGTAAATACTTTTTCGATGTCGCTCCTGCGCTCGGACGCGTTACTCGTTCAGCTTGATTCACGAAACGATTTAACCGATTTCGTGCGACCGCTGGTTCACCCTCTGGATCCAGTAATAATGCATGAAATGTCTTTCTCACTTGTTCCGGTTCCATTTCGTTCACTACCGGAAGCGCGGTTGTCGGTGAATCGTCACCATCGTATGGTTGGTCTTCTTTTGTCCACTTCGTTGACGTATCACCCAGTTCGCGTAATTGTTGCCGCGTGTACCGATCTCGTATCTCGCGTGAGTCCTCTTCCACACTCGCGCCCCTCAATGATAATTGCCCGCGCACTACGCTGTCAAGGACGGTATCGAGCCAGCTTAAAGATTCTAAAATCCCCCTCCGCCAGTCTTGACTACCGATGACTGGCGTGGATGGCTCTGTATTACCGGCACCAGCGTCTGATTGGTACGGGGTACCTTCACGAGAACCACGTGCGTCGGTCATGTCTCTACGCGCACACACACACGAAAATCAAAACACACGAGAGTTCTCAACTCAACGAATTTTGTTTCACGAAATTCTCGACGACGAATTTCTTCCCGCGACACTCGAATTTCGATTAATTGAGAGTCACGGAAATATTCACCGGAGAATATTTTCTTTCTATTCGAGTTAAATCTCAAAGTCTTCAAGACTGCTCGACTCGGCGTTAGCGCGATGTTGTTTACGTTTTCGACAATGTTTACAGTCGCGGTCGCTCGAGCGGCTCGGCCTTGACTCGGTCGCCTATTATACCGAGTACCGAAATTTCTCGATTTTATTTCGCGCACTTTCGATCTCGAAAATTCTACGCGAAATTTTAATTTTTATCTCGAATAAAAATTATCGAATGTCTATCGAAATATTCACTGCTCAAAATTTTCACCAAAAATTTTTCACACGAAATCTTTCCGAAAATTTTCTCACAAAAATTTCCGAATTTTTGCCCCGCCCCACGTTGGGCGCAATTATTTGTGACGGGCCGTTTTACCGAAATTCGGTAAACGATAAAACCACCACGCCCAAAAATAATGACGCCTGGTTGGATTTTCTTAAATCCACGAAACTTTCCAAATTCGCTGTATACCTTGTCAGGGGCCAGGTGTTTGTCCAAATGTCCCAAACACCAAGGAAATCACTCTACTCAATGTCTTTTCCCCGTTCCGGCTAGCGACGGGGGTGCAGTTCGACGAGCTGTAATAACTGAATTATCGCCAAAAAAATGCACACGTCCAATTTACGAAACAATACAAATGACAATTTATTAATTCAAATCTCAAAAAGATCTTACAAAAGAAAAATATAACAAGGTAAAGAAAGATAAAGAGAATAAACAATAATTTTCTCTTCGCGAAAAATAATCAATAATTTCGGTCAATTATATTTTACGCGGCGCGCGCGATAACCGCCGGTGAAGCCGGCACGGCCGAGGATTGAATCCACACGTTTTAACTAACGTAAACGAGAGCCAATGCTCTCGGAAAATTTTATAAAAGAAAGAGATACGATCACGATCCTACCTTGTACAAATTTTCTCTCGTCCACGCGGACTCTACGCCTCGCTCAGCGTCCTCGATTCGTCCTTCAACGGCTTCGCCTTCGCTCGGCGATCTATCGTAATCCAAAAGTCCCGTGTAACGGCACGGCTACTTTGGTAATCTACACGCCTACAGTTATCAAGGCCGTTGCCTTCCTCAACGCCAAAAACTACCCTACAAAACCCTATGCTAATCGCTATCTCAAGCGCCAAAAGCTATCTCTCGAAAGTCCAAATTCTATCTGTCGTGCTCTCGTTAATCGACGCGGCTCGTCGATCACCGTGACTCTCTCGGCCGGTGAGGTGGGGGGAGCGCTCTCGCATCGAGCGTCTTGCCGAGGATCCTCGAGGCCTCGTCAACATTCTCGCCGTCTCTCTCACACTGTTGCCGATTTCCTGAAATTATATTCAAATATCCCGCAGCATCGCATTCTTTTACATTACTGTCTACCGGTGAGAGCGGCGAGTAACGATCCTGTTCTAACTATCTTCCTTTATTCGCACGTTACGACGGGCGTCGCCGAAGATACGCGAACGCCTTGTCACAATATATATATAAAATATTTGTTTATATGTATATATATATATTTTTTTTTTTTACTCGTAATATTTTTTTACCTTGTCGGCGTGAACGAGATATCTCTTCTCTCGTCGCTCGTTTCCTTCGCGGGGTAATAGCAGCTCGATGTTATTTTTCGGCAATATTTCCGAGATTCGGTATGGGCCGATGTATTTTACATCGAATTTTCCCGTCTTCACCGGTTTTTCGAGCCACACATAATCACCCTTTTTGTGCGTATGTTTCTTTACTCTTCGATCGTGATACGTTTTTGATCGCTCTTTTGCTTTTATTAAATTCGCACGAGCCGCTTCTCTGTCTAGTCTCATCTTCGAGATTAGATCAGCGAGATATTCATCGAGGTTTCGATCGTTCGGTAGTCCCCTCGGTTCGTAATTGAATTGCGATGGAATTCTCGCTGTCCTTCCGAACACTAGCTCGAACGGGGTGTATTTTGTACCTTCGTGAGTACTCACGTTGTACGCGAACATTGCTGAGGGAACCCAATAGTCCCAATTGCCGCGATCACTGATGTGTCGTTTGAGATGTTCGGTCAGCACGTGGTGACTTCGCTCGAGTGAACCGTTGGACTGTGGGTGATACGCAGTTGTCGTGTAGTGTTTTATTTTGAATATCTTCGTGAATTCCTCGAAGATTTCGCCCACGAAATTTGTTCCTCTGTCAGAAACGATGATTTTTGGTGCTCCGAAAATACAGATGTATTTCATCGCAAGGACTGTTGCAACATCTTTCGCGGTTGTGCTGCTCATAGGTATTGCCACCGAATATTTCGTTAAATTGTCCTGGATGGTTAATATGTTCTTGTGGCCCGATGCGGTGATCGGCAAAGGCCCGTAAATATCGATCGATATTTTTCCGAAGGCATCCGTCGGTGTCTCGGTAATGACCATGGGTTCGCGGTGTTTTACGCGTACTAATTTGCGTTGTTGGCAGTTCTGACAGCGTCTGACGAAGTTCTCGACGTCTTTTTTCATTGATTTCCAATAATGTCGTTGCGTGATCAACTGCCGAGTTTTAGTCATTCCCTTGTGGCCTCCGATAGTTGAACTGTGATGCTCTTCTATTACCTCCTTTCTTATATGGATACGAAGGATCTTGACATCGTGACGTCGCATCAGCTCTCTCAGTGTTTCCAGGCACGGAATTATAAAGTCGGGATCGAGAGGCCTGGAGAAAGTAGTACCGTACACGAGGCCGAAAGAAAATAAATCCCCTTTTTTTCGCATGATTACTTCTCCTGGTGCTACTGGGTCGTCGATTATTTCTTCCCAGTTCAATCGTTGTTTCTCGATGAGCACTCTGGTGGCCTGCGACACTATTTGTTTGTCTGCGGATGCTCAACATGCAATGCATCCCTTCTCTTCAGCAACGTGCTGGTTCACGATTTTTACCGGATTTTCTTCCGGATTTTCTTCGTTTTTCGGATCCTCGGGTAGTGGATTTTGCCTGTCTCCCGATGTGGAAGTACTAAGAAGTTGAATATGGATCATCGTTAAATTTTCGTCGATTTCCGTGTCTGTTTGCGAGTCGAACGTTTCCTCTTCGTCCGAGGGTTCGTACAATGAGCCTGCCGGACCAGTTACTCGTCGTTCCTCCTCCCCAGTCGTTTGCAAGCAGCTGTTTGTTTCTTGTGCAAACGATGGAGTATCTTGTTGTTCGTTTGATGATTCGGTATCTTCTGACTCAGATTCGTCAGAGTCGCTTATCGGCTCTTGCTCGCTCGACAACGGTGATCGTGAGTACCATTCGGTTCCCTCACTGTCCCACCAAAGATCGGTGTTTTCTTTTCGCTTTTTCTGAGGTTCGGATGCTCGAACTTCGTCTTGCGAGTCTCCGTCTCCTCCTCTTTGTCTTTTTCCCTGTGGGATTTTTGTTGTCGTATCTCGTCGGAAGTTCATCGGGCGGAGTCATTCGTGATTTTTTTCTTCGCGGTGGTTCTTCATCGTCTTCGTCGTCGGCGTGTGCTCGTTTCATCGCACACAATGGGCGAACACGGCAGAACGTACCAGTGGTTCGTCGACCGGGTTTCGCGACAAAGCATCGGCGTTTGTGTTGACCCTCCCCGGTTTGTGCTTTATTTCGTAGTCACATCCGTCAAGAATCTCGGCCCATCGGCGAAGCTGCGAACTCGGATCGCTCAGTTTCTTGATCCAGGTGAGTGGTTTGCTATTTGTCACGAGCGTGAATTTTCTTCCGTATATGTAAGATCGGAATTGTTCCAACGCGTAGATAATTTCGAGCATTTCTTTCTTCGTTGCATCGTATCGAGTTTGCGTTTCGGACAGCGTCTTCGATAAATAGGCTATCGGGAGATCCTTGCCTACTTCGCCTTGACTAAGAACAGCACCAAGCGCGTAATCTGACGCATCAGTGGTAACGATGAACGGTTTCGTGTAGTCCGGATATTGTAGTATAGGCTCTTCGCACAATTTATCGCGTAATTCCTCGAAAGCCTTTTGTTGCTCGTCTTTCCATTCGAAAGGCACGCTTTTCTTGAGCAGTGTCGTCAAAGGTTTCGCGATGAGCGCGAAATTTTCGATAAATCGTCGATAATATCCGACGAGTCCCAAAAATTGTTTGATATTCCTTACATTTTTTGGGATCGGAAATTCTTTTACGGCTCTGAGTTTCTGAGGATTTGGCCTCACGCCTTCGCGTCCAATGATGTGACCGAGGTACACGACTTCTGGGCGAAGGAACTCACATTTGTCGGGCTGCAACGACAGCCTCGCTTTTGTTAGCCGTTTTGCCAATCTTTTGAATTTTTTTCTATGTTCTTCCAACGAATTTGCATAAATAACGATGTCGTCGAGATAAACGAACATCTCGTTACCCTGCAGACCGGATAGTACTTGGTCCATGAGTCGCTGGAAGGTAGCTGGAGCATTTTCCAGGCCAAATGGCATTCGATTAAACTCAAAGTGGCCATGAGGTATGAAAAACGCTGTTTTTTGTTGGTCCGACGGATCCATTGGGATTTGGTGGAATTCTGAGGCAAGGTCGAAGACCGAAAAATATCGCGCATTGCCCAGTTGGTCTAGGATACCTGTTATGTTCGGTAGCGGATACGCGTCCTTGACCGTTTTCTCGTTTAATTTCCGAAAATCCACTACTAATCTCCAGCGTTTTTTCCCTTTGGAATCCGCCTTTTTCGATACAATCCAGATCGGTGAGTTGAACGGTGATGTTGAAGGCTGAATGATATCTTTTTTCAGCATATCCTTCACCTGAGAGTTTATCTCTTCCTTCATGTTTTGTGGAAATCGGTACTGTTTTGTATTGTTCGGTAGTTCATCGGTCGTATAGATCTGATGTTTAACTACATTCGTTTTCCCAAGGTCTTCGTCGGGTAAATGAAAAATTCCCGAATTTTCTTTTATAAGCGCGGACACGTGTTTGCGTTCTTCTCGTGTCAGGTGGTCTAAGCGTAATAATGGGAGTAGTTTTTCTGTTCTTTCATCCGGGTATATACGTATTCTTCGAACGGTATTAGTTCTACTTCCGGCACGATGAGCCCTATTTCCCCGTCTGTGGTATTTATTGCGAATAAATACGCGAACCCGCCGCGGGTTTTAACTATTGCGTTTCCGCAGAAAATTTCTTTTCCGAATTTGATTTTTCTGGTATAACCTTCTTTTAGATCGTTCATGATTCTGATTTTCATCAGTCTTTGTGTTCTCGCGGGAAGGATGATTACCTCTGTTTCGACAAATGGGATTATCTGGTACGGTTTCGGGATGTATATTCCGCCCTCGTTATAGTTTATACTAGCTTTGTGTTTTCTGAAGAAATCACGGCCAATAATTCCAACTTCGGCTATCCTGAAGTCGTTCGCGACGACCTGGAATTCGCCTACTAGATTGTTTACGCACAGCTCGATTGAGCCCAACGAGCGGGTTGTACCCTCCGTTACTCCGTTTATCTCGTATTTTAATTTACGATTAAATTTGATACCGGGTAGGAGAAATCGTCGTTTTATGACAGAGATGTCTGATCCATTATCCACGTAGAACGTTCCTTCGCCTCCCCTCAAGCTTACGCATCTGAGTCGGACGACGCTAACTGGCCTGTGCGACAACTCCGATAGATAAGCCTGACGGATTTCTGCTCTTTCGGCGCTTGTTCGTTGTCGCTCGGCGTCGCGCTTCGTCGAGCCCCCTTGGAGTTCAAATTCTCCGAGCTTGATTTTTGGCTCGCGCACGAAGAGTCTGACGTGCGGCCACGATTGTTTGAGCTATCTCTGCTCCTTTTTGACGATCGTGAGTCGCGTGAGCTTCTGCTGTCTCGAGAGGCACTGCGAGTTTTGTTTTTATGTTTATTCGATTTTTTTGACTTTGAATGGTCCTCGGAATCGCTCGAGTCCGAGGAAGAAAAGCGAAATTTCTTTTCTTTTTTCTTGTTTTTCGAGTCTGAGTGTTTTTTTGACTCGTCGCGTCCGTTTTCGCGACGCGAGCGATGTTTGTCTTTCGATTTTGACTCGTTTCTATTTTCGCGAGAATCGGAACGTCTGTCGCGAGAATTCGATCGTTGTCTATCGTGAGATCGATTTCGTTCTCCAGACTGTTTTTTATAGTAGTTTTCTCGCGAGTAATCGCGAGATCGATTTTTCTTTCGATCTTCTGAGTCGCTACTCGACTGGCGACTTCTTCGGCCTGAATCGCGACTATGTCTTCGCGGGCGCGTTTCATCTTTGTCCCCCTTACCCCTACGTTCGAGCTCTTCGTAGTAGCGACGATTTTGAAGTCTCCAACAATTCTCTATTGTGTGAGTGTCGCCTTGGCAATATGTGCAGAACAATGTTATTTCTTTTGAGTCTGCGTAGTGTACTTCTACTTGAGAGCGAGAACGCGATCGAGAGTGTGAACGGGAGTTCGAGCGAGGGTGCGAACGATTATCTTCGCGAGTTCCTCTTGAATGCGACCCTTCCCTTTCACGGCTTCGAATGGGGCGAGACGTTGTCTTAACGTTCGCTCGGTATTCGCGTCCGTCTACAGTCGCCTTTTCTTCGATTATTTTATTTTTCTTTGAATTTTGGAGGTCATATTTAGCGCGGTTTTCTCGGACCTTTTCGCGATCTTCGTGGATTTCTTGCGCCTCTTGGGCGTAGAATATTGCTTGTTCGATCGACTTAGGGTCTCGCATCAAAACTGCGTCGCTTATGCATTCGTGCAACCCTTTTACAAATCTACTTACGGCGTTTTTCGTGTGCCCTGCTTGTAGTGATTCGATTACGTCGTTTGATCGATCGGGACCCTGAGCGGCGCAGCGATGCAGCCGTTCGGTGATCCGTTTAACGCGGGCAGCGTAATCATTCAATGGTTCATTGGTTCCTTGTGCAATGTTAGCTAATTTCACCTAGAGCGAGAGTTCGTCTTTCTTATACGAATAAAGATTTTCTAGATCGTCTAGGATCTCTTGTACCGAATTATAAACCGTTCTCTTCGGGTGAGTTTGACGACGAGCGTCGCCCCTTAATTTGTTGAATAGCAAATAACGGAACTTGACGAAATCGCCGACATCCAGCGTGGACATAGCGTATTGCACGTCGGATATAAATTCTTCGATCGGTATATTTGTTCCGTCGAAGCTTGGTATCGGATAGAGTGCTTTCATGAGCCAATCGTTATCGGAACGTACGTTCATTCGGCGGAAATTCGAGATCATCTCGAGATCGCCTGAAGGCGGTGGAGCGGGGCGGTTAGGGAGGTTTTCCTCCTTGATCGTTTGATCGATACCGGCCGCTCCGAAGCCTTCGTTGCGCTGAAAGCGCGTGTTTTGTTGCGAAAATTGACGCGGGTCTTGTTGTATAACTGGATGCGAAAATTGACGCGGATCTTGTTGCATAACCGGATGCGTATTTAAATTAGGCGGCCATTGAACGTCGAAATTTTGCAACATTTGCTTCGCTTGGTGATAATTGTCGAACGCTTGTTGGGCTAAATGTATTGATCGATTTTCGTTTAAAGTGTCTACCGAGAACGCTCTCTGATTCAATCTGTCGCTGTTTGGATTCACGTGTAAGCGTGCGTGAGGATTTAAAAGGCCTCCGTTGCGATTAGGGTGCCCCGGATCCGATCTATGTGGCGAGACATTGTCAAGAAATATTTCGGGAGTGTCCGGGCGTCGTGCCATGGTTCTCCCTTTCTTCTTCTTCCCCCCTTTTAGCCACTCGGAAAACGTGGTGGAACTCGAGTATTATAGCTTTTACGTGATTATAAAACAAATTTTACGACGGAAAACTAACCAAAGGTTTCGATAAATCGAAAAGTCAATCGTTAGTTAACTATGAAAAAAAAAATTTAGAAACGAAACATTCGAGCTCGAGTGATTACGAGGTCGAATTCTAATTTTCTCGGAATTTTGTTTAATTTGTAAGTGTTAAAATCGAAAAATTCGTGGGGGTGAACCACGTATGGCAGCGACCGAAACGATCGACGGATTTCAGGGAATTCTGAGCTTGGGGGAATGCGGGGTAATTCGCTGCAGTGATGCCAGAGTGGCGGGAGAATTCCCGCATGCGGGACTTTTTTGCCCTCACTCCGACGCTAGTGGGACAAAAATATCCCGCCAGCTACCCGTGCGCTATTCGCTCGAGCGCGCGTAAGCCACGCCCCGTCCCTCCCGCGCCCCGCGCCCGCCTACCGACCGAGTGACGTCACGAGACATGTCGAGACACGCTGACCTCGCGCCCTGGTGACGTCACAACGAATGAGACCGGCGCCGTCGCCTCGCGCTAGCGTGACGTCACAAGGCGACAGCATACGTTGGCGTGCCCTGATTGAACCCCAAACGATTGAAAAATGCAACGAACAAATTTTCGATCATTGTTCGTTGCATTTTTCAATCGTTGGGCACTATTTTAAAAAAAATTGCTTAGAAAAAAAAAAAAAATTTGTGGGATCGAACCAATGTTCTTTCGATCATGAATCTGCCGCTCTGGCGATGAGCTATCGCCACTCTTAGTATAAATATTAATCGGATAAACTTGTACGGAAATTAAAATGCGGAATAAATTTTTTTTTTGTGCCTGAGTTATTAAAACAGTTGGACGATTAATTAAACATTATCCGTTCAACTGTTTTAATCGCTCAGGCACAAAAAAAATTGTTTTTTCCTGTAAAAAAAAACGAAAAAAGAACTGGGATCGATCTGACGATCACTTGACTACGAGCCTCTGCCTCTGCCACTGCGCTAGTATTACTCATGTTAATTAATGCATCTTTATATATTTAGTATGGCCCACGATTAAGAAATTGAGGGAATAAAATTTTTTTTCAATCGCTCGATGGATTTTTTTTTTGTTCAAAACAAACAGCATTTTATCGTTCAAAACAAACAACGTTTTATGGTGCAATATTCTAAATTGCACAAAAAAAAAAAAGTGCACATGCACCCGGAATTGAACCACTTTGCTCTTGTGATTTCTCGCGTCCGCGTGTTCGTTCAATCGCGCATGGTCAGTAGCTTAGTTCTTGCAGTCGCCCGCCGGGTGTCGCCACGCATTATTGTAGTTTGCCGGTCTACGTTCGAATCGTTCTGTGTCGGCCATTTGTTTATTCGCGATGTATTAAGAATCGAGCTTCGATCGTAGTCGCGTCGCGTATAACAAAAATCGTTAAATATCGTACAAAATAATTTATTGGATCGGGCGGGATAATGGATCCGACAAATCCAATTCCAGGGACGAGCTCTCGAAACGACGACGGTGAACCCCCGGCAAAACGCGTAAGAAAAAAACTTTTTTCCGATTCTTGGCTTCGAGTACCAGAGTTCGCGGGTTGGCTGCAAGCAGTAAAAGATGAGCCGTCGAAGGCATTTTGCATTTGTTGCTAAAAAAAAATCGCGTGCGGTAAAAGCGAGATAGAAAAACACGCCAAGACCGCGACACACGTTCGAAAACGCGCGCTTGCCACTGCAGATGAGGAGGCTGCTGCTGTGCACACCCGCGACGCCGAGGGCCATAAGGCAGCGGTGAAATCCGCCGAGATAAAACTTTCAGCTTTTTATGCAGAACACAATGTAGGCATACAAACAGTCGAGCATTTGATACCGGTGATTAAAGATAATTTCAAGGACTCTCGGATCGCACAGGACGTGACGCTCGGCCGGACAAAGTGTTCGAAAATTATCGAGAACTGTCTCGGCGCAAGAGAACAAGAAAAAATCGTAGAGATTTTAAAAGTCCAAAAGTTTTCCGTGCTCGTCGACGAGAGCACTGACATTACCGACACGAAACCCCTGTGCGTGCTCGTTCAATTTGTTTCGGCTCAAACCAAGCTGGTTGTTACTGAACTTTTAGAGTTAGTAGAATTAGACGCGCGAGACGGTTCAGCTGAAAAAATATATGCCGCGTTCAAGTCTTGCCTCGAGTCGAAAGGGGTCCCCATTGCTAACGTTGTCGATCTGGCATGCGACAACGCATCGGTAATGACGGGGATACATAATTCGTTCATGACTCGCTTAAGAAAAGATGCCCCGGGGCTCGTCGTACTAAATTGTATTTGCCATTCGTCGGCCTTAATCGCGAGTAAAGCTTGCCACTGTTTGCCACGCTCGTGTGAAGAAATAATTTGAAGCATTGGTACGTACGTGTCCGGCAGTGCAAAACGCAGTGCGATACTTCGAGAGTTCCAAGAACTTTTGGATCTAGACGCGAAAGATTTTAAAGCCATCCGACACGCGATGGCTGTCGATGCAGTAATGCGTCACCAGGCTTCTTGAGAACTGGGACGCTTTGACGAATTACTTCACTTACGCCGCGAAGCAAGACAAACTCAAATCGGCGGAAAAGATCGTAACGGAAATGAATAATGAGACAACAAAGGCTTACATGCTTTTCTCAAGTATGCGCTTAACTTTTTCAACGCGTTTAACGCTCTCTTTCAAGCCAGAAAAGTGCTCATCCACAAACTAGCAGAAAGCAGCAGGCTTCTCATCTCGCAGTTCGGCGGTAATTTCTTAAAACCGGACGTAATTAACGATCTGGCTTCGGGTACCTTGAACCCTTCCGAACCGCGTAATTTCGTGCCCCTCGAAGAAGTTATTCTCGGTCCCGAATGTGACCAATTGCTACAAGCGATTCCTTCGTTCGACGTGCAAACAATACGACAAGCTTGTTTGCAGTTCTACGTTACGGCTGTGACGGAGATGCAGAAGCGACTTCCCCTGAAGCCGTTTTTTCTTGACGATTTGCGATTTTTGGACCCGAATATCGCTCTTGACCTTCCGAACAGAGGAAGCATTAAAGATTTGTCTGCTATTGCTGCGCGCGTCGGAGAGTTCGACCTCACAAAATTAGCATTCGAGTGGAACTCTTTGCCCTCAGCTTTTAACGATGATAAGAAAAGACATCTCCTTACTCTCGACGTAGATGCGTTTTGGAAAGAAATTTCTCAAGCACAGACTTTCTTGGACGAAAAAATGTTTGCTACTCTAGAGCAATTAGTTGATATCGTTTTGTCGCTTCCCCACTCGAATGCAGAGGCCGAACGCATATTCTCGATCGTTACCGACGTAAAAACGAAAAAGCGAAATAAGATAGGCCAGAAGTGCCTCAATGCCATCTGCCTAGTAAGATCGGCCTTTCAGAATGCTGGAGTAGATTGTAGAAGCTTTGAAGTAGATGCTCAACACTTGGAGCTTCATAATAGTGCGAATGTATATTCGGCACAAGAGTCTAACGTAGAGTAAACAAGCTTGTTTTTTTACGTTGTGCGCACGTCTCACACTACGATCCAAGCTCTAACCTCGAGTCAATTAAATCAGTATTCAGGTACATCGGGTACATAAAATCGCCGCGCTAAACAATCAAAGATAAATTAATCGAGCGCTTTAGACAAAAATTTAATGCACAATCGGATTTATAATTAGCGTGCTTCGTAACAAAAACTGAAATTAATCGGAAGCATTAAAAAAATTGTAAATAAATAATCAAGTACATCGGGTACATAAAACCAACGCGCTAAATAATCATAGATAAATTCATCGAGCGCTTTAGACAAAAATGTAATTAATAATCGGATTCATAATTAGCGTGCTTCGTAACAAGAACTAAAATCAATCGGAGCCATTAAAAAGAAATTGTAAATAAATAATCAGATACATCGGGTACACGTGATCGCGAACAATAATCAATAGTATAAATAATCGAAAGCGTCAATTAAAAAAAAAGGCGAAACTTCCGGTGCCGATTCGCGGTCGCGATTGTTTTTTTTTACTTATTTATTCATAGATTTGTTCATTTATTTATTCATTTGTTGATGATCATAGACATTTAATTAGAGTTTATTAAACTATTTGTACATATATTGTTGGTGGGAGGGAGTGGGGTCTTTGCTTTGTCACAATTCGCTTTGCGATACCGACAAAGTAACGACCCCACGGGCGGGTCCTTTTGCAGCGACCTCCACGTGGTAGGACCTGGGAAATTAATGCTCCATCGCGATTTTTTTTCACTTTTTAATTAATTTTTATGCACGTATTCGTACAAGATTCCATTGAGACGTGGATAATAAAAAGTTGTGATGCACCGTTAATTTGCTAACGGCTGCACGATTGTATGTGACTAAAATTTGAAGAAATAGCCGAATGATTTGTTTTAGCCACATACAATTTTCATTAGCTATTTGAAATGTTGGACGAAAATGTCAAGCTTTTATTTTTCGGTATTGGGTTTTTTAAAAGTTTTTCCCTCAATTTGATCAAAGTTAGAACGCCTAAAATCCATAAATACCGGAAATAACATTGTACAAAAAGTCAAAAGTTTTATTCAATTACGCGCGCGCGCAGTACGGCAGAGACACTCTTCGCAGAGTGAATCGTCACGCGTGACGTCACCGGCGCGGCGCGAGTGGTATGAGTGACGTCACCAGCCCGGCAGCCCGGGCGCGCGGCGCGTGAGTGACGTCACTAGCTCGGCAGCTCGGGCGCCCGTAGCTCCGCCCAGCCGCCAGCCCGCGTCGCGTGGTGGGGGGAGCGCGGTGAGCGTGCGGGACTTTTTCGTCCGCGAGTCTGGCATCACTGATTCGCTGTTCGAATTTTGAAATATTCGGAAAATTCGAAAATCGCAAAAATCCGAAAATCGAAAAATAATTCGAAAAAACGAAAAAGATTCGAAAATCGAAAAAAAAAGTTCAAAAATCGAAAAAGATTCGACAATCGAAAAATAATTCGGAAATCGAAAAAAATTCAAAATCGAAAAAAAAAGGTTTCGAAAATCGAAAAATAATTCGAAAATTGAAGAGTTCAAGAATTAAAAATAAAAAAAAAAAGATTCAAAATTCAGAGTACAAAAATCAAAAATTCAGAACTCAAAATTCGAAATCCGAAATCCGAAATTCAAAACTCGAAGGATCCGGAAAATTGTTTTCCGTAAATTCAAAAATCTTGCATCTTAGACAAAATGTAAATGTTAATTAAAATCCAGAAGTTAAATGTTGTAGGGACCGAAGATCTAAACATTCGAAAAATTCGAAACTTCAGAAATTTAAATTTAAAAGAATTTAAACGTTCAAACAATCCGAAGATTCGAAGATTTGATAATTGCAGAAAATTGCAATGTCGGAGGTTTAGACACTCGGAAATTAGAGAATTGAAAAATTCGATAATTTTGGAAAATTAGGTATTGAAATTGAGATATCCGAAAGATTCAAAAATTGGAAAGTTCGGTAATTTTGGGAAATAAATTCGGCGAATTTAACTGTTCAGAGATTCGCGAATCGAATAACTCGATAGTTTCGGAAATTTACATTCCGAAAATTCGAATGTTCGAAGAATTCGAAACCTGAAAAATTCGACGGTTTCGAAACGTAAAATGAGTGACAATTTAAGTGTTCGAACGGCTCAAAAATTACAATATTCGAAAACCCTTGAATATTGACAGTTGAAAATCAAATGTTTTAAGAATCCGACGATTTCAAGGTGACAATAACGATAATTCCAGTGTTCGAACGATTCAAAATTTACCGAGTTCAAAAGGTGATTAAACCGAACGTTGAAATTTCGAATGCGCGACACTGCTCGAATGCTGCTGTTCGACACTCGAGGGATTTACTCGGCAATCTCGGGAAATTCGATAACTTTTAAATGCCGAAATTCAGAAAATCCGAATGTGGCGGATTTTCCCACGAATTTCGGCAACGAAAGAATAGCACTTGAGTGCAACGATCGTTGCTTTGTCTCGCTTTTTTTTTTTTGAACGCCGAAATTCAGAAGATCCGAGTACCGGGGATTTTCCCACGAACTTCGGCAGCGGAAAATGTCGCTCGAGTTCTTCGAATGCCAAAATTCAGAAAATCTGAACGTTGAGGATTTTCCCGCGAATTTCGGCAGCGAAAAATATCGCTCGAGTTTTTCGAATGCCGAAATTCAGAAAATCGGAACGTTGGGGATTTTCCCGCGAATTTCGGCAGCGAAAAGACAACACTGAATCTTTTTCAAAACGCCGAAATTCAGAGAATCCAAACGCTGGGGATGCTCCCGCGAATTTCGGCAAATGGAAAAATGTCACTTGAAATTTTCTCTCTTTTTTTTTTTTGAATGCCGAAATTCAGAAAATCGGGTTACTGTGGATCTTCCCACGAATTTCGGCAACGCAGAGACGATATTTACACAATAAACTTTTCGAAGATATTCGAAACGAGATGTTTCGTCAAACGATTGGTAACCGTATCAAGGAAATTGTAAGTGGATGGTACTTACGCGAAAATCGGCAACAGCAGCAGAATGATCGGAGTCGACATCAGCATCTTGGTCGATATCTCTTTGTCCGCTTATCGGTTCGGTGTTGGCACCGCTTCCTTCTGCCTTTGCGTGGGTATCGATTAATCAGCTTCGATTTCCCTTCAATTTCCTCTCAATTTGTTTTCCTCGATCTTCGATCAAGGTTGCAGTTTCTGTTCCGTATTGAGGTTGTGCAACTTACACGTCATTCACTCACTCACTCACTTGCACACGCGAGCACTCGGAACTCGAGAGACGTATCCCACTTCTGACACCAAATTTTTCTCTGTTACGTCTCAGAGTCGTATTGGCGAACGCGTCGACTTGAACGAAAGTCTAAGCGGTCACGCGCGCTCTCAACTCGATAACGTAACTCGGGAAATATAAAATATTGGGGTTCGTCTCTCGAATAAGATCAAAAGATCCCGTTTTCGAGTTATATAAATTCGTTTATTCGTCAAATGAAAATTACGAATATTACAAATAATTCGCGATAGTTTGTGTGTGTGTGTGATTTGCAAGAGACTCTAAATTATAATTATAATTAAACATATCTTAATCGCGGAGGAAAGTACCCGCTCTAAAGTTGAGTCCGACCGATTAGTTTGAAATTTGGAATAAGACTGACGATCGAGTGATCGAAACTGGCCGTCGCGAGGCGGCCGAAATTGCTGATACAGCGCGGCACGCGCTGTTGCTAAGCCGGAGGTATATTCAGAATGAGGGAAACTCAAAATGCTGATTAGGCCGTGAGACAGAAAAGTTAGAGTTTCGAGAGAGATGAAAGAAGTTATTCCGTTTTAAGTGAAGTCGCGAGCGGATATGGATTTGCGAAATATGATATTCGACATCCGGTCGAATGAGTCAGGCTCTTTCCTTTGCGTGAGAATAACTTCATTGATTTGAGTAAATCGTGATAATGTAAATTCAGGAAAGTGTATAGATCGAGGGGCAGGACGTAACAGCCTCTAAAATATTTTCAACGTTTGCGACATCATCCTCACATGAATCAGAATGCATGGATTCTTCTGAAACTAGAACCTCTTCGCCGATACAATCATCATCGCGACTGACCCCCAAGTCTAATGCGTTGAACATCATCTGAGTTTCCATTGGAGTGTCTGTTTCATTACCATCTGTTTCATTAAAGGATGTTTCAACCGATAGTCCGTCTTCATCAAGAACGTTCAATTCTTTAATTGTTGACGTTCTCTCTGAAGCCTCTAAGACTGGTTGACTATCACTTAATTCTATTATTTCTACCATTTCTACTATTTCGTTACCACTATCGTTGTGGTTCGTCGTAACACGAAGGTTATCGACGGATGCCACCGGTAAATCCTCACATCCATCTTCGACTTCGGCGACTTTTGGACCGATGTCATTATTGCGCCTGTACAAGAAAAAGTTTGACTCATCAACCGGTGGACTTCAAAATCGACCAATCAGCGCAGTGCAATAACAGTTATGGCTGGCAGCCGTTGCTTGCAGCCAAATCAGATGCGAAAGATGGCTCAAGGACTCCGTACGTTCGTGGAACACTTCGCAAAGAGCGATTCCTTTCACCTTTATTCACAACTTAGTTTTTATCGCGTTCACAATCGGTTTATCGATTAATCTCCGTGAGGCCTGCAGCCCGGTAATTATTGCAGTAGGTGAACGACGTTTTCCGCTGTTTTTCTCGCTCCGTCGCGAACGCCAATAATGCTATTTCTCTCGCTCTCGTTGCGTGGTCACATGATTTTCACATCCCGTTCATAAATTATGCATAATGTAAGTTTTCGTTTCGTCTCGTGGTCCCCAGCAAATGACAATTTTCTTTGAATTTTTACAGAACTTAGTGTTTATCACGTTCAATAGAGTGATCGATAAGTTGATAAAACATATTGATATCGAAAAGACACATTGATCGAACAACAGTAAAAACTAAATTATATTTAAATTAGAAGAATAAGGCTTTTTGCCGTGGACGATGAGACGAAATGACAACTAAAATTTCACTCTAATAATAATTAACAATCAAAAGAGTGTGGGTTTCGCGGCGATTACTCGGTACATCGATTGAACACTGAAAACAAAAATTCGTATAAATTTAAGGGAAATCACTTATTGCGAAGTGTTCCAAAAAAGTACGGAGATTTTGAGCCTTGCTTCGCACCTGATTAAGCTGCTGGAAACGGATGCTGATTTCAGATACATAAATGTATCTGCATTTGCGATCGACTCAAAATTCTTAAATTAAACTTTATGAATATACCCGTCAACTTTTGCCCCCTGTCCTCGCGCGCCTCGGCCGAATCATTCGTGCCCGTTATGCCCCGCCCCCAATACCCTAGGATTTACGTTATAGTCGACCGAATTTTTTCGCTAATTTAAGACATTTGAAATTCTGTGATGAGCAAATTACAATCACGATGAATTGAGGCACATTTATAGTTACGTATTTTATCGAAATAATTTTTTTTTTCGTAACTTTTTTTTTCCGCTTAGGCATTTCATCGAACCCCCCCGAGAAAATACAATAACAATCCATTATCGCATGTGCCTGTTATTTTTATTATATTTTCCCAATTCCTTATCCCTTCCGATTGTTTATTGTGACGATTAACTAAACACTTTGACAGCGAAAAATATTCAAACATCAAAACATCGTGAGGAATTTCGACATGTTCAACACTACTGCAAATAACAAAATACCGTCGTAGTAATTTGTGTTATAAAAAAAACGTACCGTTCAATCCATTTTCTTCGCCGAGATCGAGAGGCCCTCTGTCTCTTACTTTTATTCCCCATCTCACTTGTCACACGCAAATACACAATCGCACTATTCACTAATAAGCGAGCGTCACCTCGACAATCAATTCACTACCAAATATCAACGCCGTGATACTCCGTACATAAAAGAATGACGGCGATCAAGAAGGTGCGAATTCTATTGAGAAACGTACGATTCCGTAGAGGCTCTCGTAAATTTTCCTTACTCTCAATCGGCGTCGCTGGCAGCGAGGAAGATAACGGAGGAACACGTTTGTTATTGTTGCATGTCTCTCGCTCCGCTGCTCGCTTCGCTGCTCGCAGCACTCTCGTGGCTCACGATGCAGGGATAGCCGGGCCAGCGTGTATACATTGTATACGGGGCATTCCATACGGATTCGACCTGGGTCTGACCCTTGACCTCTCGGATTTCGTCCGCAATTTTTTGTGTTATTGTCCCCACTCTGAAAAGCACTCAAAAAAATTTTGAATTTTTTTGTTTCAATTTGAAGTATTTATGATTTTTTTTCTGAAAACATTGTTAGCCCGAACGGAAAAATCTCAAAAAAATCTCAAAAATTCTGTATTAGGTATAAAGATTTTTGAGCCTAGAGCCATAGTGGGCTGACATTTGCTTCTATTTTTTTAGACTTTTAAAACTTTCTAAATAATGTGAAGAGCTACCCGAGCCAAAGGTAAATACGCGCGCTTTGCACGAGTTACGAGCGACTGATTTTTTACGCCCCACGACCACGATACAATGAATTGTATCGTATCTCAGCGAAAGTTTGTTAATTGAAGTGCGCGCACCTCTCGTGGCACAGAAGCGCGGCGTATGTTGGACACGTGCGTCAGCTACATTTTGTACGATTAGAAATATACGAAGCGGCACGAGTACGTATAAAGTATCTACGATCATCGAATGGTGTAATTACTTTTCGTTAACTAATAAATAATTTGTCTATCGAGCGCGTATGACTTCACACATAGCGGTAAGGCATCTAACACTGATCTAAGGTAAGTACAGGAATGTTGTTGTTTTTCCGGCATGATTTGAGATTAGAATATCATACTCCCAATAGATCCAACGGCTTTACCACAAAATATCTATCCTACGCGAAATCAATGGTTCAACGATGTGTTGTTATACAACAGTCAGAGAAAATTGGATCGAAATTCTTTATTTTTTACTACGGCAGGGTCTTCGAAAGAATCATGCAGGAAGAACGTCCAATCGTCAGAGGAGACAGATGTTGTAATCCTTTTAATCTGCAGAGGCATCGCCGACAACGAGGTTTGCGTCATGCTGCGCAGAGTATTCTGATAAAATTCCCGGAATTTCGATCGAGTTACTTTTGTAAGAACTGTCGATTGAAAATGAAAGATTACGAACGGCCGGCTGCAGAAAATAATGGTAGGGCATCAATAGAATTCGCGTGACTTTGTATCGTTAGTTAAATTTTTCTCGATACGTGAGGTTGAAAAAAAGAAAAAAAGTGTAACTGTTTATGCCGTCGCTTATGACTATTGATTTTTCGATTCTTTTTTTTTACTCTCTTACTTTTAGGTTCGTATCCGTTGGAACCACAACTGCTAAGTCTGCTTACTCAACCACCGGAATCACAGCCGCCAAGTAGTCATGCTCCACATCCGGGATCGCAAGCGCCAACGCGTGATTCGCAACAATCGGGTTCACAACTGCCGATTTCTCATTCTGAGCAACCGCAATCACAACCACTAAGCTGTCATTCTGAACAACTGGGGTGTTCTGATACCGTGCTCCCCGTAACGTTCAGTCAAACTACATTTGCCCTCACAGCGAGTCAGAATACGTGCGTACTGAGTCAAGGTTCAACCGTGTCCGCCCCCAGTGTAGTCTCCAGTTGTTGTTCCGAACTGGCTCTTCCTGCAGTTAATGCAGCATTGGCTTCGCTTAAGGTATCACCGATTCCCAAAAAAAAAATTGAAACGACGTAATCGGGTAGAGGAGAAGCTCGACCGAACGAGAGATGTTATGAAACGAAACTTGGGTTTGCCCGTTTTACCTAATACAAGTAATGATAATCTCGGGTACGATCACACAATATCGCTGCTTAAAGAGAAATTCCACTCTACTTCGGTTACCAATGTCGAAAGAATCCAAATATTGACACTTGTACCGAATACTTAGAGCAACGTTAAGGTTTCTGAAGAGTTTGGAGCTTTTCTATACATGGTAAAAGAAGCAAGGAAACTGCTTAAGGAGAAGGGTATTTTGGCGACGCCCAATGACAATCTTGGTGAGATTATCAAATTGTAATTTGTATGTGAAATTTTTGCTTTGAGAACTTTGAGAACGATCGAAATATCTTAATCCATTTCAGGACAACCTCTCTCTGAAGAAATCACTTCTAAAGTTAGTGCATTTTACGAGGATGATCAAGTTTCCGTCACTTTACCGGGAATGAAAGACTTTACTTCTGTGCGTGACAAAAACGGTCGGAAAGTTCATCGCCAAAAGAAATTGATACTCAGCAACCTTAAAGAATTGTACGAACATTTCAAAGCGGAAAACCCGGATATCCGCATCGGTTTTTCTTCTTTCGCGTCGTTACGCCCAAAACATTGTACCCTAGCTGGCGCCTCTGGAACGCATACGGTGTGCGTTTGTCCATTACATCAGAACATGAAGTTGATGATAACTGGTAAGAGACTTCATGACAATTCCAAAACATTTATGTGTGGTATTCGTTTTCTCTATGACATTATATTTTGAACACCATGCTTTTTATTCTTTATAGCATGTAACTTGACGACACTCACAGCAAATTCAGCAGTTCCTCTTACCAAATATGAAAATTGCATGTCTTTGTTACTGTGCCCAGTCCCTACATCTGACTGCTACCAATCACGTTGCGCCAATTGCCCGGATTCCGCACAATTGAGAGACACGTTGCTCAACGTATTGGACAAAAATACCATCGAAAACGTTACATACGCGCAGTGCGTTTTAAAACCTCGGGCCACCCTTGAAACGCATATTACCTGCGCTTCCGAATTCGTCGACGAATTTTGTGAACGAGCAAAAAAACTACTGCAGCATCACTTCATTGCTAAACAGCAATCGGGGTACTTGAAGTCACGAAGAGAAAATTTAGTGGACGGTGAATGTCTCGTGATATGTGACTTCGCTGAAAATTATGCATTTATTGCACAAGACGCCGCGCCTGGGTTTCATTGGAACAATGACCAGGTCACTATTTACCCGGTTGTCGTCTATTACAGAGAAAGTAATAAAGTATCGCATAAAAGCCTCGTTGTGATTTCGGACTGTCTCCACCACGATGCTGTCGCTGTACACGTCTTTGCGAGAATTGTAGTTGATTTTATCATGTCGGAAACAACTCGTACACCAAAGCGTATCATTTACTTCTCGGATGGCGCGCCACAGCAGTTTAAAAATTTCAAAAACTTCATCAATTTGTACTTTAACGAAGCTGATTTTGGGGTTGTCGCTGAATGGCACTTTTTTGCCACCGCTCACGGTAAAGGGCCGTGTGATGGAATTGGCGGTACACTAAAAAGACTTGTTTCCAGAGCGAGTTTACGGCTTCCTGCGACTCGACAGCTACTTAATGCCCGCGATTTGTTTGATTGGGTCTGTTCGCCTGGTTCTGTACCGTCCATAAGCAAGAGGTTCTCTGCTGTTGAAGACCATAATGCCGCGAAGGAAAATTTGAAACAGAGGTTCGCAGAAGCTAAATCGATTCCGAACACACAGAAACAGCATTGCTTCATTCCTGTCGAAGAAGGAATGATTACGAAGATGTACTCGGCTTCTGATTATATCGAGACTCACAAGGTCGTAAAAAAAATCGTTCCTCATTAAATACATCGACATACATCGTTTATTAAGATCGACAGTAAAATCATAAATAATTATAGCAGAATATTCCGAATTGTTACATAAAAAAATGTCCATCATTGTGAATCGAAAATGAAAGTATTCTCATATGACAATTGCCTCCTCTTACATATTTGCCCTAGTTTAACATTGTTTTCTAAGTTTTTTAATTTGGATTTGTCGATGATCTTGAAATACGTTGATCCTGTCAATATAATCTTATATTGACAGGATACCATGTTCTGTCTCCTAAATTGCATTCTATTTAATAATTTTTCGAGGAAAAGGCAAAGAAAAATAGAAGCTAATGTCAGCCCACTATGGCTCTAGGCTCGAAAAACTTTACATCTGATACAGAATTTTTGAGATTTTTTTGAGATTCTTCCGTTCGGGCTAACAATGTTTTCAGAAAAAAAATCATAAATACTTCAGATTGTAAAAAAAAAAAATTCAAACATTTTTTGGGTGCTTTTTAGAGTGGGGTCAATAACACAAAAAATTGCGGACGAAATCCGAGAGGTCAAGGGTCAGACCCAGGTTGAATCCGTATGGAATGCCCCATACATTGTGACAACACCGGGAATTTACATTTTGCATTATTACGCCAAATTCTGGCAAATAGGTGGAATAAAAGGTAATGTCGCACTTTTTTGTAGGAGCGGGACTTTTCTAGGTACTGGTAGCGCGAAATTCACGGTCATTATCCATTGTATGTGGCTACCCATAGGAAGATTGCCTTTGACTGAAAAGTTTATGTGGACTCTACTGTTGAGAATCGTCCAAGTAGAATAAGAATGTAAATTAATTTTTGGGGATAAATGTTTTGATAATTGTTTAAACAATCGATTTTTTTTATGTCGAGAAATTTTTTTTTTTTTTATTTTTCACTATTTTTCCTGATATCTGGATGTAAATTGCCATTGGAAAGGTCCTCAGCTACTTTTTCGTGGGAGCAAGATTTTTCGAGTGACGGAAGTACAAAAACCATATTTACCAACTGGTCGGGCGAGTCCCGATGAGAAGGTTGCATTTGACGAAAAAGTTGAAGAGAACTTTTTCGCTCGGAATCATCCGGGAAACGTCGGAAAAATTATTAGCGAGCGAAAAAATATTTTTCGCAAATAATTATTTAAAAAATTATTTAAACAATCGAAAAATGAAAATTTCGGATTTTCCCTATTTTTCCCAATATCCGTATGCGAATTCGAGGCGAAACGGTCCTCAACCACTTTTTCGTGGGAGCAAGACTTTTCGAGTGACGGGGAGTACAAAAGACGTATTTACCATCTTGTCGGGCGGGTCCCGATGAGAAGGTTGCATTTGAGGTAAAAGTTGATGGGGACTTTTTCGATCGGAATCATCCGGGAAACGTCGGAAAAATAATTAGCGAGCGAAAAAATATTTTTCGCAAATAATTAATTAAACAATCGAAAAAAAAAAAATTCGGATTTTCCCTATTTTTCCCAACATCTGTATGCGAATTCGAGGCGGAAAGGTCCTCAACCACTTTTTCGTGGGAGCACGACTTTTCGAGTGACGGGGAGTACAAAAATCATATTGTAACGATGGTCCCGCCAAGCCTTACTCGTCCTTTCCCGACACCCGTCGAATTCCTTTCCTGCCTACGTGACTTTTAACGCCAGATGCATCCTCATTATCGCTGGGCCCCTTGTCGTTGAATGCATGCACGCCGTCTCAAACTCTTTTACTCAATACCGCGAACAAGAACCTTCAATCGCGACCGATTCCGACAGTGAGTCCACGGCTACTAACTCACATTCCACCATAAACTTCTGTAAAGTAATCAGAAACAAAATGACCGAAGTACGCGAACATAAACAAAACGACGAACAATCGCAACACAGCAGCGAAATATCCGAGTTCGATATAGAGGAAATAACATCAAAAGAGGCCATAGATCTTATCAAAGAATTCGATGGAAAAAATATCGGTGTCGAGATGTTTATCAGCTCCATTGAAGACGTGATACAACAAGTAACCCGACAAGATTACCGCCACCGCTTAATTATCGCGAAAAGAATTATCGGAGACGCGGCGCGAGAACTTCAAGAATATGACATCGGGACATACGACAAACTCTATGAAAGCCTTCGAATCCTATTTGGCAATCTGCAACCGGTCAGCGTATTTCGCGATAAACGGGATCGCATGTTCCAAGGAAAGCACGAAACTGTCTCAAAGTTCACTAATAGATTCCTAGAGGTTCAAAATCAAGTATTAGCCGTACTCGCTAACTCCACCGTGGACGAAAATGAGCGCAAGTTCGTTATCGAATATGAGAGAGAACAAGGACTCGAGCAGTACCTGTTAGGACTTCGTAAAGAAATATCCACCGAAGTACGTGCGCAACGCCCGAACAACATTCGATCGGCGATAGCCAAAGCTCAAGCGTCAGAGGCCTACGATTTTACAAAGGAAACGATGACTAGGAGCCTCAACTTATCGGAAAGAAATTCGTCAACGGCGTCTCGACATAACCCGCCGTCTACCTCTCGACCAACAAACTCATCTACAACCCAACGACCACAGGTGCAATGCAACTACTGCAAACACATGGGCCACTTAGAGAAAGACTGCCGTATAAAGAAGCGAGACGCAGAGCACCGCAATAATGGTTCCCCTCAACAGTCGGGTTTTCAAAGGGACAAGCCTACGCCTCGCCCCCCGCCGAGAGTGAACCACGTGCCCGAAGAACCGACTTCGGAAGAGGACAGAGAAAAGAACTACCATGAATCAACGCCATCGGATCAGACAAACGAGTGGTCAAATTATCAATGCGAGGAACAAGAGGTACAGGAAGATTTCTATTAGATACCGGATCAGCCATCAGCCTACTTAAAAAGAAAATGTTGACCGAACAATCATTGATCAATAAAAACATTCGCACTAAGTTTACGATGGGCAATGAACAGCACGAATCGTTGTTCATAACACAACAAGAATTTGATGGCGAAAAACAGATTTTTCATGTGATACCCAATGATTTCCCTCTCCTGGAAGACGGGCTCATCTCTATCCCATTCATGAAGCAATACCAAACTTTCATCGGTATTGGACCGCAAGAATTCCTTGAACTCAACGGACAATGGTACAACTTCGAAATAGACGAGACCATCACAATTCCAGCTCGATCAGTCTATTGGATCCGGACATTAACAAACATTCAGAATGGGCCAGCTATCACAGCTGAAGAAAATCCAGATGCGGTGGTACCTTGCGTCTTCGAAGCCAAGGACTACCATGCCCGAGTGCCTGTAATAAACGACTCGGAAGAACCGAAACAGGTTACTATAAAATTGCTGCGTGGGATACCATTTGAGGAACCTACCCCTTCACCGTCGGAGGAGCGCCCAGACGCACCGCCGGGCGTAGCAGCCGTACACCACATCGAAAGCCAGAACACGGCTGAACGTGTACAAACACTAAGACAAAACGTGCGACTAGAGCACGTGCCACCAGAGCAAGCTGAGCAGGTATGGGACATCGTTTTGTCCTTTATTGACGTCTTCGCTCTACCTGTCAACCCCTTGCCAGGTACAAAAGCGGTCAAGCACCGCATCATTACAAGCGACGATGTGCCAATAAATGTCAAACAGTACAGATACCCACCGGCACACAAAGAAGAAATTGATCGGCAAGTGAACGACATGTTGCAACAAGCACTCATCGAGCCAAGCGATTCACCATACAACCCCCCTCTATGGGTAGTGCCAAAGAAATCGGACGCATCAGGAAAGAAGAAATGGAGAATTGTTATAGACTTCCGAAAATTAAATGAAAAGACCGCTCACGACGCGTATCCTCTTCCGTGTATAGATGAAATATTACACCAGTTGGGAAGAGCAAAGTATTTCTCCGCTTCCGACCTTGCGTCCGGCTTTCACCAAAACGCTATGGACGAAAGAGACAAACAAAAAAACAGCATTCTCTACACCATCAGGGCATTATCACTATAACAGAATGCCCTTCGGACTTAAAAACGCACCAGCAACATTTCAGCGAATGATGAATAACGCTCTGCGAGGTCTCATAGGCAACGCATGCTTCGGTTATCTTGACGACATCATTATATACGGAAACACTCTTGAAGAGCACAACAAAAAGATGACCGACGTCTTTAAACAATTACGTGCAGCAGATCTGAAACTCCAGCCAGATAAATGCGAATTTCTGCGCCCAGAATTGGAGTTCCTGGGACCCGTGATATCAGAAAATGGCGTTCAACCTAACTTAGCAAAGGTACAAGCCGTAAAAGACTTTCCTCGACCCAAAGATCCGAAAGCAATTAAACGTTTCCTCGGACTCGCAGGATACTATCGGAAATTCATAAAAGATTTCAGCAAAGCCACTAACCGAACTTTTGAAAACTACAGCCACCTGGGACTGGTCAGAGAAGCAGGAACAACCTTTAACCTACTACGCACAGCGCTAACGACCGCTCCCGTACTACAGTATCCAGATTTCTCAAAACCCTTCATTCTCACTACGGATGCAAGCAACTTTGCCCTTGGCGCCGTGCTATCACAGGGAACGATCGGGAAAGACCGACCCGTGGCCTACGCCTCACGGACCCTCAATAAATCAGAGCAGCGATACTCCACAACCGAGAAAGAGATGCTTGCTATTACCTGGGCAACAAAACACTTCCGTCAGTATCTATACGGAAAACATTTCCAAATAGTTACGGACCATAAACCACTGATCTGGATATTGAAGGCCACCGACCCTCCCACGAACACTCGCTTGATGAGACTTCGAATGAAGCTCGAGGAGTACGAGTACGAACCCATATATAAAAAAGGTTCCCTTAATACTAATGCCGATGCCCTCTCTCGGGTTTACGCTGTGACAACCCGCGGTCAACAAACAGCGGCACAGGATCAAGAAAATACGGTAAACGACATCAACAACGATGACCAAGAGTCAACAGAAGAACCAGAGGACGAGACAGTAGAAGAACCACCACTGTACATCGAATTTGAGCTGTGTGAAAACATTCCGTTGGTCACGGAAATAAGTGAAGACACTCCACCGAGGGACACACCAGCATTGAAGATCATGGAATCGCCAACTGTTGATGCAGACTGCCTGTACATCAATTTCGAGGAAGATGAAATCGATTGGTATAATCGAATCGGCACCGCACTAATGAAAGTGGATAAACCAACCAAAATCTATTTGGGCTGTGATTACTTACGAGCTCACCCTGGTATCAAAAGCCGTGTAAAACAAATCATACATGTTATTACGTTTCAAAACAATCGATCACCACTGTACTTGTACGAAAAAGATCTTTACGAACCAGGTACTGAAGACGAGCGCCGACGCATCATAAAAGAGCACCACGGGACTAGAGCAACGGGACACTTCGGCGTGGCAAAGACTCTCGATCGCATCAAGGCGATTGCTACCTGGCCGAACATGCAGAGAGACGTCGAAGATTTTATTCGAAAATGCGACACCTGTCAGAGAATCAAATTAGTGCGCATACGTCCGCCAGCAGAAGCAATAATTACTGACACACCTGAACGGCCGAACGATAAGATCGCCTTGGACCTCGTGGGACCCATTCCAGAGTCAAGCGAGGGATACAAATACGTATTATCGCTTCAGGATCAACTCACGAAATACATAACGCTCATCCCACTTAAAACGCAAGATGCTAGAGCAACGGTCGATGCGCTCATACAACACTTCATTTACATTCACGGGGCACCGAAGAAAATTCTCACTGATGGTGGACGCAACTTTATAAGCCAAACGTTTAAACACATGGAGAAACTCTTCAAGATCTCACACATGACCACGACGACTTTCCATCCGCAGAGTAACGGAAGCCTTGAAAGGGCTCATGGACCGAACAAGGAACAAATAAAATCTCTTATCCACGATCACCGTGAAGAATGGGACAAAAAACTAAAGTTCGTGTCTATAGCTTACAACACAGCAAGACAAGAAGGAATCGGACTTACACCTTTCGAAATGCAGTTCGGACGAAAACCAAACATTCCGAATAGCATCCCGATTCACCTCATCATTCGAGAATCTCACTACAGAACGCTCCACGGCGGCACTCAACTCACGCTGGCAAACATCCGAAACTCATATTGGATCATTGGAGGTCGAGCACCGGTCAAAACTCACATTCTTCGCTGCGTTACTTGCGCAAGGCAGCGAGGAATACGTGCTCACCAACTGATGGGACAACTTCCAAAGGCCAGAGTCTCACCATCGAGACCATTCACTCACACTGGCATAGACTATGCCGGTCCACTCACAGTAAAGACGTGGAAAGGCCGTGGAGCGAAATCATCAAAGGGTTGGATCTGCGTATTCATCTGCCTCACAACAACGGCAGTACACCTCGAAGTTGTGAGCGACTACTCAACCGAAGGATTCATCGCAACATACCGAAGGTTTATCTCACGAAGGGGAATTCCAAACACGCTCTACTCCGATTGCGGGACAAATCTCGTCGGAGCAGATGCAACTCTACGGAAGATGTTTACGCAGAGCACTCAAGAACATCATCGAATTGCAACCCTTCTGTCAAAAGACAGCACTCAATGGCAATTCAACCCACCAGCAGCACCGCACATGGGCGGCAAATGGGAAGCTGCAGTGAAATCACTAAAGTTCCATCCCAAACGCACCATCGGCGATACAGAGCTGACGTTCGAGGAACTCACCACGCTTCTCATACAAATCGAAGCAACGCTGAACTCACGACCCCTCGAACCTCTCAGCGACGATCCCGATGACGCGGCTGCACTCACACCCGGGCACTTCCTGACCGGAAGCGCACTCACCTCATTGCCGGAAGCGTCACTCATGGAACTCAACGTCGCTCGACTGGACCGATGGCAACTCATACATCAGAAATTCCAATGCTTCTGGAAGCAATGGAGCACTCACTACTTGCAACAACTGCAAACGATCACAAAATGGCATCACCCAGTCAACGACATCAAGGTGGGAACGCTCGCACTCCTCACAGACGAGCGTTTCCCCCCAAGCAAATGGCCGCTGGCTAGGGTAACAGCACTCCATCCAGGCAAGGACGGACTCACCAGAGTGGTCACGCTGAGGACAGCGACAACCACACTCACTCGGCCCATCACCAAACTTGCACCGCTTCCAGTGCCACTCACGGAACACCTCATCTAAGGACATCATCGACCAAGCGATGACGGCGGGAGAATGTTCGGGATTCCGTGTCGAGTACGGCCTCGAACCAAACTCTCAAAACTCCCACCACGCGGCAGCACTTCCCGGGCACTGCCGGCCGGCGTCGCGAGGCCTCGTGGAACGATCTAGAATCGACCACGCGGCTCTCGTAACGGCTAGCCGGCCGGCAGCGGCCATTTTACCAGCTCAGTCTCTTTGGGGAAGTTATACGCGCAACAACGTATCGCTCACGCCATCGGTTTTTCTCATTGCCCGCTCATTTATTACGAATGTAATTTCAACTCATTTGTTTAACGGAGAGCTCATCGGGAAAACTCGAGTTGTCGCACCGGGCGCAATTCACTCATCGTGCATCATCATTTTATAATCTTTGCCTCAACACGCGGTACCGCCATACCCGTGCATAACGTGCTTCATACCGCGATCTCATCGGCGAACTCAACGGTAGCTGTTGCTGGCATTAATACAATCCGGCCTCAGTGAGCGATTTCAAAGTGAAGGATAACTCATATTGTATAAACTCGTCATAAACGCTGTACATATTTCAAAGGTTTTATCTCATCAATAAAGACAAGTGTTTTTCGCGCTTTTTTCACGCCAAGTGTGTCAGCCATCTTTACTAAAAATCCCTTATCACGATCAAATTCCACCCCGGAAAATATTTTCGGCATTTCTCAAACACTCCGATATATCGGATTCTCATTGCCAAGCCTTATTCATTAATCTCTCGAAATCACTATGGATTTAACTAAAAAGTGGGAACTCTTGGATCGTAACTTCCCCTGTGCCTGACACACTTCACTTGCTATGTGACGATAACAAGATGCGTCAAACGACATTGCATGGAGTCAACAAAATAACCATTTCAGAAAACTGTCTAGGACAAACGGATCACATTATCGTTAGACCAAGAATTGAAGAAAAAATTGTACATACGACTGACGTAATCATTAACAAGACGGTTCTAACTCCCAAACTAGACGATTTGCTGAGCAATCACTCTGTATCTCTTGCCGACTTAAAGTTAACGACTTTAGGAAGACCCACACATATCGATGTGACCCAACTCAAATCCCTGGGTCAAACGTTGGACGAGATTTCAGACGAAGCTGAAAAGATTAGACAACACCGACGCAACAGAACATTACTTGAGACCGCCTACGATGGTTTAAAATACCTCGGGTATGCGTGTACCTTCATTGTAGGGTTACTAGTAGCCTTTAAGATAGGACTATGTAGTTGTCTAGGCAAGTAATTAGGAAAGATTCTTTCATGTACCTTTTCTCCCTGTATTAATGTGTACAATAACTGTTTTCATACAAATAATACCGAGAGCTCCAACTACACTGTACAACATCCACGAGAAGAGCTACTCGCCCTGGCTGAAATGAGTCACCCTCGAGTTTCCTCTCACTCTGTAAGACGTACCAGTAGGAATAATCTTAGTTATATTAAAGCCTAGAAAATCCATTTTTTCATTGTAAGGATTTTCTTATTAAGGGGGGAGGTGTAACGATGGTCCCGCCAAGCCTTACTCGTTCTTTCCCGAAACCCGTCGAATACCTTTCCTGCCTACGTGACTTTTAACGCCAGATGCATCCTCATAATCGCTGGGCCCCTTTTCGTTGAATGCATGCACGCCGTCTCTCCCGATTAAGGCCCAAAACCCTTATTTTCTATATTCCTAGATTCTAACTTTACGACCCAACTTTACGACCCTATATTCTCGGAATCCAAGACTTCCGTCGTTCCCAACGTCTCTCGAGACGTGTCCTCATTTTCCACAGTACTTTGACCCCCGAATTCTTCCCCACCGTGTTACGATTTTCCCACAGAACTTTGCTATAAGAATCGTCCTCATCCGAGGCTAGTCAGTTAGTAGTTCTTCGATCACATAAGCAGCAACGTTACGCTGTCCATTGTAATACTGAAAATAAACTTCTTGTGCTATTCGAATAAGTGTCTACCGCGTTTTTCCTTTCAACAATCGCGTTCCGTAGCCGAGTCGGCAGCTTCACCCATAAAATTATCGTCAAGAAATAAATCGCACCGTCACAATATTTACCAACTTGTCGGGTGAGTCCCGATGAGAAGGTTGCATTTGAGGAAAAAGTTGATGAGGATTTTTTCGCTCGGAATCATCCGGGAAACGTCGGAAAAATGATTAGCGAGCGAAAAAATATTTTTCGCAAATAATTATTTAAAAAATTATTTAAGGGGACTGAGTCACCTAAAAAAACAAAAAAAAAAATTCTCAGCATATATAATTTTGAATAAAAATTGAGTTTGACACTCCAAAAGTACATGCGATAGACTATACTTTTGAATTTTTTTGGAGCTCTATAGTGCATTTTTCCTGAAGAAGAGACCGACAAACTTTTTTCACTTGTCGCATGTTTCAGACCGAACGAAGCCACGAATCTTCGCTTACGAGGTCTCATTTTGTTCGTTAGACAGTTTATTCCGGAACGAGTGCGGGGATTTTCTTTTAGAGCTTCCCCGGTGGACTTATCGAGTAAAATGTGTTGAAAAATTCCCTTTTTCCACATTTTCACTCGTTGCCAGGTATACAATGGCGCGCTGTAAATTCACTTTTCCTCGCATAAAAAATCCCCGCACTCGTTCTGGAACATGGTCCGTTAGGAAGAAAATGAGACGTCAAGAGCTCAAATCGGTGCAGTCGTTGGATCTGAAACATGCGACAAGAGAAGAGACCTATACTTGTTGAGAAATGGCTTTTAAAGTTTGGTGAAGCTAATTGACTTCGGTGACTCAAAAAAAAAAAACAATTTTTTTTGATGCATAAAAACTTGTAAACTTTTTTTTTCACACAATTTTTCACACAAAAAAAATTGATTAAAAAAAAAGTATTATTTTCAACAAAAAATTGTTTTATCGCGAAATAATCGGTAAAAAAAGAATTACTGACACGCCGAATGACATTCAATGCAAAGTTCCGCGATGCCGTTTCCAAAATAGGTTACTGGTTCGAGGTTTTGTACTTTTCGACCTGTCACGATACAAATGTTATTTTCACTGTTTCACTGGAAAATATAGTATCTATGACGGTCATTCACAAAAACTATAACCACCGCGCACATGGATAATCGTAATTTTCCGGTAAATCGTTACCGACCGAACGTATTTTTATAAGACACAAAATTTCTCGGGAACTCAACTTATTTTTTTTATGAAAATGATCTGGTAGTTTTTCTGAATGTGTATCATTTTTTTCCGAGTTCTAAATTGACTGCATTTTTTTTATATGGAAAAAATAGTGAAAAATCATAAAATTCAAAGTCAATCTAAAAATCTAAAAAAATTCAGACATAGTCAAGAAAATAAACGAATCATCTTCATTAAACAAAAAGTTGTATTGCCAGAAGATTTGTTCAACTATTTTTTTTTTCAATAATTTGTTAATAACTTTTTGCAATTATTATTGTGCAAAATTAATCTTTTCTGTACCTTCAATATGCATGATTTTTTTCCGAATTTTATACCATCGAGAAAACACAATTTTTCAATAATACATGCAATAATTATTAGTTATCTTACTAAAGTGCTTCTAACTTGAGTAATTTTTGGAATTTCGGTCTGAAATTTGGTGTGTAGGTAGTACACAGTATGTACTTTCAGAATTTTTTTTTTTTTAAATCGATTTTTTCGACAATTTAGGTGACCCAGCCCCCCCTTAAACAATCGAAAAATGAAAATTTTGGATTCGCCCTATTTTTCCCAACATCTTGAGACGGGAGCCCACCCAGCTCCCGCTCACATACGATTTAAATTTTGCCGCGCTCACGAAGTCGACAAGACGTGGCGCCGCGGTCGCGCGGGAACGACGCCGATTGGCCACGAGGACTCCAATTTTTGGATTGGCCATCGATTATCCCTTCGATCGTGATTGGTCTCAAGCCACCCGCCAGGCGAGTATAAAAGAGCGAGCAAAACGGCGATCGAGGTCAGTCGGCTGAGCGGGCTCCTCGAGGTACCTTCTCAGTTCGATTTGATCATAATCCTTTAGGCTAGGAGAACTCGGTGTCAGACACCGATTATGCTAGTTCTTTAGAGACGTTAGGTTAGGTTAGGTTATCCCGCGGAGGTAAGCTTGAAGCCTGGGAGATTTGATCGTGGCCCCATTGTCGAATTCTCTCCAGGTGGATACCGAGCCTTTCGTAGAGGGCCCTGTTGGGAGTGTAACGTAAGGGGTAGCGAATTGAGCGTGATATTCGTGCTCTTTCCCCGATCCTCCTCTGCGTGAAACTTCTGCACGGCAGATACGACCGACACCATAGTCGTACAGTATAATTGAGGAGCAGACTAAGTAATCGGGACCTAACCTAAAACATTTTTGGATCTTGCGAATTTGCGAGAGAAATCATAATAACTTAACCGACAACCTTAATAAACCGACAACAAGCGTCGTGGAAACTCATGCCGAGAAGCATAGCTCCGTCGGTAATTTAATATAAAATCATTCTCACAAATTACTGACACTCGGTCGGTAAATTCGTCTATTTCCTTTTCTTTTCACGAGGATCGAGAGTATGAATTAAAATTTGATTTGACGAGTCAGTTACGGTAAAATTCGAGTTCCGCGACGACTAATTATTAATTGCAAATATTATAATTGTCTTTTGCCGATAACTCGAGATCATCTAAGAACATAAGCGTCGATAAGGGAGGATTCTGCATATTGTATTTTGAACTTTTCATGTGATATCTAATAAAGGAATTATTGTTTTATCAAATTGACAACATCTAACGATTATTCGCTCGCCCCGAATCCCTAACGTTCCCGAAGTAACCGAGAACTGGTTTCGGTGAAAAAGGTGACCGTTACAATCTGTATGCGAATTCGAGGCGAAAAGGTCCTCAACCACTTTTTCATGGGAGCAAGACTTTTCTAGAGACGGGGGGACAAAATTTACGGTCGTTAGTTATTGTGGGTGGGTAAATGGATTCTCGATAAACGCAGCTAATGGATCTCCAATATGAGTGGTCACCCATCCAAGTGTCGGATCCTTAATTCAAACAATCACCCATCCGACTAATAGATTCTTAATTCGAACGTTCATGAAGTCAATTAATAGATTCTTAATTCGAACGGTCACCCACCCAAGTATCGGATTTTTGATATGTGTGGTCGGCCACCCATCAAAGTATCGGATCATCAATGCGAACGGTCACCCATCCAACTAATAGATTTTCGATTTGAGCGGTCATCCATGCATACAGTAACATTTCCATGTAATTTATTACATAGACATAAAATTGTCATCACTTTTCCCTTATTGATAAGAGGATTCGAAAAAGGCGCGTTGCGGTCTCCTTCTCTCTAGCCTTCTTGCTTGAGACATTATGTATTTCACACGAGAGCCGTGGTATACGAGCGGTTAGCTCGGGCGGGCCAGCGCAGGCGGTGTTCTACAGAGGCCACATACCACTAACGCCATCTAGCGTATAAGCTTCGCGGCCGCTTCTGGCCTCGGCCATGGCTTCCTTTTCTGAAAATTTCATGTATTTATCGACATTTACTTCGGAACAACTTTTCTTCCGATTGTTATTGAGAATCGGCATGGCACCGGATGTACATCATGTATCATTTTTTGATTACAGAAATCTGCTAAAATTTTTTTTTTTCGAAATCGCAAATTCTGAGAGCAACACGGTCAAGATTCACACTTTTGCAGTCTGCCTGCAAAATTTCATTGCATTCAGTACCATATTCTCCGAGAAAAGTTGTTCGAAATTTTTGATGTGGACGTAGGGGTGTTTCACCTCCTCTTAACACGTAAGCTGAGCATCGTATGCGCTAGATCAATGTATTCATCGCCATGCCCCGGTACAACGAATTCAATGGGCGCTTCATCGGTTAGCGATGAAATAGGTTTATAATGTATTGCTTGAGCGGTGTCTATACTTGTTTGAGTTGGCGGTAGAGTAAATAAATCCAACTCTGACTTCAAGCACTCACAAGAATGTGCGCGTAGAAAAGACATTTTACAGAAAATTATCCAAATATATCGGCAACGGTGCGTTTTTTGCGTTTAACAATTTTCTTATTTTTAGCTTTGCCGGAGGATTTTTTCTTCGATTTTCCTCCTTTTTTACGGCGGCTGGTAGCCGAAGACTTTTTCTTTTTTCCCCTCGAAGATTTCTTAGGCTTACGAATTTCAGGGTATTCCAAAGCTTCGAGAGCTGAAGGAGCGATGTGCGAGCTCGAGTGACCAAACAACGAATGATGCTGAGGGATGCGGCCGTGCACTTTATATCCCAAACCCTTCATGAGATTTTCCAAAGTTTCTTCAGCCTTTCGTTTAAGATTTCTCCCACTTTCAACTATACGTGTTTTAAATGACTCTTTGAATGGAGTATTGTGAGCAACATCGCCTAATATATTCATGCCGGTGTGTAGAGCCTCTTTTCCAACACCCGGGCTCCGCGAGTCAGTAGGGGTAACGCACGGCGAAATAAGCCAATCAAGAAGCTTCCTAGGCCATGGCCTTTCTGATACGGGGCGCCCAGGAAAACACGATCCACCCCGCCGCCAACTTGGCTCGAATAATGTTCGATATAGCGATCCATAAGTATAAATTTTTAGCGCACGCGTTTAAAGTGTAATGTAGCAGTCAGCGTCCCGCTCTGGAATGGTACTGGCTTACCGGTGTCAGTCCTTATATCTATTTCAATTGTGTTGAATTCCGTGCGCAATAAAAGTATGTATATTGGCGGAGAGAAAGATTTTGTTTGTATGGAGCCGTAAATGTAATTTGTGTTGTCAACCGGTACAATGCGCAAAAGCGGTGTTTGAACGTCACCTGTTATATAATTCTCACATATGTCTGTGTACACGAATAATTTATCCGGAAGAGATAGCGATAGACTTGCTGGATAGTTTGCTACAAATTTTAATTGCTTATGTATATCCAGTGGCGATCCAGGCACAAAACCTAAAGCTCTGGAGAGTTTATCGTTTAGGTGTATCAACTGTGGCTTATCGCACTCACCCGCAATACAGTTTTTCGGTATTCGTTTATACTAACTAATCCCCCAATACTCTCATTATATTAAAAACAAATATGATTTTTGAATATTTCTGTTTCGTTGAGCGTGTCAATGAGTGCTTTGACAGAGGTGTACAACCCCGATGGAATTGCAACATCGTGCATTTTATGAGGCTTGCTGAGCCCATAATAATAATAATCATGTGGCAGCACTCGCTTGTTTTCTTTACTGGTGTTTTCTGATGGTACGGTAAGCAATTGAGGCTTACCCTTACTCTTAGGAGGAATTAAATTATCAGTAGTATACGCTGTAATGGAGCGAGGCGCACAAATAGATTCGTTCGAATCATCTACATGAAGAAATGTGCGAGGGAATTGAATCTCCGTTAAAGCCACAACCCATTCTCCAGGCATTTTTAGAGGTTTTGGTAACTGCGTAATGTAGTGGGTAACGGTATTTTCGGGATAGTATTTCATACTACCGTTACTCGGTAAAACGAGATAAAATTGGTCACTCAGTTTTTAATTGTTATACCGGCCGCCGAAATCCACGAGTTAAATTTTTCTGGATATCCACGCCAGCTAACAAAATGTCACTTGTTTCGGCCTCTCCCTTTAGTCTTGAGGATTCTGTCGTTTACGAATTATTCTGTAGCAATCTTCTTCGAAACAATGCTCAATTCTTCCTCGTAGAAAAAACCGTCAATTTCCTCGTCCTCCAAATCAACTAGCTCGTAAATAGGCGGTTGTCTATTTGTACGAATTTTGTAAATTTTGAATATCTTGAGATAGAAAATTTTCGTGAACTTTAGTCGAACGATGCTTCACGAAAATTTCCTTCACCTAACGCAACCCGGGTCTCGGCCGTTAGGGCTCAAAATCTTTATGTACGATCGATATTTTGGGCGCCAGTCGTCGACTGGACGACAAATTTGATGCTCGGCAGCGTAATAAATACTCTATCCCTGATTAGAGTCCCAGGGTGGGTAAAGGGTTGACCCAGAAGAAATGTAGATCGACAACAGTTTCCAGGAAAACGTTTAATAGGTTCTGCCAAATTCCTTGGTACTTACAATTGACACCGGTTTCCGGCTTCCTCTCGTGAAATCGCTCGTTAATATTCAGATATCTTATTACGACACAAAACAAGATTCGACAAGGACGGCCCGACCCTCGGACACGAAAAGCAGTTTTACGATCGAATACGTCCAACAAGCGACGTCTCTCTCACACGAGGCCCCGGGATCGAGTGTCGCTTCTCTCGCGTTCGTCCTTTTCGTTCGAAGTTCGATCGTAGCTCCCCTTGTTCGCGTTGATGACAATACGCACGGTACTCGGTCGATAATTTTTCGCCCTTTGACACCGATCTACGATCGAACTTCTCGTTACCGAATTGTTGGTTGATTCTGCTGCGCGTGACGTTGCAGCATTTCATTTAATTTTTACGATCCTGTTACAATCTCATCGGTCCAGCGAGATTCGTAATCTTTCTCGAACGCAGCCTTCGCTTTACTGATGCGTACAAACTCGCCGACCTTGTATTTAGGCACTTCGTGATGCGCTGTGAAGCGGTTCACCATATTTGCGCGTGCTATACTTGCATTGCAACGTGTCACGGCGGCTGGAGGCATCTTTATCGTCGAGTGTTTTGTATCATTATAAGCTTGTACGATAGATTGCAATACATCGATATAACGGCGTGTATTCCTGTGGGTAAAATATCGCCACATTCGCTCCTTCAATGTTCTGTTGAATCGTTCTACAATCGCAGCTTTGATGTCGGGATTGCGCGCAACCCGAAATCGTATTCCACGAGTCTTGAGAAATTTCTGTAAAACACTGCCAACAAATTCTTTGCCCCAATCCGTCTGTAGTCATGCAGGAATCCTGCCGCTACTCTTGGAAAGTATTTTCCCGAACCCTTCCGTAGTTTGGGTACATGTTTTATCGCGTAATGGCTCGACCCACGCATATTTGCTAAGGATATCGATAACGACCAAAAGATAAACAACGCCATCGTTGTCGTCTTTCAGAGCTCGTAGATCGACGAGATCAGCCTCCCATACATCATCAATATTATCCACTGAATAGTGGCGTCGCGGAAATCTTCGGCGTATCGGACGGTGTAACGTATACGCATCTTGTACTCTCAACCAGCTGATGATATCGTCATGAGGAATTTTTTCTTTTTTGGCCGTGTGAAGTAGATTTGTTGCACCGGCATACCCAGCAGGGTGTGAAGGGTCGTAATAATAATTTTTCAACAAAGTCATTAGATTTTTAATTTTTTCCACGATCTATTAAGTAATTCACTGGTGGGCGTTCGACGCTTACCGCTGCCCCCGTCACTACCACCGGAAAAATTCAATCCAGATTGGCTCGTGTTTGGTGTATGAATGTTTAATACTGATGATATATTAACGTTCGAGTTTGCAGGAGAATTCAACGAAAGATTCTCGTACAATAAACTTGAATTTCCGATGAATTCACGAGGGATACCCATTCGGCGGAGTTCGGCTCCAAACTGTTCACGGCCACTTGCGCGTACCGTTTTTCTATTGCGCATAGAGTCATTCACAAGATCTACTATGCTGGCGTTGTTTATTGGCTCTCCATTAATTCGAACCAATCCTGATTTATCCCATGTTAAACGCTTATTGACACTCATATGGAGATACAACAAGCTTATTTGTATGTAGCACCGGTCTATTACTGTGGATGAGCTAATAGCCACAGTGTACCGCGGTTATACATTCGCCGAGAAAAGCTCATCGAGGCGTATGATAGGGGATAGGAAGCTGATGAAGGAGCGAAATAAGAATAAAAATAAAAAGTTATATACATAAAATAAGTCATTGGTTTATTTACAAATTTTACATGCGCATAGCTCGTGGTGTTTCCCGGTTTTCACACTTAACTACAGGCCGGGATAGAGATCCCACAAACAGCCAGCGGCTAAAATTAAACAAGAAAAATACGCTATTCAATTAAAAAAAATATGTACAAAACTTATTCTATATACAAAACTTATTTTATGTAGCCGTACGGCAGGGAATCGTATTGACTCCATCGTCAACGTTTCACGAGGACGGGCTTACAGGTTTTCGATTCCCTCCGCGTAACTACCTGCTGGAACGCGTCTCGTCGAATAGCACTAAATTAAATGGATATGCTAGTGCCTGGCTCTCTGATCAACCGGCAAATCGATTCGAAGTTGATCTTTTCCGCGTTTTTATAATTCAGGCCGATTCCTTTGACCTTACACGTCGCGATTTCACTACCGTCAGCCTTTTGCACCACATATCTATAAAATTTAGGCCCACCAGAAACGAATCGGTTTGTATAACTATCTGGACCGTAATCTTTCAGCTCGTTGGTCATATTGCCAAGGAGATTCCGGAGAGGCGGCTTGTATTCTCCTGCAAGGCCGGTGCTTAAATAAATACACGAGTCTGTATCGTAATATAGGACTCGCTTGTCGAGCTGTTCCAGATATGAATATAGCTTAAGCCTAGCCTGCGCGGTGGTATACGCCGCGATCACGACGTCCACGTGAGGGTTTATCTCGGAGCTCTCGATTGTTTTTTGCCAGCAAGCGTACATTATATTATCGTTTACCGGTATGAGCTTAGTAACCTCACAGGTATGATCCGTCAAAAGTTCCAAAAACCTTTGTGACGTGCGGGCGCGTCTCGTACGGACACACGATATCCCTCACGAGAATTGCGAGGTTTATTTTTATTATTGGATCCGTTCTTTAACTGCGTCCTCTACAGGCACGGTCCTTTTAAATCACGAGGACTGGGTTTTTACGCAGGAGTCGAAATTATAAGAATTTGAGTTCCCTTGGAACATGAATTATATATTGTTACAATCTTTGTTTGTCAGAATTTGCCGAATTAAATGTTCCTTGATTATTATAAGCTTAATAATTAATTAATACACAACGAAGTCAGACTGTACTGTGCGGCTGGTGGATTTCTCGCGGCGGCGCTCGGCTGCTATCAGCGTGTGCTCGGGTTACAAGATACCGGAGCACCGCTTCTGCTGGCACAGTCACACCTGTTTCGTGCGTTCACCTTTTCTAATGTCCTAAACACTACACGAGCGCTTTGGCTCGTGGCGAGAATGTCACTTGTTGTATATTTATTACACACGCACGAACTTCACAGTTTTCTTGACTTCCCGGTCGATTTTCGCGAGTTTTCAGGTGGAATTGGATATTCCAAACCTTGATGTGAATTAAACTAATAACTGCACTAAATATTACGTGGCTCGAATGATACTACGATGAACAGTCTCTCGGGGTGTTGAGTATTAACCGCGCGGGGTAGACACGAGCCACGGAGCTCTAATCTGATCCACCTCGATCGTTGGTTGATTAGAGACTGACCTGAGGAGCGAATCGATTTGAAATATATGGCGGTGCGTTCGTCGATCGTCGATCGGAGAGAGCGGTGGTGAAATGGTGGAATCGGCAGGGTCAGCAATTGGATTAATATTAATATTTTTGTGCGCACCGTGAGATCGGCGGCGTTTGCGATTTGTCGTCCGCCTTTGCGAGCGTGTTGAGCATTGCTGACGCTGCAGATTCTGACACGTGGCGCGAGTCGCGGGGCTCGTTGCGATGCGGAATATATTCTCGAAGTTTACGGGACGTAACACCTTTGTCGCGTCGTCACAACCTCTGTCTTTGGGAGATTCTCGCGCTGTCCGAACTTACCCCAGAACGAGTTGAGGCATAGTTTTGCCACCGATCTTAAGCCCGGATTCGATTCAATGTTGTTGCGATTTAACATTACACCCTCGGCTTCGCGAAAACTATTCAGATACGAGGCTTTACTCGCTTCGGTCGTACATTCCAATGGCCAGTCGCTAGCCTGTTTGATCTTCAGCCATAAATTTATATAGCTGCCAAACAGGCCTGCATTCTGATTATCGGCACTGTACTGTTCGACCTCGTACTGCCAGATTTCGTGAACCGCCAGGACTCTGTAACCTTTTTCGACGGCCTTGAGGAGCTCGCACGATACCCAGGTACCTTCAAAAGCTCGATCCTCATCTATCTCGTGATTGCAGTTACCATCGTGCATCTCCTCGCAGCATTTTCGGCACAGCGCAAACATGAGTCGATTATGCATGCGAACCGGAAGTACAGGATGGTACAAATCACGAGGCGGAAGTATCTTGCATCGTACGAGCCCTTCAACGCCTGACAAGTCGAATCGATGGCCAATTAGCTCGTGGCAAGTATCGGCGGTATATACCCTCGGATGCTGTTACGTCCGGAACGAGCTCTCGCGAGTTCGTTCAGAACATATGTAACGGTGGTCTCACTTTTGAGTCAAGGCGTTGGTCTTTTACTCAGGGACGGAGACCTCGTCTTGCACTGCCGTAGATAGGAGAAAACACTTAGGAGGATCTTGGTGATCGGGAGTCTCGTTGCACTATCGTAGAGCATGCAGAAATATAATCGAAGAATTTGTCGTAGATTTAGTACTCACTATGGTTTTATTCAATGTTCGGCGTTTCGATGAAGATACAATTTCCGTGTTACAAATTCCTCGTTGGAACACTCGATGAACTTAGCCACGCAGGGCTTATCGAAGAGAGGAGCCTTGCACGCTCCGTAGACGATGGTGATAGAACAACTTCTATGCAACTACTGGTTTGCTAACGAAAAATGCTCGCCTTTTATACTAGTTTAGTGTAAGTCTCATAAAAATGTTTGATAAAATGATAGTTTAGCGACTTCTTCGGCGGAACAGAATAAGCGACAAAAGCGTTATTGCGGCTCTCGCCCTTGCGGCGCATAAGTAGTTAGCTACCAAATATTGGGATATTATGTGAGAGTATTAATGGGGTGATGAGGCAGAAAGAGTATAATGACTCTTGCAGTAGAAAAACTCATAAGCAAACGAAGCGTGGGTGCGATATATCTCGCGACGCGTGTGTTGGCTTGCGGAGATGCGTTAAGTTCTCGGGTGTCACGCGTAGGGGACAGTAATAAAACTGAAGATGAATAGGGTGAGTCTAGAGACTCTTTTGGGTAAAAATTAATAGATGAGGGGAGAGTCGTGTCGGTGCGGTCTCTATGCTGCGGTGCACTCGGAGGCTGCCGCTCGAGTTTTACAAGCGTCTTCCCGATAACGCATAGGCTGGGTGCCTCTCATAGTTTTACTACCGCGTGCCGCTGACAGGCTAGATGCGCCTAGTCCGAAGTTATGAGCGCCAAGTGTTTGGGAACACATGCACGGCGCGTAAGCGAGCCTCCAGAAATTGTAGGTGGAGAGGTTTTAGTGTATTAGTAGGGTTTTGTCCTATGCAGTGTTTATATGTGTTAGGTTACGTGAGACGTAACATGCCCCACTGGAAACCGACCGTATTTACAGATATACGGGTACAACGAGCATACGTCGATATAATTTATTTTCTCGGTACCGCGAGTGTCACAGTAGCTTCGCGTGTTTCCAGTCTGGCCTCCGAAAAACGCGTCTCGAGGATGGAGCGGTTGACTTGTTAACACCGGATGATTATCCACGGCATTACTGATCTCCGGGCGTCTAGCCTTCATTCGGTTATACACACACTCCCATATCTCGTGGAGATTATAACCGAGACCTTTTATACGCTCGGAGATGAGCAACGTTCGATTCATCCGATCGTTGAACGTCGTTCCGTACCGATCCTCGTCACGTTTTGACTTGTCGCTATAACACTTGTCACAGCCGTGGAACAAGCAGCCGTGAAACTGTAGAACGTGCTCGACCCCATCATCCGTCTTAACGTAGCCGTCTACGCGCGTACCGTCTCGCAGCTTGAATTCGCTACCGCGTCCTGGGTGTTCGATCGGTTTACCGAACACGGATTCCTGCCGGAGAAGCCACTGTATTGCGATCGCTGATTGTTCATCAGCCCGTCGGTAGCCGTTTCGCAGTAGCACGGAGATCGTGTTCTCTCGCAAAAATTATCGGCGGAATACTTTATTGCAGGCCGATGCTATGGTCACCTCTTCGCTAAACAGACAGACTTTTCCGCATTGTCTGAAAATTCTGCGGAACGCGGCACACGCTTTCCGGAGAATTGTCACGTCGGTTTGACAATACGCTACGATTTCCTTCTGGAAATCGAACACGTAATTTGCACGTCGTGTCTCGTTGTACCACGTTATCAAGGTCTGTCTCTCGCTCGCTGACATTGTATCGGGAGAGTAATCTTCGAGAGAAGGTAGCGGTCCTATGTACTGCTGATTAGCGGCTTTATTAAAAAGATGCGGAAAGGCCCCCTTACACATACCTTCTCCTAAGCCAAAGGCTTTTGGGAGTTTGCTGAGCGGCATGTGAAAGTAATTTGAACTATCGATAAAATTTACTTTACCGATCCGCATTTCCATTATGCTTGTCCCGGTCATATATATATATTCATATAAATATATATTCATATATATTCTCTAATTAAAATATTTATTAATATTCATCTTACATGGTTAATAGATGAATAGGCTATAATTAATCGGATTGATTGGTGTTTAATTCCTATGATAGCTCCTGTAAATGATGAAATAATAATAATAAAATAACATAATTTATATTTATAATAACAATTATTTATAAATAACATAATTTATAATAACAATTAAATATATTAATGTTATTATCGGGATAATTTTTTGTCAAGTAGAAATAATTAGGCAGTTCACTCAACTTACATTTTTTATTACATTAATAAATCATATATGGAAGGGGACAGCCCCTATTTTTTTAAATTAAGATAAATTAATTGTGATAGTTAACATTTTAACTAAATAATTATTAAAATTTATTGTTTCTATTAATGATTTGATATGTGACGGGCCCCTTTACGGCGGGTTTCGGTATAACCGCCGCTCGAGCGCCCGACCAAATATAACGACGCCCAATGTATTTTCCACAATTCCTAATATTCATTTGACCAGATGGGCACCAGGTAATCATTTCCACCCGGATTACCACGGGTATACTATCTCGTTTCCTTTGCTTACCCTGTCTTCTGGCTAGCCAGGGCGCGGTTTGGAGCGTACTCAATCCACAATTAGACAACAACAAGTACTCAAATAAATTAACACCGGTTGTCTCGATTAGAATAAAAACCAGAATAAACGAACTTTATTAACTATTGTCGCGTGTACTAATAATTCTGCGTGAAACCACGGTTTACATTGCCCCCGTGTTTCACGACTCGATCGTCGAACATTTTCCATCATACAATCATTCAAGTCATAACCCATACTATTGAGAGTGATTCGACTCCAATATTCTTTTCGAGAGACCTATCCATTTTATTGTACGACGATCAATTGGACTTTTACTGCCGGAGTTCTCGTCATTTTACTAACCGTACCATACATCGGCTTTCCTAACGAATTACTAACCGCGCGAACCGTCTCGCTCGTTACAAATACCGTTCAGTCATCAATCGCGAATATTAGACACCGGGGAAGCCGATACGACCGCGGCAGCATCTCACACGATACGTCATTACTTTACGTCGGATTACAAAGAGTCGGTGCATCCGTGCGCCTACCTTCCAGTTTCTCTGTATTCCTCCGATGCATGACTCGTCGTTACTTCGGCGCTTCCTCGCCCCAGGAGTTGCACGGCGTCCTCGAGGATTCTCCATCGAATACCACCCTAAGACCCTAACCGGCTACTCTGTTTGTATTTGGCTTGCAACGACCCAAACAAGGTCGATCGTACTTGAACCATTTGAGCTAGTGAAAGTGTAATTCGAGGGCCGATCTCCAGTGGTCCTGCCATTTAATATAACGAAGGAGTTTTCTGTCATAAATTCGAGTACTGCGCGACCTTTCTCGTTTGGGCTCGAATCTAGCGCAACTCTGTCGGGGTAGAGCAATGTACCGTCAAATAATTCGGCCGGTAAATCGTCCTCTGCTGGGACTCTCGCATTGAAGTCCCCGCCCAAGATTATGATTTCACCCTGGAATCTATCCATTATATCGTTCAGCAATGTCTGTAGTACATCGAGAATACCTTCAACTTCTTTGGACGGACTGAAGTAGAATGAACAAATTATGGCACTTACAGCGCCGAAAGTTACCTGCACAGCACACCACCACGAGGAGACGTCGACTACTTCGCATTGATGTTCTCTCTTCACAATGGTGACTAGTCCACCCGCTGCTCTGCCTCGGGATTTGTCTTTCGTTGCCGGGCTCCATGTTGCTTGTCGGTTTCTCAGTCTTTCTGGCAGCAGTAAAGCTGATTCCTTCGTGCACCAGGTTTCGTAGAAACAATATACGTCGTTTTTCTCGTCTACATCGTTCGTAGCCAAGTTGTTGATCCCGTGAACGTTCCAGACGATTATTCGGACTGTGCTTAGTTTTTTGACGAAGTGCCAGCCTCCGCTACCTCCTCGGTGTTAGCCCTGGGGGTAGTCGTGCAGTCAGTTGATGATTTTTTTGGCTCCAGTAGTCCTCTGGTGTGGTTCCAGATTCTCAGTTCCCCGTCGACTATCAGTTTTTGGTATTTGATCATTACATTTTTTCCCGATTCTTTTAGCGTTTTCGCCTCAGCCCTGATTGATTTTTGTATAATCATTTCTTCAGAAGTCAGTTCGTTTTCGATATAAACTTTTCTTTGGCCCAATTTATATTTGTTTTTCATAATTTCCTCCTTGATTGTGCCGTTACTCAGTTTGACAAATAATATCTTGTGCTGCTTTCCAACCTCCCTGACATTTGCGACAAAGTTCAACAGACCGAACTCTTCGTGCAGAAACGCTTCAGTGTCTTTGTGTACCGATACCGTCGAGCGCAGGAGTCCTCTAATTATAATATTGTTTCTCCTCAACTCTTTTTCTTGGCGCTCTGTTTTTTTTTCAATGCTTCGATTTCCGATGCTAGTCCTCCGCGTGTCACCGGCGAGCTGCTTGATCTGTTCACTTCCAGTTTACTTACCCTTGCGTTAAGAGCATCAAGTTCCGCTCTTGGATTTGACTCGTCTAGTTTTTTTTCAAGTACAGAGAGCTTTTTTGAAAATTTCTCGTCTACCTCCTTGAGAGAGTGAGCTTGCTGCTGCGTGTACTTGTCCAAATCGCCCCTGATGTCCCGTTTGGCCTTTTCCAGAGGTTGAGCGTTTTCTTTTTTTGTTTCGTCCAGATTCTTTTCCACTGCTTCTGCGTGCCTTTTATTATCGAGTTTCATGGAAGAGAACTCTGACAAGGAAGCCCTCATGTGATCCTCGAGTGACGATCCTTCGTGTTGGCTTTCTTGTTCCGTTGTTGGTGCCGGGGGTTGTGACTCTAGCGCGGTTGACTGCGAAAAATCACCTTGTTTGTGATTACCGTCTTCCTCGTGGGCTTTCTCCCCTGGAGAACGCGGAGTTAGAACACTTTTCTTAAATGGAGATCTCGATAAAATTTTATCCATTAAGTCGATTTCGAGATCGTGTTCGAGATCGTTCCTCTTCCTTTTTAAAATATCTCTGATATTTCCCGCCGAACCGCTTCTGTTCTTGCGCTGTAGTTCTTCTGCTTTAGTAGGGCGACCAACCCGCCGAGCTTGCGTACCCGGTGTCGATAACAGACTAAATTCTTTTTTCCCAGCTGTCGCCGTCGAGGACATTTGCGCTTCGGTAACGGTGGAATGTGATTGGGGCTTCCTCGTCAACGATAGAGCCGGCCCACTTGTAGCGCCCGCCGTAGGATCACGTCTGTCCGATACGTGTGGTGACTCCTCGCTCTCTTTGATCGATATCGATGTTGGTGTTGCAGAAATCGATTCCAGCGACATTTTTGACCTGAGTGCTGTACTAACCTCAATTTATTTTTGGCTTGCTGAAATCAATGCGTACCGCTTGGGATAAATCCTCTCTCAGTCAGCTGTTTATCTTCTTAGGTGGCACTTTTTTAACAGTGTATTTTCTTCCTGTTTTCGGACGAGCTGCTTTGAAGATCGTGGTATATTATAATAAGTTTGACGGAGTGACGCAGCACACGTGTCTACATGCCGTCGCGCGAAACGGAACCCCGAAATCAATATACTAGGAAAGATGTCAATTTAAAAAAAAATTGATTGTTTAATGGGTTAAATATATATATTAATGGAAGATGCATATCAAATTTTGAATTTAAAAGAGATAGTTTAATTCTATTACATAGCGTAATAGATAATTTCCGGGAATTTTGGGTAATTTCCGAGAATTACTGGAATCGAGAAAAATATTCTAAGTCCCTCGATTCTTGTACACGGCGGCGGCGACGGCGGCAGCGGCGACTTATTTATATGATATAGAGAGATTAGAACATTTCTGCTTGCCCCACCCCCCTTTGGGAAAATATTTTAATGTCCTTAATGTATAATATATAATAGAGACTTAGAATATTTCGGGCACAGGCCCCCTTAAGGACTTGGAGTATTTCGAGCTGAGGCCCTAAAGGAACTTAAAATATTTCGACCCGAGGCCTTTCAGGGACTTAGAATATTTCGAGCCGAAGCCCCTTTAGGGACTAAGAATATTTCGGACCGAGGCTCCCTTAGGGACATTCTGCCCCCCCCCCCCCCCTCCCCGCCCCTCCTCCTAAAGGGGCTTGGTCTGAAACATTCTAAGTCCCGATAAGGATCTCTGCCTGAAACATTCAAAATCCCTTCAAATATAATATAATATTAGAATTAGAGACTTAGAATATTTCAGGCACAGGCCCCCTTAAGGACTTGGAGTATTTCGAGCCGAGGCCTCCTTAGGGACTTAGAATATTTCGAGCTGAGGCCCTTCAGGTTTAGAACATTTTGAGCTGAGGCCCTGGAGGGACTTGTCAGGCCATTTATTGACCCTTACTCCTCGTCGGGCCTCTTGTCGGCCCATTTATTGACCCTTAACCCCCGTCGAGCCCCTTGTCTGCCCAATCACTGATCATCACCCCTTGTCGGGTCCTCTGCCGGCCCAATTATTGACCCTCACCCCTTGCTCCTGAGCTCGATTCTTATACACGGCGGCGGCGGCGGCCAAATCTTTTTATATACAGCGGACCTGCGGGCTCGCGCGCTCGCGGCCGTGGGTTAAAATCGACTAAAATATCTCACTACCGTCGCCGTGTACAAAAATTAAGAAATTTGAAAATGTATGCTTGCCCCCCCTTGCCCTCCGGGAAAATATTTCACGTCCTTAAAGGGACCTTAGCCTGAAACATCCTAAGTCCCTGATGCCTAAGTCCCTTGAGAATATTTTTTCGCATTTTCTAATCCGCAGGCAGCTACATGGAGATAACTGAGATACCTCTCTAAATGATATACAGTGAGGTTTTCTTGAAACTAGACAGGGCTCAGGCGCATGCGCGTCAAAGCAGTGTGTTGTACCGCCGAATCTCGGGTAGCTACTCCGAGCCCGGTGATATTACGCCCTTCTCAGAACGTTGTTCGGGATTACCAGTTAAGGGTTGGAACCCTTAGCGAATGTTATAACACACGCGAAAGGTTGTGGAATATACGTGAACTTTATTTGGCGTTCAGAACGCTCAACAATTTTCAGAAGTACAATTGATACAGAGTGTCGGACTGGTGTCCGACTTGTTTGGTTTAAACTACTTACGAGACCCTTTGCTCGAGTCTGTACTCTCGCACAACCAGTCGCACGGTGTCGGATAACTTTTCTGACTGCTGCTGTGAGCTCGCGACCACACTTTATAGTCAATAAAGTGGAGCGAGCGTGTCAGCAGCATCTTTGGAAGATAAACATTGTTTCCAAATTTCTTTATTTAATGTTTATCTTTCGGCGCTCCGGATTCGCGTTATTGCGGGATCCGAGCGCCGGCCTATGGAATTTGCCGACTCGGCGTTCAAGTTGACCGCGATCGAGCGTCGATGGCTCGATGCGACGGTTGCCTAATTGTCACCGTGCGTCTGGTGACGAAACTTAGCGTTCGTACGCCGTGGTTACTATGTCGCAACCTCGGTCGTACTCGCGTACGATTTCGGGGTATAACATCCCTCCCCCCTTAAGGAAAAGAAACCGACAGGTTTCTTTTCTCGTATACAGTTTTTACAATACATCTTACGTACTATCGTGATATCGCTCGCCGCGGCTGTTGACCCCGGGAGGCCGATTGTTTTTGCTGCGTGAGCGGTTCGTTTCGCTTATATGCTAGCTCGTTACGCGGAAGTTTTTATTGTCTCTCATACTGCTCTTCAGTCGAGTCACTTCAACACACTTCACTTCCGCTACGATGTCGCCGCCTCCTGCTAAGGTAGTTATCCTCCCTCGCGGATTCTTTTTTTTTTTTAATATTTCTATTACACCTCACCCCTGTGGTTTGAGCTCACCCTGATGCATTCTCCCACAGAAGACGCGTTTGTCTCCGACCACGCAGGATGACAATGAGTGCGTCATCGTTTTTGAACGTCTCGCACCCTCCGCGGAACCCAAACCGGATACCGCGCCGCCTCCGTCGATTCCGGTGTTCGACGACCGTCCGTACGCCCGGGCCTCCTCTCATCTGCTGGTTCTGACGCCCCGTCAGATCAACGGGCGCGCCCTCTCGGGCCCAGGGTACCTTCGTACCCTTCCGGCGGGATCCTCGGGCATCCGGCCTGCCGGCGAAAGCGACGAGGATGACGATGAGTGGGAGTTTGTGCGCTGAAGCGCCGCTCCCCCGATCTCCGTCTGTATTTGCGTGCGGTTTTTAATAAAAGAACTTTTCCTCCGCAACCTCTGGCTTTCCGTCCCTCCTTCATGTAGACTTATGGCGTCCCGGGTCTCCCCCGGTCTTCTCGCTTCGTGTATGATCGAGATTTCGGTCATCGGGGCTGCTCCTCCCCGATTCTGCCGCTCTATCGGTATCGCTGCGTCGTGTGGTCGTGCCCCCTTCGTACAGGGCGCTTCCATCGCTGGTTGCCGCTGCCTGCATCGTCCCCACGCCACAAGAATGGCCAGGGTCATCACTGCCAACAGCGAGATCGCTCCGACGAAATGCTGCCTGATCGCGCCCATAATGCGTTGCCTGGGCGTGATCGTGGCCTCTAGCTTTGTTTGAAGGTGCCCTATGCGTACCCCGAGATCATTTAACTCTCGGGGCGAGCTCACCACGTGCTCAAGGGTTACGTTCGCGCACAGCTTGATTGTCTGTGGCACGTAACCGGCTTCCTGTGGTGTTAACGTGAGATTGTACGTTGGCACCAAATCTTCATTTGTTATCCGCTGCATGTGCCGGCCCAACGACTCGAGGCGAAAATCTTCCGCGGTCACGGTGTATCGACCGTCAAGCGTCAATGACCCCGTGCCGTGCATTATAGCCTGCTGCGTCGGCACTCCGTCGCAGGCGACGGTTACCGTCTCGGGTCGCGGCGCGACAAATATCCATCGTCCCGGTCGCTGTGACCCGACGATGAGCGCGTGAGTCAACCTGACTACGCGCTTCGGGCATTGCTGCTCCCGACCTACCACACCTTCGGCGTATACGCGCACGCTACACGGCGCTGCCTCGTTGATCGGGAACGTGGGATGACGCGGATTGCAATAGAATCTCGTGCCATCCTTTTTGCATTCGCTTAGCTCCTGCTCCGACATCCGTACGTAGCTCCGGCCCGCACGATCCACGATTACCGGCCCAGATGTGGTCTCAAGGTAATAATATGTTCCGTTTTCCCCCTTCCTTGGCAGGGGATATGTCCGACTCACACCAAATTCCGCTGTCCCGACGAGGGGTATCCCGACCAGCACCGTGACTATTTCTCCCTTGCGATATGCTCGCGTAGTCGCCGATCGCAGCAGCCCTGCTGCATTTTCCCTAGTGACGGGCCGAGGGAAACTTTGTCCCTTCGGCACGTGCCGCAATGCCTCCGAAAGGTACCTGGTAACCCTTTCCGGCGTAAGAATGGCGGGATCGATCGTTCCGGAAGCGATCCCGGCGAACAGCCTCGCAATGTCCCTCACATCTCGGAGAAACGCCTCGACGTAGGCGACCATCAGCCCCAGGCTTTCGTCGAACTGTTGTCGTGTTGTCAGACGACCCGTGCTGTTGTGGAAATAGCCGTTGACCTCCCGCAGCATCGCGTTGAGCTTGTTGAAATTGCGCTCGGACGCGTGCGACGAGCGATTGAAAATATCCAGCGTTGACTCGACCACTTGCAGCTGTTTCCGCATCCCATCTTTTATTGCTTCCTGAGTCTCGCGCACTGTTGACAATTCCTCATCAATCCGCTCCCCGTCTGACGCGTCCAAATTTCCCGTTATCGCCTTCACCACGGAACCAAGCCCGTCGATTAATCCACGTTTGCTCCGAGGGTGTTCGCCCCCGACAAGATCGTGCACCACGCCGATCTCCTCGGCCACCTTTGCGGAAAGTCGCGTCAAATGCTCCAACATTTCGGCACAGTAACTGCCGGGACTCACAGATTGCTTGCAGCTCGCCCGATATCCCTCGAGATGCCACTCGATCGACTGCTCCAACGTCATGAGATTCGTTAGATCCATACGTACGGCCAATGTCCATTCGTCTGTGTCTAGACTCATTGTGCCTACGTGCTCGAAATAGATCCCGGGCACGTTGCGAAATTCCTCGATCGAAAATCTGTCCCCCGCATCGACTGTAGCCGCCATGCCACCCAACAACGACATCCTGTAACAATGTTTCCCTCGTAATCACCTCGCAACATTGTCCAATACCAATCAACCCGACGTAAATGAATATAGAGTGAGCGAATATTCTCTATAATTCCCGTGAACGTGAAAGCCGCGTAAAATTTTCCCCATGAGTCCCACGGATATTTTTGGAAAATGTTACCCGCATGCTGAATCGGAGCACCGAATACAATTGGTTTCATCGCCCTAACCCTCTCGGTGCCGAAGCTCGAGCTCTGCAAAGTTTCGACTTCACGCCACGAAAACACAATATATCCCAAATCTCGCTCCTTCCCTCCCCCCTTTGAACCGCGCTCCTAATTCTCGATATTTTCGCGGAGCCGGTTCACATGAACCTTGATACACCTTCGTCCCTTCCGAATGGTGTAGTTGAGGGGCGGATGAGTCTCCACGACGATGAACGGCCCAATCCAGTTGGCCGTGAGCTTTGCTGATCTTCCCTGGCGCACGGTTTCGTCGTGCAGCAAAACTTTTTCCCCCACTTGGAATTTTCTCTCCTTCGTTTTTCCGTCGTAACGCTCTTTCGCACGTGATTTCGCTGCCTTCAAATTAGCTCGTGCTATTGCCCAGGAGGCTCGCATCCGTTCCCGTGCCTCCTGTGAATAATCATCGTACGCGTACAGCGTACCCGAAGGCTTTTTTATCGAGCTCGGTAGCTCAGCCTCCCTTCCAAACACTAGGCTGTGGGGAGTGAAACCCGTGGTCGTATGCGGTGTTGTATTGTACTGGAACATCGCATACGGTAGCCACTGATCCCAATTCCTCTGATCTTCATCGGTGTAGCTCTTCAGGTACTCTGCTAACGTCCGATGAGAACGCTCAAGCGCTCCATTCGACTGTGGATGATACGCTGTGGTTTGCACCTTCTCCACGCGCAATAACTTGCAAACATCCTTGAATATCGAGCTCAGGAAGTTCGTGCCCTGATCGGTGAGTACCACCTTGGGTATACCAAATCGGCATACTATTTCCTCCGTAAATGCCCGTGCAACGTCGTTCGCTGCCTGCGTTGGGAGAGGAATGGCGACGCTATATTTTGTTAACAAATCCTGGAACGTGAGGATGTATTTATTCCCCGTTTCCGTTACCGTCAATGGCCCTACGATGTCCAGTGCACATTTTTCGAACGCCCGTTCCGGCGTATCCGTGATTGCCATTGGCGCTTTTGGCGTTGCGCGAATTTTATTTCGTTGGCATTTATCACAAGTGGCTACATATTCCTCTATTTCCTTTCGCATACCCGGCCAGGTAAACGTGAGCCGTATGCGCTTTAACATACGTGTTGCACCCTGATGCCCGCCCAGCGGTGCATCGTGATATTCATGTAATATCTTTTTCCTCTCCTCCTCGCTAAAATAATCGCCATTGCTACGGCTATTATCTTTTCCACTAGCATGGCCGCTGTTATCTTCGTCGCCGGAGTGGCTGTCGCTATCGCATTCTCCGTCTTGCTCTAGCGCGCTGGACTCCGTTGCCTCGCTCGGCACGATGGCTGACTCATCACCTGCTTCGCTCTCGCCGCCGCTGTCGCCTCGCTCCGTCTCCCTCGCTGCATCCAAGCGTAGGCATGGCGCTCCCGCATGCATTCCATTGTCGTTCTCTCTCTCTGGCGCACGGCTTCCGTCCGCCGCCTCGCCCGTGGCTTGGCGTGCACGCGACCGCGTTGTCACAAATATGCGACTCAGCGCATCGGCGTTCGTGTTTCGTTTTCCTGCCTTGTAAACGATGTCGAATTCATGTTCCGATAATTTTATTTTCCACCTCATGAGCCTCGATCCTGGATCCTTTACGCCAAAAAGCCATGTTAAGGGCTTATGATCCGTTACCACGATGAACCTTGTACCGTATACGTATGGCCGAAATTGCGCGATACCCCATACGATCGCGACCAATTCCTTTTCCGTCGTGGTGTAATTCTGCTCTGCTTTATTGAACGTACGGCTCGCGTAACATATGGGCAATTCTTCTCCGATTTCACCCTGCGATAATATCGCGCCGACGGCTTTATCCGAAGCGTCCGTTGTCACGATGAATGGTCTCTCGAAATCCGGGTATTGCAACACCGGTGCTGTTGTCAATGCTTTTTTTAACTCCTCGAAAGCGTGCTCCTGCTTCGCCGCCCAAACGAAGGGTACATCCTTCTTCGTTAAGTCAGTGAGCGGCTTCGCGACCTTCATGAAATTCTCGATGAATTTTCGGTAGTATCCCGCGAGCCCAAGGAACGATAAAATTTCCTTTACGTTGCGAGGGACGGGAAAATCCCTCACAGCGTCCAGTTTTGAAGGGTCCGGTCGTACCCCCTCGCTCAAGATCACGTGACCCATATATTGTGTTTCCTTTCGCAAGAAACGGCATTTCCCCGGTTGAAGCGACAAGTTCGCCTCCCGTAACCGCTCGAACACCTCACGCAAACGCTGATTATGCTCTTTTAGCGTTGCTCCAAATACCACGATATCGTCGAGATATACATAGCATTTTATGCCGTCCAGGCCCGCCAACACGGTGTTCATTAACCTCTGAAAGGTCGGAGGGGCGTTTTTCAGCCCGAAGGGCATCCGCGTATATTCGTAATGCCCTTGCGGCGTCGAGAACGCCGTCTTTTCCTTGTCGTGATCGGCCATCGGTATTTGATGGAAACCCGAAGCCAAATCGAGCGTGGTAAAATAATTTGCTCGCCCCAGCTGATCCAATATCTCAGTAATATTGGGTAGTGGGTATGAGTCTCCGATTGTGACCTCGTTGAGTTTTCGAAAGTCCACGACGACTCGTAGCTTCACGACTCCTGCTGCGTCAGGCTTTTTTGTCACGACGAGCAGAGGCGCATTCCACTGACTTCGGCTCGGTTGTATTATTCCATCTTTTAACATTTGTTCCGTTTGACGAGCCACCTCTCGCTTATGTGTTTCCGGCAACCGATAGGGCTGTACCTTTATCGGCTTTACCCCGCTCCTGAGAGGTATCTCGTGCTCGATTTTGCTCGTGCATGGGAGCCGGTCCCCCTCGAGATGGAATATTTCGGCGCAATCCTCGCACACCTCGAGCAGGGTTTTCGTCTCCTCTTCATTAAGATGGCCCACGTCGATCGCCTCGCGTAATCGCGTGAGGCGCGTGCCCGCATTCTCGTTGCTCGCTGCGTTTACCTCGCATACCTCGTCGCCTGATTTTTCTGCTGACTCATACGGCTCAAGTGTCACAGCTGGGCGCTCGATCTCGACCTCCTCGGTGGTGTGTTAATTATACACACCGCACAGGTGTTTCCATGCGGTGTCGTAATACAAGCGCCGAGCGTGATTCCCTCGATTACTTCACACTTGTTTACGATCCCCGTGCCTTGACTGTGTGTTGCCGCATACGCGATATTCTCGCTCCGCGGTGGCAAACGCAACTTCAACCGCCCGTTGATTAAGGGCATCTCGTGCCCGAACATCCGCAGCACTCGTCCCCGGAGTATATCCACCTCATGCCTCCTGATGAAATCCATCCCGAGGAACCCGTGCACCCCGAGGTTCACCTCGCGTGGCACCACGTGGAACCAGTGCGTCACGACGCCCGAAGGCGTTTCTAAATTAATTTTCGCGGCGCACTGGGCCTGTATGGGCCGGCCCATACAGGCCCATACAGTCCGGCGATTACCACCGATGAGTCCGCTACCTCGGCATCCCCGCGGCGTATCCCCGGGCTTATTATGCTCACCTGAGCGCCCGTATCCACTTTTAGGGTCAACATACCCCCGTGCACATCGGTAATTTGATGTGAAAATCGCTGGCGACCCCCTCGGAGGTGGCGTTGACAACACACACCTCCCGGGTTTGTCCTTCCCCTTCAGTCTTCGGTTGATTGCTCGAAAACTCCTTCCATGTTCTCGTGGCCCCCTGCGGCTTCGGCGGGGCGCTGCTGTCCTCACCCGACTGCCGGGATTTCTTCCCTTCGTCCCGCAATCGCTTCTTGCACTCTCTCCAGACATGCCCAAATTTACCGCAATGGTTGCAGGTTACCTTCACCTGGCTTACCTCCCGGCCCGGACCCGGCGCCGGGAGACTGTGACGCCCCGATTTCCTCGTGCAGTCCCGTGCGATGTGCCCTGTTGAACCGCAGTTAAAACATTTGCGGGACCCTGTACTCCCCTTGTCGGGGTTATGACGGGGGTGGCTCGCCTCCGCGCCACCCTTACTGCCCTGGGAGCCCAACATCCTCTCAATTTCCGCTGCTCCTACCACAGCGTCCCGCAGGCTCCCGTAGTTCCGTGAACGTACGATCACCTGTACGTCCCGTTGCAATCCATTTTCGAAATTTGCTTGCCCGGATCGTCGTACAGCCCTCTCAATGACCCGTGCGTCAGCGGCCCCTTCACTCTCGCCGAGTTTCTCCGCTACCTCCCCTGTTAGGCGCTCCGCGCGGGCGCCGTATGCAGCCACCGATTCCTTCGCGCCCTGTTTTAGTTGGCAAAACTCGTATTGCAGTACGGCAAGCGACTTCCGCTTTCCGTACAGCGCTTCGAGCTCTTTCCGGAGCTCCGTCAAATCCCTCATTTCCCGATGCCGCAGCTCCCGGGCCGCCCTGTCCTTCAGCTTGCTGCTGCGGACCAACGCCAGGAGTGTTCCCCGTTCCAGGGGCTTCACCCTGTCCCATACTGTCTCGCAAGACAATAAAAATTCCTCGAGCTTGCCGGGGTTGTTGCCATCGAAGGGCTCTATGCTCCGGATCGCCAAACTCAGTTCGATGTAGGGAGCCCCATCCTCCCTGGCCGTGGCTACTTGCTGTTGCCGCTGCTGAGGGCGCCCCTCGCCCAACGCGCGTTCGACTTCCTCCGCGATGTACTCCCGTATGCCCGCCTGCATCGCATCGTGTTCCTGTTCTCCACGTGCCGTCTGCTCGGTCATCCTGACCCCGTTCCGTGCGGTATCATTACCTTCCAACTCATCCTGGGCGTGCTCCTCCCCCTCCCCCTGTAGTTCGGGGTTCAAATTTCGTCGTACCCCGGGGAGATCCACCCCCATTGGGTACAACCGACTCCCTTCGCCGAAGGTCCAGGAGTCGTCCAGTTTCGCCCCCTGGCGAATATCGGGATGTTTGGATGTCGTTCACCCCGTGTGTTGAGGAGCTGTGCTCTCAGACGCTCGATCTCCGCGTCCACTGCCCGAGGGGAGAGCATCGTTCCCGCCGCGGGTGCCCCTCTAGGCTCGAACAGACTGTGGTCTATATCCTCCAACTCGTCGAACTCGGCTCCTCGCCGTGTGTACACCCCGTTCGTAGGGTGATTCGGGGATGATTCCCCCGGAACCTGCACTGCTAGGTCGTCTGCGACCTGCGCGATTCCCGCCAAGGCTGCTCTAAGCCCTGCGGCTACGTGCCCGTCCTCTTGCGCTGACGTCGATAGGTCTGCTCCTGGAGCCCCCTGCCCGCTGGGGGAACCCCTCTGACTCATGTGGTCTTTCCTCAAGTTCTAACCCCCTTGTCTCTACCCCGCCTGGGTTAGTAGCGCGTCTACTGGTCTCTTCGTTTCCCGGGGTGTTAGTTTGATGCAATAGGATTTTCTTGCACTTACAGTGTGCCGATGTGCCACATCTTAGGTGGCCTCTGAGTTCCCGTGAACGTTCCGGCTTCCTCTCTGACACCGTTCCACGCCCCTCTGCCTAGGTGACGATTCAATGGGGTTCTGCAGTAACCCTCGACGCGACTGGTTGCTCCGTCGATCCCCTGGTGACGGTTCCCGCAGCACGCTCTATCACAGCGTGGCTAACTCGCGCTCAATCTTGTGCTCACAGCTCGATTGTAACACACCCTTTCCTGGTGATCAGCCAGCGAAGCTTCCTCCCTTCGCTCGGGTTAAACACTCACTCTGGTATCCCACCGCTGCCACCAATGTTGTACCGCCGAATCTCGGGTAGCTACTCCGAGCCCGGTGATATTACGCCCTTCTCAGAACGTTGTTCGGGATTACCAGTTAAGGGTTGGAACCCTTAGCGAATGTTATAACACACGAGAAAGGTTGTGGAATATACGTGAACTTTATTTGGCGTTCAGAACGCTCAACAATTTTCAGAAGTACAATTGATACAGAGTGTCGGACTGGTGTCCGACTTGTTTGGTTTAAACTACTTACGAGACCCTTTGCTCGAGTCTGTACTCTCGCACAACCAGTCGCACGGTGTCGGATAACTTTTCTGACTGTTGCTGTGAGCTCGCGACCACACTTTATAGTCAATAAAGTGGAGCGAGCGTGTCAGCAGCATCTTTGGAAGATAAACATTGTTTCCGTAATTTCTTTATTTAATGTTTATCTATCGGCGCTCCGGATTCGCGTTATTGCGGGATCCGAGCGCCGGCCTATGGAATTTGCCGACTCGGCGGTCAAGTTGACCGCGATCGAGCGTCGATGGCTCGATGCGACGGTTGCCTAATTGTCACCGTGCGTCTGGTGACGAAACTTAGCGCTCGTACGCCGTGGTTACTATGTCGCAACCTCGGTCGTACTCGCGTACGATTTCGGGGTATAACAAGTGGCTCTTCGCTGCATCGTACACTGGCGAGAGCAGGTAGACAAGCCCAGTGCTGTTGGCGAAAGAGAGCTGACGGAGAGGGGGAGATGGGAAGGAACCGAGCGAGCACGAAAACTCGATCGCGTACCGTCAATCGCATCGTAAATCCTCCAAATAGTTTGCGCCAAAGCCAATTATCATAACTAATGAAATTACAATTGTTTAACCTCGACCATAGTTGCAAGATGAATAGTATTTTATTGTGCCGAAACAATGATCTATTGCATTCATTTAATTGGCGCGCAATAGTTTTTTCATTTATTGTTGCACCTTAAATAAACAAGTTAACGAAAAGTTTCAACGTATCTGCACGTATCATCAAAACCGTGCGAATGGAACTGAAAAACTAATTGCAATTCGATTGCAATATTCAAAGTAGCTAACAAATTGTTGTTTCATAAATACAACTAACCAATTGCAAAATTGAAATTACTATCCTTCGCTTTCTTGCATTTATTACGAGCGAAAAAATCTCTTTTTGGTCTTGTATGAGCGATACTTTCACCGTAATCTGCGTGTTCCACAGTCGCCTATGCAACGTGTGTATCGGCGAGACGGTTACTTCTAGCGAAAAGTACCAAAAGACTTTCCACTATCGCAACGGTGCAAATAATACAGAATTCTGTAGGAAAAGTTAGTATAAATTCGAAATTGTTATACCTTAATTGTTTAAATATTATTACGAATTTCTAATTGACAAAAAATAATTTTTTCGATTTCATTTTTTTCACTATTGTGGGCAACAATAAAAAGACAAAGGTTCTGATACATTTCATTTGATGCAATCCCCTTGTCAGTATGTGCTGTGATAAGGTGTTGATGCCTTTTCACGTCATAAAGTTTTGATTTTACATGAAAATCGAATAGAACCTTTTGGATTCAAATCGATGAAAAGAGTTGTGGAAAGTAAAAGAAAATGCAAAGTTACTATTTTTTAGTTGTTTAGATATTTCTAAAAAAATTTTGTTTAAAAAAATTATTATTTCATGCGCCATTGTTTTTTCCGAATTAAGTACTACAATTCAGACGATAAACCTTCTATGACAGTTTTTTTTTGGCTCCTATCCTCTTATCAGAACGCGCTGTGATAAGAGCGCAATGCACATTTTCTACGCGTATTTGACAAAGTTTTGGTTTCATACGAAAATTGAATAGAAACTTTTCTATTCCAATGTAAAAACGATATTCGAGAAAACAAGTGAAACTTGTAATTTGTTATTTTTTAATTGTTTAAATATTTTTATAATGTCTACACTGCAAAAATTAATTTTTTTATGCGGAACCATATTTTCAGGATTAAGGGCAGTAATTTGGACGATAAAGCGCTTCAATGACACTTTTCGTTTGAGGCAACTCCCTTATTAAGACGTGCTCTGATAAGGTTGTAATGCGTAAACACTACGCGTAACTGCCACAGTTTTGATTTTACAAGAAATTGAGTAGAATCTTTTCTATTCGAATGTAAAAACTATATCTGAAAAAACAAGTCAACATTGTAATTTGTTATTTTTTAATTGTTTAAATATTTTTGTAATTTTCATATTGCAAAAATTAATTATTCCATTCGCGACTATTTTTTCCGAATGAAGTGCAATAATTTGGACGTAAAAGCTACTATGACGTTTTTCTTTTAATGTACTCCCTTTATCAGTTTGCGTTGTAATAAAGGCGCAATGCATTCTCATTACGATTTCTGACAAAGTTTTACATCTACAAGGGTATTGAATAATATCTTTGCGACTTTATCATAGCGCGTGCTGATAAGGAGATTGAAGCCAATGAAAAATGCCATAAAAGCTTTATCGTCCATGCTGTTGCACTCGATTCGGAAAAAATAGTTGGGAATGAAAAAACTAATTTTTACATTAAGAAAATTATTAAAAAATTTAAACAATTGAAAAATAACAATTTCGTATTCTCACTTGTTTTTTCGAATACAGTTTATAGATTCGAATAGAAAAGATTCGATTCAATTTTCTCAAAAAATCAAAACTGTGGCAGTTACGCGTAGTGTTTACGCATTACAAACTTATCAGAGCGCGTACTGATAAGCGAGTTGCATCAAATGAAAAGTGTCATAGAAGCTTTATTGTCCAAATTAGTGCCCTTAATTCAGAAAATATGGTTTCGAATGAAAAAATTAATTTTTGCAATATGAAAATTATTAAAAAATGTAAACAATTAAAAAATAATAATTTTGAATTTTCACTTGTTTTTTCGAATACGGTTTATTGATTCGATGCGACTATATAATATCGACTATATAATCGATTCGATATATAGATAATCGATAGACTATATAAATTAGCTCTTATCAGTCGCCTTGTGCGTTCGATATTTTTTATGTAATCTGTGAAGAAAGTGTTATTTTCACCTACATACATGCGTATCGACGAAAAAAATACTTCCGAACGAATTTCCGAAGTATGAATGCTACAAAACTAACAACTGCAGACAACAAAGATAGGAAAGCGTTTTTTCATTCTGCATAAATTGGTATGCCGTTTTCGCACCTGTTCATTTCCATATTTTTTTTGGAATGCTGGGAAATACGGAACACAGTTTTATGCAATTTTTCATATTTTCCCGCATTGTAATAGATAAGTTTTACCTCTAACTATTTTGCACCGATTAACCACCCCCTGGCGCGCGGTGTGGTCAACATCGCCGGTACATCGTAAGGCCCGGTTTTTCCGATGTAGGTGGTATTGACGTAGGCGCCTTTAGTGTCTGGGCGACTGTTTTAATTGTTTCCAATCAGAAAATCACTAAAAATGGTTTAAAAATGAAGCAGTATGGGATTTGTAATGTTCATTTTTTACATAAGCAAATTTACAGTGATTTTATCGACAGGATTTCATTGAAATTACAAAAAAGTAGATTTTTCACGATTTTCGTAGTAATCCTTTCTCGCTCTAATTTCGGTACTTGCCACAATGACAGCAATTGTAAAAAGGGTGTGCCCGGAGAACGTAGCGAAATTTAGAGAGTGGATTGCGAACAGTTTTCAATTTTTTTTCTTATCATTTATATTCCTAATAATTATTTTTTCGTAATATTATTCGTAGTTTTCATCTTTTTTTCATAGCTTTGTAGTTCTTATAATTTTTTTAGAGTATTTGTAGTTTTTATAATTTTTTCATACAATTTGTAGCTTTTATCATTCTTTATAATACCATTCATTTTTTTAGTCTTTATTGTTAGTATTTAATAACGTTTTTTTAAAATATTTTCTCCTTTCTTTTCTTTGATTGTTATTTATTTTTGTAGTATTATTTTTGTAATTCTCTTTACTGCTATTGCTACGTGTCCTCTGTTGCACGAACTCTTGGTTGTTTTTGGGAGTGGTCGGTGAAATTATGCGGAATAATAAATTTTCGGTAGAGGAGGCCCAGGAGATGGTGCGATTGCATCATGGGGGTCTCAGTTTAAGACAAATACGAGATTCCTTTGTAGTTCTGGACGCGGGCCGTCCTGTTCCCTGTGTGCAAACCATCCGTGCCACTATCAAACGGTTTGATGACCGTGGCTGCCTCCAACCGACCCACCGCAAAGTTATTCAACCGAATAGACAAGTCCCGGATGAAAAAAAATACAAGTGTGTGCATTAGCAGAGATCGGCCGACATCCAGCATCCCAGATAGCGCAGATGGTGGAGATTTCCAAATCGTCGGTAAATAAAATTCTCCACGCGGAAAAATACTTCGCGTATAAGGCCTTCAGTGTGCAAAAACTTTTCGACGCTGATCATGAGCCACGCATGGTGTTCTGTGAAGAAATGATGGACATGATCAACAACGACGAAGACTTGCTCTCCCGGATTCTTTTCACCGACGAGGCTACTGTGGAAATCTCAGGACATCCGAATAGGCAGAATTTCCGAATATGGTCCAGAGCGCATCCACATTTTATCGTTGACGCGAAGACTCAGTACCAAGCCAAAGTCAACGCTTGGGCTGGGATCATCGGAGATCGAATTATCGGCCCATTTTGTATCGATGGGAACTTAAACGGTGCAATGTATCGCGAACTTCTCGAGGACCGTGTGATACCTGCGTTACGAGAAATCATGCCAATCGTAAGTGCATTTAAAATTATTAACACAGAAAAACTCACAAAAAAATCTTTCTTAGCAAATAAAAATCTTCTCCGCAGTAAAAATTCTCATTCCAATAACTTTGTAAAGATTGTTTCACCGTGTAGGTTAAAAAAAATTAGAGAAGAATATTTCCCTTAGCAATAAAAAACTCCCGCAGCAGTTAAAATTTTGATTTCAATAACTTTGTTATTACAATTACCCTGCGTAGATGAAAAAATAACAGAAAAATCTTTTCCTTATCAAAGAAAAATCTTCTCCGCAATTAAAATTTTGATTTCAATAACTTTGTGATTACAATTACCCTGCGTGGATGAAAAAATCACAGAAAAATCATTTTCTTAGCAAAGAAAAATTTTCTCCGCAGTTAAAATTTGTATTCCAATACTTTATAAAGATAATTTTGCTGTATAGGGTAAAAATAATCTACAGATGAATATTTCTTTTGGAATGGAAAACCCCCACCTCAGTTAAAATTTTGATTTCACTAACTTTGTAATTACGACTACCCTGTGTAGATGAAAAAATCACAGAAAAATCTTTTTCTTAGCAAAGAAAAATCTTCTCCGCAGTTAACATTTGTGTTCCCATACTTTATAAAGATAGTTTTACTGTATTAGGGTAAGAAAAATCTACAGAAGAATATTTCTTTTGGAATGTAAAACCTCCATCGCAGTTAAAACTTAGGTTTCAAAAGGGTACTTTTAAAATGTTCACTTGACCCAGTTGATAACTTCTAATAGTACTCTGTAAAAAAATGCTCCGGTGCAGTTTGAATTATTGTGTTTAAATAATTTTGTAAAGGGAGTGTGCAGTGCAGAGTCAAAACAATATTAAAAAAATCTTTTTCTTTGGAAGAGGCAACCTCTTCAGCAGATCAATCTTTGCCTCTAACTGTACTTACATCTTGGAATAATTTAAAATTTTCAGAACGATGTGTGGTATCAACACGATGGAGCACTTCCGCACATCACTTTGGCTGTGAGGGAATTGCTCAACGAGCACTTTGGTGGTCGCTGGATCGGTCGTTTCGGCTCAATGTTGTGGCCTACTCGCTCGCCGGATCTAACTCCGTTGGACTTTTTCCTGTGGGGCCACATGAAAAGCCAACTCTACAACAAGCCAACAAGCCAACAAACAAAGCAAACACACACACACAAACACGCCCGCGCGCGCACACACACTCTCACACACACACACACATGATGTACCTTTACAAAAGCAATGTAGATAAATTATAATATTAAAAAAATCTAATCAGTAGTTACGTAAAATAGCAAATTAAATAAATTCTTATATTTTTTATTCACTTACGGTTGTTTATTGTTGGGTCAAGTTGAATAAAAATCTACGTTACCATTGAAAGCCCGTTTTTTTTGGTAGTCCTATCATTATCACAAATTTTATCACTATCGATTACTATTAATTTCAATTCTAATACGATCTCCCAACGTGCAGATTTGTTGAGGTAACACACGCTGGATATTCTGACTTATTGGCAATGAATAAAACGAAAACGTTTCTAATTCCGATTTTGTGCCTCGTAATTACTTAAAGCGTCATTAATCACCAAATTACGTTGGCTCCGAAATATTTACACGCGATCTGTCCAACTCACCGCATCATCGTAGCGTCCCTTGCCCCTACCACAGCGAGACCGCTCCCCCCACCGATGCCCAGCAGGCATGTGTTAACCGTTAGGTTGAGACTCACTGTCGGCCGACGGCGGCAGCCAATCAGATTCGAACGCTGCGGCTCGCGCGCTCGAGCCCTGTCTAGTTTCAAGAAAACCTCACTGTAGATATATCACCACCGCTGCCGTGTACATACACTATGTAACTTGACAAACAAATCTCAAAAAAATACAAAAATTTAGAAATTAGAAAGTTTCTGCTTGCCCCCCCCCCCTGCCCCCAACCCCGGCGAAAATATTCTAAGTCTTTACGGGGATCGTGGCCCAAAATATATTTCTGATTCGCATACACCCTTCTGATTCTGGGGAAAAAGGGGGGGGGGGGGGGGGTATCGTCGTCTGGACATACTCCCTTCCGATTCTTAAGAGCGAGGGGGGAGCAGACGAAAATATTCCAAGCCCCTCGATTCTTATATATGGCAGCCGTTGCTATGGCAACCGTTGCTATGGCGGCCGTTGCTATGGCGACCGTTGCTATGCTCGATTCTTATACATGCCATTGCAGTGGTCGCCATAGCGGCGGTCGCCATAGCAACGGTCGCCATAGCAACGGTCGCCATAGCAACGGTTGCCATATATAAGAATCTAGGGACTTGGAATATTTTCACCTGCTCCCCTTCGTCCTCAAGAATCAGAAGAGCGTATGCCCTCAGACAAAAAATATCTTTTGGGCCACGATCCCCGTAAAGACTTAGAAAATTTTCGCCGGGGTTGGGGGGCAAGCAGAAACTTTCAAATTTCTTGATTTTTCCATTTTTTTGAGATTTGTTCGTCAAGTTATATAGTGTATGTACACGGCAGCGGTGGTGATATATCTATGTCATATATGTCACATATTCGCTGCCTGCGAATTAGAAAATTCGACAAAATATTCTAAAGGGACTTAGGCTTTAGGGATCTAGGATATTTCAGGCCAAGGCCCCTTTAAGGACTTAGAATATTTTCCCGGAGGGCAGGGGGGGGGGGGGGGGGGGAGGAGGGCAAGCATAAATGTTCTTTTTTTTTCAATTTTTGTACACGGCGGCGGTAGTGAGATATCTATATCACATAGAGAGATATTTCAGTCGATTTTAACCCATGACCACGAGCACGTGTAGCGCGCGAGCCCGCAGGTCCGCTATCCCTCTATATATATAAAAAGATTTGGCTGCTGACGCCGCCGCCGCCGCCGTGGATAAGAATCAAGCTCCGGTCAATAATTGGGCCGGCAGGGGACCCGAGAATGGTTGCCTTTAGGTGGAGAGGGGATGTGGGGGGGGGGGGGGGGGGGGGGCAGGCAGAAATGTTCTAATTTCTCAATTTCCGTACACGGCGGCGGTGGTGAGATATCTATTCCACATAGAGAGATATTTCGGTCGATTAGTATAATACTATAATAGTTTAGTAGAATACAGTTTCGATCATTTCAAATAAATTTATTGAGCGAGAGAACAGGCACAAAACACGGGGAGTTGGCGCGCGAAGCGCGCAGGGGGGCGGAGCCCCCCTAGTCTTTTCATATATATAGGGAGATATATTGAAATTGAAGTTGTATTTTTTCTAATCTTTTTTTCGTAATTATTTATTCATTTATTATTCATTTCATTTTTTTGTAACGATCCATTTTCTATATTTATCAAGAGACGCGGTAGCGTCTCGACGCCAAGTACATTAAAAAAAAAAAAATCGTACGAGGCTGGCCGGAGCGCTGCCTCTTCTTAGTATACGCGAATATGCCGGAAGTAAAACTTTCGGTCGATGATTCTCGAAAGATTAACTCCAATCAAATTTTTGGCAAGTTCATTTATCATAGAATTCGGCTACCAGCTTTCGAAAGCGCCTAGTTGCGTTTCAGTCGGTGTAGCCGATGCTGAGATATCGATCTCGTTACCCCAAAGGTATCCGATCAGCGATACTTGAAAGAAAAAATGTGTAGATGAGAAACAGATGGGCATCCTCTCCTATCATTTAACGGGTTACGGCCGTGGATATACGCCCTCCTGCTTCTCATCAACATGTGTAGATGAGAAGCAGAACAGCGATATCGCACACTGATTTACGTGTTGAACAGTATCAGATACGCCCGTTTATTTCTCATTTACATCGGGTCGGGCATCGCGGAAGAGTGTGAAATCGTGGCGCTTCGTGCGTGTTCGGTGTTCGCTTGGCCTGTCGGCCGTGTCGGCCCGTCGGCGGTTGACAGCGGGCGATGTAACCAAAGCAAGGGCCCGGGATTGAATAAATAAATAAATAAAAAAGTGATGAATGTTTGAAAGTGATTTCAAAAGTGTTCTCTCGTCTCGTCTCGTCTTGTCTCGTCCGTCTCGATTCGATTTTGTAAGTGATTAGTGATTGCCGGCAAATGATATAACCTTACAATAAAAACTAAAGTCAAGAAAAATGTTATGATCAAGATGTAATCAAGAAAAATAATTGTTTTCAGTTTCGTTTTTTTTTTTCACTGTTCTCAAGATCAAGAGAATCTTTCTGTCGGAGGTCGGTGTGATTGTGTTCTTGAAGCGCTACAACATTTCTACGCTCATAGCGTAGATATCAAGATTCCGTGGCAGGTCTGTTATACCATTAAGAAAAAATGTTATCGCTTTGACAAAAAAATTGTGTAACTGTGTCTTCGGTTATCTTGACAGAGGAATTACCCAGGACTCTTTCATTGACTTTCATGATAAGTCAACTTCGCCAGCGCTTCCTTCGGTTCTTGCAACGAAAGAATTTTACCAATTTTCACTTCACTTCTCCGGTTCACTTCACTTTCATCCGGTCAAAATTATCAAAGTAACGGATGGCAGAGTTCTCTCGTCGAGAGAATTGTTGGGCCGGACGGTATCGTTGTCTCGTTGCGAGAGCCAAGGTAAGAGGCAGTAGATCCTTTCCACCAAGACGACTGAAGATATATACAGTTCTATCGACAAAACAGCCGCCGGGTTAATAACAATAGTAAGTAAGAGAGCGTGAATCCATGTATGAATGAGAGTGACTCCGACTCACATTTATATTTTCTGACTATGTCAAAAACCAATATCATTCAATATATATTCATATCCCTGTCTAGCCAACATCCCTCTTAATATAATTATTTCGAGACCTCTCACCCTTTACCAGGAACCGAGAAACCGGGCCCGTTCAGGGACGGAGCAAAGCGGCCCACAAAAAAATAAATAAATCTCTATTCAAAAATAAAAAAATTAACTTGCGACGCCGAGAGCGGGCTTCCCTTTCTCTTGTATGTCACACTCCGATTCGATCGAGGTAGGCGAGCGTGAAGCATCTGATATCCAGTTTATCAATCGCAATTGAAGCGATGTTGTCATTGACACGATGTATTCGGAACCACCGACGTTAGCCAACGGAATGTATCGAGGCGTCGCTTCAATTAAGACAGTATCTCGAATTTAAAAAAACCGATAGCTACAAGGCTACAAGCCTTGCAAATCCATCGAAAGACGCGAGTGCAAAATATCTCCGACTTAGAATATTACTCTCAATTGACGCGACATTGTTATTGGCACAGTGCATTCGGAAGCAGCTAAAACTAATCAAGGTATATGGGAGGTTTTTTTGATATGTGAATGGGTCAGCGTGCGCTCTTTAGCGTTGGATTGATTTGTATCAGGAAAAAGGTGAAAGGTGATAATATTGAGTTGATTTGAGAACTATGAGATTTTTACAATCGATCGTTATGATGTTTGCGCTAATGAACGTTAATTCATTAAGTTTATATTCTCCTCAATATATTCCAATATGCCCCCGCCGTCGCTAGGATGTTGCGGCAAAAACAAACATTCAATTGTTTTTCATGTCGTTTGTCTTCGTGTGTCACGCTAATATCGTATCGCAACATTTTTATTTGCTACTCGTTTATTGCTCGATTAATTGCCTCGGCATGAATAACTATACAATTAGGGAATATACCGTGTTACGTTCCGCCCGATCTCTCGAAAGTTTTTCGAGACCGCACGGAATGCACACGGGCTCATCCGCCGACGAACGTCGTGCACGGGCGCGGTATCAAATCCGGCAAGTTACCAACAAACAATACCTTCCCTCCTCACTCCACCCCGCAGGCATCTCCGCCGCCGACGGGAGAGCGAAAAGGGAAGCGAAAACTAGACCCGCGAAGTAACGCGAGCCGCGGAGAAGAAAAACACGCGCGCGAGATATCCGAGATACACGCGCGCCTGGCAACAGCACAAAATGCTAATCTGGCTTTTCTCCTTCGTGCCCCCCCGAAGACGACTCTGTCGTCCGACGGCGGAACGAAGGAGGAAAAAAGGATTTAGTCTCCTTCTGACAACAGCAGCGTTAGCTCCAGAAGAAGCTCCGTGTAGGTGTGTAGCAAAGTACCGATTCCAGTCTTTCGGGAAAACCCCTATCGGCGCTACTCGAGCTGATCGGGAGAATTCGCGAGAGCACGTGTACGACGCTTGTCAGTCCCCGCGTTAATCTTAAGAAGACAGAACTGTGTGGAGACAATTGTGCGAGACGGATTGTTTGAGTGAAAAATGTGCAAGTGCATAAAAAAGGACAATCATAAGGACAGTAACGAGGAGTGGGAGCGAGTCTGGAGATTGTTGGGCGGAGTAATTGTAAGTGGACGCAAGAGCGTCTTCCCTGTTCTCTCTTTCTCATAATAATAATAATCATTATTGAATAATCATAGTTTAATCGTGACCAAATTATTGTTTTTCGTGTTACATTGGGTTCATGTAATTGGTTCATTATTGCATTATTTCTGTTTTTGGGTGTTTCATTTCAGAATTACGGGGATAAACTACGACTAATAAATACGGGCGAAATATTCACCCGTATACCGTCAGTCTTTATCGGACCTTATTTACAAGAACACCTGACCTCTCTACCTTGCGCGACCGGGCCTGTATAGGACGAACACACGGCATCGCCTGCGTAGAAAAATAAATATAAACTCCATGAATCGAGCGGAGGTCTGGAGGAAACTGGTGGCAGCGGTGGGATGTACGCCGTGGTTATCGTTCAAGGTAGACAGTGTTCGCACTTCGCGTATTTGTAATTGTGAGGATGCTCGATTTATTATTTTTCCGTTACGATAAGTACGTTGAATTCAATACGTAAATTACGCCACGAACCAAATTGATGAACGCGTTTACCATTCTCCTGAATCAACATTCCCTTTATTCGATTGCCGATGACTATTAATCAACATTCAGAGTACGAGGAATCGGAGCCCGCGTTCAACTGTTCTCCTCCCGAGATATCGGTGGCTGGGAGTTTTTCCGCCTCCGAGTTTGTAGGGGGGTCAGCAAAATTATTAGTTCGTCCCGACTTCAAATACAATTTAGTAAAAGCCAGTGCGCTTATTGCCGGGCCAGTAATAGATACGGAAATTGTGGAAGGAATTGTCACCGAAGGGAGAATACGCACAGACAATAGGAACAGTACTAGTTCATACACATCCGTCTTCGCTTGTTTTTCGTGTTATCGACGATTTCCCGGTCGATCAGGACGGGATAATCGGCCTTGGGAATTGAGGTTAACACGGAGGCAAATTCTGTTGGTCGCACGACTAGATTCTCTCCTCGCGCACCATGACAGACGGTGCGCAGGCCACCAACGTCACGATGGACGGGACGGCTCTTATGACTACCATGTCCGGCATGGTAGAAAATTTGTCGCTGCAGAACCGGGTGACGAACATCCCCATATACGACGGAACCGGGATTCCGCTAAAAGACTTCCTGCAGGATCTAAAGAATTGGTCAACTTTCGTGCTCCGAGCCTCTGAACCCGAGTACGTTAGCGCGGTTATCTCTCGGTTGCGTGGCGATGCGAGAAACTGTGTTTACGGGCGCACCATAAATACTATAGAGGAGTTAATCACTATATTGAAAGAACGCTTAGCCCGAGGGAAAACGTTCGATTACTACGCGGGGGAAATCGCGCGCGCCCGAATGAAGCAAGATGAAACGGTCGGAAAATTCTACGATAGAATAAGAATACTTGTGAGTGGAGGTCGAAGCGAGTGGAGAAAAACATACGGGACAGCTCCTCCGGCACTTGAGAATGACCCTCTGTCGAAAATTGCCATCCGGTCCTCCATAGACGCCTTGCCCACACACGTCAGTGATATGGTCGATATGAAGGAGCCAAATACGTTAGACGATGCGTTTACTCTTGCAGAAAGACTCGCTATCCGGACCGAACGTAAACGGGCCTCTGCCAATGAAACCACTACCCGTGGGAAGTCGAGTGAAACTGCCGTTTTATTCACCAGGCGAGACGCATGCGAAATGCGTTCACGATCGCCGTCCCCCGCGTCCTTGAGGACCTCCCAAAATCCTCCGGGAGGTTTAAAACCCAGCCCCGCATACTCTGTTCGAGCCCCAAGCGCATGGCGAGAGGCGGGAGTTGAGGGTTGCTCGCAACGGTATTGTTGCCTGAGGGGAACGGGTTGCGCGTGCTGTCCTTGGAACCGCACAGCGAAACCACGCGAAGGCCGCGTGGTGACGGGTGCACGCATCGTTACTGGTTCGTCAGAGGCACTGGGTGTGCTTGTTGCCCTTGGAATCAATGGGCCCCACGGCCTGCCCAAGCGCCCCGTAACGCGTCCCCGAGCGTTGTACTTGCGGAAAAACCTAGTTCGCCCGATCATTTAAACTTGGCAACGGCCGGCTTCGGTCTGCCGACGGCGGGCCAGCTAGTAACGACGAAACCAAAGCTCTCGGTCAGGCTATTGACAAACACCGAATAATAATTTCCCGCGGAGTTAAAGGGGATGTGGTCGGGTCCGAAACGGAAAGAAACGGAATCGGCTCCAGGGTACGGAATTATTCGTATATTTAGACGATATGGTTGTATTCGCGCGAACGTTGGAAGAACACGAAAAAAAGTTGGCTCATGCAACGCCCTACAAAGGCGAACCTGGTGCTGGAACCCGATAAGTGCGAGTTTCTGCGGAAAGAAGTCGCTTATCTAGAACACGCTATAGGCCGTGACGGGCTACGACCCAATCACAAGAAACTCCTAGCTGTAGCAAAATTCCCGCAACCAAAAACCGCCAAGAATGTTCGCCAGTTTCTCGGACTCACGGGATATTATCACCGTTTCATCCCCGATTTTTCAAAAATTGCGAAGCCCCTGTTTGATCGGACAAGAAAGAATATTAAGTTCAGCTGGAACAAGGCGGCACGGAAGAGTTTCCGACTCCTCAGGAAACTGTTCTGTCAGGAGCCGGTGCTACAGTATCCGGACTTTAATCGTCCTTTTATCCTGACCACGGATGCTTCTGACATAGCAGTGGGAGCCGTCTTGAGCCAGGAAAGGGACGGACAAGATTTACCCATCGCATTTTATTCAAAGATTCACACCCCGTCAGAGCAAAATTATGCAACAACGGAAAAGGAATGCTTGGTCGTGGTAAAGGCCCTAGACTATTATCAGCCATACTTTGTGACGAGGCCCCGTACACGAAAATTTCGTCGAAACGTGTCGGGGTCTACCAGCCCAAAATCTCTCATGACGCCCTTGTTGGTTTTTCTTTCCCGCTGTCTTACCGTCGTTAGGCGCCAGGTGATTGTACCAGCCCCGTATCACCAAGGGAATTTTCATTAATCGCTCTCTCGTTCTGCACAGCCAGCGTTTCAGGGGAAATAAGGTTCGGGGGCAAACATCAATCCACAATCACAAAATAATATCGAGTATTCGGGCGTTTGGTTTTTCATAAAATAGTCAACAATGTTCTAATTTATTCCAAATAAAAGATCAAACAAAATATAGACGAGTGTGGATCGGAACAACAAAAGAAAATAATGTACTACGCGCTGCGCGCGATCTACAAACTCAGCTCTCGCGTAACAGCCAATAAGAGAGAGAGAGTACGCACGATGGCCCCCGGGGAAGCCGGTGGGCACAGCCGTTAGAGCAACGAGATACGATGCGAGACGGACACACTCTACTACCACGCGTACGACGATACTCAAGTTCGTATCGACGAAGAAAATATGCACGTTGTGTGCCTACCTTAACAATTCGTCGAGTCCTCGGCTTCCGTCGCACAGCGTTCCTCGGTCTCGTCTATCGCCTATCCTGGTCGCTCACACAGGCTCTCCGTGCTCCTCACACAGTGCACTCAACGGGATTCAGCTTCGCGAGGACACAATTCTCTCACACGCTATTTTTCCCTATCCTTTATGATATCGCACGCGGCTCAAGCTATGTTTTCTTTTCGTCAAATTCTACGATCTATCGCTATCGATCTCTCAACCCGATCTCTACAGTTCTACAACCCAATCAATTCTCTTTCGCTCTCAAATCTAATCTCTTCCGCTCGCAAATCTATTCTGCCGGCTCCTTCGTCGCCGGGCCTCGTGGCTCTTCGCTCACTCTCGGGAGGGGGTCGCCCCTTCGGCGATCTATCGCTCGATAGACGGCTCGGCCGTCTTCCCCTGTCCCTGCCTCGTCGCTTTGGCCGCTGCTGGTGTCGACCGCCTTTGTTTTGGTTCTCGACTTCTCGGCTCTGTAACTGTCGAAGACCAAGCCGAAATATCGCTCTCTCAAGCAACCAAATTTCCCTACGGGTGCGAGACGACGCAACTCTCTGCTGCGGACCTTTTCTAATATTCTCTGAATATTCTTCGATTTGCGCTCTCGCACAGCGCGACCTGCGAGTGTGTGACAACGCCTCGTCACATCCCCCCACTAGGCTATTGTCTACCTCGAAATGAGGCAGGCACACGCCGATACATACTTTCGTCGCGCTGCAGCAGAGTCGATGTTCCCCTCGCATCCGCATCCCATCACCAATAACCAATACTGTCATAACTGTTACCAAAAATACTTTTATTATCTTAACGCTATCTTAAACTTAGGAGATCATTCTTATCACGAAGAATACACGGTGGGACATCGCAGACTTTTTTCCCGATGTTACCTCACACCATCAGACAATGAAAACCAAAAATGAAATCACGCGATTCGTGGTTAACACAACAAAAAAAAAAAAACTTTCTTTGGGAACAAAACCTTTCACGATTTCCTCGCGACTCGCAAGTGAAGCAAAACAAAAATAATAACTGTCTCTTTTCATGTCCTTTTTTTTCTTCTTCTTCGTGCTTCTTGTCATCCTTGTTTTCTTCTCTTCCCCTCATCTAACGACGACGTCGAGGATTGCAGTCGGGGCAATTCTCTCTCGTGTACCCGACACGATAGCACGAGATGCAGTATGGGCGTCTCGGATCCCATGGTTCGGTGCAGTCTCGAGGCCCATGCCCGTCGACCAAACATCTCGGGCACGTCATCGCGAAAGGATACTCCGCTCGTTTCTTCTTCTGCTGTTCGCGTCTTGCGCGCTCAGCTCGGTTCTGGATACCTCGTTCCAATCCGTGTGGACCGGGGCATCGTTGCGTCGTGACTCCATCTCGATGGCACAGCCTGCAGAAGTCCATTCGAAGTGTTCTTGGACAATGCTTCCATGAGTGCTCGAGGGAGCGACAATTCAGGCAACCCCTTCGCGCAGCGTTACGTCGTTGCTCGATCACCTGAGTTGCGATCTCGTCATCGTGTCGCGCTCGGGCTGCTGCTTGTCTTGCCAGATTCACTGGCAAAGGTTCCACAGTCCCCAACGCCAGTCTTCGTTCGCTGTTCATCGTACTGCTCATCGCACGACGTACAACGTTAATCGGCGGCAACGAAGCTCTCGCCTGGCGGTTCGCCGCAGGCTCTTCGTTGCGTGGTTTCTCCACTCGTCGCGGCGTAGCGTGACTCTCGATCGACAGACTTGCAATACTTTCTTCGATCGGCGCCCTCCAGTATTCTCGGCTGGTCGAAGGTTGCGAACCACTCGCCTGATCCATCAGTTCGGCTCGTACAGTTCTCGGTGTCGAATCTCCGGCCACGACAGAGTTTGACGTTTCCGTCGCTGGCTCAGCCTCGGCTACCGGTGCTGACTCTGTCACCGTTTCACTCGACTTCGCTTGCGAGCTCTTCGACTCGCACGTCTCCGCGTAACGCCTTCTCGCTCCTTCTCGCACTACAGCGAGCTGCTCCTCGGGCGTCATGACGTGTTGTTCCGTCGACTCGCTCGGTGGTTCCTCCACTACCTCTCCTCTGTATCGTCGATGAGCTTCCTCGCGTATCTTCCGTAATTGCTCTTGAATTTGTCGAGCAGTCTCGTTGGCTTCGTTGTTTGACGACATTACGCACAGCGCTCTTTTCTTAGGGATAAGACAAAACAAAACAGAAGGGGAATTTATTCTCTACGTCCTGTTACCGTTTTACTGCTTTTGTCCTACCGAGCTGTCTGCCGCATGATTATTTGTGACTACCTTTAGATCCTTTACGTGCCAAGTTCCCGCTGGCCGACCGTCCTTATCAGACAGCTCGACTACGTTCGCCGATTTCATTCGCGTAATTACAAACGGTCCCGCGTACTTTTTCGCGAACTTCGAAGTCATATTGTTCGCCGCTTTTGATAATACGCGGTATCGACGATAAACGCGGTCACCGACGTGCAATGGAACGTCCTTGCGACTACGGTTGTAGTATCCCGCCTGTTTCACGGAAGCCTCACGAATTTTACGCGTCACGAGATCTCTCAACTCTACTAGTTTACGCATTCTTTTCAACCAACTCTCTCGATCCGGGACGTTCGGAATATCGCTTTCGGCTATTCGTCTCCAGTATTGCGCTGGTCTAGGTTCTCGACCCAGATTCAAGAACGCTGGCCTCACTCCTAGTGACGAATGCACAGCAGTATTGTAAGCGAATTGGAATTCCACGATGTGCAAATCCCACTCGCTATGATTCGCGGAAATGTAGCTTGATATCATCGTCTTGAGATTTCGGTTGACCCTCTCAACTGGGTTTGCCTGAGCGTGATACGGTGGCGTCGTTACGCGTTCGATCCCGTATTCGTCAGTCAGTTTCTTTACCGTCTGGTTCACGTACTCAGTCCCGTTGTCAGTCAAAAATTTTCGTGGCGTTCCCCATCGATCCAAAACTCTTACACGGAACGCATCTGTTATTGTTCTACCCGTGGCTGCCGATACTGGCACGCATTCGATCCACCGCGTGAACATATCCTCGAATACTATGAGATATCGATTCCCCGCTCTAGATCGCGGGTACGGCCCCATTACGTCCGATGCGACGGTATCCCATGGTTGCGCGACAATACGCGGCCCCATTATCCCCATGGGTCTAGCCTGATTTGATTTGTGCGTCGCGCATGTGACACACTTCCCTACGTAGCGTTTTACGTCTCGGTACAACCCTGGCCAATAATAGTAAGTAGCTAATCGACGATAAGTTCGTTCGACTCCCGGGTGACCCGATTGTTCTGCATCATGCGCTTGCATCATCAAATTGTCGTGGTCTTCCGACGGTACCACGAGTTTCCACGCGTCAACATCATCACCGATGGTCTCTTTAATCGCGTTTGGACGATAGAAATAGATGGCGCGGCCGTCTACCTGCCAATCCGGAAACTCGCGCGGGTTTCGACGAATAGCGTCAAGCCTCTCCTGATACCAATCGATCTCGAAACATTCGCCTAACGAGTCGACTTGAGCATCATTATCTAACTCTACGTCCTCAAACATACGCGATAAAGCATCTGCCGCTTCATTCTCGGTACCCTTTCTGTACTCGATCTTCATCTTATATCCTGACAATTCAAATGACCATCGCGCCAGTCTACCGATTGGGTCTGCGAGGTTGTACAACCACCGGAGGCTGCTATGATCCGTTACTACCGTGAACTCATAGCCCTCCAGGTAGGGTCTAAACTTTCGCACAGCCCATATTACCGCGAGACACTCTTTTTCCGTCACGGTATATCGCGTTTCGGGTCCTGTCATCGCGCGACTCGCGCATTCAATCATTCGTTCGGCATCACCATCCCTCTGTGTCAGCACAGCCCCGATACCCCGATCGCTAGCGTCCGTGTACACGATGAATGGCAATTCGTAGTTCGGATATGTCAAGATCGCAGCATCGATTATCTCTTTCTTGACTGCTTGGAACGCAGCCTCTTCAACTTCTGTCCAGTCCCAAGTCACAGTCTTGCCGGTCAGTCTGTTCAACGGTCCCGCAACACGCGATATGTTTTTCAAGTGGCGATGGTACCAATTGACCATCCCATTGAATCGTCTCAACTCGGTCGCGTTTCGCGGTCTCGGATACACAACTATCGGACGGATTTTCTCGGGATCCGGGCGCAGCCCTTCGCTGTTTACCAAAAAACCCAGATATCGTACTTCGTTCCTACAGAACCCACTCTTTTCATAATTAATGATGAGTCCCGCTTCCCGAATTATCCCGAGTATTTTCTCAACCCATTCGAGGTGTTTTCGGAACGTCCTATTCACGATGATTATGTCATCTAGGTATGCAAACGCATGAGGCTCAACACTGGGCCTATTAACCTATCCATCAGCCTTTGGAATGTGGCTGGCGCGTTACACAACCCATAGGGCATTCTACGAAACTGGAACAACCCTTTTCCCTCTACTATGAACGCAGTAAAGTGCTTGCTGTTTTCCGCCATCAAGATTTGGTGGTATGCAGCACTCATGTCAAGCGTCGTGATATACACGGTTTCCTGGAGTTTGCTTAATATTGTATCCATGCGCGGAAGCGGATATGCGTCTTTTCGCATCACCTTGTTTAACTCCCGGTAGTCTACACAAAATCTCCACGTACCGTTAGGCTTAGCGACCATCACCGGCGGACTGGCCCATTCGCTTTGCGACGGTTCGATGATGTTAGCGGCTAACATCCTATCTACTTCGGCATGCAATGCTTCTACTACAACGGGCGAGCGTCGATACATCCGTTGTTTTACGGCTTTCTCGGTCGTGACCTCTATCACATGCTGTGTGAGTGGCACAGCAACATTGAAATCTTTCGGCATGGTCGGGATTACCCTCGAGAGCATCTTTTCTAACTGTCTCTTTTCGTCCCCCTCAGGCTCCTGCAACCCGAAACACACGCCTACTTCTGCGAGTTCCCCACACGGTTGCGTTATTGGGTGCTCTATCCCTACTTCATCTAACGACCAAACTCCACGTTTACCGAAGATATTTACTCCGAACGCGTGTATGAAATCCATGCCTAGGAGACAGTTCGATTTCAAGTTTTGTACGATTATCGACGCGAACCATTTCTGAATTCCGTCGATCGAAATCGGAAAAAGCGCTTCCCCAATGACCCGTTCCGCCGTGCCATTAGCCATCGTCACGTAGTCGTGTCTCGTCGGTGGGTATTGTCGGTACGGTAGCCCTAGTTTATTAACGATAACGCCACCGATCCGTCCAAACACTGAGGTTGTCGCGCCGCAATCTATCAATGCGTCAAGACACTTCCCCCCGATTTCCAACTGCAAGAATATTCTTTGGCGTCCCGGTTCGCGTTCCCACTCTGCCGGTGGTGGCGGAAATGCAACCGGAAACTTACTACCCGATTCTATCGTGACTTCGGCTTCAATTTCTACTTCTCGCGCCGCGTTTTCGCGATCATCGTTTGCCCGTGCAACGTCTACATCGCGATCGGTTTCCATCGTCTCGCCGATAACGCGCGCGTTCGGTATTTCTTCATCTGACTCGTCCGATTCGTCGACTGTCCAAATGCCAATCGGCCCGCGGGTTGACTCACCTGTCTCAACAACTTCCACTCGGACTGTTGCATTTGCTTGCGGAGAGCTCGGGGTTTCAGTACTTATCTTACTTGCTACCTTAACCCTATCAAGCTCGATCCTATCCACACTCGTCGAATTGGGAAGGGAAGTGAGAGGAAGAGGATTTTGGTTCAACTCTTCGCCACTTCTCGGCGGGTTCCCTACTGAGAGCGCTGGCTGTCCCGCTCTGGCCAGGCTCGATTCGCGTTTTTTGATAATGCGCAGCCACACGTCTCGACGTTCACGTTCTTTCGGCCACAGCATACGCAAAGTTGCACTCTCATCTTCGTACATTCCCTGCCGAAGTGTCCTGGGTCGCCACAGTTGAAGCAGAACGGAGGTGTTCGTCGTGTGAAACTTCCCGTTCCTTTTTGCGATTCGCTACCTCGGTTTCCGCCTCCGCTGCTAGCGTTCCCCCCACCAGACCGATGTTGCGTCTGGTGTTTCTCGGCGGGCTTCGCTGGAGTCTGTGCTGTCGCCTTGCCGAGCGATGACGAGGAAGCCTTGTCTTCGACCATCGCTGCTTGCTCGTTGTCACTCGTACGCCTCTTTCTTCGGCGCTTCTTCGGCGCAGCCTTCTCCACAGCGTTCACGTGCTCGGGTCCACTGTTCGTCACAGCGTTCCCCTCGCACACACGAGATCTGTTATCATTGGGCTTCTTTGCCCCTCTCGCCGTCGACGCAGCGTTTGCTTTTCCGACCCAAGCGAATTGTTTTACATGACACTCGTCCTTCGTCGGAGGAGGACGACGTGCTTTCGCACGAGCCCATCGTTGCTCTACTTGCGTAGTTCTCTCGACTAGCTCGGCGTAGGAGTGAACATCATCTCGATCCACTCGATCCCAATACGCTGGTCACAAACCCTGGTATGCTCGGTCGAGTTGGCTTCTCAGGCTCTTCTTCTTCCGCAGCCTGCTGTACAGCCCCTGAAGGCAAATCAGGTACTCCTTCGCCGTCTCATCCGGTCCTTGAGTACGCTTCCTGATGTCTTCTTTCAGGCTTTGTTGGTCATAATCAATACCAAACCATGCACGGAAGTCGCTCAGGAAATCGCGCCATTCCACCCAATCGTGGCGATTCGAGCGGTACCATATCACAGCACGACCCTTCAGGATTTCTGGCAGCACTTGGAGACGTTCCTCGTACTGTACATCTGACGCGATGATCTTCTCGTTCAGTTGCTCGAGAAAGTCCTCACAACCGAAGTCATCGTCTCCAGAAAATTTCAGCTGCCACTTCCGTGCAACTTCTCCGACATCACGCGCTCGACTTCTTCGCGGCCTTGTTGACGTGCGACGTTCTCCTCGATCTGAGTGATGGGAGCTCCTTTGAGTGGTACGGCGTTCATCTCGATTCCCGTTCCTCCCTCGTTGGCTCTCGCGCTCACTTCCTCGCTCGCGGGGTTCATCTGATGCACTGCTCGCGTCATCCGATGATAACGACGAGTCGCTGTCGTCCACACGACGTTGTTTCCTCTGCGATGTCACCTGAGTGGACGTTCCTGTAGCTCGCGATGCTTTAGCACAGCTTTGCGTTACCACTTCAGGACGATTTGTCTCCACGCTCATCGCCACTTGCGTCGTTCATCGCTTCTTTGAATCCCGCGTTCGTCGCTCACGCTGGTCCGGTTGGTTGTCGTCGCTGTCTGTTTGCACGCCGATCTCCTTGGTCTTCGGCTCAGTGCGTGGCACAGCCCCCGTGTTCTCAGCGACACGCATCCCCTCTTGGTCGTCCTCCTGGACTCTTCTCGAGGCCTTGCGTTGTCTCCGAGACACGTGTGCGTCACGCTCTGTGCTCAGCAGCTTCGCAACCATTTGTTGGTCCTTATCGCTCGGCGCTATGGACCTCCTTCCGCTGCTGTCGCGCGTCATCCCGATCGACGAGTTGTCTGCAATCGTCTTCCCTGTGTCGGTTCGAGATGTTCGTAGAGCGCCTGCCGGACTCACGGGCCTCGACCCGCCCTCCTGGCTTGCCGCTCGCGATGCGCTCATAACCCATGCGCGCAATCTGTTCCGTGCTACAGCCGGTACACCCGCTGGGTCAATGAACAACGCGCGGAGAGTCTCGCGTATTTTTGACACATCGAATTCGTCGATTTGTGCTAGTTCACTCGCGAATTCGTCCTCCGGTATTATGTCGCACTCGCCCCAAGTTATATTCGAATAACCCCTTTCGCGGAGCTTGCACCTTCGAAGTCGATCGCGAATTACCGCACTCGAGCCTTCTACACTCGCGCCCGCACCACGTAGCAATAGTTTCACATCGGCCTCGCCGATCGTCTCGATCCATTGCAATGGGTCGATCGCTCGTGGGCCACGCTCGCGCGTATTCACTTTCGAAGTGTCTATCTCGATCTGTTCACTTCGTTCATCGTCCTTTTCACCTTCGGAGTGGGTGGCAGCATTGTTTTCCTGCTCTTCGGCCATTGTCGAATTATTCCCCTCACGATAGTGAAATACTAAATTATTAAATTATTAATACGTTAATTATTGACGCGAATTTATTTTCCGCGTTTTAAATCAATAATATTTTTAACGTATTTACGCGAATTTATTTTTCGCGAATGTGCGAAAATCCTTCGTGTCGCGTGGTCTCCTTTAACCGAACGCGTCCTGTATATTAAAGTTCGCGCGTGGCTGAGTCACACGCATCACCGAAATTCACGAGAATAATTTTCGTACAACGATTGCTAGCCGCGAGGATTATATTCTTCGCGACACTATTCCGAGCTCTTATTTCTCGTCGTTGTTTACAACCGTTGACCGTTCGAGCGAGCGTCGTGTTTACCGCACGCGCGACGCTCGAGCTCGAGCTTCGATTCTCTACATACGAAATTTCGCTCGCGGCTATCCGCACAGCCACGAGAGTCGAGTACATTCGTAGTGAATACTCGCAACTCAACGAAATTTTGGTGCCGCTGCCCCACGTTGGGCGCCAGAAAATTGTGACGAGGCCCCGTACACGAAAATTTCGTCGGAACGTGTCGGGGTCTACCAGCCCAAAATCTCTAATGACGCCCTTGTTGGTTTTTCTTTCCTGCTGTCTTACCGTCGTTAGGCGCCAGGTGATTCTACCAGCCCCGTATCACCAAGGGAATTTTCATTAATCGCTCTCTCGTTCTGCACAGCCAGCGTTTCAGGGGAAATAAGGTTCGGGGGCAAACATCAATCCACAATCACAAAATAATATCGAGTATTCGGGCGTTTGGTTTTTCATAAAATAGTCAACAATGTTCTAATTTATTCCAAATAAAAGATCAAACAAAATATAGACGAGTGTGGATCGGAACAACAAAAGAAAATAATGTACTACGCGCTGCGCGCGATCTACAAACTCAGCTCTCGCGTAACAGCCAATAAGAGAGAGAGAGTACGCACGATGGCCCCCGGGGAAGCCGGTGGGCACAGCCGTTAGAGCAACGAGATACGATGCGAGACGGACACACTCTACTACCACGCGTACGACGATACTCAAGTTCGTATCGACGAAGAAAATATGCACGTTGTGTGCCTACCTTAACAATTCGTCGAGTCCTCGGCTTCCGTCGCACAGCGTTCCTCGGTCTCGTCTATCGCCTATCCTGGTTGCTCACACAGGCTCTCCGTGCTCCTCACACAGTGCACTCAACGGGATTCAGCTTCGCGAACACACAATTCTCCCACACGCTATTTTTCCCTATCCTTTATGATATCGCACGCGGCTCAAGCTATGTTTTCTTTTCGTCAAATTCTACGATCTATCGCTATCGATCTCTCAACCCGATCTCTACAGTTCTACAACCCAATCAATTCTCTTTCGCTCTCAAATCTAATCTCTTCCGCTCGCAAATCTATTCTGCCGGCTCCTTCGTCGCCGGGCCTCGTGGCTCTTCGCTCACTCTCGGGAGGGGGTCGCCCCTTCGGCGATCTATCGCTCGATAGACGGCTCGGCCATCTTCCCCTGTCCCTGCCTCGTCGCTTTGGCCGCTGCTGGTGTCGACCGCCTTTGTTTTGGTTCTCGACTTCTCGGCTCTGTAACTGTCGAAGACCAAGCCGAAATATCGCTCTCTCAAGCAACCAAATTTCCCTACGGGTGCGAGACGACGCGACTCTCTGCTGCGGACCTTTTCTAATATTCTCTGAATATTCTTCGATTTGCGCTCTCGCACAGCGCGACCTGCGAGTGTGTGACAACGCTTCGTCACAACTTATACGGATGTAAATTTAAACTTACCACGGATCACGAGCCTCTTAAATGGATAGGTTCGATGAACGATCCGGGCAAAAGGCTCGTCCGATGGAGGTTAAAACTAAGAAATTACGATTATGAATTCGTATACAAGCCCGGGCGCTTGAACGTGAACGCCGATGGGTTGTCAAGAAACCGCGTGAGCTCGAATGATAATAGCTCAGATTCGTCTAGCGTGTCAAGTGACGCTGAGGAAACCGTCGAGTCCAAAAAGATACTGGGACCCACACGACCCGTATCCCCAGCGCTCCAGCTGAGCCTGGGATCCGATTCTTCCCAGGACCACGCTCCCACGGGCACGAAGGCAACAAGGCCAAAATCCTTCATAAAACGGGTGCTGCAGAAGAATGAGCCCGCAGAAATCAGCGCTATCACCACTCGCACACGATTGAGAACGAAAGAAACTCACGTGCCTAAGGATGAGAGTGCAAGCTCAAGCACACAGAGCTCCGCAGCGCCCGTGCAGAGATTGCTCCGTAGCATGCTCCAGGCACCGTTGCTGCCTTCTAAACGACACAGTAGGAAACCAGCACAGACCGCTACACAGACATCTGACACCCGGCCCGCGACTGAGCCGGCCCATGACTGTACCATACTGACGGGCAACGAGGCAGTATAGCTGCCCGATCCGATGGAAAATAATACCGACGATAGCTCACTAGAAGTAGAATGGCTTAGCAATCAACCCCCCGGAGAGGAAGAGCCAGAAACTAGCAAGGCACAGGCCCCGATGGACGAAGAGAGAAAACGAACTCTCGCGAGAAATGAATTACAGGAATCCTTCGGAAATTTTGAAAGGTCCCTTCCCGAATTGGAAGAACGTTTCCAAACCGGCGAGGTACAAACCGGATTGGACGATGTCGTTGATCGGAGCTGTGATCATCTGTCTGTGGGAGACACAGTAGACGAGGAGACTCGAGTGTTGCTAAATGAGTTAGACCCATACGAGGATTACGACACTGAGTTAGCTCGCCGTATCGAAGTCTTGGTGAAACGCACACAAGAGGCAATACAAGACGAACTTTCACAAGGCAGTAAATGAGAGCGAGACAGCGGAGAGAGCGAGAACGCGAGCCGCACTCACTCTCGCACCCACCAAGATTCCATGATCGCTGATCCGCTGTCCAATTGTCTATCCTTGTCGGCACCAAGCGGGCGGCCAGCCGCACGATCCACGCCACTCGCGCAGCGATTGCCCGTATCTCAATTACCAGAGGAACGCAAGATTGCAAAACCGCGGACGCTGGAGACGGCTGTGGCCCCTGATGTGGCGATTCCTTGCCCTGCAATAATTCAATCAATGACTCAACAAGTTTTGGGTCCGTGGACCAAGTCCCCGATTGTCTGGATGATATATATATCATCGATGATGCTAACGCCAATAACCCGATTCAAGCGCTCGAGCTTCCGGAGCCCAAGACGCCCCCGGAAACGGGGAACGAAAAGTCCACCGTTCTCGGGACGCGCGAATGTTTGACATACAAGCAAGATAATCTCGTTCACTTTATCAGCGCGGACGGAGAAGTGACTGGACCCATCAGAAGGCTCTTGGCCGATCTCGGTCTAATTGACGGATTAGCAATAAAAACAAAGAGCCTCGTGACAGGACAGGTAGCAATCACCCCCAACGGCAAATATAATATTTTCAGCGTAGTCGTGAAACAAAAATATTTTTTGCAACTCGGGCATGAAAACAGCGCTTTTCGGGTCAGTTTTGCGGGACGGAAGTAGCTCATTTCGTAACAGCGTCGAAATGTCGGTATGCGCATGCGCGTCACACTACATTCTTGCCCTAGGGAAGAAATGTCCATTTTTTTGCCGGTTTTTTTAACCCCACTTTTTTTCGTCCCGCAAACACTGCCCCTCAAAGCGCCTATATCCCTGCCCTCGTTGCAAAAAATATAGTGTGCAACATGGGCCGAGTTGGCGATCGCGACTCGTGTGATTGCAGCCCTCGCTTCGCTCGGGCAGCAAACGTCACCCGCGTCGCAAACGCCAACTTTCGGCCCTTGTTGCACAATGTACTATTGATTCCTCTCTGTCAGAGTCTGTGAGGCAGGGCTTAGAAAACCTGAAAAAAATTCCAACGGATCGGAAAGTATCTAGCTTTTGCATCTCCCGAGCGGGGGATATACCGGATGAACTCCCGGAAGGAAAATTCGTAACCCTGCTGCATGATCTATTCGCACATTCCCCGATTAACGTTGCTACATGCTATGGCAAGATAACTCTTCCCCCACCCGAGAGCTGGCAAGGAATTATAGAAGAATTCCACAAAAGCCTTGTAGGCGGACACAAGGGGGTGACGAAAACATACCGGAGAATCAGCGAGCGTTTTTACTGGCCCTCATTGCGAAATGAGGTGCAAACTTTCATCCGCGGTTGCAAAAGTTGTCAGGAACAGAAGTTGCTACGCGCCAGGACACGAGAACAGATGTTAATCACAGACACCGCCGCTGACGTTTTCGACAAGGTATCACTCGATACCGTCGGACCTCTCCCCACAATGCCCGACGGCAATCGACACATTCTAACCATGCAGGACAATCTATCCAAGTACTGCCTGGCCGAACCGATACCCGACTTGAAGGCCACGACTATCGCCGAGGCCGTAGTTCGGCGCTTAATAAGTCAAATCGGCGCACCCCGCGAGATACTTGAGGATAGGGGAACCTCATTCGTAAGCGGACTATTACAGGAATTATCAAGGATATACCAGATCGAACAACGGACTACGTCAGGATATTGGCCCTAAACAAATGGCTCGTTAGAGCGTAGTCATATAGTCTTATAGTCATATAGTCTTACGCAGAAGAATACGATGACTGGGGCCGATTACTCCCTTACGCGGAATTTTCATATAACCCGTGCATACATGAGGCGACGAACTTCACGCCCCACGAAATTGTATACGGAAGATTGCCACGACTACCCAGCCGATATCCGGTAGACGAGGAGCTTCGGACGTATAACTCTTTCCTCGTCAAATTAATCAAAAGTCAATCGGAGATACCCGAAATAGCTGGCAATAATTTCGTAAAAGCAAAGGAAAGGTCGAAGACTCTTTACGATTAGGGCGTACGCCCCTTTCGGGGAAAGGTAGGTGATCAAGCCTACGTTCTCAAGGAGCCCAAAAAGGGAAAATTCGATGCCAATTACGTGGGTCCGTTCAGCATGAAAGGGGTTTCAGACCGTAACAACATCATTTTAAAGGCAGAGAATAGTAAACGCTTCGTCAAACACGCGGATAAAGTAAAAATCGCGTACAACAGCATCCAATCAAAAGGAATATATTTCCACCAGCGAAAAGAGGGGCGAGCTGCATGCAATTGAGAAGGAGAGAGGGAGAGAGAGAGTGGGGAACTGAAAGAATGCGGGACGAGGAATATTACCGTTTGCGAATTTAAAGTGTCAAAATTACCATCAACCTAGATTACGCATGCGGGAGATCGAGCGTGGAAGTAACTCCCCGAAAACCATGGGACCCTTGTGCGTCATCGCCTTCCTCGCATTCCTACCCGCAAGCCCGTACGCTCTGAGACTCAACGACTCGTATCGTGTGAGTAATATGCACGAATGCCCCGGGCTATACTTCGAAAGGATGACGCCGCTGCGACTGCAACACGCTGATTGGCGGGTGACAGTATTTATGGAAATCGACAAATTCATCGGTAATTTTTCCATCGACGGAGGACGCACGGAGAAAATCGTTGGCTCCTGCAGCCAAATAAACTCGCACGCGTATTGCTGAGAGATACTCCGTTACGAGTTTGTAATCATTCAGCTGACTCGCGCTCGGAAACTCACCAACGAGCTACTGCAAGCGTCGCATGACTCGCGCCTCGTGCGCGAGCCAACGGAGGATATACCCCACACCCTAACACGACGCTCCGTGCCCCTCGGTTTCATCGGGTCGCTCAGCCGCTCATTGTTCGGAACCCTAAATGAGGAAGACGCCGAATACATAAATAACCAAATCGATCGGCTGTTCGCGGACCGGAGCAACTTAACACACCTAATAGGCCAACAGATGCATATCACCACGTCGAGGCTGCAAATACTACACGAAGAAAATCTCGCCGAAGCAAAGCGCGTCGACGACCTTACCCAAAACATTCGGCATCTACTAGGGGAAATAAATTTGCTACGCCGCCAAGAAACCCGCTTGCAATACAACAGCACAGCCATTAACTACGCGCAGAGCGTGGTAACACGGATAGACCGATACATTGAAACCAGGGAACGCTACCTACGCGTTATCACAGCAGCGCGAGATGGCCGTTTCGACCCGACGATCCTTAGAACGGAACAGTTATTGGCCATCGGGAGGGAGGTACAGCTACAGGCCGCCGTATATGAGTTTCCGATTACCATGAAGTACGCGAGGCCCGAGACGCTCGCAATAATCGCCCGCACGGATCTCACGGACCACCGGCGGCGACTAGTGATAATCGTACACATACCATTACTGGACCGCACAAATTAACAACTGTACCACGTCCATCCATGCCCGGTAAAACAATTAATCGGGAACGAAACCGGATCAGCCTATATTTTACCATCGGCGCCGTACTTAGCCATATCGAGCGATCATCGAATGTATTTCCTCGCCGACTCTACATACCTTGCCGCATGCAGATCAGCGGACAAGAAATTAATTTGCACAATGGAAACGCCGGTGCCGACCGCCGGCGCCGCCGGTGGCCGACGAAGTGGTCACGGCAAAAACTTGTGAAATACGAATGCTCACGCAACCCTCTATGGACGCCTTCCACCACTGCAACGTACGAGTGCCCATGCAGCGAGAAGATTCTTGGATCTATTTGCCACATCAAAGCGGCTGGTTGTTCTCCCTCAATCAACCAGAGAACTTAAGAATCCTATGCCCGAGTCTCGCCAACTGCGGGCACCAACGACATCGCAAGGACTCGAACGGTCACACTCACCGGCATACGGGCATTCGACCACCCTGAAAAATACATATACCGGCCAAAAATCGCCCTGACCGTAACTGTGCTCGCCCCAATGCTAATCGAGGAAGTAAACGGAGACACAGAGACATTATTATCGTCAGAAAACCCCGGGATAAAAGCACGCGACATCGTGAAGGATTGGGAGGCACTCGAACACGGAGCCTCACTTCACGACATCGAAAGGAAAATAAAAGAAATAGGCACACATCGGAGAGAGAAGGATAACAGCGGACTCTTCTATATGCGAGCTACACCATTCAAGGGAGTATCGTCATACTCGGCATCGCATACTTGTGCCGAGCGCGGCTTATCGGCGGTATATCACGGATCCTCGTCACTCGACACCGACGCCGAGGGCCGAGCCCCGATGCTGACGCCAATACGCCGAACTCGCTCGACTCTCCTCAAGAGCCCATCAGAGTGAAGAAATACCCAGGCCAAAGACTAAACAAACGAATGAACAAAGTAGCCAAGCTGCCCACGTACTGCACACGTTGCCTATGCACACAGCCCGGACTGATTAGAAACCCCCACCAGCAATAAAGACCAGGCACGATGAGCAAACACAGAAAGGACCGAACTAATTCTTACCGTGCCTCCAATGCGAAACGGCCCGCGTAAAAAAATAGTATGGGAAAGCGTATTAAATCGAGTATGGGTGCAACCCATGGAAAATAGGATGGGAAAGAGTATGTGATCGAGTATAATCGGAATATGGGATATTTCCTGTTCCCAGACTCATCCATGGCTATGGCTTCCGTGCTGGGTCGGCGGGGGAGTGCGTGGGCGGGTTCTTGGCCCGTCTCCGCGCTCCTGCCCGCGTGAGGATTCGGTGCGATATCGTCCCTGTCCACATAGTGGAGGTACGGGGGTTCCTCATCGCCGTATACGTTGATGCGCGGGATTTGCGTTGCGATGCTTTGCAACCCGATTCCTGGAGCAGTCTGGGTGCCTCCGGTACGGGTGGTCGGGGCCCTCGGTTGTTCTCGGGCGACGGGGTTTTTGCGGCGCCACTCGGCTCCTGCCCTGTGGTGGTTACGCTCGATCACACGTTCATATTCGGCGATGCACGACCCGAGATGTCCGACGTACGTACCGACTTTTCCGTGGGCACCGCAGATGCGGGAACGGTAACGCGATTCTCGCCTTGCACCCCGGGCATGACGCAGCGCGCACTCGCTCAGGTCTTTGCACTTATTCACTTTCGCGCAGCACACCGGGCACTTTAGGTTGAAGGTATACTGCAACAAGTTCGCGACACGTGTTTCGCTTGGAGTAGCCATGGTCGTTCTTACTCCCCTTTTTTTTTCCTTGGACCCCCGCGTAAAAAAAATAGTATGGGAAAGCGTATTAAATCGAGTATGGGTTGCAACATGGAAAATAGTATGGGAAACAGTATGTGATCGAGTATAATCGGAATATGGGATATTTCCTGTTCCCAGACTCATCCCATACGTTTTTGTAGACTCTTTTCTAGTCATCGAAGAATTCCTCTATTCAGACCGCTGATTCTGCAGTGTAATGTCTAACTTTGTTCGAAGAACTCATATTCGTTGAAATAAATTGTTTTTGAACATATTTCTTTATTTTTTATTTTGTCCTTCCATTTGTCAAATTCTATTTTTTTGTGTCCTTCATTTCACGCATAACTATTTTTTTTACTAATATTTCACCGTAAATATCGCCCTATAAAATATTGCGGACGAAATATGTAAACGGAACAATCCTCATATTCAAGTCGAGCTCTTCCCGCACGGGTATCCTTACTATCTCCCTATCCTACCCATACTCACATTATTCCACTTCTCCATACCCCTTTTTTTCTACACGTATGGGATTGATTCCTAAGAATCTTTAGAGGAATTCTTTGATGACTAGAAAAGAGTCTACAAAAGCGTAAGGGATGAGTCTGGGAACAGGAAATATCCCATATTCCGATTATACTCGATCACATACTCTTTCCCATACTATTTCCCATGTTGCAACCCATACTCGATTTAATACGCTTTCCCATACTATTTTTTTTACGCGGAGGTCCAAGGAAAAAAAAGGGGAGTAAGAACGACCATGGCTACTCCAAGCGAAACACGTGTCGCGAACTTGTTGCAGTATACCTTCAACCTAAAGTGCCCGGTGTGCTGCGCGAAAGTGAATAAGTGCAAAGACCTGAGCGAGTGCGCGCTGCGTCATGCCCGGAGTGCAAGGCGAGAATCGCGTTACCGTTGCCGCATCTGCGGTGCCCACGAAAAAGTCGGTACTTACGCCGGACATCTCGTGTCGTGCATCGCCGAATATGAACGAGTGATCGAGCGTAACCGCCACAGGGCAGGAGCCGAGTGGCGCCGCAAAAACCCGGTCGCCCGAGAACAACCGAGAGCCCCGACCACCCGTACCGGAGTCACCCAGACTGCTCTGGGAATCGGGTTGCAAAGCATCGCCACGCAAATCCCGCGCATCAACGTATACGGCGATGAGGAACCCCCGTACCTCCACTATGTGGACAGGGACGATAACGCACCGAATCCTCACGCGGGCGGGAGCGCGGAGACGGGCCAAGAACCCGCCCACGCACTCCCCCGCCGACCCAGCATGGAAGCCATAGCCATGGCACTAACCATGCTGATAGCACTGGCGGCCGTCACCAGCACAAACCAACCCCCGGCCGCCAGCGAAAGACAGCTGCGAGAAACCGAGGGCGAAGAAGACTCGCAATCAGCGCCGAGTAACCCGGGAGAAGAACCGGCAACGTCATCAACACCAAATGAGTGGGACCCTGCTTCACCGTCGGTGTCCTTACCGCCGACACCGACTCCATCGACGCCCCTGCCGCCATATACGTCGGCCCCCGACACGCCGCCGACGTCTCCGTCAACGCCGGAGACCGCAACAGCAACACCACCGACTACGGAATCCTCGACAACAGCCACACGAGGACTCCCCGCCCGCCGCGGGAGTTACCGTGGACGACGCCGATTGAGCCTGATTGCAGTGGAGTGAAAAAAAAAAGAAAATAAGCAGAGCAGGTGCCAGTGCAGGGTGAAGTACGGGTTATGCGTGACGATGAGTGTGTAGTGATAGGAAACCATATCGGTAACGTACTTGCTTACAATTCATTATATCATCAACTAACCCCACAAATATGATAATAATAATAGTAATGAATATGAGAGAGAGAGAGAGCAGGGAATGCGGATGAGACCCCACGCGTGGCCGCTGTATCGCGGGCTAATTCGTACCGTCGGGGTTCGGGGGCTCCGTGTAGGTGCGTAGCAAAGTACCGATTCAAGTCTTACAGGAAAACCCCTCTTGGCGCTACTCGAGCTGATCGGGAGAATTCACGAGAGCACGTGTACGACGCTTGTCAGTCCCCGCGTTAATCTTAAGGAGATAGAACTGTGCGGAGACAATTGTGCAAGACGGATTGTTCGAGTGAAAAACGTGCAAGTGCATAAAAATGGAAATGGTAATAGTTTATATTCAGTGTGGAAATAACGCAAGGAATGCAGCTGTAACATATGCTGATCGCTGGCCACGGAGGCCCCATCCGAACTCCTTCACTATACAAGAAGCGTTTCGCCGCTTCTGGGAAAATGGAAACGTGAAACGAGATTACACAAATTGTGGAGGTCCGCGAGTCGCGCGTACGCCGCAAAACGAAGATCGGATTCTCAACTGCTTTACCCGCGACCCGACGACGTCTATTCGTCAAGTGTCGAGGAGCTTGGAGCTTTCGTACAGCACGGTCCAGAGGACAATGAAGAGCGGGAAGCATCATGCGTATCATTATACGCGCGTGCAAAGTTTTACAATCGAAGATTCCCCGATGCGGCTGCAATTTTGTCGATGGTTTCTTCGAAGCCACGAAGAAGATACGCAATTTTTGGAAAACATTTTGTTCACGGACGCGTCGACATTCGGCCGAACAGGGACGCGGAATTATCACAATTTCCACTGGTGGGCGGCGATGAATCCCAATAAGACCGTCGAGGTTAATTTTCAGCAGTGCTTCTCGATTAAACTCTGGGCTGGAATAATCGGTGGACGCCTGGTAAGGAAATACATAAATTGTGATTTTCCAAAAAGTAGCCTTTTGTTGCCGCAACGTGATATCGCTGTTTTTGGGAAATTCTTTATTTTGCCCACTAGGGTTCGGCTTGGGGTCCGCACGCGTAACTTAATTTTTATACAATAAAGCTTCAGATTTGCTGTTCTCACTTGGTCTAGTGACCGAGATCATTATTTCATCACCAGCTTGTTTGTGTTATTAAATTGATTATCGAAACTTATTGTATAACTACCTGCTACGTTATCATGTCAAAACGTTCCTTTCCTCTTAATTGGAGTTTACTATTATTGATCATCCGTATTCGTAGCGGATGTGTGCGCGACGGTAGCTTAGAGCTGTTTTGCAACTGTCCGTCGACGAATCGGGAATTGTGAAGACGAAAGATAATCCTTTTAGATTCAGCTGCGTCAATCGCACGTGTATCGCGGGATTTTATTCTCTCGTCTTCTGCGAAATTTACTCGTCTCCTTGAAATACGGATTCCGTTCCAAGAAGTTTAAATGTTCTCCTGAGGTGAGGAATTCCCTATCCTGGCAATGTAAACTTTCTGTGCTTCGGCACCGCTCGAATAGCGTGCGAGCCCGCGTAAAAAAATAGAATATGGGATTGTTTCTCGGCGAGTAACTCGGCGTATCTCGCCGAGTATATCGCCGAGTATCGCGCCGTATCTCGCCGAGTAATTCGCCGAGAATAGTGCACTGTGCTCAGGCCAATATTCTTTTGGCAGCCTCTGAGAAGCTCGGTGAACCGTTCCCAGCTTCTTACCGCGATTGTCGTGAAAGCCTCTGAGGAGCTTGGAGAACCGTTCCCAGCTTCTTACCGCGATTGTTGTAAAACCCATCTAGAAGCTTGGGGAAACGTTCCCAGCTTCTTGCCGCGATTGTCGCGAAACCCATTGAGAAGCTTGGGAAACCGTTCCCAGCTTCTTACCGCGATTGTTGTAAAACCCATTGGGACGCTTGGGGAACCGTTCCCAGCTTCTTACCGCGATTGTTGTGGAACCCATTGTAAAGCTTGGAGCACCGTTTCTAGCTTCCTACCGCGATTGTCGTGAATTCCATTGGGAAGATTGGAGAACCGTTTCCAGTATCCTACCACGATTGTCGTCACACCCATTGAGAAGCTTGGAGAATCGAACCCAGCTTTTTTACCGCGATAATTATGAAACCATGTGTAAATAAAAGAAGAAGAAAAAGTAAATTTTGACAAATGGAAGGAAAAAATAAAAAACGAAGAAATATGCTTAAAATCAATTTTTTCCGGTGGATATGAGTTCCTCGAGCAAAGTTAGGCGCTATAATCCATCATTGGCGGTTGAATTAAGTTTAAGGTCTCAAAAATATTGTGGCGTACTGGAGAAATCTTGGATAGACAAATAAAAAGATATATGTGACATATGTCCAATAGTTTCCAATATGTTTGGGACTTACTCCAATTTCGACCGCCAATAACATACAGTAGCATTTAACTTTGCTCGGGGAATTCATATCTGCTGAAAAAAATTGGATTCGGGCATTTTTCTTCGTTTTTCAAATTTTCCTTCCATTTGTCAAAATCTACTTTTTGTTATCCTTTCATTTACACATGATTTCACGACAATCGTGGTAACAAGCTGGAAACGGTTCTCCAAGCTTTTCAGACGCATTCACGACAATCGCGGTAAGAAGCTGCGAACGGTTCTCCAAACTTCTCAGACGCTTTCGTAACAGACGCGGTTAGAATCTGGGAACGATCCTCCAAGCTTCTCAGACGCTTTCACGACAATCGCGGTAGGAAGTTTTGACAGGTTCTCCGAGCTTCTCAATGGGTTTCGCGACAATCGCGGTGAGAAGCTGGGAACGGTTCTCCAAGCTTCTTAGACGCTGCCAAGAGAATATTGGCCTGAGCACAGTGCACTATTCTCGGCGAATTACTCGGCGAGATACGGCGCGATACTCGGCGATATACTCGGCGAGATACGCCGAGCTACTCGGCGAACTACTCGGCGAGAATCAATCCCATATTCTTTTTTTTTACGCGGGAGATTATCGGTTGCGCAATAGCCGCTTGGACGAACGAGGAAGTCGTGCTTTCGAGTCTATCGAATCGCTTTGTTGGCAAAATTCGCTTATAGGTGCCGAGTATAATCGCGTATCGTGCCGAGTATAATCACGTATCGAGTCGTTTGTTGTCGTACGCGAATCTCGAAATCGTTTCTAGAGTTAATACCTGGATTTCGTAATAATCTCGTTAATTTGCGAAAGTTACTTTATTAATTTGTTCTGCTCCGAGAGACAGACTCATTCGAGATGTAATTCTTCAAAAAGCTATCGTTAATGAATTAGATTGCTCGAGATCGATTACTAATTTCCGATATTCGGTTATTTCTATGGGGTTCCGCGTCGCCGGGGATTATCGTGCTCGGTTCCGAGATAATCCGTCTATTGTCGACGCGCAATCTTCAGTGGAATACAAAGTTCGACACGAAGGTCGTTGATGATTCGAGATTTTAATTTAGACGTTACTCCGCTGTAAATGTGCGACAAACGAAACTCGGGATTTGAGAATGATCTCGATTTCGTTAATTCCTCAAATTGGAATCCGCTTTAATTATCGTTGCGTCCGGCAATCGATAATCCTTGAAAACTGAATGGAAACCAAAAAGAACCTATTGAAATTACAGCGCGCTTATTCGTCAATGCTACTATAATTACTTGATTACGGATTTGATTCGTGTTCTTGGCTCAATTCTCAGTAATAGAGAAGAATAAATTATAAGAATTAAACAACGAAATTATATTCGAAGCGGCCGGGGAATGCCTAGCAAAGAAACTAGGCCGGGGATTGCCTAGCAGAGAATGTGGCTTGGACAGCGCTATGCCGTATCCAAGACACAATCTCGTGGATCTGTATGACAGAGGATTTTGTGCAGAGCACGACTATCAAATCTAAGTGCTAAGCACGAGAAGGCGTTAAGCGTTCTAATAATTGTGAGAAGTGTGATCTAAGTGTGGGTCTTGATTCCTCGGAGTTCGAGCTTTTATACCCTTGAGGATGGTCATCACGTGATGCGATTCTGGAAGTGGGAAAATTCATCACGTGGCCGAAATATGTTTTCAAATTTTTAAATGAGTTCAAAATGTTTAACGATGAATCGCTCTTAAGTAGCGTCACCGTTTGTCGCTGGAGATCCCCAGATCAGCGAGTGGGCAGGCGTTCGAACGCCAACGGATATTTGATCTTAACTCGAGCTAGGATTAGCGCGAGTGATTAGACGCTAGGGCGTATCCTAATTTGATATCACTCGGCGTCGGTTCGGCCGTATGACTTATATCAGTTGTTGTTCACACCGTTCCGCTCAAGTGATATAACGGACGTTTGCTCTCAACTCTCAATGATGAGTCGAGGCAAAAAACGTCCCGTCACAAAATATACAAAAAAATAAACAAATATAAATGAAAAATTATATACAATTAGGAGACCAACATTTGTTGACGTTATTTCTCATTGTTTCAGGTAGGCCCTTTTGAAATTGACGGTACGCTGACGAGTCAAAAGTATTTGCGATTTCTTAGTCACTATTTGCGAAGATTGTGCTTGTGTGCCGGAATTCCCCGGGAAGAATTCGATCGAATTTGGCTGCAGCATGACGGTGCCCCGTCTCATACGCACAACGTTGTACAGACTTTGCTGCAGAGGTGTTTTCGTCGACAATACATCGGAAGAGGAGGCGTGCGAAATTGGCCTGCGCGTTCCCCGGATCTTAATCCTTTGGATTTTTTCCTTTGGGGTCATGTATCGTACGCCGATTCCGACAAAAGAAGAGCTAGAACAACGCATAGAGCTGGCAATACGAAGTGTCACGCCAGAGCTGCTGCGGAATTGCAAACGCAGTTTCCTGCAACGTATTCGATGCTGCATCCAAATGGGTGGAGGGCACTTCGAGCATTTGCTGCATTAATCAAAAGACTAACCGCTGAGCGAAAAGGAGATTATAAAATACATACAATACATCGCATACTGTTTTCAAATAAATACGCTGCTGCTGCTGTGTTGACATGTGTCAACTCCGTCATCGTTTTGTCCATGAGCAACGTGCTAGGCTCGAGAAACTCGAGAAAATTAATTTTTTTCTTCTGTTTTCAGTGAAATTTCGTCGATATCCATCCGCGTAGGTAAAAAACGATAACTCGAGTAAGAAATGAGATATCGTCATGGTTTTTGCGTTGCATGGAAGAGTAGGTAGGACGTTACTGAAATAAAAATTTACAGCCTTTGGTGGGCCTTCCAAATATTTTTACAACATCTTATAAATTTTTCGCCAAATTCGTCTCGAAGTCTCCGATAGGCTTTATATAATAAACCGTGATTTTAAGATTTTATACGTTTTATTTCGATTACGACATCACGTGGAATCGGTATTTCATCGTTTAGTCTATGAGTAACGTGATGAAGCAGATGAAGAAAATTGGTTCGAAGGATCCAAAGTTACAGTATGATACGGACATCCGAGGAAAAAATGTGTATGAAAAACCTATTTCTGCTGCACCGCAAGCTAAAAAAATATTTCTAGTCACCGCAGTCACTTTAAACTGACTACGCATCATGTCAGAGGTACATCAAAGTTAATCCTAAAAAATAAAAAAAATTGGAGCGGGCTCTGCGGAGTAACCTCATCGAAAGCTCTGAAAACGGGCCTCCAAAGTCATTGTAATAGGCACTCTTTGCCTATCGTTAGAGTGAATGCCTAAAAACTACAAACTATCCTGCCAACGCACTCGCTGCGCAGGGAAGCGGGGGAAATACAACAATAATAAGCGAGAATAAATAATAATAATAATCGTCAATCAACGCGCTCGTTGATCGGTGACGCGGAAAGGGAAGAAGCTAACAAAAGAATGGAAATTTACTACGATCGATTTTCTCACGATAGTGGGACGGATATCGCAAGACTAAAAATACCAAAAACCGGTACTTCGTATTTGAGTGATCAGGAAAATGACGATTCGCACTCAATTATACAATAAATCGAAAATGAGTGATCGCGGAACGATCCGGACTCGATTAGATGAATTTCATACAAGTGAGTGACCGTGGGACAACGATCCGGACTCAAAACACTGTAACTCTAGAATACAGGGAAATATTAATCACGGGCAAAAGATGGCGGCGATTCCACGAGGCGACGGGATATTTGCCGTGAAACGGGCGCGAAAAATAATCTCGGGGGAAAATATTCTACTGTTATCGGAGGGGCTATGTACGGCGGGGGGGATGACTCGTCAGACACGTTTTCGACATTAAAACTCGTAACAATCACGAAACGCTCTTTTTGGGCGCTGATTACCGAATCTCGGGGTAACACCGATAGGTAATTCCTCAAGAGTCGCGGAATTCTCTCCAACCCTTTGTACGCGTGGTCGACTAGTCTCAGGGAGAACAGAGGAGTCTCGGAGGGGGTTTGTGACGTCGATATTTCGGCTTTAAAATGTCAACTCTGGTCGGTGCGAATAGCTTACTGGTCTCGGAATAATACGGAAGATTTTCGGGGAATTTGTTGGGGTTTTTCGGCGTCGGGAATCTCACGTAGAACGAATAAGTAACGCTTATGCGCCGCTCACCACTTGCTCACAGTTTTGCCATGGTCTTGCCGGGTAATGGCGGTAATCGTTCACGGGAAAATCCCTTTGATCTGCTATCACTAATATCGCCGATAATTCGGGGCGGGGTCGAGAGAAAACACACGCAAACTGTTGAAAAACGACGCGACAATACGGTGACTTAACGCCCGGGATATTTCGTACAATTTCTCACAGACAATTCACGGTAATTAATCACTCGATCTCACGCACACGTGCACTGGGAGAGAGATCTCGATCGAAGCTCCCTGTCTTTTCGTTCGGACGTTTCTCTCGGTCTTTTTCTCCGTTAGGCAGCGCCGTGGGGGGTCTCGGCGGACGAGGCAGTTCAATCGATAACTCGAACGGTCGGAGGGTCGTAGCGTAAGAGGGCGGCAGCTCGGCTGTTAGATCGTCGCTCGATAGGGAGGCGTACAGGTCTACGAATGAGTAAGACTCTTAGCGCCCGTGGCTCCTTTTTAGTAGACTTTCATCAACGTGGCGCCCAATTTGAAAGATGGTAAAGTCACGACCATGGCCACGGATAGCTCGTTCAGCCAATAGATCCACACATTTATGGATTTGTCGATGAATTACTATGAAAATAAATTGTACCAAGATGACAAAGCACGATTCTATTTTTGATTTTTTTTGGTGGCCTTTACTTCGGTAGAGGTCAACGTCGTGTTGTCACAATGGACAAAATCACGATACTGGATCCGCTTTTTTTCCGTCAATCACGATGATAATAAAGTTTCAATCAAACGGCTACGACACAGCTCACATAGTTCACTCAATAGAGCCTTTGAGATAGTAACTTAAATTGTTATCGCTGGCTCGCGGAGATCAGTCTTCCTGGCCTGCGGGATAGCCGGTGCAAGTTTCTTTTTTGGGTTTTTTTTTTTGTTTTAGCGCTAACGTTGGCCCGTCAGCGGGCGAGGGGGAATGATGACGACACTTCGCATTGCGGGCTTGGCCGTCGGTCCCCACGCATACTCGTCGACGACGAATTCCGGCTTCTCTTGGATCGGCGGCTTTTCTCGTGCCTTGTCCGGACTCTCGATGAGCGGCAGTACACCGCGCGACGGAGCGGGAAGACGGGAGGGAGCTATTAGCTTCCGGGTAGGCACGGGGGTGTCGAAGAGTACTCGTCGCACTCAGCAGACCCTCGAAGGCGTACGAGGCCTCGGTCCGGCAGGTGGGTCCTCTGGGTCCTCCCAAAACTCGTGTTCGAATTCCTCGACCTCGGGGCAATCGAGTACGAGTATGTCGTCAGCAGGCGGTATCGCACTCGGTAACCGAGTCGGGGGGATCGGCGTTGGGTAATAGAACCTCCCCAGCGGTGGAAGTCCGGCCGTACGATGGAGATACGCGCCGTCTCGTGGGACCGAAGTCGGTGTTGCAGGCTTCACGCAGCGAGAGAGTGCTCGTCGGAGTTGGCGGAGCAGAAACGAGGGCTTCGTCCGTCGGTTCCCGGACATACGCAGTCGGTGATGGCGGCTACTTATCGCAGTGGCCGCGGTGGCCGTTTCGGGCCGCTGAAGGGGGGGGGGGGGGGGGGGGGGGGGGGGGGGGGGGGGGGGGGGGGGGATAGCCGTTTCGGGCTATTGAGGGGAGAGAACGGCCATTTCGGACTGCTCCTAAGAGATAGGAATTTTTCCCCTTTATTGGGGGAGTAGAGCAGTAAGCGGGAGGATTCGGTCGGAGACAGAATAGGCGATAGCGTGTTAAAGCGTCCTTTATTTGCTCAGCGGCAGGGCTTATCAGCGTACCTGGATGGAGTATCGCTCGCGAGAAAGTGAGAGCGCCACTCTCGCCACGAGCCTCGACGCGGCGCTTCGGCTGTCGCGCGCGTAGCCTCGTGCGCTTGGGCCCAGGTAGGGGTGTGCCTTCTCGTGAGCGAGGCGGTATTGGTAGTTCCTCGTGAGTTACCTCATTACTTATTATTTTAGTCTGTTTAATGATTATTTTATTCTATAGCTATCTCCATGGCGAGATTTATTTTAGCGGCAGGGTTATACGCTCAGCCAGGGATTGAAAGGTGCGCCGCGGTAAACGCAGCGTACAACAAAATAGAAGTTTATCTCGCCGGGAATGACTAGTCGATGGATTTGACCTGGAACCGTTGCATAATTTCAAGTTTTCGATTGCGTACTCGATTGGTTTAAATTTGTGATGTCTATTATGTTTTGCGGAAAAAAACATTTAACTTTATAACGAGCAAGGCCCTGATGGTGAGAAACGTACAGTGACATCCGTGGGAATGGATAACTCAGAGGGTTTGATGGTAAATTACCAATTGTCGCACCTCGCGGCCGTCGGTAACGCAAATACCTGTCGCACTCCATAGCGCTGGTCATTAATGAACGATGTCGCTCAGCGATAATGCTCCGATAATCGGGGTGCAAAAGATCCGCTTCAGGGCTGAAGCTATCAGTTATTTTCTAAGCACCCACCCGTCATTTTATTTTCCAAGTTTTATTCCGTTCTTCAAAATTTAAAGGGCGTAACTGTATAAGAGCTCGACTAATCATTGAGCACAATCAGAAAAATTTGTAAAAAACGTTGAAAATTTAAAAAATTTGAAAAACCTTTATTAGTGAATTGTTTTACGGGTACTCAGATCTATTTTTTCAATCTTGGTTGAGAATATTTATTATATTGTTCCAGGCTTATTATCAATACAATATTGCTAATAATTCGGAATGCACGCATCGTCTCAAAGATTCGGTAGCCAATGAAAAAATAATGACTACGATGAACGAGCGTATCAGTAGTAGATTACCTGAATGGAATGAGAAGCATTGGCAAAAACTGACGATACACAACGACGATGGGAAAGTTGCAAAGATGCATGAAGATTCAATCGAAGACTCCAATAGAATTGTGGATCTTGGAGAGAGTTCCGCTTATTTGAATAAGCGGGCTTTTTCGGGATTGATCCCGAAAAAGGTATTATCGAAACTGTCGTTATAGAATCCATGTTTCGCTAAGTTTTCTATATTTTCAATGCCTATTTTACATTTAATCAGAGAAAAATCATTGGCGGAGAGGTGGTCCAAGCACGTGCAACGTCTCTGAACAATCCACGGATGAAGATTCCGACCACGTTGAGACCGAACGTAAGGAAAAAGTTCTCGACGAGATAGATACAATATTTTGCTTTTTCGCTCTCTAAACGGTCTACTGATTATCTTTCTTTCCAATAATATTTCACATCCCTTTCAGAATTGGCGACAGCGAGGAGGAAACAACTGAAATTATATCGACCGTGGATTTAATGGAAACGAATTTTCAAAAATTACATAAATTGACTTTGAGGCAAGACAAACTCCCAAATAGAATATCAACTTCTTCAAGATCGATGAGACGATCGACGGATTGAATTGCGACGAGAGGGATTACGGAAAAAGCAATAATGATAGCGAAAATGACAATGCTTGAGATCGTGACGATAAAAGTGATGATGATAACATCGAAACGATATTTTCGACCATGGAAAAATAAACCTGTTGTTAACCACGGCAAACTTTTGAACATTCGTCACAAATCCAGTGTATCATTCGAGCCTCTATCCGGCTGAAAATAATGGTACATACGTGAGATATCCATAAGTAAACCTTTCATAAAAAAAGAGATTGCTTTTAATTGGTTCTGTGTTCTTACTACGATTTGTCACGATAGTTAAAATAGTGTTAAGCTAAAAAGAAACTTGTGCAGAACGACTTTTAGAAATGCCATGCATATACACATTCTATTGAATATACTTACGAAGGCTCGTAGTTGGGTTATGTACAGCTGCCTCTCTGTACGCGCGATGTGCGTTGATAGAACTTTAATAAAATCGAAGATTGATTTTTCCATTGACTCTGGTCAAGATAGCAGAAGACTTAATACTATATTTTCCTACTTCGTACGATACGATTTTCGTATTTTCGTATACGATTTGTTAAAACACTTGAGACAAGGAATAAAATAAAAATAAATAAAAAATTAAAAAGAAACATGTACAAGATGACGACTTGTAGCTATGCAAAAAAAACGTTACGCTCGTTGGAAGGGCTGCCGGCACGGAATCGGTCGCGATTAAGTCCCCCAGTGGACATTCAGCGGGCGGCCAGCATTACGAGCCATCTCTGTCAGCCTCTTCTCGATGGAAAAAACCCCTCCACGAAACGGATCGCGATGATATTGCAAAACGGACATCGTAGCGGGTGGCCGGCATTTTGAGCCATCTCCGTCAACCTCTGGACACATTCGCCGCAGTAGGCAATGTGCATGCATGGGGTGCAGGCGTAGGCGATCATCTCGACGCGGCACACGATGCATTCCCAATCATTCATTACTGGAAAAATATCAAGATTTGTTAATGTTAAGTTCCCATACAAGAACCTGTGTTGCATAATTAGCATCTTTAGCTATTAGTTTTTCATATAGTAAGTTTATAAATTGATTAAAAAAATAATTCATACGGCAAGCTAATTTTTGGTGAAATCTAAAGGCCATTCAAAATTTTTCGGGAGTCCAAAATTACTATTTAATACGCTATGAGCTGCTCTTGCAGATTCTCGTTGTGATCTGCATTAGGAAGCTCTTCGTTTCGGCGATCATCAACGCAAGCAGCTACCGGACGCATAGCGGGCTCACGTTCAATATCGTCGATGACAATACTATTCTGTAGTTGAACGGGCTGATCTGCCGCATCCTCGTTCATCTCGACCACGCCTTCACCCTGCCCATCGACGTTGACCATGGCGTCGCCGCCATTATGTTCGTTGACATTAACGAACTCTTCGAAGCCAGGTCGAAGCCCGTGCGGATTTTCTGTAAGCAGACAATATAATAAGAAAACCTTAATCTACATATGATAAGACGATCATATTTTTTGCCGAGAATAAACAGAAAACGGCGAAAAATTGGGAAATTTTTTGGTAGCGAAGCGTCAAAAAGACGAAGATTTTTTCTTCCTATAATGTGTAACGCATCATTCTCAATACAACGGTGAGGGAATCTATTTCGGTGGGAAAGATCGCAGAATCAAAAGTGATGGTTTTAAATCTTTTAGTTTAGACGTAAAAGGGACTAATTGTTATTACCTAGCGGAGGCCCCACTGTCTGCAGGTACGGCGGCGCCTCGTCTCGAAAGATGAGATTCGAAACGAAGCAACGGAGTACCGGTTCGGAGATCCGGAAGAAACGATCCAGATAGTTTAACGGGTGACTATCGATGAGCGTCCACAGCCGCTTCAAGGCCGAGTGTCGCACCAACAACCGGCACCTGACTGAAACGTTGATTCTGCTGTGTTGATCCACACGCATTAAATCGACATGACTTCGTTGGCAAGATTTGACTACTCCAACTGTTGGACAGAAAATAATTAATACCGAATTATTTGATGGAATATACATTGCCATTCACTACTATCATACCCAACTAAACAAAAAAATGAAGCTTGAATATCTTCCAGATAGATCGATACGGGCCAATGTTGTTTTCGAAGTATTTCAGAGCCATCAATGCCAAATTGGTGAATCTGCGCTCGTTACGATAACCGGTGAAGTTCTCCGGAGTGACCGTACGCCACCATGTTTGCTCCACGTAAGCAAGAAGCGGTTGCAGGCATTCTCGAATTTCGGGTGTCAACGAGTCGCGGAGGACTTCGAATTCTGCGATGATTTTTCCAGCTGGTAGAAGCCCCAACGCTGTGTTATGTTCGGCTCGATGCGAGATCGAGAGCGAACGTTTATTTTGTTATTATTTATGGGGATCTTTTCTGTCTGAAAGGAGTTGGAACTCCAACACCAAGAATAATGTTGTTCAATTACTAGGTTTATTAGAATATTGGTTACAGATGAGTTTTATAAGAGGAGTCTACGTTGTCTCTTCGGAGACAACCTCTCAGTTCGGTCGATGGAATTAGACTGATTGGTGTTCGATTCGCAGTCGGGGACTGTGAATCGAAATATTCGCATTTTTCGCAATCGCGGAAGAGCCCGGCGATTGCCTCTTGCTGCGCTCGCGCTTCCGTATGCGTTCGCACTTTTCGTTGCTGCGTGCATCGGAGTGCGAGTTCATTCGCCTTTGCTGCGTTTGCACATTCTTGCGAGTTCGTTGCTCGCTTTTAATCGCTTGATTGGACTTCGCTCGAAATATTCTATGCGAATATTTCGACTCTTCGTTTTATCGCTCGAATTTTGAATATGCCCTTTTTGCGGCATAACATCCCTCCCCCCTTAAGAAGAAGAAATCTTGAATTCAAGTTTCTTCTCATTCGGTTCGTTCATTCGTCTGTTCAAAATTTACTTGTTTCTAAGTTTAGTCCCTTTTCTAGATTTAATCCCTTTGATCCTATTTCTCGTTTCAATCCTTTTTTCTAGTTCCCTTTATTTATTTATCTATTTTCTTTGAATACTCCCATTACTTGAATTTATTTGCTTTCATTCTGGCGTATCTTTTCCTCGGTGTCGGGTTGCATCCCGCGCGTGGACGTCTGCCTACGTCGGCACTTTGCGCGTCTCGCTGTTCCTACCTACACTGATAGCTGTCTTACTTGTATGTATGTATGTTGTCGAATAATTTGCACTCGCCGTACTGTCTCTATTTTTTGTCCAATTTCTCGTTCACGGAAATTCGCGCACTTTTCGTGATTTTTGGTCGCTCTTTCTTCATCGCTCTCACTGTTTGCGATGCACTTTTCACAATTTTTTGTTCTCTTTTTATTTTATTTCGCTTCTCTACTAAAGCCAGTGTACCCTGTTCTATGCTGGTTTCGGATTACGTTCGCTACTTATCGCTATTCGGTCTGTTCGTGAATTCATTTCTGATCTCTCTTTTTTTTTCCCTAATTTTGGCGCATTTTGGAATCTCGTACGTTTTTTGCAAACGTGTTTCCGGTCTGTCTCGTTTGTCGTCTCTCTTCCGTCGGCGGTCCTTTTTCGTCGATTGTGCATATTTTTTCCTATAAATTTTTCTTTTGCCCTGACTCGCCGATTTTCTGATTTTTCCTTGTCTCGAATCCTCCGTTTCCCGGTCTTCCGCTTCCCTAATGCTGTATTTCGGAAACCTTCACTCGCGTCGTTTCTCCGTCGTCCTCTTCTTCGGTTCGCCGTGGGTCTCGGATTCCTATCCGTCGTTGTGTTGCGTCGTCAATTCCTACGTTGGCATTTGTCTCGCTGCGTCGCTTGGTCGTTCGACTTCGGCTTTTATCGTCGTCTCGTCGTTGGCATTTTACGTTTTCGCGGCGACTTGTATTTCTGTTCGTTTCTCTTCGACGCATTTTTCCGTTGCGACTGACTGTGTTGCTATTCGTTTTGACGGCTTCTTCCTGCGGCTTCTCGCTCGTAGCTCGTGGCGGATCCTCCGTCTCGAGTTTCTCTGGCTCATGGTTCAATGCTTCGTGCAAGCATTTTCTGTGCCCTGGTGAGTTGTCTATGCCGCCTGTGTTAACGCGCGTGATCTTGACCTGGCGTAACGCGCCCGACTTCGCTGGCGCGTGCATCTCAGGTGTCACCGTCGGCCTTCCTGCCTCGTTCCCTGTCTCGCTTGTGGCTATCGTGCTGATAGCACGACTGGTACCCAGCGTACACCCTATAGTCGACTCTCGCTCAGTTCTGGCTACGAGATTTTTCTCTTTTTCTATTAGCCCGATTGTTTTTGTTCGGACTCCGTCCCAATTTGACCACGCCGGTTCAGGGGGCTCGCCGAGAATTTGTATGCTGTGTCCGTATATTTTGATGATCCTTCCCCCGAGGATGTCTACGTTGTGCTTCCTTATGAACTCCATTCCGAGCATTCCTTCTGTGCTCAGCGGTACGTCATCGGGTACCACGTGGAACCAGTGTTTCACTTTCACAGCTGGTGTCGCTACTGTTATCTCGGCCATGCACAATGTCGGTATCGTTGTTCCTGCTACACTTTTTATTTCCGCTTGCTCGTCCTTGATAGGTGTGCAAGGCCGCAGTGCGCTCTTCTTTATCAGGCTGCATTGGGCTCCGGTGTCGGCTTTCAACGTGACGGTCGTCTCCCGCGACTCCTCTATCTCGATAGGGAAATCGCAACCAGCGGTGCATTCTTCTGGGCCTCCCAGCGTGCTGTCGCAATACGTTTGTGCTTCTGTCGGGGTTGACTTCCGTCCTTCCGCCCCGTCTAGCATTCGCAATGTTTTTCCGACCTTTTCGTCGCTGTTTCCCGTAGTTTCTTCATGTGGTTCTCTCCCGCGCCCTTGGGCTGCGTCAATTCTTCCGGCGACGGTAAACGAGTAAACCCTCAGTGTCCCGATGGTCCTCACGGGATTTTCACCCTGTTCGGTTTCGCTCGTTTCACCTTTCCTCTTCCGTTCGTCGCTGCGTTTTTTCGGGCATTGGTACCTGTAGTGCCCCTTCTCGTTGCAGTGATAGCATGTTACCTCGACTGTGTTCACGTCTTTTTCCGCTGCTGGTTGGCTCTGACGTCCTGAAGTTCGGTGGCAATCCTTTGTCCAGTGCCCTGGGATTCCACAGTTGAAACATCTCGCGATTTCTCCGTTCACCTGTGAACGTCGTGGTCTGCCATGTTCCATTTGTTGTTGGTTATTTCCTCGGCTAGCAAAACTTCGTAGTTACGCGGGTCTACTCTTGGAAACACGATTTCGCAAGACTGCAGAAATCCGTCGAGTTCGTCAGGATCGTTCCCGTCAAATGTTTTGATGTTTTTTAACGCCAGATCCAGACTCAGGTACCCGGCGTCCCCGTGTTCCCCTGATGATCGACGATGGTTACCGGCCCTCACGTCACGCCCCAGTCTGCCCAGCATCGCCTCGACCTCTTCGAGTTGTCGCTGTATTTCGTCCGCTCGAGCGCTAAGGCGCTCTTCGCGACTTCCACGTTCGTTGGCGACATCGTGCGCTCGCCCGTCGTACACGTTGCTCTGTCTCGGGAGTCCCCGACGTCCGTCCTCAACTATCCCGTTCGGTTCTGCGCTGACGGCCCTTCTTACGGCCCCTTGCCCTACGGCTCGCCTGTTCCCGCCGAGGTCTCCTCCCCCGGTCGCACGTGCAGGCAAGCTAGCCCCCCGTGCAAACGGAGGTATAACCCGCCAGCGGCTTCTCCTGGCAACTCCCGGGCGTTTCCGTCTCGGAGTGATCGCGCCATTTCCCTCATTCTCGCTATCTCGGCGTCGACTTGTTCACCTGTGACAGTTCGTCTGCCCGTCGCCATGATTGTCGCGTCTGGCTCGAATAAGCTGTAGTCTATCGGCTCTATCGAGTCGTACGAAGTCTGTCTTTGTACGTTCACAAATCGGTTACTTTCGCGGGTCTCGGTCAACTCCAAATTCTGCGGCGCGCCTGACGTAACGTCGTCTCGTTCCGCGAGCAAATCTATTTGCAAAGTTGGCGATAACACGGGTGTGGTCGGCCTATCTGCCCTATCACACATCGGAATTATTTTTCCCAACAGCCCTACGCTACCCTGCGCTACTGGCTTTAGTTACAATTTTCCTCAATTTTCCCACGACTTACAGTACGATGAGCTGCAATCTGTCGGTCCTCAACGTCCTCTGATGACGTTTCCTTGTTGCTCTGCACTCGCTACCGCCTCCTGGTGACGTCGTCCCACGTCGTACCTCGATGGCGATGCCCCCTTGCCGATCCTCAGATGGCAATATCCTCGTCGATCCTCGCTGACGAGGCCTGACCGTCAATCCTCGATGACGATCCCCTCAACGCCAAACCTTCCGCTGGCGGAGTTCGAACTAGCAATTCGATGCCCTCCGTCGGTCCCTTCCGACGACGAAACCCTCAATAATTCGATTATTGGGCCTTGAAGCAACCGTTCCTCAGCTTCCGCGTGCTGGGTCGGTTCTATCCCGCGTTAACGTCTGCGTGTCAACGGGGTCCCGCGCGCACTTCGCACGTCGTGCGCGGCACTCGTTTCAACAAACTCACTGTACTCTCACCGTACTCGTAACTGCGCGTTAACGGCGTTCCGCGAGCGTAAAACACGTGACGACTACTCACCGAAAATTTGACTGCCTGGTAACTGAACGTCTTATTTTTGATGTGACAGATCCCACCGCTGCCACCAACGTTATGTTCGGCTCGATGCGAGATCGAGAACGAACGTTTATTTTGTTATTATTTATGGGGATCTTTTCTGTCTGAAAGGAGTTGGAACTCCAACACCAAGAATAATGTTGTTCAATTACTAGGTTTATTAGAATATTGGTTACAGATGAGTTTTACAAGAGGAGTCTACGTTGTCTCTTCGGAGACAACCTCTCAGTTCGGTCGATGGAATTAGACTGATTGGTGTTCGATTCGCAGTCGGGGACTGTGAATCGAAATATTCGCATTTTTCGCAATCGCGGAAGAGCCCGGCGATTGCCTCTTGCTGCGCTCGCGCTTCCGTATGCGTTCGCACTTTTCGTTGCTGCGTGCATCGGAGTGCGAGTTCATTCGCCTTTGCTGCGTTTGCACATTCTTGCGAGTTCGTTGCTCTCTTTTAATCGCTTGATTGGACTTCGCTCGAAATATTCTATGCGAATATTTCGACTCTTCGTTCTATCGCTCGAATTTTGAATATGCCCTTTTTGCGGCATAACAACGAATTATTTGATGGAATATACATTGCCATTCGCTACTATCATTACCCAACTAAACAAAAAAATGAAGCTTGAATATCTTCCAGATAGATCGATACGGGCCAATGTTGTGTGACGCTATTTTCCTGAATACCGTCACAGGTCGTGCCGACCAGGGTTTTGTTGTATATCGCGCTACCGAAATTAAGTCTGATATTGTGCGTTTAATCAAGTTTTGCGTTGGGTACCGATACATTTTTGAAGGTTGACTCAGTTGAAGTGGCGCGTGGAACACCGCGGATCAGGGCCGAAGTAACGTGCCACCCGGTATATCCTCGCGTTCCACTATAGCTTGTCGCGAGGGGAAAAATACAAAGGTTCGAGTGAAATTCTCGACGTTTCACTACCGGGATAGGGGACGGATAGTTCACGCCACTCGAAAGAGTGAGTTAAGGTTTAGTTGAGTTCACGCCAATCGAAAGAGTGAGTTAAGGTTTAGTTGAGTTCACGCCATCCCCGGGGGTGAGTTAAGGAAATATTAAGTTGGAAGGCCGTGACGACTGGAATTGCGACCACCCAGTCCCCACGGATCGCCAGGTCGCTAGTTATCGTTTAGTTATAGTTAAATCCCAACCTTATCCCCGAAAAAGTATAGCCCCGCGATAAACTCACGCTAATAACATCTGGCGACTATTTTATCCAGCTACCGAGTTCCGTTATCGTCCGGTTCAGTTGCGTTATTGTTCGGAATTATACGTTTGGACTTTTAGTTTCAGTCAACAGGTTCTTAATGTCGTCCCTCCGATCCTGGCATCGAGCAATCGACGTCATGAGTAGAGGGGACATTCGCTTTGGCTACCTACGAGGAGTCTCTGGGCTTTTTCGCTACCGTTCGTGCGACTCTCTGGGCTTTTTGGACTCGGCTTTCGAGCTGAGCGGAGCTCCTCGGGGCTCCGCTCCGCTGCGGTGTTCTCGTCAGGTCTCTATCCTCGATGCTATCGTATGTTACCGTTTGAGCTCTCGTACGCTACCGTTTGACATGCTATCGTGCGCTCTAAGATTTGACAGTTATCGGCAATTTCGATGTCTCGCTATCGATATCGATTTTGCTGGGATCGCGTTACGTTATCGATTACGAGTTATTACCGATTAATTATTACCTCCGTTCTTTAGCTATTTTGGTGTCAGCGTGGTAAGTACCGATTTACCGATTTCCGAATAGGCCCGGTGTTCTCGACTATTTCTTAGAAATTTCTGAAATTCCGTATGCTCTCGATTCTGGTGTTCACATAATATCGATTCTGTCTGGCGTTCTCGAGAATTTTTGCCGTTATCGATGAGTACCGAATTACCGAAGTTATCGTTCTTTCGATCCCGTTCGGCTCTCGATTCTCGTTGGTGTTCTCGTACGTCTAGTGTCCTTGGAGTGTCTGTATCCTCGCGTTATTGTTTTGAGTTGTGAGTTATCGTACGCGTTATCGAGATTTCCGTGTATTACCGAAGTTTAATTGCGTTAATAAACTCCATTATTTATCCACATGAACCCCGGTCGCATTAGAGTCATTTATTCGGTTGAGTTGCGTTCTGTGTCTGGTGTTTCGGGTGCTCTTTCGTCAGACCGCCGTCCATGCCCTCTCTCCACAACCAGCACACTGAGCGAATCGGGAATACCGCTACCAGTCCCTGCTGTTCTCGTCGTCGCCTTGTTCCGATTTTCGGGTTTTGGAATTTACGGTTCGCGGTTTCCCCAATTCCGCCGATAATCAAAAATTGACGATTTAAGGTTGAGTTCGCGGTTTGTTAATTCCGCCGTATAATTAAAAATTAACTGGCGCTCAACGGCTCTCGTGGCGACGAGAGCAGTGCGGCACGGGCCGAAGGTAGCCGGTGAGAAATCACACGGTTATAAATGGCGCCCAACGTGGGGCCCTCTGACAAAGAGCGAATTATTAGTCTAGGATTTGACAGCGCCATGGTTCAGTGGAATTTGGTTTCGGTTATCGTTATGGAAGTTTAGTTATAGTTATCGTTGATCACGTCGAGTTGCCGAAAATTACTTGAAAAAAAAACCGTTTGTGAAATTTATTCTCTTTTGACCTTACCAAAGTTTAATTGTCTGTATTTGTTGTAAATTTAATTACTGGAATTTATTTGTGTTTATTCTCTTCGCTACCGAAAAATTTTACTCGGGTGATAACGACTAATTATTCAGTCCTCTTCGTCCTCCTCACTCGCTATCCACCCTGATTTATTTTTGAAGTTATCGAATATCCGATTTCTCCAAAAGTAGTTTAATTATTATTTTTTTTTAAAAAGTTACGAGGATTGGCCATCGTTATCGAATCGTACCGAGAAATAGCTACCGTTATCGTTATCGTACCGTCATAAATTCTTGTGGAGACTTATTGTTTAACACAAAAAAAGAAAAAAAAGATAATCTCCTGACTTCTTTTATTCGAACATTATCGATACGTTATTTGGTTTTGGCAAGCCTCGTCAATCAAGCATACAATTGATATTGACAAGCATACAAGCATCGGGTATTTGATCTCGCGCTATCGATCATATTTTTTTTTTTTTTTTTTTTTTTTTTTTTGTAATGACGAATATTATATTTCGTCCATAAATCCGCTCTTCCTCTTCGACGGCAGTGGCGAATAACTCGCTCACGAGGAAAGAGTAGGAAAGTTGAGCATCACGAGTCTCTCGGCGGCAATTCGAGAATATTCGAGAGGCCTTGAACACCGAAAGAAAAAAAAAAATTTGTTTTCGCGTTCACGGCTCAACCCGCTATACATACTGTGCGTACTGTTGCTATCTACCGCTCCAGTCGAGCCTCGCTCTCGGACGTACTCGCGTAGCGGTCAGGGCGAAGATGTAAACATCGCCGCTCTCGGCAGCTAGCCACAGCCACGCGACAAAGGCGCGTGGTGAGACTATATTCCCGGTAGTCTAACGAGGGGAAATTCTCGAATTCCGATTTGAGGAAACCCCCCCGCCTACCGTCGCATGATGTAAGTCGGTTCGAAGGGCTAAACTCGATCATTTCTTACCGAACCCGCGAGACGACTAGATGCTCAGTCAATACCGTGCCGTCGCGAATTATCTTCGAGATTGAGTTTGCTACCGAGTGCTATCGTTTCCGCTATCGAGTGTTACCGTAAGTGAGTGGTTATCGACAACCGTATCCGAGGGACCAAGGAAAAAACGAAACGACAAGATACCAGCCAAACAGTGAGTACACATTTTGCTAACTACCACGAGGCTGTGGCAATAGCCGTACAGAGTTATTCGCACCATAGTGCACGCCGCGGATCACTCATTGTTCTCGCGTTCTTCCCGCTGCGCTCGGAGACGACGTCTAGGGTTATCGAGCTCTCGAAAATCATCTCAGGATCATCTTTTGCTCTCGCGTTACCGCTCTTATAACTTTTTTTTATTATTATTATTATTCTTTCATTTTCTTCGCGTTTCGATTACCGTTTTCTCACTTCGTCTTCACGTACCGAGTTTTCTTTTTTTTCTCCCCTTCCTCTTTGATGCATGTTAGCGCGCTATCGAAATTTGGTACTCAGCTTTGGACGAAGAGAAGTTAAGCAGCGATTTCATCTAGCCGCTAGCTACGCTTAACTAATAATAATAATTATATTTTTTTTTTCTCTTTCTCCTTCTTTTTGTTTCCTCCTTTTGTCGTTACCGTTGCGCTATCGAGATACCGTACCGCGTTCGCATTGGCGTTACCGGTTACCTTTTGTATTATTCATTTCTTTTAAATCATTATTATTATATTCAATCCTTTTCTTTGATTCATCTTTTGGTTAATAATTTTTTTCTCTTCCCCTTTTTTTCTTTTTTTTTGGGATTGATATTTTTTTTTATATATATATATAATTTCGTTTTTCCTCGCTACCTAACCCCACGCTATCGTACCGTCTACATGCCACCGATTTAGTTACGTTCCCCGAAGAGGAGGCACGAACTTGTAGTCCTCGACGCGTTATTGCTCTCGCTGCCGTGATACCAATCCATTCTCCCAATTTTTCCGACACATAAAAAAAAAAAAAAAAAAAAAAAAAAAAAAAAAAAAAACCCATCAATCTCTTCTCGTGGACACGCTACCGACTCGTCGTGCCATCGTTATCTCTTACCCCGCGTAAAGTTCGAGCTACGGGTTACGAATCTCGCCCTCGCGCTACCGTTGTCCTTCTCGGGGGTTGAGTAAACCTTTTTTCGCTATTATCGTGCGAGCCTCTGTGTGTTCGCTTCGAATCACCGGTCGGTTGAAAACACGATGAGTGTACCCGAGACAAAAGAGTCCACGGGGGCCATTCCGAAGACGCTCGGACGTTCGCAACTGAACGTCGAGGAATCGTCGCACCCCCTGGACGCAACCGGGGCGGTCAAGCCGGATATTTCCGACGGCCTTCCGCCCACGGGAACACAGTACGTGCAGACCGATCCCGTGGAATACTTTTTGACTCCTGCACCGGTACCAAAAAAGCGCCCGAGTGTACGACGGACGCGGACAGTACCCAACATAACCCTTACGCGAACCACACCAGTGACCGAGGACAACTCGGGGCACACTCAGGGCGTTCTCATCGACGAAATCGTAGAGGATGACGCGCGATCTATCGCGTCAAGTTACGTATCCGTCGCAGCGCCCGATGCTAGACTTCGCCCCGTAAATCTCACGGCTGGACCCTCCGCGGTACACGAACCTCCACGCGATCTACGCCACCGCGTCCGCCCGAACCAGATGGATTTCCAGTTCTCTGATGACGAGTTCGAGTCACGAACAAGTCGACCACTTACCGCGGCCGCTGTATTGAACACGATGAAACGGTGGGAAATATCGTTCTCCGGTCGAACGGGGGATGATGTGGAGGAATTCATTGCGCGAATTGATGAGGGACGCGCGTTTTTACCGATACGGGACGGGGAATTATTAAAAGCGATCCCGTTTTTCTTGCGACACGCCGCTTTGATCTGGTATCGCGGGCACGCTCATGAGTTCGCGACGTGGGAAAGCGCGAAAACAGCACTGCGCACATATTATGGGGACCCCGATTATCAAATACGGTTACGGGAAGATATTGCAAATCGGACACAAGCCGAGGGAGAGAAAGTCGGCGATTATATCGCATGTATGCGAGGTCTGTTCTCGCGCACTTCACCGCGATGGGGTGAACGGGAACAGATGAGGTACACCCACCGGAATTTGCTCCCGGAATATCGCGTGGTATTGCCCGTCACGGACACTACCAGTATGGATCAGTTAGAAGTCAGCGCTATCCGTCATGAGAAAATCCTCGAAACGATAAGCTTGCGAAGACCCCCACCGAGGCCGGAACACTCGTTGTGTCCAAGTTTCGCCTTTAAAGGTAATTCCTCGACGTTCCGACCGAACCGTCAACCGTTCATCAAGGCTCGAGTCATACTCGACCCAGATGAGCCCGAGGACGGTTTCGACGTAAGAGAGGACGAAGAAATCGGTGACGAGGTCGAAATTGTAAATGCGGTCCGAGAATTTCGACCTAGACGAGGAAAAGTCGCGGATTCGAGGCAGATTACCGGAAACCCGGCTACGGGTTTAGCTTGGAAAGCTGCGCTGCCCAAGCCTAAGCTAACCACCGAGACGCAAACACGGACGGCGACCCCGGACGTCACCCTTACGGTGCCAAACCCTCCGACTGCTGAAAACCCCCCGCGTCGTCGTCCCACCGGAGAAGTTCTCTGTTGGAACTGTCAGAAAACCGGTCATCGACATCGCGACTGTTCCGAACCGCGGAGGCTGCTTTGTTATCGCTGCGGTTATTCAGGGGTTACAAGCCAAAACTGCCCGTATTGCAGCTCGGGAAACGGGCGTTGAGGCATGCATCGCCGGCGAGCACACCTCTAATGAAGCCCCAGCCGGGAACTGCGACTCATGCCGATACCGAAAACGTTACCGATAGCTCGATACCGATACCGACTCCTCCCGATACCGAAAGCGTTACCGATAGCTCTAAGTGCGCTCTAAGATTTGACAGTTATCGGCAATTTCGATGTCTTGCTATCGATATCGATTTTGCTGGGATCGCGTTACGTTATCGATTACGAGTTATTACCGATTAATTATTACCTCCGTTCTTTAGCTATTTTGGTGTCAGCGTGGTAAGTACCGATTTACCGATTTCCGAATAGGCCCGGTGTTCTCGACTATTTCTTAGAAATTTCTGAAATTCCGTATGCTCTCGATTCTGGTGTTCACATAATATCGATTCTGTCTGGCGTTCTCGAGAATTTTTGCCGTTATCGATGAGTACCGAATTACCGAAGTTATCGTTCTTTCGATCCCGTTCGGCTCTCGATTCTCGTTGGTGTTCTCGTACGTCTAGTGTCCTTGGAGTGTCTGTATCCTCGCGTTATTGTTTTGAGTTGTGAGTTATCGTACGCGTTATCGAGATTTCCGTGTATTACCGAAGTTTAATTGCGTTAATAAACTCCATTATTTATCCACATGAACCCCGGTCGCATTAGAGTCATTTATTCGGTTGAGTTGCGTTCTGTGTCTGGTGTTTCGGGTGCTCTTTCGTCAGACCGCCGTCCATGCCCTCTCTCCACAACCAGCACACTGAGCGAATCGGGAATACCGCTACCAGTCCCTGCTGTTCTCGTCGTCGCCTTGTTCCGATTTTCGGGTTTTGGAATTTACGGTTCGCGGTTTCCCCAATTCCGCCGATAATCAAAAATTGACGATTTAAGGTTGAGTTCGCGGTTTGTTAATTCCGCCGTATAAATAAAAATTAACTGGCGCTCAACGGCTCTCGTGGCGACGAGAGCAGTGCGGCACGGGCCGAAGGTAGCCGGTGAGAAATCACACGGTTATAGTTGTTTTCGAAGTATTTCAGAGCCATCAATGCCACATTGGTGAATCTGCGCTCGTTACGATAACCGGTGAAGTTCTCCGGAGTGACCGTACGCCACCATGTTTGCTCCACGTAAGCAAGAAGCGGTTGCAGGCATTCTCGAATTTCGGGTGTCAACGAGTCGCGGAGGACTTCGAATTCTGCGACGATTTTTCTAGCTGGTAGAAGCCCCAACGCTGTGAGTTTCGTAAAAACATCGCGAAGAGCGCGGTCCTCCACGATGTCGATTGCCTGCTCTTTTACGATTCCGAACAAGTTCCATAGAAAGAAAGCCGTAATGATTGAAGAAGGAATATAAAACGCGAAGGTTCATGGATTATGAAAAAAAAATTAACTGACTTGCCAAAGCATAGTAGTAGTAACTGTTCGTGAGTTCGGCGAGTGGGAAACACATTTGTATTTGTGCCCAGAGATTTCTGTCGAAGTTTCCGTAGACGCGTTCTGGCCGAATTACTCCCATCAACGGTTCACACGCCGCACTATACGCCTCCGCGTCGATAGACGTCAAAAACGCCCATACACAAGGAATCACCCAAACATGATGGAAAGCAATTTTCAACGGCGTAAAACTGTGACGTACGAGAGAGAGGGAAGCTCGCTCTCGGCGTCGCAAGTTAATCTCCGTGTGAAGCGCGGAGTTTTATTTATTTTTTTCGTGGGCCGCTTTGCTCCGTCCCTGAACGGGCCCGGTTCCTCGATACCTGAAAAAGGGTGGGAGGTCTCGAAATAAAAGTATTGAGAGGGATTTTTACTAAACAGGAATATGAAAATATATTGAGTGTAGATATTCAGTTGCTGTATATTGTGGGGTTACAAGAGAATGGTAATTCAATATAAGTGTGAGTCAACGTCGCATTCACTTCCTCGTACTTACAGTCATTATTTCCCCGGCGGGGGTTCTTAGATTTTACTACACACTACGAATACACTGTCCTACACACTACTCGGTTTATTAACGTCTCTACAGAGTCTTTGATGTTATATTTGTTATCATAATCCCGAACTGGACACTAAGGAACGGACTCGCGGGGTACGTTTCGATACTACTGCTACTATCTTTCTAGCAGTATCGGGTGTCGAACGACGGAGAATTACTCGACCGGCGTGAACACAATTCGGGCCCTTAACTAACACGACGCGATTTACTGCACGGCGGAACACACTTTGAAGCCACGCTTCCGATACTGCGGCCACTAACTTTATGGCAGTACCGAATGTTAACTATCGAAGATTTATAGCCCTAGGTGACACGCTGTCGCGGAGACCTCTAGACCGATCTGTCTTTGATCGCTGCTGTCTAGAGACTGGCTCTTCTTCGATCTTGCGAGGATCTTTGCAATCCTCGATAGCGCGAAAGAAGAGACAGTCCCGCAGAATCAGCGTTTGCAATTCTGCAAGTTCGAGGTACGAAGTCCACGCAACGCGCAGGGATCTTCCGATCGCTGAGCGTGCCGAAAACTTCATACCTCGCGATCCCCGTTACTTTAGAATTATAGAAGATATACGAGGGGATACAATTATGCAGCGCATCGCTTGAGTGCAGCTGTGGTGGGAAATCACACCCCAGATGAGCTTAGCGATGCGCTGCTGCTGAGACGAGTTAGGTCTCATAGTTTTTGGGAATTTTCCATCGGAAAATTCGCAAAAAAATACGGGACGTAACAAAACAAAGGGGATTAAAATGTAATATTATTCCGTCAAACAGATTAGATTGTCTTGTATGAGAAAATAGTGCTTTACGATACTCGTGCGATAAAACTTTTTCTAACGAGTGTGAGATTGCAGCATGAGCCGAAGGCGAGTGTTGCAATCACACGAGTTCAGAAAACTTATCGCACGTGTATTGTATCCAATTTTATTTCACAAGCTGTGAAAATGAGGTTTCACGCACGCAAACTGCTTTTTATGCACCGAAACTAATGGACGAACTAATGAACTCTGAAATATACACTTCTTGATATAGAAGCAGAATACTTTCATGATTCGCATATATACCAGAGATGATGATGAGCTCGACCGTTCCGGCAATGTCTTCTGGAAGATTACGTATTGTCGCCGTAACTGTTCTCCAGATCTTGCTGCATCAGCCTCTGTTGTGCTGAGTTGACCTCGAACAGACTCATCCTCTCAGCGTTGTCCTGAACTCTTGCCTCGAGATCACGAGTTCTCTCTTTTATTGGAGCCGTAATCTTGCAGACTTCGTTGGCAATATGCGTTTGGAAAATTTTCATCTTCTCTACTATCCGAAGTTCCACAGTTTCCAAACGATGATCGACTGCCTCGACGAGAGCCTTTTCCAAATTCTCGATCGCCTTACTGGTTTCTTTCCGGTGTATGGCGAAATTCGAATCGAGTGTTTCGCAGTGGTTAGTTATGTCCACGACTACTCAGCCCAGACTCTCCATTTTCATTGAGAGGTCTCGGATGGATTCCCGTATTTCGAGGAGGATCTCCTCGCTCAGAGTTGACTCTCTCCATCGCGGAGTTAATCGTTTCGCCGGGATTCATTCGGAGAGAGGGTTCGGTTTCTCTCCGAAATTGGCGTAATCCTCAAAGAGGAAGACTTTCGCTGCCGGTAGTGGGAGAGTGATGTCGTCCTTGGAGACTCCAACTCCAGAGTCGAGAAGTTCTTGGAGCTCCCGGTCTTCAGCGGATTGTCCTCGGATCTGCTCTCCGATGAGCTGAATGCTGTCTTCTGTTACATCGAAGGTTTTTTCTCCGGTATCTTCCGGAAGTTTATCGTTGCCGTCGGCCATTTTTATAATTCTTATGACGAATCAACAGATTTTATTAGCGTACCCGCCGTACGTTGGGCGCCAGTTGTAACGGTACGCTTTTGGAGGCTTACAAATCTTTGCTCCGCAGCGGCGTTATGTGAGTTTCTTTGCTCACTTTTGTGTGAGGGCAGGTGCTGTAAATGATAAAACTGTTAAGTTGATTTGAAATGTCAACGATTATTGATGTTTATTCAATCGATGCCGTTGATATGATACAATATTTGTCTTGAATTTGACTTATTTAACTCGATTTGATTTGAGATTCTGTTTAATTTGCGGAACAGACCGAAAGGTTATTTTATTGAAGGAAATTAGACGTTTGATTCTACTCTACTCGCTCCTTATGAGATCGTAGAACCGCGAAAGCAGTCGCCGAGGTCCCCCAAGGCAGTCACCGGCGCGGCCACGAAGTAATAAGTAGCACAATTCACGATTCTACGTTAAGACGATCTCCCCCAATTGTCGTTCACGAAAGCGGTCGCCGAGGTCCCGCAAGGCAGTTGCCGGTGTGTATTACAAATTGGCGGGTCGTTGCAATAAAAATGAATCGACTAATTACTCTGGAATCGATAGGTAACCGTCGCGGTAGCGGTCGCCGAGGTCCCCCAAGGCAGTTGCCGATACTAGGTTTTTAGGAAACGGTAAACCGATCGAAAACAGTCGCCAAGGTCGCCCAAGGCAGGCGTAGGCGATCGTGTTCGGATAGGAAAAAATGTTTCAAAAAGGGTTGGCTGTTCGCTGAGAATAAGATAATTAATTAATCGGTGAAATGGCCGACGATTCTTCCTTCTCTCGAATTGGATCATCGATGGTATTTGTCCTTGCTTCTTCTTAGCGTCGGGACTCTGTCGTATAGAGCTATGCTTTGTCCGAAAAGCAAAGATGATTGTTGCGTTCAACTAGCAAAGATTTTATCTAGTTTGAACGATCGATTTTTCCACTCAAGATCAAACATGCCAGAGCCGCGCATGAGTATCGTCTCGTGATGAGAATCAGACCGAAGTGAAGTTCAGAGCTCGCGAGTGGGCCTTTTATACTCGAGCGTATGACGCTAAAATTGCGTCAGATGATGCAATTCGCACGCCGAGATCTTCCGTCCCGTGTTATCTAAGGCCGGGGTGTTCTGACTCGGCTGATGCAATTCGCGCGTCACCGTAAAGCGAGGGCCACGGAAAAATTTCTTAATCGAGCGTTCATGTCGATCCATGACACGGTCGATAACCTTACATAGTATCGTATGGTAAATGAATGCGTACGCTACTTTTACCCTATGTCGATTTTCTTTTCAGTTTTATTCATTGCGGCGAGATTTTAACCGTCTCAATATTGTGGTTTTCCGTTTGTTTTGTACGAATTATTTCCTGATTATGTTTCCGACCGCGCGCGGTTCGGCTCGGGACGGCCGATATTTCTTTCCTAATTTTGTTTCTATTTATTTTGTTTTTATGGTAGCCTCAGATTGTTTGTCTCATGGGTCGTATTGACGCGAGAATTCCACAGTCATCATCAGCTATCCATAAATTTGCTCTATCCTGAGAAACTAGATTTTGTTTTACTGTTTAAATTCGGACTGTAATTTCGATCCGAGAGTCGACTTGTTTTTCTTTTCTGTTCGGAGTTTACTTTCGGCTTGCTACGGATACCGGCGGGCGCATTGTCCGGGGCTATCCGTGCGTATTTACTTTTTTTTCTAGTCTCGAGACTTTTGCACGTGTTTGCTAGACTCGAGACGGATTCTCTCTCTCTCAGCGGCGGCTGCGTTGCTCGGGGCTTGGGAGAGAGAGCGCGATCTCCTTTCGTTGCGGCGGCAGCGATGCGCGGGGCAAGGTAAGAGATGTTTTGACTGCTCTCGCGACTCTCGTATCGGTGTTAATACCTTACACCCGTAGTGGTGTTTCTTGGAGAACAGGTGTCTCGTTTGACGATCTAAGACGCGTCACACCTATTGTTCTGATACCGGCTTTGAAACGAGGCTAGATCGCATTTAAATGCCCGAATAGTGTCGTGTGCTCACTTATTCGGCAAATTGAAAAAAATGAGATGGTCCACGATCAGATCATTGAATCATCATGCTCGTGGAACCAAATTCGTTAATGCCTGTCTTCGTGATCTGAAGACAGCGCATGTAATATCAAAAATAAACCTTAAATACTAGAGTACGACGCGAATCCTACGAATCGACACTTTCGGAGTACCGATGGACGTTAGACTTTAGAGTTCGCGGCGAGGCCTGAGCTATGCCTAGAGAATATCTCACCAAGCGACAACGCTATGTTGTGGGCTTAGGTGAGCTATTTTGCCGTTAATAGGAGAAATTTGTTTAAAAGTTACTAAGTGCTGAGCACGGTATGCTTTGTGACAATTATAATGGGAAAATGGGTGAGTTTGCTAGCGAGGCGCTCGCTTTTATATTCTTTCCCCCTCTCTCGTTCCTTGACGTCATGAGTCATGCGATTCGTGACGTCATGTAACGGTTATTTGCTCTTAATTGCCGTTTGTCTTTTGACTCGTAACGGTGGCGACGTCCTAAGTCGTCTCCCCGTTCGTCCTGCTGAGATGTCGGGGCGGATACTCGGTCGGCCGGTGTTACGCCTACTTGGTTGCGTAACACGTTTGTTTTTGGGCCTTGCCAACGGCTGTTTTCGCTTACGCGTCTTGGCGACCGAGTTCCAACGTTCACTCGCTCTTATCGCGCTCCCGCTAGGGTGGGGGTGAAACGTCCCGTCACAATATATAAGTTTTCCTCGTGTATTGCATCTTTGCAAAAACTTGTGAAATATCATAAAAAACATCTTCGATGTAATAGTTGCGCCAAGTACATCTGTAAGTATAAGTTGTTTCTTTCAGAATCTTAAAAAAAAAAAGTATGTGAAATTAGTTAAAGGTCGCCAAGCTCATTATCAACTGTTGTTCAAAAAAATTATAATACTTGGCATGCCCACAGTTTGTAAAACCACAGGCGCATACTTTTTATTAACTCAAAAAATGGGCGTGCCAAGTATTATTATTTTATTGAACAACAGTTGATAATGAGCTTGGCGACCTTTGACTAATTTCACATACTTTGTTCGAGATAACGATTAATTGAGCGGATCGGAAGAGGATAATGTAGGCAAGTGAACGACGCGGAGCCGAGTTCTTGTGAACGACAAACAGTAAAATATTTATTTAGCAACTTTTACAATTAGTATAAGAAAATAGTGAATCCGGAGATGCGAGAAAGCGGAGACGCTTCGACTCGGTGCGTTCACGCTTGGCCGTCGGGGCTAACTGCTCTTGCGGGCGCTTCGTGGAACCTTCGCGCACGGCGTTCGCGAAACGGCGACGAAATCCCAAACATACTATTTTTCTTAAGATTCTGAAAGAAACAACTTATACTTACAGATGTACTTGGCGCAACTTTTACATCGAAGATGTTTTTTATGATATATATATATTCAATTACCTATATCTCTATATATATGTTGGGAAGAATTACTAACAAAGCCACATATACACGCGCATGCACACGCTAAAAACACACTAAACATTTGTAGTAACAAGGGTCATTGTAATAATTACATTCAAAATAATACTAACAAAATTGCACCTCCCAAAATAGCTAATAACATCAGCATGAGCGAGTTCACGTGCCCGATCTGCGAGGTCCGATTCGGGAACCCCGAAGAATGCAAGACGCATACCAGCGAGTGCCTGATATGGTACGTCGGTACGATACAGGCCACCGACATGCCCCAACGGGCTTGCCCGTTGTGCAACATGCTGCAGGAGACATCTAACGTAGTGGAACACCTATTATGGTGTTTCGAATACTTGGCCCGCCGCAAAAACGGCGAACATCTGACGCGCTTCCCCATATGGGAAATCCGCAAAAAACACGGAAAACACATTCACACAAACACAAACACATCACCTAAACCGATGGACCAAGACGTCACAGAAGACAAAACAAAAGACGAGGTGGACGAGGATTCGGACAAGACGGACGAGACGGACGAGACCGAGGACTCATCCTCTCCCGCAAAAATTTTCGTACCGACAACACCACCCGGAACTCCACCACCTCTCATAAAAACAGAAACGGAAACGGACTCCAAGACCGACTCTGACACGGACTCGAACGCGTCGGCTGAAACAGTACCTCTACGCGAGACGAACTACCGAGACAGTCAGTCGACGCAGAAACTCAAGCCGACTTTACGGAAGAGACGGTTGCCGAGTGGATTCATCGGCAACCGATCGAAATACTCAGACGGATTTCGAATCACGTACGGACAAAAATCTTTCTTACGGAGACTCTAGAACATACGAGTTACAAACGAAAACGTACAGACTAAAACACCCTAAACACTACCCCACCTTTTTTTTATATCTCTCTATATTATATAAATAAGTCGCCGCCGCCGCCGCCGCCGTGTACAAGAATCGAGGGACTTTTCTTTTCGCTTGGAATATTTTCGCTTGGGCCCCTCCAATGGAGAGGGGAGGGGAGGGGAGGGAGGGGGATGGCAAGAGGTGGGGGATGGGTAGGGGAGGGGATGGGAGGGGAGGGGAGGGGGGGAGGGGGAGGGGGGGAGGGGCCTCGGCCCAAAATATTCTAAGTCCCTATTATATATTATTTATCATATATTAAAGACTTAAAATATTTTCTCAGAGGGAGGGGAAGGGGGGGGGGGAGGGATAAGCAGAAATGTTCTAATATCTCAATTTTTGTACACGGCGGTGGTGGTGAGATATCTATATCACCTATAAATATATATATTCGTAAAAGTATTCTAAAGGGGCTTAGGCTTTAGGGACTTAGAATATCTCTGGCCAAGGCCCTTCTAAAGACTTAAAATATTTTCCCGGCGGTTGGGGGGGAGGGGGGGGGGGGGGGGCATGCAGAAATGTTCTAATTTCTCAATTTTTGTACACGGCAGCGGTGGTGAGATATCTATATCACATAGAGAGATATTTCAGTCGATTTCAACCCATAGTCGCGAGCGCGCGTAGCGCGCGAGCCCGCAGGTCCGCTAGTACTACTATATTACTATAACCACAGTATTAACCATTATTACATAGATTAGATAGATAGATTGTTTATTATGCATATGGTAGAATACACAGATTCATAATGCAGGGGGATACATAATCATACATCAGTTATTTACATGAGTAGACGAGTGTGACTAATACTACCTTATGTACTATAACGTCTTACTTTTCAAAAAGTGACTTAGGAGCCTTTACGCGTTTAGAAGGGACTTTCTGAGTTTGAAGCAGTTAGACAGATAGTAAGACAGTTCTTTTAGAGTTCCAGGCTCGTTGCTGTCTAAGATATTTTCGAAATTTTCCTTCAAACTAAGATCGTTACTAAAGCGCTTGCTGCAGAAGTGTTGTCTGAGTGGCTTGTAAATTTCGCATCGAAGTAAGATGTGGCTCAGAGTTTCGTTGGTTTCTGCCCGGCAAAGGGTACAAATTTGAGTAGGATCATATAGATGGCTCGCGCGGTTTATAACAAATCTGCGAGAATATTTAGAAGACACCCTTATCTGCATTTTTGCTCGTATAAAAACAATGGCGCAATGTTGAGGGTAGAATGACAGAAAATTGTCGTTTACTCTTCTAAGCAGGCGAAATTGTTGCGACTGTGAATCTTTATAATTTGAAATGTCTACATTACGAAGCAACTGTTCAACCGAGTTTAGTACTGACTGTTTCTTTGCCCTCCAATGAGCAGCCGTTAAATTGGTCCACAGACTTTCGTCGTTTGCGTCGCCTAATAAAATTCTAAATTGTGCGACCCAATTATACAGCGGTGACGGGCTGACCGTGTCTAAATGTACAAGTCGTTGTAGACATATTTTCGGAGCGCGAGTCTCTTCCATCTCAAGAATTTTAATCGCCCAACCGAAAGCAAATTTGATGAGTTCGACAGCAACACTGCTAATACCCAGCTCCAGTCTGATAGTGTAGCCTGCCGTGTTTTTGGGTATTAAGAAGAGCCGTTTAAAGAATTCTAATTGCGCCTTATCCAAGATAGAGGCATGTCTTAGGCCCCGAGATTGGAGCTGTGTACAGCAGTGTCGAGGCTACTACGCTGTTAAACATTTTCATTATAGCGCCCCAAGATTCATTTTTTGCGGAGGCTAAAATCGATAATATTGACAACGTGGCTGTCCTGGCTTTGTTGACCGCTGCATTCGCGGAGTCGAGACCCAAAGAGGAACTAGATAACTTAACTCCAAGATATTGATAATTTTTTACAACCTCTACTCTCTCGCCCTGTTACATAAAGTCTTTGTCAACCTTCCCCAATCGTCCTCCGGCTTTGAAAATCATGATTTTAGTTTTTTGCGTGTTTACTGTCAAACCGTTATCCTCACAATAGCTCGCCAAACATTGCAATTTCCGTTTGAGGTCAACCGGAGAGTACGCCAGGACAACCAGATCATCGGCGTACAGGAGCATAAGTAAATCATTCGTGTTGTTTAATTCTATGCCTCTTAGGTTTCTTTCACGAAAGTATGATATCATATCTGAAATACAGGGTGTTAAGTAAAAATCGCACAAGCTAGATGCCGATTTGTACGGAATAGTCGTGCGAGCAAAATGATGTGCGAAAGAAGTCTGAAAGATGCGTAGTTGCTCAGATAAAATAGTTCTAAATTGACCAATCACAGCGCAGCTTGAATCTTCACACCGACAGCACACAAGCAGGGGCGAACTTCATTGAACTTCGCTACAGTATGGCCAAAAATATTTAAGTACATTTTTTGAATATTTTTTTTTTCGTCGATATTTTTTCAACGGCAAATCAATTGATTATTAATCGAGTTCGCCCAGGGGTCCAATTTTGTTATCATTTTTATCCTCTGGTGCATACGAAATTACCGCATGGATACCCGCGATGTCCAGGTCTTAATGAACGATTTTACGATGTCGGGTGCCCTCGGCTCCGTGGCTTTTATTGTCACGAGCCTTAGAAAAGTGACTGCGGATGGTTCTATTGAATCTCGTGGATGACCGCGATGTCCAGGTCTCACCGGACGACTTCTCGTCATCGTGTGACCTTAGCTCCGTAGCTTTTTGGGTCTCGTGCCTCGTAAGAGCTACTACTGTGTATCGTGGCGAACCTCGTCGGTGCCCGCGATGTCCGGGTCACACGAGACAATTTCTCGTCAACGTGCGACTTCGGCTCCGTAGCTCTTTGGCTCCCTGATCGCGTAGAAGCAACTACGATGTAGCGCGACGAACCTTGTCGACGTCCGCGATGTCCAGGTCTCACGGTACGATTTCTCGTCGTCGTGTGACTTCGGCTCCGTAGCTTTTTGTTTTCTCGGCATTTTGAAACTTACTGAAAAGCATCCTGACATAGCCCGACGAAGCTCGCCGGGTCCAGGTCACACGGGACGATTCTCGTCATCGTGTAATTTCGGCTCCGTAGCTATTGCAATTCTGAATATCATATGCGATACTACGGGGCATCGCGCCAAAACTCGTCGATACCCGCGATGTCCAGGTCTCACGGGACGCTTTCTCGTCGTCGTGTGACCATCGCAACGTAGCTTTTTGTCTTCCGACTCATGTAAAATCTGGTACGGAGTATCGCGACGAACCTCGTCGACGTTCGCGATGTCCAGGTCACACGGGACGATTTTTCGTCATCGTGCGACCATACCTCCGGAGTTTTTTGTCCCTCCAATCACGGACAAAGCAGTATGGTGCATCGCGACGAACCTCGTCGATGCTCGCCATGTCCAGGTCTCTCGGGACGATTTCTCGTCATCGAGTGACTTCGGATCCATGGTTTTTTACAATCAGTCGGTAATTTTTTTTTTTCTTCGCGGAGGCGAAATCTACTGCATCGTTTACAGAGATCTCGGAAGAATATTCGTTCGCCGGTGAAAACGAGAGAGAGACCTCTGATTTCATCTCGGTCGCGTGGTCACCGACAACCTCATCGCTCGATACAATCGCTCGTGAATCGCCAAGCTATTAAAAGTCTTCTGAGATTTAAATTTGATGAAATCAGCTATGGGATTCTGGTCAGCTATAGTAAAACCTTTGTAAGAATTCAAAAATCCGAAGGGCACAGTTCATATCGTTTTGTCTTTTTTTTCGGAATATTGTTCTTTATTTTGATATGTTTCATTAACAGGAAAAAAAAGTAGCAAACGATATCAACTGTGCTCTACGGATTATCGAATACTTACCAAGGTTTTACTATAGCTGAACTGCATCCCGTACCTGATTTCATCAAGTATAAATCTTGAGAGATTTTAATAGCTTGGCGGTCCACAAGCGATTGTATCAAGCGGCACAATTTTCAGTGTCCACGTAATCGAGATGAAATCAGAGTTGTCTCTCACGCTTTCATCGGAGGATCAGTGTTTTTTCGAGAACTCTGTTGAAGACGCGGTAGATATCGTCTCCGTGAATTTTTTTAGTATCATTGATACCGCGCAACAGAGAGATAAGCTATTAAAATCTCTCGAGATTCAAACTTGATGAAATCAGGTATGGGATTCAGTTCAGCTATAGTACGACGGAAAAAGTGCTACAATTTCATCAGACAGTCGATCGAATTGTTCGTGGCGGATCACACTGTAAAACAAAAAATCGAAAAGTCGTTTCGTTATGCTGTATATTTCCTTTAACGCCAGGTAAAATTATGAAACTTACGTATTTTCATCAACGACACTTGCAGAGATAACTACATCGACCAATATTCGACGAAGCTTTGGCGTCAGCTCTTTGTTTTGTTGGTATCCTGTCAGACATTTTCCAATTGTTGATTGCTTCAGAATATTTTTGACTGAAAAGAACTCCTCTTCCTGTATTCGTTTGTCGAATTCTTTTTGGCCGATGAATGCCTTGCGTTTTCCATGAGCTTGAAGTTCAGTAGCGAAATTTGAGTCGCTATCGCTATCGGAACACGATTCTTCCGATTGTTTAGATACTGCATCCACTTTGGCACGGGATTTTAGAGTCGACAGCTGTCCGATGGCCTGACAACGAGATCGTTTGTTTTTTTCCTTCATCGCTTGTTTTTCTTTTTCGGAATCAGTTTCGTCAGACTGTGTGTCCTCGTTTTCTGTTTGGTTTATAACCTTATGTTTTTTTTTAATTCTTGATTGTCCAGTGATTCGATGGCGAGATCGTTCGTTTTTTTCCTCCGTCGCTTTATTTTCCTTTTTGGAGTCAGTCTCTTCGGATTGTGTCTCCACTTCTTCTATTTGGCTTATAGCCTTATGTTTTTTTTCATTAGATATAAGATATATTGCAATCTTGTGCGAAGTTGACGTATTATCATCAGAGGCGTGAAGCGTGGTCGATTGACTTCCTTGATCTCGTTCCTGATTGACTCGTTCTGTGTGAATCGATTCAATTGCATCTTTGCCCTGGTCGATTTCTTTGTTAGCGACGGGCGTAGTAGAAACGTCGACAGGTACGGGGACACTCAACGTTTGTGATGATGCCTGCAACAAAATTAACGTGTCTTCATGTTCTCCCATAACGCCGACTGTGGAATATGATATTCGCTTTTATTTATGAATCATTTTTTTTATTCCATAGAGAATGCAAGAAATAATAAACACACCGTAGCGTATTTTATATTCCATTGTTCCTCGAAGATCATTTGATCCCCGACTGCGGGAATCAAACGCGCAATATATGCTGGAGTGAGCTTTTTGAACACGTCTAAGTCGATCTGGTTCTCTGGAATAATCAATGATAAACGAATGTATTTAGAAAAAATTGAATATAGAGACAACTGCGCGGTATGCGTCCAAACATAACAAAGGGAATGGGCCTTCTGTTACATACAATAGCAAACGCTAATGTATTATACGGTTCGGTGACACAGACGTTCAGTCATCGTTAACATATCAGATAGTTATATGAGCGAAATGAGTAATGGGTTCTGCAAAATGTTCAAAATAGCGTTTTGCACCTGTAAATGCGGATGAACCGACCAAATGTAAACAACTTTTGCAGTGCTAATGGCAAATACAGACAAGCACAACACGGGGTATAAGTGAAAAAAAAAATTGTTTTGATTTCGAAATGAAGCCGCGAGTCGAATCTAATATTCTAAGATGTTGTCCATCTCGTAAACTTATAATCATTCGCGTAATGACTTTTTTTCGTTCTTTCTAATTTTTATTCTTTTTTTTTCGCTATAAGCAAGCATCTGTACATTCGCACGAGTTTACAATGAAGTAAGACTGAAGTGCGATCGTAAGTGCTCAGCGCTTAATAGAACAATAAGGTAGGAAAGGCACAGTCACGCTATGAATCACGAGCTGCAGCGTCTAATACAACTATATCCCTGATTAAATGAAACAAAAATTCAGTCGCCACTACCAATTTAAATTGTAACGTTCGAAACGAATGACTGCGTTCATTGGATTTAATCACAATTTCCAATTTGTATATAAAAGAATATATACTATACAGTTAAACTAGTATTCACACTCGATAAAAAAAAAGTCTTTTCGATAAATCGTACTTCCAAATTTTTTTTTTTGCATACCCCTATATATTATTACAGGCTTGTACAGGCTCGTAAACAAGAAATAAATTGAGAAATTTACCATAATGGCTCGATAGAAACCTTGAGCAGCACGACAGTTAATACGCAAACCCACTGTGGCGAGATGAAAAAAAAAGACGATCGTTACCTCGAAATATAGGAATAAGAGAGTCGAGTCCCGAATCCATCAGGATCTCGTCAACAGGTTCGTCAAACATTGTCACGAACGAAATACGGTCCAGTATTGTTCGCTTTATTATAACGCAGAATATATTGAAAGTTTTTTTCGAGATTATCCGGCGAATTTTGCCGACTCACGTGAGACGATATTACGTGAGGACGAGTCTATGCTGGATCGAAGCGAGAGTACGATCGCGTGAGTGCGCAGCGAGTGAGAGAAGAAGACAGGAAAGGCACAGTGGCGCCATCAAAAACGATTCATAGCGTGTAATGAACCATGTCCCCAATCAAACGAAATAAACATTCAGTTGTTTTTACTGAATCAACTCGTATACGTACGAAGCAAATTACTGCGCGGTTACATCTGTCCACGAAAGATTTTCAATTTTTAGATAAAAAAACTTCGTCATCGAAATTAGTATTTACACTCGCGAAAAAAGGAAAACCGCGACATAACAGAACTTGTGAGCCCAAAAAACAGAAGAGTGGCGGTTCTTAGTCCTTCAAGATGTCGTCCACTTTACAACTCTTTCGATAAATCGTAATTCCAACATTTTTTTTGCATACCACCATAAATTATCACCGGCTTGTACGGGCTCGTAAATAAGAAACGAATTCAGTAATTTAACATTATCGGTTGTTAGAATCCTTCAGCAGCACGAGAGTTAATGAGCAAACCAATTGTGGCGAGGTGAAAAAAAAAAAACGACGATCGTTACCTCGAAATACAGGAATAAAAGAATTGAATCCCCAATCCATCAGGATCTCGTCCACTTCAAACATTGTTACGAAGAAAATACGGTCCAATATATATTCACTTTTTTATCACGGTGGATAAATAGAAAAGATTCTTCGCGAGGTCATACAGCGAATTTGGCCGACGCATGTAAGACATGCGAGCACCGGTTATACTGAAATGAGTCGAAAGTACGATGGTGGCGTATATAGAAAAAGGAATAATGGTGCTTCGCAGGCGCTCTATCGCCCAGCGCAGTGACGTAGACTATATCTGTGACAAACGAAACGAAATGTGAAACAGTATTATCGCAAGTTTTTCGCACGACGACTCGCTTTCATATAGTAGTTGACAAATATTGCCGTTGACCAATTCAACGTGTAATGATGACTACATTAACAGAAACAGATAAGCAGACGTATATATATAGACTTACGTTGTAACTGAGAATACGAAGACACCGATTGGTATGGCGAGTATCGGATCACTATTGATTCTCTCAACTGATCAGACAGTTGTAAAATTTCCTACATCACTGAAAAATCTGCACTGTTAACATGGGAATTATTCCCGTAAACTTGGTGCACGTTGGAACGATGAATATCGTTCCAACATCGACTTAAACGTTTGTTTAACCCAATCGAGTAATCCTTATTTCAACAACATCTATAATTTAACAAACCGTTCTCCTGTTTCATTGAACTAATTATTTTCGGAGGTGTCGTACATAAATCAACTTAACATATTCATCTTATGAACAAATCTTCTTCGGAATGAACGAATCACTTTGTTTTGATCAACCGGATTGTCACATAACTTGAACAGAATATTGTTCATTCAATGAACTATGTAAATTGTTGATAAGTACCAACTATTCGTTCAAATCAATAAAAAAATTAGATGATTAAAGAAAACAGGTTTGGTTGAACGAACACTGATTTAATTCAATACATTATTTGGTCAAATCACAATTGTTATTTCAACATAATTTTGTTATTGTCCCAACTAAACTGCGTTTGTCTTTGCAACCAAGCCGTATTTCATGGGACCGAAGGAGGATTGACTGAAACCAATTTACCTCGACTGAATTATTGTAGTTGGTATTACTGATCCTGGTTCTGAGGGACCAAATTTATTAATCAAGTCGGAATTGCTGTTTCAACTTAATTTCGTTTTTGTTCCAACTCACTTGGATTTGTCTTTGCAACCAAGGCGTAGTTCATGGGAATGGGAAAGGGTTGACTGAAACCAATTTACCTTGACAAAATATCTGTAGTTCGTTTTACCGATCCTTTTTCTGAGTGTAACTTCCAGAGAAGTTATTGAATACTTTTTTATGGGATAAAAATGAATAAAAAATCGAGCATGAAGAGGTGCTAAAATATTGATAATGCCTAACAATAATTATAAAATGTTATTCCTAAATTCATGGAAAAAAGGAGTTGACCGAATCACTCGTCAAGTTAATTTTTTTTCTAAATGGAAATAATTCGTTTATTGTTCTGAATACGTATGGATCTTTCATAATTTTATCTATTTATTTACAATTGCTTTTTTATTCGTTTATTTCGCAGAAAAAAGCAATTGTATGTAATTAGGTCAAATTCCCACACGTTTCATACGTATTTAGAAAAATAAGCGAATTATTTTCATCTAAACGAAAGGTAAGTTGGCGAGTGCTTTCTTATATGAATTCTTTTTCCATCAATTAGGTGATAACATTTCATTCTTATTATTATGCGAAAACAACCTTTTCAGCACGTTTGACATACTCGATTTTTTTATTACTTTTCATTCAATCGAGAAGGATTTGGAACTGTTTCTGGAATTCACGTTAACACACGGTCATCGGAACTGTACTCCTCGTGCATCCTAATTAACATCCTACTTTGGCTGCAGCCACTCAGATCGAGATAAAACGACTGGAGAAGGCATTACTCGAAGCGAAAAAAAAATTGACGTCGCAACGGAGGCGAGGAAGACCGGAGACTCATGTAACAATCGTCTAGCATTGTTCTCAACAGTTAATTTTGACTTTCATTCACCGCATTTAATTTGATACGTGAAATAGGAACGATCCGACGCTGCCCAGCCAGTAGATGGAATTCTCCCCGCGTCATTGTTGCCGGGTATTGGCAAGGTGTGTTGACTCCTCTTAGGCATTACAATTCATACTGCTTAAAGTACTCTTCTTGTGCATGATGTTCATTGCGCGTAAGATTGCGAAAATTGAGAGAAAATTGCAAACATTTCTCGATAATATAAAAAATAGAAAAAAAAACGTGCATGTTAAATACACCGAATAGGTTAATTTTGCACAATAATAATTCCAAAATGTCATTAAGTAATTGACAAACAAACATTCTTCAACAAATTTCCCGGCAACTCAACTTTTCTTTAAATGAAAATTACTTATTCTTTTTTCTGAGTACTTGTACGTTTTTTCAAATTTTTAGATTGTCTTCCAATTGCATTTCTCTTCAATTTCTGGAGCACTTATGCGAAGTGAACACCATGGGCAAGGACTACATTAACACAACGGAGTTAATTGAGTATGTTTCATGTTCTTATCTTAGACCGAAATCGTTGCGGACTCCGAGTCAAAAATTTGAAGCGAATGTCGCCAACGGGTCGAGGAATGTACGAGCGAATTTCAAAACGCGTATACGACGTTGTTGAACGTAAGGATTTGACATAAATATTATTGTTTTCGGTTGTGATCGGTAATAGTAGATTACGATACAAGTGCGATGACACCTTTTCTGACCGGTCTGAGTTTGCAGCGCGAGCCGAAGACGAGGGTTGCAATCCCGACGAGTTGAGAAAAAGTTTCTCGCACGAGTATCGTACGAGCTTTTATTTCACGAGTGCGAACAACGCGTCTTCACGCACGACGTGAAATATAAGTCATGATTTTCAAATACTCCCCATGGGATAAGAAGTTGTCTGAAGAATTGGTCCGTTAATTTCTTTGAATATATGAAAACATTTTAGAAGTTGTATTCAAAAAAATTAACGGATCAATACCATCTGTGATATTTGTTTCCCATCGGGAAGTCTTCGAAATTCTCTTCAAATTTTTAGTTTTGGCTGAGATTGTAACGATGCACCTTCTTCACCGTGTGTAATGTCTTATCGTTGTATTTGCTTTTCAGTATACGTCTCGGAAAACGCTGCGCCGGCGTTGGACGCACTAAAACATCAAACGGTCTTGAAGTTTCTGTGCAATACCGTCAGGAGGAGCTAAAATTCGATAACCGTTAGCACTTTTTTCAAAATTATAAATTATTTGTTCATTTTTTTCGGTACAATCAATTTATTATTTGCTGCATTAATGGTTTTTTGTGACAAAAAATAAAAGCTTATGTCATTATTCGGTAATTAATCGGTAATTAAGGGAATAAATAAGTCTTTTTCTTCAACAATACCAAAAATGCTTTATTGGTAACAGAAGATCAACTACTAATAAAAACAATGAAAATGCCAAAGAATTAGGCGAATGTACGCACAGTCGATGAATAAGACAATTTCGGAAGAAGACCAAGACCGAGCCGAAAACGAGGGAAAAAAGACGGCGAGGAAGAAGAAAAAGAAGAAACCGTAAAAGAGTCGTCTTAAGAGCGATTCCCTACAACAAGTGTTCGAAATGTCCGCCGTCAACTCGAAAACATAGCTGAGCCCGTAGCAAGAGACTCCTTTTGGACGCACGAAGCATTTCCGGTGTGATCCCTTCGACGGCTACTTGAATCCGGTCTCGCAGTTCGTAGACCGATTCGGGAGGAGTGCAGTAGACCACCTCTTTAATTGCACCCCACACGAAGAAATCGAGCGGATTCAAGTCCCGAGATCACGGTGGCCAAGGAACGGGCCCTCCTCGTCCAGTCCAACGATCGGGATAACGACGATTGAGGAGCTCTCGAACTTCCAACGTGATATGCGGCGGCGCTCCATCGTGCTGGAACCAGTCGTTGACATTCCGGTCACGGCCGAGCAGCGGGGGCAAATCGTGCTCCAAGAATCCGCAGTACGACTGTCCGTTCAAGCGTTGCGGCAACTCGAAAGGGCCAATCTGAAAATAAATATCCGATAATAGTACATTGCGATACTAGTGCGATACAACTTTCTCTGACGAGTGTGAGTTTGCAGGACGAGCCGAAGGCGAGTGTTGCAATTACACGAGTCAGAAAAAGGGTTATCGCAAGAGTATCGTACGAAATTTTATTGTTCAAGGTGTGAAAATGGGGATATGCGCACGCAAGGCATGCGTAAACCCGCATTATACGCACGGAGCTAAATAAAAAAATTATTGCCGAAAAAAAAAAGTTATAGAAACGATATTGCGATTTTTGTACTTACCAATCGATCGTCGGGTACTCCAGCCCAAATGTTCACGGAGAAACGGTGTTGGAACGATTGTTCGGCTCACACGTGAGGATTTGCCCCAGCCCAAACGTGGTAGTTGTGCTGATTGAAAGTTCCTTCTCGTGCAAACGCCGATTCATCCGTCCAAAGAACGCAATCTAGGAACGTCGGATCCAATTCATGTTGGTCGAGAATGAATCGACAGAAGTCCATGCGCGCCGGATAATCTTGCGGCATGAGCTCTTGAACACGCGTATAATGATACGCGTCTTGTTTCTCGTCCTTCATGATTCGTTGAATCGAGCTTCGAGAAACGTCGCAAAGCCTTTCGACATCGCGGATGCTTCGTGTCGGATCTTCCTCGAAGGCCTCCAGGGCGGCTTCTTCATTTTCCGGCGTTCGCGTAGTCCTCGGAGCACCGGTGCTATTGTTTTTTCGATCGACCACGAATTGATTGCGTCGAGCGCTATTCAATAAACGCAATGTAACGTTTCCCGCCGGAGATCGATTGCCTCGTCCACGATCCCACTCCGTAAAAGCTCGCGCTGCCGCGTTTGCATTACGAACACATTCGCCATAAAAAATTATCATCTCGGTATACTCCGCAGCCGTATATTCGGCCATGATTTCGTCACGTTTTTCTCGAAAATCGGCAACATGGTAATGCGATATCGACGTTGCGATGAAGACTGATTGCTTATCGTAAAAAATAACAAAAGCCTATCGACAAAACAAACGGTCATTTATTTCCCGAGCGGAATCATTGAACGGCCATGTTACTATGCTAGAGAATAAATGATAATAATAATAATAACTGTTTCAGACGCATAAAATTGTTTCACTCTACGGGTACATTAATTGTTAATTTTTACGATAAGCAATCAGTCTTCATCTCAACGTCGATATCGCGCAGACGAATATTTACACGTTTTGATTTTCGGCAAATTGTATTTTCGGTCAATTGCACTTTCGGTCATCTGTATTTTCGGTCAATTGTATTTTCGGTCAATTGTACTTTCGGTCAATTGTATTTTCGGTCAATTGTTTTCGGTCAATTTTCCGCAGGCAAATTTAATTACTGGCACTCACCATTTCGTCAACTTATTCTGAACTTATGCTCAACTTCTTTTCAACTTAATCTCTCGTCTGCCTACAACGATGCGCGATGACTCGCGGGTATCAGCAACATCATTCTGAGATCCTTTTTTATCATAGTAACACACCAAGGTGATTAAAATCTCAAATCGCTATTTACTCGTGAATATTGAGAGTCCTCTGCATCGGAAGAAAGCGAGATTTGTTAGTAGTTTCGATCTGGCAACCTCGAACGACTCAGACCAAGATCGAGACCGAAACTATTGAAAAATCTCGTTATCCTCTGATGTAGAAGGCTAACTATATTCGCGAGTAAATAGCGATGCGTTTTCTTGATCGGGCGAGTGTGATGCAACGATGGAAAAGGGTCTCAGAATAATGTTGCTAACACCCTCGAGATATCGCGAAGTGTCGTAGAGAAACAAAAGATTAAGTTGAGAAGAAGTTGAGCATGAGTTGAGAACAAGTTTAGTATAAGTTGAGAACAAGTTGAGCATAAGATGAGAACAAGTTGACGATAAGGTGAATGCCAGTAATTGAATTATCTTCCGGCTGAAACTCGCGTTTTCTCCCGGGTCAAAATTAAATTACTCGCATTCACCTTCTCGTCAACTTATTCTCAACTTATTCTATACTTTGTGACCAAATTTTCACCCCGAAAAATAATTACTCTCAAAATATTCTCGACGAAATTTCCCTTTCAAATTCACACAACTAAATGGACAATTAAGCCGGTACCCCAGTGGCCACAAAACTCGTTCTCGATCGCACTTTATTTTTAATGGGCGCCAGTCGAGTCACGCGCTCGACGCAATCGAATTTCACAGATTTTCTATCAGGCGAACGAGTAATTTTCTCCGGCCAGCCGCAGCTGTGTTAGGTAGAGGGGAGGGTCCGGAAGTTCTTGGCAATTACACAAAATTTTGGGTACACTCACAAATTGGCGTTTATTTTAAATTCTGAATCGTTCACAATTATAATTCGGTCCCTACTAAAATTCTCCCCAGCTACTCAGTTCACCGAGTCGAATTTGTCACACTCAAAAACGTTGACCCAAGAGTTTCGTTGATTCGATTAAATGCAATAAATTTTCCCTACTAAATTTTCCCTCAGACTGTCGCTCGCGCACAACGGTACCGAATCGAGACGGAGACACAAAATCGAGCCGCGTGATCAAACGGCGCGAGGCGGGTACAAGGCTCACTTCTTTCTTAATCTCGCGATGCGCAATTAACCGACCGAAATCGTCGCCAAAGCCTACGAGAATTCGACACGCTCGTGAGCCCGTAAACCGCTCGCCACACTTACATGAGCTGAACTCCCGAATTGAATTTATCTTAACGAATTTTAATAACCGAAGCAGGCAATTTCGAGCTAAGAAGTTAGGCAAAATGAATCTACTCCGCGAGGCCGTCCAACTTTCAAGGCCGTCTTTCCGCACTCACGAGAACAAACGACACAAACTAACACGGACACGATCGAGAGCGGGAAGCACGAGGTTTTCCCGGGGACGGTACCCGCGAACGCCGAGCTGCGTGTTGCTCGCAATATTTGAACTTTTAACACAAATCAAGCACGGGCCGAAGAGCAAAGGCAGACCGCCTTACCGTAAAACAACTCCGAGTTCCGCGTAGAAATAAGGCATCGAATATCCTCCTTCCTTCCTTCGAGCGGTCTTTCACGGGAACGGTACGGCGGGTGGTAGAGCGAGAACGGAGCACACGCGCTTTCGGCACCACGATTTATCCAGGAGTCCTCGAGAAAATTCGGGCGTGCGAGCGCGAGGCTTCTCTCTCGCTCCCCACCCCTTACAAATTCATAGAGGTGTCCGGCACCTTGCGCCTCGCGAATAATGAGTGCGATTACGAACTATTAGGACGATCGTAGCGTAGAGAATACCGCAACGCGCGCTCCCTTTTGAATTTGGTTCACGCTCGCTCGTAGTCGCAACTCGTAGTTTGGAGTAGAGGCGCCTTGAATCTCGGTACCGGACATCGGCAATTGTCAAGCTGCGACTGACGATCCTGCGCCCGAGACAATGCTCCGGATTCCCTGTTGTCCTGCCAAGCTGCGACTTACAATCCTGCGCCCAGGGCAGTCGGGATCCACAATTAACGTAGCTCGTTCCCGTCGGGAACTCGGCGATCACGGCTCTGCTCCCTCGTACCGCGTACCAAAAAAATATTTAAAAAATATCTGCGAATTAATAATCGTGAAATCTCGCCCAAATAATTCCCTCCAAATTGCCTGGGACCCTGGAGATGGTGAAGCGCGTCGCTCCGATCTCTCTCCACCGTGCCTTTAGTGACGCTCAAAAAAAAACGCGTCACAACCTATGCTCAACTTATACACAATTTCATCTCTCCTTCTCGTACAACAATCAGCGATGCCTCGAAGATGCAAGCGACGTTCTTGTCAAAATCTTTTTCATCGCTATAGCACGCCCAGGCAATTGAACTATCGAATCGCGATGTATCCGCGGATATCGCGAGCTCTCCAAATCGAAGAAAAAACGAGATTCTTTAATAGTTACGGGCCCGATAACGCTCTCAGTTGAGAAAATGCGCGAGACCGTAACTACTGAAGAATCTCGTTTTTTTTCTTCGATTCGAAAAGCGTGCGATATTCACGGACGCATCGAGATTCGATAGTTTAATTCCTTGGGCGTGCTATAGCGATAAAAAATTGTTTCAAAAGAAAGTTGCTTGCATCCTGGAGGCATTGCAAATTGTTGCACGCAAAGGAGAGATGGAGTTGAGCATAAGTTGACAATAGGTTGACGTATAGGTTTGGTAGTACGTATAATTTTGTTTTCGCGGTGCTGCGGCTTCTCCGCGTACACGTGAATTGTCACTGTCGTTCTACGGCGCCATTGTAAAAATGAAAAACTACTTTTTTTTATCAAACAAAGTAAAAAACGTACGCCAAGTACATAAATGTTACAGGAATATTCGGGTCTAGGAAACTGCATTTAAAAAAAAATCCAAAATAAAGGTAAATCACACGAGCCAAGTTTCAACAAATACTTTTGAATATCCAATGTCAATGATAATGATTAAAAAATTGTATAACTGAAAAATAAAATCAACAAAATACTTGGCACGTTCCTCGAATACAAATGAAACACTTTATGTATAAAAAAAAGGACGTGCCAAGTATTTTTTTAATTTTATTTTTCAGTTATCATACAATTTTTTAATCATTATCATTGACATTGGATATTCAAAAGTATTTGTTGAAACTTGGCTCGTGTGATTTACCTTTATTTTGGATTTTTTTTTTAAATGCAGTTTCCTAGATCTGAATATTCCTGTAACATTTATGTACTTGGCGTACGTTTTTTACTTTGTGTGATAGAAATAAGTATTTTTTCACAGATTTTACTCATTTTTGAAAACCAGCTCGAAAATTAAAATTGGGATGGCGGAAAGGGTCTATTGCTTCTTACTTTGACTCTCACAGCGAGACAACGAGACCGTCCGTTCCAACAATTCTCTCAACGAGAGAATTCTGCCACTCGTTAACTTCAATATCTTCGACCGGAAGAAAAAAAAATCCTTAATTCTTTTCTTCAATGCTTTTCGAAGAAGCACAAAAAAAATGAAAAATTTTCTCATCCGGAGAAGTGAATCGAAAAATGGTAAAATCCTTCCGCTGCGCGAACCAAAGGAAGCGCTGGCGGAGTTGACTTATCATGAAAGTCATTGAAAGAGTTCTGTGTAATTCCTCTGTCAAGATAACCAAAGACAGAGTTAGAAAAACTTTTAGTCAAAGCGATGAAATATTTTTTTAATACTATAACAGACCTGCCGAGGAATCTTGATTCCTACGCTATCAGCGTAGAAATGTCTGACAGCGCATCAAGAACACAACCACACCGATCTTCGACAAAAAGATACCCTTGATCTTGAGAACAATGAAAAAAAAAACGAAACTGAAAAAAAAATGTTGTCTTGATTTTGTAAATCTTGATTCATAACATTTTTCTCGATTTTAGTTTTTATTGTAAGGTTATACATTTGCCGGCAATCACGAATCACTTAAAAAATTGAATTGAGACGAACGTGACGAGTCGAGACGAGACGAGAGAACACTGTTTTGAAATCACTTTCAAACATTCACCACTTTTTAATTTATTCATTTATTTATTTAATCCCGGGCCCTTGCTTTGGTTACGTCGGCCGCTGACAACCGCCGACGGGCCGGCACGGCCGACGGGCCGAGCGAGCACCGAACACGCACGACGCGCCACGATTTCCCAATCTTCCGCGATGCCCGATGCTCCGCGATGCCCGACCCGATGTAGATGAGAAATAGACGGGCGTATCTGATGCTATTCGACCCGTAAAATGGTGTGCGATACCGCCGTTCTGCTTCTCATCTACACATGTAGATGGGAAGCAGAAGGGCGTATATCCATGGCCGTAACCCGTTAAATGATGGGAGAGGATGCCCATCTGTTTCTCATCTACACATTTTTTCTTTCAAGTATCGCTGATCGGATGACTTTTGGGTCACGGCATCGATATCTCAGCAACGGCTGCACTGATTCAATCGCACCTAGGCGCATTCGAAAGCTGATGGCCAAATTATATGATGAAAGACTTGCCAAAAATTTGATTCGAACTTAATCTTCCGAGAATTATCGAGCGAAAGTTTTACTTCCGGCATATTCGCGTATACTAAGAAGCGGCAGCGCCTCGGCCAGCCTCGTACGAAATTTTTTTTTTTTTTTATGTACGAGGCGTCGAGACGCTACCGCGTCTCTTGACTCATGAGATCAGGGGATCAGACAGGAACGATCTTCTCAACGGCCTTTGGTCTCACGAACTGCCGGGCATTACAGTAAACAGTATCTACAAAAAAAACTTTTTTTTTCAAAAAAGTTAAAACTGTACGCCAAATACAAAAATAGCACATCTATAGATCATTCCAAACGAATTCCCTTAAAAACAGAATATAAAAAAAAAAAAATCATTAGCCAAGTTCCACAGATATTTTATTTATACATATGCAATGTTAATTGTTGAAAAAAAAAGCGTAATAACTGAAAAATAAAATAAATTAAATAAATACTTGGCACGTTCCTTGAATTCAAATAAACGTTATGTAATGCATAAAAGCAAGAACGTGCCAAGTATTTATTTAATTAATTTAATTTTTCAGTTATTACGCTTTTTTTTTCAACAATTAACATTGCATATTTATAAATAAAATATCTGTGGAACTTGGCTAATGATTTTTTTTTTAATATTCTGTTTTTAAGGGAATCCGTTTGGAATAATCTATAGATGTGCTATTTTTGTACTTGGGGTACAGTTTGAACTTTTTTCAAAAAAAAGTTTTTTTTGTAGATTTCACTCATTTTTTACAGTCATACACACAGTTTTGTATTTATTAAATTGTATTTGCACACGATAGGGAGACCGAACAACAGAGTATAAACATTTTTAATTACAAAATGAAAGTAATAATTTCATCAGTCGTGTCGATAGAAAACTCCATCGCCTCTTTCGCATCGGTCTCGACAAGAAGGACTCCGTTGATTTTTTCCCATCGGTCTCGAGAAGAAGGACTCTGGCGAGTCTCCATCGAGACCGATGCGAAAGAATCATCGGAATCCTTCTTGTCGAGACTGATGCGAAAGAATCAACGGAGTCCTCCTTGTTAAGACCAATGCGAAAGAATCAACGGAGTCCTCCTTGTTAAGACCAATGCGAAAGAATCAACGGAGTCCTTGTCGAGACCGATGCGAAAGAATCAACGGAGTCCTTCTTGTCGAGACCGATGCGAAAGACTCGACAGAGTCCTTCTTGTCAAGACCGATGCAAAAAAGTCGATGGAGTTTTCTATCGACACGACCGATGAAATTATTTTTTTTTTTTCTTTTAATTAAAAAAACATTGTACTGATAAAACTAAGATTGTTTTTTATTTATTTTTTCTTGTCCGGAGTCCTTACTCCGTCGACTCTTCCGCGGCGGTCGCGTCTCGATAAAAGGGCTCCATTAACCACTAAACGCGCATATACACAAGAGCACGGGGGGCACGCACGTCGTTCACGTTACCGCGAGAGTTTTCACGAAAACTCATGAACCGCACTGTCGGGGAAAAAGCCTTTTCGCCAGGACGCTCAACCGTCGAACATAACCCGTGTGTTCTTCACACCGATGTATTTTCGATGGTCACACTGATTTGTTTTCATAATTTGCTTCACTTAGAAGAACATTATTGACGGCACTCACAATTCGTGTAAAACAGGTAATCGCATAAACATTGAGCGAAAACCTTTCAATCGAACGAGGGTTATCATGAGACACGGCAGTGTCTCGACGCCAATATTTATCTCGATAGATCGTGATCGAGCAGACGACGACACACGGGTGAGTCGCTCGGAGATACTTCATGTGTGCGTCAGCCAATCGCAGCTACAATTTTGTTTGCCTGTGTGAGCGCCTAATGTTAGCCATGTGCGAACGGTTCACAGTGGTAACAAGGAACAACTTCACAGAGGTAACAAGAGACAACTTCACGGTGGTAACAAGCGACAAATTCACGGTGGTAACAGGTAACGGGTAACAGTTGAAACGAAAAAAATCTGGAAAAACGATAAGCTCATACCATGATATCTCGACATCGGCTAAACGGATTTAATCGTGACTAGGCGCGTTTGAAAGCTGATGTCGAATATATATCAGAAAATTTTGGTCAGAAATTAGATCCGACGCGTAGTTGTGGAAGAACGATCGATTTTAATTCTAAATCGGGACACACTTCCGGCATTTTGGCGTAGGCTTACACGGTAGCGTCTCGTGAACTCGTAAAAAAAAAATTTTTTTTGTACTTGGCGTCGAGACGCTACCGCGTCTCTTGATATCGACAATGACAATTCACGTGTACCCGGAGAAACCGCAGCACCGTGAAAACAAATTTACACGTACTCTCCTTTTTGTCAACTTATTCTCAACTTATTCTCCACTTATGCTCAACGTATGCTCAACTTCATCTCTCCTTTGCGTACAACAATTTGCAATGCCTCCAGGATGCAAAAGCAACTTTCTTTTGAAACAATTTTTCATCGCTATTGCACGCCCAGGCAATTGAACTATCGAAACGCGATATATCCACGAATATCGCGAATCCTTCAAATCAAAGAAAAAACGAGATTCCTTAATAATTACGGGCCCGATAACGCCCTGAAGGATCTCGTTCTTCTTTCTTCGATTCAAAAAATGTGCGATATGCACGGATCCATTGCAATTCGATCGTATAATCGCCTGGACCTACTGTTACGATGAGAAAGAGTTTAACAAGCGAGTCGCTTGCATCCTCGAGGCATCGCTGATTGTTGTACGCAAAGGAGAGAGTAAATTAAGTATAAGTTGAGCATAAGTGTAGAATAAGTTGAGAATAAGTTGGCGAAAAGGAGAGTACGTGAATTATTGTTTTCGCGGTGCTGCGGCTTCTCCGGGTACACGTGAATTGTCATTGTCGAAATACTGTGTAGTCTATGGAGCTCGTGAGACCGAAGACCGTTGAGTAGATCGTTCCTGTCTGATTCTCAGGTCTCACGAGTTTTTACAACGGCGCAGTAGAACGACAGTGACAATTCACGTGTACTCGGAGAAGCCGCAGAACCGCGAAAACGAAATTACACGTACTCTCTATTTTGTCAACTTATTCTCAACTTATTCTCCACTTATTCTCAACTTATTCTCTACTTATTCTCAACTTATGCTCAACTTAATCTGTCCTTTGCGTACAACAATTTGCCATGCCTCCAGGATGCATGCAACTTTCTTTTGAAACAATTTTTCATCGCTATAGCACGCCTAGCAATTAAACTATTTAATCGAGATGCGACCGTGAATATCGCACGTTTTTCGAATCGAAGAAAAAAAAAACGAGAATCTTCAGTAGTTACGGTCTCGCGAATTTTCTCAACTGAGAGCGTTATCGGGCCCGTAACTACTGAAGAATCTCGTTTTTTCTTCGATTTGAAGAACTCGCGATATTCGCGGATACATCGCGATTCGATAGTTCAATTGCCTGGGCGTGCTATAGCGATGAAAAAGAGTTTAACAAGAACGTCGCGTGCATCTTCGAGGCATCGCTGATTGTTGTACAAGAAGGAAACATGGAATTGAGTATAAGTTGAGCATAAGTGGCGAGGAAGTTGAGAACAAGTTGACGAGAAGGTAAAGGCGAGTAATTTTGTTTGACGCTGCGAGAAAATGCGGGCATAAGCCAGGAGATAATTTAATTACTGGCACTCACCTTTTCGTCAACTTATTCTCAACTTATGCACAATTTCTTCTTAACTTAATCTCTCGTTTGCCTACAACGATTCGCGATGACTCGCGGGTAACAGCAACATCATTCTGAGATCCTTTTTCATTATGATAGCACACCAGGCAGATAAAAATATCGAATCGCTATTGACTTGTGAATATCACGAGTCCTTTGCATCGGAAGAAAGCGGGATTTGTCAGTAGTTTCGATCTGGCGACCTTGAAGAACTCAGACCAAGATCGAGACCGAAACTGCTGAAAAATCTCATTATCCTCCGATGTAGAAGACGCGCGATATTCGCTAGTACATAGCGATTCGATTTCTTGATCGGCAGAGTGTGATACAACGGTGAACACGCGCCTCAGCGCCCTGCACTTGTTGGTGGGCTCCGCCCCCAAACCCCCGAAGACTGTCCCTTCGGGAAATTTTTTAAGGCACTCACAGGGGTACACGTCGCGCTGCGCGCTCCGTTTTGAACTTAAATGCACGTCGCGCTACGCGCTCCGATTCGATCTCAGATGCACGTCGCGCTTCGCGCTCCGTGCCAGACTTGTATGGTGAAAGAGCCAGTGAAGGGACGGTTTGCATAAAAGCACATGTATATAAAGCATTTATACGTTAATTTTTTTCGTCTGCTTAAACCCATATTTTTCAAATTCCAAATTTTTCACGAGATTTTACAAATTTCTCAAAAAATTCGTCTCGAAGTCTCCAACTGGCCTTATATAATAAAATGTGATTTTAAGATTTCAAACGTTTTATTTCGTTTCCGATATCACGTGGAATCGTACCATCATCGTTTTGTCCATGAATAACGTGTTAGGCACGAGAAACTTAAGAAATTTGATTTCTTTTCTTCGGTTTTTAGTGAAATTTGCTCGATATTCATCCTCGTAGGTAAAAAAAGATAACTCGATTTGGAAAAGAGATATCGTCATGACTCTTGCGTTACATGGAAAAGAAAATAGAACGTTCCTGAAATAAAAAATTCGCAGCCTTTTGTGGGCCTTTCAAATATTTTTACAACATCTTACACATTTTTCGAAAAATTCGTCTCGAAGGCTCCGACAGGCTTTACGTAATAAAACGTGATTTTTAAATTTAGTACCCCAGATAGAAATTTGTTGGCAAACATCCGCCAAAAGTACGGAACGCAGTACCACGGAGTTAGTAAATTAAAACGTCATGTACTACAGCATAAACCTGTAAAGTGGCGACACATCGTGGCATCACAGCGCGACGGCACAATGACGTTAGCGACGCGACACGTTTCAATACCACGTTTGCAGAATGCTTGTTCTTGATGCTGCTTCATACATCGAAAGTCATAGCTGCATACTGGCGGCAGTATTACGACACGGGATGCTATCTCTTCATCAACATTTGCTCAATAGCGTGACGACACGGTGGCGGTACAGTTGGACCTCGTTCTGTCTCCACATGGATGCAGATTGACGGGAAATCGTGACGGCACGCTGACGGCAAAATTGTTGAATATGTTTAGAAATAACTGAATACAAGTTGGTGGTACAAATGGTCCACAATATACAAACGCCGTGTCACTATATGGACACCAGAATTGCGATATTTTAATCGGGCAATTTAACGGTACGTTTGAAGCCAAATTCACGATCGCTGTGCCGACGGTACGGCGCGCGAATCGCTAAGCACAATGTCGTCTTTTTTTTATGTAGTGATGAGCATTATTAAAATTTCGACGAAAAGAAGAAAAATGCAATTGCAGGTAAGTGAATAATCAATCATTCTGGATTTCGAATACGTTCGAATATTTTTTTATAAGTTACACATAATATATCTCGTATAAAAATATAATGACACTCGTTTAAACTATCAATGAATACAAGTAACTCTAGTAATTCATGTTGTACCATAAACTTAATCGTAAACAATTCGAATAGGAAGTTTAAAGTGGACAATATCCCACTTATTCGCACGGTACTCCGAACGCAATTCGCGTAAAAATGCGATTTAGAAAAATTCTTTCGCACAACGTCAAATATGGTTAGTTTCGCATTTTATTCGGTGAATATGCGTATGAAATCGAAAGGTTCAAGCTATGTGATTTTGACCTTTAATTAACGCGTGTCTGTCAATGCCCCAAAAGCTTGAAGCCCTTAAATCGCATACGCAAACTGCATATGCATTTTTGGACCTCCTGTTTATAGTGGATTCCGCACCACTCGCTCGTACAAAACGCACATCATACATAACGCAATAGATTACACATAGTATTTTCCTCATTATGCAGAGTTATAAATAGTGATGGGGGGTCAGTTTCAGAATACAACTACGCGAAAACGGGGGTCTCGACAAGTCAGAGGGGAAGCGGGGAGAAAGGGGGTTCGAAAATAAAGGCTGTAGATTTGGAAGAAATAACAGAAAATATAATTAGTCAAATAAAGGTGAAAACTCGATACAATAGAACTCAAAGAAATGATATATAATACAAATAATAATCGCGGATAACGGAGAGAATGTAATACAACGTATCGTCGATCGACGCGTTCGTCGATCGGCAGTGCGGGGAGAGGGGAAGAAGCTAACGCAAAGAAAATGAGAAGGACAAAATGATAGAAAATAAAGAATAATTAGTAATCGACGAATCGCAATCGTCTCGCACAACGCAATATAAAATAGTCAAAACGATAGTCAAACGGGGGAATGGCGATCGGGGAATAAGTACTCTAATTATTCGGGGTTTGCCACGAGGCGATCCACAGGCGTGCGTGCCTCGCGACGAAGGAGAAATGGCTAATCGGGACGATCTGATTTCCCAGCGAAAAGGGACGATGGGTTTTCACTGGCGAAATGTTCAGAATGTCGAGGAAATACAGCAGCAAATATTCACAATAGAATAAGGGGCAAAAACTACTAAAAACTCTTAACTTGGGCACCAGCTACTTTTTACGGGGTAACACCGTTTAACGCACGCCACGAGGCGTCGAATATTCTCGATTACAAGGTACACGGAACGGATATCACACAGTCACTCTTGCGAATCCTCTTACAAGTCCCTTCGGACGGGAGAATCGCTCACACACGTGCTACGCGGCAAACGACAAAATTAATCGTAGTAATAAAATCAATATTAAGATACAGCGGAAGTTTAAAATATTTATCACAGTTTCGCGATTACTTCCCACGATAATGGCGGAAAACTAATTGGTCCAAGAACCCGGAGACATCGTGAGTCAGGCAAAAGTCCTTCAATACTCATTGTGACGTTTATTTCTAGAATCCGAAACGCGGAACTTTAAACTTAATTTCAGAGCAAAAAGAACGAAATCGAAAACTCAAACCGAACGGGAGTTATACGCGAACGAAACTTAACGCCACCTTCGGCCGCCCACTCTCGCGAATGCATCGATGGTCCCGGGGGCGCCAGTTAATTTTTGTATCGCCGGTATTAACGAACCGGACTAAACGGGAGATCGGTGGAGTGGCCGATCTCCATGGCTAATTTTTGTTTCACCGGAAATTACCAAACCGGCCCAAAACTCAATGGACGATGCACAAACACACAAAAAATGATAATTTTGTTTCGCCGGTATTATCAACCGGACTAACCTGGGAGTCGGTGGAGTGAGCCGACTCCCGCATCGAGATCCGCGAGCTAAAGCTCGCATCGATACCCACCGATGACACTCACGAGAACACACGGTTACGGAAACGCACGGCTACTCAGGATGCGGGTTTTGGTAGAAGGGTCGCAATCCGAGGCCGATAGAATAGCGTACGCGATCGAAAACGGAATCTCAGCACAAATAACGAGAACAATTATCTATCTGGCTCAGAAGCCACGAGATCGCACCGAAGTGCAGCGGGAAGCGCTCAGCCGATCGAGCGATCGAGGCGAGCAGCTCAACGAATTTCTACTCGCGATCGAGAAAATTATCTAACGATAAACTCACCGAAACAGCAGAACTTAATCCATTATTTTGCGGGATCCGCGTCTTTCGACGTCACGAGAACTTGATCACGAACTGCACTACGAGAGCATCCTTTCGAATGCATCTCGCTCACAAAATTCGGATATAATTCGTGTCGGAATTATCACGAACTGTCACCCTCGACCGTACGCTGAACGCGAGCGAACGAGAAAGTGACAGGTAGCACGAAACAAACGAACACGAGCGAGAGCCGAGTATCGGAGTCCGCGGCAGCGAGAGTGAGACCCACGCTACGCGCGACTCATGACACACACACGCGAGAACACACGATCGGCCGAAGCCACGGTAACGGGAGCGCGAGAGAGAGCCCGAGTTGCCTCTAGGGCGGCTCTCGGTAGACTGATTTGCCTATGATAAGGCGCGTAATCGGTCATTATCATTATTTCGGGAACTTTAACCGGTAGCTACTGCCCTCTCAAGCTACTTCGCTACGGGATCTAGACGGTAATCGATAAATGGGCTGTACGGAAGCGGCAATGTTTGAGGATCGTTGCGATCGCTACTCTCCGTTCGGTGCGTGAAAACAAGGCTCTACTCAACTTCTTTACTCAAAATACACGGCACAAGGTACTCCTGCCTTATCCGGACAAAACTAAACCCTCCGCCTGTTCTCCAACACACCGAACCTCACCTTGAGAGTGCCGGACTTGCACCGGACTGTGGCGTATTCGCAACGAGACCTCGTCGAGACTCTCCACTATTCGGGTATCTCAGTACTTCGAGATTCGCACCACCGAATAGCTTCGAGATCTCGACTAACTGTAACTGAACAAAACTGACTGAATGCATGAACTGAATATTGACGATAAGGAAACTGCATCTGGAAGAGCTGAATCGTACTGGAAGTAGCGAGAGACAATAAGCGAGATCTATAGAACGGTAATTTGCGGTATTAATGTTGTTTTTGGTTTTTGTGTGACGGTGATTCGAAAAATCACGTCACATACATCGCACACAGTACATAACATACATATAATAAATGATAAACATGTTCATAATCGGATCAATCAGAGGTACATACACGTAAGCGCTCTTTACAGCCATATTCCGTTCACACGATACAACATCAATATATAAAAAAATATATATATATATTTTATAAATATATATATATAAAAAAAATTGAAAAAAACCATGAATTAAAACAATTTACCAACGAAGTTGACTCAGGAGCTTGAATGTCCAGCTTGCGAAATAAATAAAAAATGAAAATCAATCGATTGTAAATGTAATCGTAATGGTAACTTCGCATTAAAAAAAGTGAGTAAAAAATGTCCTCGTTTGTTCGGCTGATACACAATTTATCATTCTATTATTTCTAGAAAATAAAACACAAAAAATGAAGAATGTATTTGCGATGCGATTATAATAATTTTATAGAAAAAAAATATTGAAAATTGAATTGAAACGAAAAAATTGACTATATGACATAAGAAAGTCTATGAAGGCGTCAAGTATCTCGATGGACCGAATTGGAATGAAAAATACAAAAACAAAACAAAAACATGAAAAATATAATAATGCGAATGAAGCTCTCGTCAAAGTAAACAGAAAAATAAATTGTACTAAAAAATTTAATGGTTAAATACGTTGAAAGTTGATAAAGCAAAACATAACTTTACGAATACTTTTCATGATAAGAACGGTAAACAAAAAAACGGTCTGTGAACACGAAGAAATTGTGGGTCACGCAAAACTCCCTCCATATTCATACGGCTCACACAGTACATGACATACATGTATAATAAATTTAAAAAAACCGGTTCCCGATTATATAATCGGTGGTATTTACGTCTAAGCTCTCTTCGCAGATATGTCTCAGTCGCACAACGCACATAAAATATCAGATACAAAATAAACGTTGAATTAAATACTAACCAATTTGACTCGAGAGGTTGAATTTCCAATGCGTAAAATAAATAAAAAATGAAAATAAAACGATTTCGAACACAATCAAAATTAGCTTTGACTAAGAGAAAGTTAATAATGCAAAATAAAAAAACAATTAGTAGTAACGAAAGAAATTCCGTCATCCGTTTGGCATTTTATCATTATTAGAAAAGAAAATTGAATATAAAAAGGAACAATCTAGGTTCGGTATGAACATAAGTCCATTTAAAAAAATTGAAATTGAAATAATAAATATGCATAAAAAATGAACGTGAATAATTTCTCACATTAATTGCTGAACTGCCGGTGAAAAAAGTTGGTGATCCGAAATCGAATAATAAAATAGTTGTGCAAAAAAAAGCTTGGTCGTTCGTTCGAAAAAGAAAACGTGAACTGTAAATTGGAATGTCGCTATTGTGAAAGTGCTCGACATATTAAAAGCTGAACGACAGTTTTAAAGTGACAAAAAAGTAATTGTATATCAAAAAATGAAACCTCACTTTAGTAGCCAACTTGACAATTCTGAGTGAAACGTGAAAGTTAATTGTATGAGATCAAAGATTAAATGGTAAAATACTTTAGGAAAAATAATTCAAACCGCGACTTCGACGTGAAATACACGATACGCAACTTTACAAAAAGTTCGCGAAAATGTTCGCGAATAGTTTGCAGTTCCCTTATACAAAACGCTATTCACGGTCTCTAAGCTTCTTCCATATCGTAAAAAATCGACGGTGAGTTTTTTAACGGTTGTTTCCGGATATTCAGTCATTCATGTTGTACGTCCCCGGCGTTGTAGATTGTTGTTGAAAAGACCGCCATTTCCCAATGCTTACTTCTGCATAATCTTTGATGATATTGGCGATATGGTGGATTCCTCGAAGTATGAATACTGAAACTCAAATAAAAATTACCGGCAGAAACCGAATCGAAATTTGGTAACTTGAAAATCGTCAATACTTTATCTCGCATGCCATGGTTGCAACTGCAAATACACCGTCGACTAATTGTTCTTGATCATTTTCGTCGACACGACGTGACTGCCAATGCGTCATAAGATAACACTTGGCTAACACATCTACGAAACTAACGAGCTCAATGTTCGGAACACTTACAGTAGCCAACCGACGAAAATTGGATAGCCACGTCGTATAGTGCTTCAACTCGACCAAACTTTTTTACGACCAATAAATTCTGTGCTTGATAAACGACTATATTCAGAATGATGCGAATTGATGAATCTTTCAAAATACAACAGTTATCCCGATTTTCCCTAGTCAACACGAATTTCTGAGTGTCCAATCCGCGGTATTGCTGTATCGTATTAGGATCCGCATCCATCGGAAGAGGGCCATCGGCGTGTTTTTCAAGAGCAATGATTTTCTGATTGCCTCGCCGATTACGAATAACAGTCCGCTGAGCGAGTTCGGCTCGCCGATTTGCAATTTGCTGCAAAGGCATGTCGGGTTTTCTGCAATATCTACGAAATACTCTCATGTTGTTCTCGTAGGGGAATGCCGAATAAGAGTCGACCGAACCAAACTGCTTGACGTCGTCAACAAGATGCAGTAAGTCATAAATGATATAACTGACAAAGGCCTTCCCATACAAATTCTGACTTTGCGTTACAAAAATACAAAGGGCCAATGCCGCGTAATGCACTTGATTTTCAGATGGATGTGTAGATGCTAAAATACGCATCGACGTGTGCAGTAGTAGAAAGTGATGATAAATAACATCACTAAGAATGCCGAACATAACGATTGGGCCGGTGTAAAGAAGAAACTGTCGGAACTGGGTAGCTCTATAACGTAGATAATACTTAAGATCTCTTGGTGGTCGCGCAAATTCCCTTGGACAGTAATGCGACAAGTGAGTAAGCCTTGTCGATACGAAGTTAATATCGCGCGCGCAGAGTCGACTTTCGTTTGAAAATTTTCCATCCACCCAGGCGGATAACAAACGTTTAAAAATTCCGAAAAGAACTAAGTGCATATATTTGAACGGCACCTGAGTGACCATGCCAACAGGAAGAAATGAAAGAGGACTCGGACAGTCTCTATGATGATCTTCATGCTCCTGCCTGCAATACTGTTCGTCTGTTCGAAGAGCGGCATCTACCTCGCAGAAAGTCATGCGTCTTTGTACATATTCACCTACCACATTACATTTGGAACACGGATTTTGTGAAGTACATATGACCCATGTGATCAAGGACGAAGGCTCGCGCTGGAGCAGCTGCAATGAACGCTCGGAACGTGAAGCTTTTTCTTGATCCACGGTACAATACGCCGCCACTACGTATAAGATCGTTTGCTTCCTTTACCAATGAATTGAAAAACTCCATTGCGCTGTTTGGTTTTTTGATACCCCAATATATGCCGATAACTTCCGTTAAGCTGTTAGGAATGTTCGCAACTCTACATTGAATCGGCCATATTTGGCTTCCAAACGGTACCTCGATGCAGTCAAAATTTTCGTAAAAGTTAAAGTCAAAGCTGTTCTTAACAAAGTCCAATAAATTACGCAAAACGTCGAATAATCATTGGAACTCCGAACCACCCCACGACTCAACCGATTCCCCCCCCTGCGGGGAGAGGGAAACACCTCCGAACAAATGCAAAAAAATAATCTTTTAAATTAATCGCGAGAATTTGTTTGCGATTTGCACGCGAAAGGGACCGAAGGCTCACGGCCCGTTCGCGACCATTTCGTTTTCTCGAAATGAATTAGTGGAATCGTACCACAAAAATGCTGAAATAAATAAACACATAAATAGACAAATAAATAAATTAAACAAATCGCTACGGTTCCGAATACATCGTTAGACAAAACAGAGACCAAATCACGACAAATACAAAACGACAAATCCCGTAAACATCCGTAGACGAAACAGAGATCACCTGAAAAATATTTAAAAACACAAGGAAATGCGGTGTTGCCCGACTGGGGCTGACGAGGTAGTCAGATACTCCCCGCGGAACAACACACAAAAGACAAGCCGGCAAGTTCCGGAACAAAACATTGCCGCCAATAACCACCATTCGGTCATTGACGGGACATAAAATACAAAATCACAGGTACGATACAAGGTCGTGTGAGCCGAGAGGCCTTCTCCAATCTCACACTTCCAGGGCCATCATCCATCGGCAAATCAGGAAAAGAACAAACAAAATCGGACCAATCACAATCCGACCGAAAAAAGAAAATCCCCGGGCATATGGCCCAAAATCAACGACGTGTCTGCCGCGAGGCCTATGGATCCCAATCACACCCAACACACAATCCAAAAAGAATAAAATAAAATATCCGACAAAATTTCCGGAAAAGTCAACTCATAAAATCACCCCAATTAAAATCTCAAAATAAATCCCAAAACAAAATGTCAAGAATAAAACAAATATCAAGACAAAATGTTAAAAATAAACTTCGGAAGACCAAACAATTAAAAAGTCAAAATGTCAAAAACAAAACGAGATCAATAAATAAAACGTCCACAAATAAATCAAGAAAAGTCAATGAATCAAACGTCAAAATATTTGAATAAAGTCCAAAAAATCAAAAATAAAGTTAGAAAAATCAAATAAATAAAACGTCCAAAAATTACGAAAAAAAAAGTCAATAAATCAAAAATCAATAAATAAAAAAAGATAAACTTGATAAAATAAAAGAGAAGACTTCACGAAATAAATTAACGTCGAAACACACACTAACACTCGCAACGGATCCATCGGCACCAAGTCATCGCCGACACTGACCCGCATTCCCCCCACAATGAAACATGCGAAATAATATTTCCTGGTCCCGTGTTAAATTTTCGATGTTCGAAAATCGGTCGAAACTCCGAAAATTTCGAAGTCCGGCGATTGCCGAGCGACACCGGGACACAGAAAAAAACGTAAACACGGCCGGCGAGCGAAGACGACGGTACACTCAACTCGAAAATTCCCGAGCCACGCAGCATACGAAACCCGGTACAACAAGAAATTAAATTCTTTTATAACACGAATTAAATAACCGAAAAAAAATGTATTACTCCAACAAATAAATAATTAATAAAAAAAAAATGAACACCCATCGGGCCCCATGTTGGGCGCCAAATTTGTGACCGAAAAATTTGACGCACCCTTTTTAACAAAAGAAACCCATACCCCAAGGCCACAAAAATTCGTCTCGATCGTGAATTTATTTTTGAGGGCGCCAGCCGAGCATCGCGCTCGACACGATCGGATTCGGTTGTTAAACGAAACGAATTTGATGGTACCGGCTAGCTGCAGCTTTTGCGGGTAGAGGGGCGGTCCGTTTCATAGGCGACACGACACACGAGGTACCAAAGAAATAAATAAATCACCGAACAAGGAAGTGAGAGAACACGACAATTAAATTTATTGAACAAAAATTCAGCCTACTAAAATTTCTCCCAGCTACTCAATTCACCGGGACAAATTTCTAACAAAATAACAATTCCAATAATTCCGATCAATAAACGATTTTCCCTACTAAAATTTCATCGTCTTTGCTCGTAAGATCCGGTACACGAAATGACACAAAAATACAATTCTAACCGGGTGGTTGACCGGTGCGATACGACCCTGACGAGTCCCGCTTTCAGTGTCGCAGCCACGATGCACGATAAACAGATCGGCCTATGGCTAGACGGCGCGTGCGGGACCGGGACTCGCACGCCACACTTATGGATCTCTCGCGTACAAAATTTAATCGAACAATTTACCAAATGAAACGATCTCAAAGGCTCAAACAAGTTAACACAAAACCAAACCAAATTAAAGAAAATGCGAGACGGGACCGTCACGCCTTAATACGGGCCCACCCACGATTAATATTTTTGCCCGGGACGGCAACCGTCATCGCGCGAGTGACGCGCACACTCAAAATTAATAAATCAAAAATAAAACACAAAAATGAAAACGCGACCGAGGAAAAAGACGAAAGCCTTACCGGAGAGACACAGATGTTTGGCCGAGAATTATCTCGTTTTCCCTTCCTCCAACCCAAAGATAATTTCGGAGTTCCGATCGGCACGGTACCTGTGGTGTCCAACACTTATATTTCGCGCCACACAAGTTCCTAGATTTAAGTATAGGGTAAGCGGAAAAATATACGTTGGCGAGCCTGATGTTACGCTCGTCTCGGCGTCTTCCCTCCGAGAACATTCGTCGATTGAAGCTGTTGTAAAACTAAGACTACGGAATAAATAAAGTTAATTTCATACCACAAAAGGTTATTGTTATTGTGGTAAAGGACGTAACAATTGGCGACGAGGAAGAAACGGGTAGTTCGGAGGGAGGCGATTTCCAAGACGCTCAGGACATCGCTGAAATCCAACCTAGAAATATGGCGCGTCTCATCGGAAACATGAAAGCGTTCGACCCGAAAGAAGAATCGTGGGTCGCGTACGAAGAAAGGTTCGAGTTATTTGTGACCTGCAACGAGATCGCCGAAGCTAAAAAGGCGAGTACACTCTTGACCGTAGTGGGAACAAAAACGTATAACTTAATTCGGAATCTGTGCACGCCGGCTTTGCCGTCGACGAAAACGTACGAGGAAATTACCCAATTGGTGAAAAATCATTTGCAACCAGCGCCGTCGGAGATTGCTGAGCGCTACAAATTCAGCCAACTCAATCAAAAAAAAGGAGAGAGTATAGCCGAATACCTGGCTAACCTAAAAAAAGCTTCAACGTATTGCAACTTCGGCGCGAATCTCAACAATCATCTGCGGGATCAACTGGTGAGCGGCATCAGGAGTGACAGACTCAGGCAAATATTATTGTCGGAGACGGAGTTGACCCTCGACCGAGCGACAGCCAAAGCAACGGCCCACGAAGCTGCGCTGCGGGACTCTCAACTCGTGGGACGAGAGAGATCGGACGGGAAAGAAAAGCTACAATATTCTAAACGAAAAGGCAAGAAAGGTGGGAGGTCGAACGATGAGAAAAGTGATCAGAAGAAAAATAATTGCGACGATCACCAGAAGAAAGCGGGGTGCTCGGTATGTGGGCGAACAAACCACAGAGCCGAACAGTGTCGATACAAGGAATATAGCTGCAATAACTGCGGGCAAAAAGGCCATCTGAAGTATCGATGCAAGTCAAAGAGCGGCACTTCAGCGAAAAAAGACGGGGAAAATTCAAAATCCCAGTCTCAACACTACCTGGAAAAAGACGAGAATTTCTGGGACGACGGACTGGTACCGCTGTACAATCTCAGCAAGAAAGGAAGGAAGAGCTGTCCAGAGTTGAAACGAATCGTCAAGGTTCAAGGTCAACCGCTCGAGATGGAGCTCGACACGGGATCGCCGTTTTCAGGGATATCCGCTGAAGACTACAAGAGAAGATTTCGTGAATTCGAGTTGGAAGAAACTCGAGTATTGCTGCAGGACTATACGAAAAACGAAATCCGTCCGAAGGGGAAGATTGAGGTGAATTTCGAGTACCGAGGTAAGCGCGGCAAGGGCGATCTGTACGTCTTTGAGGAAGGGGGGCCGCCACTAATGGGCAGAGAATGGCTCTACGAGCTGGACATGATCAGCGAAATGTTGAACTTGAATACTATTTCGGTCCGCGACAGGGTAAAGAATTTGTGCGAGGAATTTCCGGAGGTATTTGCGGAGGGAATCGGCACGTTCAAAGGGGAAAAAATGAAACTAACGATTGAAAACGAAGCGCGACCGAAATTTTGTAAAGCAAGACCGGTTCCATTCCGGTTAAATCGAGTGATTGGGCTACGCCTATCGTGATCGCGTATAAAAGTAACGGGCACATCCGAATCTGCGGAGATTATAAAGTAACGATCAATCCGGTTCTCGAAGTCGACAGATATCCGCTGCCGCGTATCGAAGATTTGTTCGCGCATTTGCAAGGGGGAAAAAAATTCACGAAGATCGACTTAGAACAAGCCTATCAGCAGGTACTGCTCGATGACGCGTCTAAGAAATTGTTAACGATTAATACGCACAAAGGGCTGTTCCAATACGAAAGAGTGCCGTTTGGAATTTCGTCCGCGCCGGGAATGTTCCAGAGAATGATGGAGAAAGTTGTTTCGGGAATTGAGGGAGTAACAGTGTTCCTCGATGACATTCTTGTAACCGGCAGAGGAGACGAAGAGCATCTCGAGAGATTGACGAAGGTTCTGTCACGTTTGCAAGAAAACGGCTTGAGAGTAAAAAACGAGAAATGCGATTTTTTCCGAGACGCGATCTCTTATCTGGGATACGTAATCGATAGCACGGGCTTGCACGCGTCCGAGGAGAAGGTAGATGCCATAGTAAACGCGCCAGAACCGATCGACAGGCACCAAGTGCAAAGCTTTCTGGGCATGGTTAATTATTACGGGAAATTTATACCGAAAATGTCGACAATCTGTCAACCCCTCTATCATCTCTTGAGGATAGACGTGCCATTTAACTTCGATGCTCGTTGCAGAGCAGCGTTTAAAAAGATTGAAGACTCGCTCATCGGGGCCGAAGTGCTGGTCCATTATGATCCAGAGTTACCGGTAAAATTATCGTGTGATGCTTCATCGTACGGAGTTGGGGCAGTCTTGGCGCACGTTTTTCCAGACGGTACAGAGAAACCGATAGCGTACGCGTCGAAAACGCTGACGAAAGCCGAGCAAGCGTACTCTCAAACGGATAAAGAAGCGTTATCGATTATATTCGGCGTTAAGAGATTCGACCAGTATCTGATAGGGCGTCATTTCACGCTGGCTACAGATCACAAGCCGTTGGTCGCGATTTTCGGCCCGAAAAAGGGGTTGCCGGTGATGTCCGCGAGCCGTTTGCAACGTTACGCGATATATTTGTCCGGTTTTCGTTACGATATTGTATATGTAAAAGGCTCAAAGCACGGGAACGCCGACGGGTTGTCGCGCCTGCCGCTACCGAACGCGACAGGAAGCGAGGAAACGCGAGTAAGAGAATATACGTATCTAAACTACGTCGAGCTCGGGGAACTGCCCGTCAAGGCGATAGATATTAAGAAAAACACGGTCAAAGACCCGCTGCTCTCGCGAGTAATGAAGTTTGTGATGTGCGGCTGGGAGATTGGTGATGCGGTGGGATCGGAGATGAAAAGTTTTAAAAGTCGACAAAACGAGATTACAGTAGAACAAGGTTGCCTCATGTGGGGACACCGCGTGATCGTTCCGGAAGCATTGCAAAAAAATCTGCTAAGCGAGTTGCATTCAAGCCACTTCGGAGTGGTAAGGATGAAGGCGATGGCAAGGTCGTATATCTGGTGGCCCACGATCGATAAAGACATCGAACGAATCGCGCGAGAATGCGAACCTTGCCAGCTCGAACGCCAAAATCCGGCGAGAAGCGAGCTGCATGTGTGGCCGTTCCCGGAAGCGCCGTGGGAAAGAATCCACGTAGATTTTCTTGAATTACGTAAGGGAACGCAGTTCATGATAGTAATCGACTCATACTCGAAGTGGGTAGAAGTAATGCCCGTATCATCAACCTCAGCCGAGCAGACGATCGCGATTCTAAGATCTTTGTTTGCGCGACACGGAATTCCGGAAAAATTAGTAAGCGACGGCGGACCGCCGTTCACATCGGCGGAGTTCGACATTTTTCTGAGAACAAACGGCGTGACACATGTATTGTCGCCGCCGTATCATCCGCCAAGTAACGGTGCAGCCGAAAACTCGGTTAAAACCTTTAAAAATAAGTTGAAAACCATCCTGCGAGATGGAGTGAATTTGCAACAGGCTCTCGACATCTTCCTGATCGGATATAGAAACTCGGTGCATTGTACGACGAAAGAAACACCGGCCAAGCTGATGTTCGGCAGAAATTTGAGAACGAGACTCGACTTGATTCGTCCGAATCTTAAGAGAACGGTAGAAGGAAATCAAAATCGTCAGATTAGGAATTTCGGGGGAAGAGAGACCAAAGAGTTCTGTAAGGACGAAAAAGTGTTTGTAAGAGACTATAGACATCGCGATAAATGGATCGCGGCGAGAATCCTCGAGAAAGTAGGCTCAGTAGTGTACGAAGTAGAACTTAGCACGGGCTTAGTTACGAAGAGACATGTAGATCAAATCCAAAGAAACGAAACGGTACCGCAAAACGATATTGAGAATAGAGTTGAGTTATTCGACGAGGTGGTCACAAACATTGGTCACGACGTGAACACACCTTTTCGCGAGCAACAAAACAATGGCCAAGCTCAAAACGAGGTCAGCAATCTCGACATTCACGCTGTGGATGTCCACGAAGATAATGTATCTGAGCAAGTTGCGATTGTATCTGCGAGTGTGCCTGCACAGAAGGAAAAACAACCGATACCATCCGTGAGCACTCCGATCGTTCGTCGTTCTGCTCGGGTACGAAAACCAGTCAATAGACTGGATTTGTAAGGATAATTAGTATTAAGTCGTTATCTTAAGAGGGAAGAGTTGTGGTGTCCAACACTTATATTTCGCGCCACACAAGTTCCTAGATTTAAGTATAGGGTAAGCGGAAAAATATACGTTGGCGAGCCTGATGTTACGCTCGTCTCGGCGTCTTCCCTCCGAGAACATTCGTCGATTGAAGCTGTTGTAAAACTAAGACTACGGAATAAATAAAGTTAATTTCATACCACAAAAGGTTATTGTTATTGTGGTAAAGGACGTAACAGTACCGATGTGGAATCCACTCTTTACTCGGAACGGTCCCTCTGGCCATCTCGATCACTCGAGCATACGTCCTCACACCACAAAAGATACGACGAGAGTCCTCGAGTGATCTACGCTAATTCTTCTCGCTGTCTCGCTCTCCCCTCCCTTTACAGGTAATTTCGCTTCCCCGGTACCTAGCGACGCCCTACGATATTCGCGAACTATCGCACGCACGAAATTAATTTTCGAACGATAACGGCGCTGACGCTTCGTTCGACCGTCCTCGTGACGTTTCGCTTGCAGATTCTCGTAGACGCCGGTTCCGGGGTGACAGTCATCGTGGTCGATGCTGACATCGCTAAGCTGCGACTTCTTCGATATCGATGCGCCCAGAGCGATGATTTTTGGGGGTTGAATCGGTGAGAGAAGTAGCGATGACCCACGTAGCGGTACGGTAGACCAGAAGAACGACAATTCTCCATCTGTGCGTCTCGTAGAGACTCGTGAAATAAAAATAAAAACCCTCGAAATTAATCAATTGCGTGCTTAACTTATCCTGAACCCTTGAGATCGCTTGGGACTCTGTCGGTGGGGAGAACGTGTGCTCGACGGGACCAAAATCTCGCCGATGACGCAATTCTTGTGACGCGCCAAAAAAACGCGTCACAGTACATACTGATGCGATGATACTAAGCAATATCAATACAATTTTTATAGTACGCGCGAGGTCTCTCGGAGAAACCGATAATGAATTATTAACGCTGGCACATAATCTCCGTTATACATATATCACACTCACGTTGCACACGCGAAATGAACAGGAGAAAAAAAAAAAATCCGGGTACTAAATTGATTCAACCTCCATCAACGATAAGGTAATCAACTAGATTTCATCCTTTCTCGATGAGCAAGGGGTAACCATTGTAACGATTTTTCTAAGTGAAAAACGTCACAATTTTCCCCAATTCTCGGCCCGAGTCCACCGCTCACCACGGCCGAACACAACGCGTAGAATAAGTGCGAATTAGCTATAGCGCGATCCCCCCCCCCCCGTCCTCCCCGCCGCGCGAGACCCAGCCACACGACAACGCACGACGAGCCAGCACGAGTGAGAGAGCGCGCGGCAAAGCCGAGGGAGATAGAAGAGCCCGGCGAGGGGACGCGAAGTCCCTGGCCCACGATTGTCTTGCCTCGCTCCGGTGACTCGTCCCCACCGCCCGCCTCAGCCGTCTCGCCTCGCACTGCCCAACTATATCGAGCGGCGATCTACGAGCCTCCCGTCGCCATCTAACGCCACACCCGCCGGTGAGCCCAATTATCGACCAAAGCTGCGTTGCAAACTCTCTCACTCGCCACCAAGACCCCCCGCGGCGCAAGGATCAAGAAGAAAGCGGAAACCGGTGAAAATGACTCACTCTTGGCCCGAGCTATCCCGTGTGCACGTGTGCGAGCGTTGATTATTTTGTGCGAAATATTTTATAAGTCGAGTCGCGAAAGAACAATCGCATGGTTTGTGAGTGAAATTAGAACGAGTGCAAGAGTGTTTTCCCCTCCGTCCCGGCCCCGGTTTCAAGGATTCTGCGAATATTTTGGCGCGACAGATCGCGAGGAAATTGTCACGACATCGGCATTCGCTAGCACAGGTAGCGAGCACGTGGTGAGTGGTGCTAGCATAATTATCCAGTGAGATTCCCGAGCCTCCCCCGCATTGAAAATAACCCTCTCCCCGATTATTGTTGCCCTGCAAAATTATTGTTAATAACCGCGATTAATTTGTGAGCCGAAAGTATCGGAATTTTCACCCTCCCCTGAGTCCTCTCCTCTCTCCCGCGACTAGCCGGCCCACCGTAGTAGAGACGCGTGTTCCAGTACAAGTTTGGTTTCTTTTTGGTTCTCTTTTATTTTCTTTTCCACGCAACGGTGTTACGCCGACTCGTAACTGGCGCCCAACTCATTATTTCATTTTGGTGCATTTCTAGTTTGACCGTTTTGAGAGTGATAACCGCCCAGTCGCTCCCCCTTGCCCGTGAATTATTCGCTCCCTTTCCCCTTCGACATTTTGGTCGCCCGTGAGTCCCGTTTTCCCCGAATCGCCGCCATTTTCGCCCACGTTACCCCGCGCCCCTGATACCGTCTTTTCCCCTTTATTTTATAATCTTTCCGTGCCACCGAGAGCCGGATATTGTTGAGATTTTGATTATTATTATTTTTGCGTTTCTTTTCTTCTTTATTATTATTTTCGCGTTGTTCATTTTCCTAATTATTATTTAGCTAGTGCGAGTTAGTTTATTTTTCATTCTTGATTTTTCCGCTTTATCTTCCTCAGTTATTATTTTTCTTTTATATCGAGTCGTCCCGCTTATAGTTGTTTTTGTATTATTTTATTTTCTCCATTTTCTTCCCGCGTTTATCTTTTTTTATTGTATCGAGCCACCCTACATTAATTCCTATTGTTTATTAAATTCTTTATTACCGTCTTTTGCACTATTTTGTTCGACCCTTCCCTCCCCGGCGGTTATCGGTATTTTGGAATAAGCCGCATCACAAAATGGCGCCCAACGTGGGGCCCCGATAACTCAGGAGGAAAATAAAGATTCTTTTATTTCGCCACCCCGTTTCCTCCTGAGGGTGTAAGAGCTCATCGCGGTTGCCACCCCCTCCCTTCCCCGCTCTCCCTCCTGAGAAGTTGTCCGACGATTAAATCGTCCAGGTTAAAAGGGAAAAAAAAAAAAAATCATTAGTTTTGACTCTCGGCAATTGAAAAAAGTTTGGATCACCCCTCCTGCTTCCCTCACCCTACCCCCTCTCACAAATTGGATAAGGACCGCCACCCCCGTGCATCGCTTTATTCAATTTCCTCTTGGTACTTGTTTTGGTAGTTGTAAGCAAATTTTTTCCTAAAATTAATATTCTTTTTTTTACGATATTTTTCTTTTGTTAAAAATTTTCCCCGATCTATTTCTTTCTGTTTTTGATTTATTCCAAGCGGTATTTGGCTGCGCCGAGCGTACCACACACTCTGGCTGCGCCACACACTGGTCAACGGAATTGCCCCTGAACACAGTACCCTCCCCCTTGCGACTGCATTTATAATTTTGTTTTTCACCACCGTTCCCCAGGTTTCCTTTTCTCACTCCGACTTCACCCGTCGAACCTCAAATTAACCCGTTTTGTTTCTTTTTCCCCGCTCTGACTATTGTTTCACCCCTTCTCTCTCCTCTTGAGATAATTCACTCCAAAATGGAGGTTTCGGATTATTCAAGAATCGCCCCGGATAACGACCCTCTTATCACCTTCGCCCAAGTATGTGCCCCTGGATCAAGTGTTCCCACCCCGCCCCTACCCCTCGCCCCCACAGACAGCGCCCTCCCCCCAACTGTACAGACCCAGCTAGACCAGATGTCCCATAGCCTCCGCAACGCCAGTGTAGGAAAAATCGTCCTGCTCTGCGATCAAGCGAGGCTCAGCACTTCCGGTACGCTCGATCAATTGATCGACCGATACTGCCGCCACCTCGCTCGATCCCGATTCCCGGACGTGCCCCTACCATGGGACCCCGCTCTCGATGAGAGAGGGCCAGCAGAAATACCCTTTAGCAGAGCCATTGGGCTCAAAGAGTTGGCCAATTGCCATGGACAGTCACAGTCGCCCAGTCATCCCCCCACGTTTGCACACGCCCCAGCCACAGCTGCCCCCTGCACCACTCCGAGGGGATCCTCAGAGTGCAATAGCCTGTCGGCAGTCCCAATGAGAATTCCTCCCCTCAGCTCGCGTTTACCCCCAGAACAGCCAGCCCTCAGTTCCACGAGTTCACACCTGAAACCCCTCGACCCCGTACCCTGTCCCATCGCCAAAGCCCCTCTCCCGGAATTGTTTCTGACCCCCGAAAGCCCCGCTTGTACCCCGTGCATTACCCCAGAAATTTTGGATTGTCCCCCGCGCTACGTAATAGCACCCGGCCCCACCCGAGTACGGTCGACCCCCAGGCGCTTCGAAAAGTTCGTGTCGAAAATCACCGGAACAGACAAGAGCGAAGCCGAGAGATTTTTCACGAAACTCGTGAGGACCTCTCGGATCTTCAAATCACGTCAGGTGAAACAAGCCGCACTGACGAGATGCCCGAGTTGCAGACCGGTTACGAGCGATATCAGCTCACTAGATGCAACCTCGGCGAGTGAGAATCCCCAAACCGAGGAATCTCCAGAATTGCCCTCCCCCGCAGACAGATTAGCCTCTCCCTGCCGACCCTCTGCCCCAACGCACACGACCGTGCAGAGCCCCCTTTCTCCCCGAGTTCTGGAAAGCGAGGCGGTTCAATCCGAACCCCTCTCTCCAAGCCCAAGTCTCCCCCGCGCAAAAGGCCCCAAACGAAAAACCCGGAAAAGTCCAAAAGGTTCCGTGAGCACCGAGAGCGACAGAAGCTCTCCGGAGTCCGGATACCGAACACCCACACCCCCTCACGCGTACCCACGGATTACCACATCCCACAATCTCTCACCCTCAGCTCACATTCCCCCTCTCATGGCAAGGTTAGTGCCATGCCCAGCCCCCTGCCCAGAAGTCCCAGCATTGCGAAAATTTCTACCGAGAATCATCCTTCGAACGCGCGTTCCCTCGTCCCGTAGCTACCACTACGACGAGAGTCGCCGATCGAAAGGCAGGAAGACCGGAAACAGCCACCGCAGACGCCCCAGAGTGCCCGAAAGTATCCCCGCAGCCCCCGTTCAACCCTGGTATTATCCCTATCCTCCCCCTCTGATGCCCTATTCGTTTTACCCGAGACCCCAAGCCCCTCGCAACCGACTTCGTGCGTACCCACACGCTCCCAGAGGCCATGAACGCCATCCCCGTCCCTCTAAACTCCCTCAAGACACGTTCGATCCCCCATCGGACTGTGCCTCAGGCCCCTCGCACCCCCGAAATACCCCCGCTCCCAACGTTTCACCCCCTTGAGTCACCCGAACCAGTCACGTCCCCCAAGTCCCCAGAGTTCGTCGCGTTCCCAGAGTCCCCCGAGTTCGCTGCATTCAGCAGGATCCCAGAGTCCCCAGGATACCCCGTAAACCCCGCCGCGTTCTCGCCCCAAAATTCCTGTAAAATGACCCCATTCACCCCGAGTATAGCGCGCCCCAGAACAGGAAAGTCCCCTCAATAAGATCCCCGGAACGGGGTGTTATTGATCATGGTATGGTTCCGCCCAGTATGGTACAGTCCCGCACAGGATGGCAAAGCTTAGCACAGTTTGGAAAAAGTATGGTAAAGCCCAGCACAGCCTGGCAAAAGCTCAGTTAAGCCCAGCCCAGTCAAGTTTAGCCCAGTTTGGAAAAAGTTTGGTAAAAGTTCAGTCAAGCCCAGTTCAGTCAAGCCATGCCCAGCCCAGCCAGTTCAAGCCCCGCTCAGTAACCACAGCAAAGACCGCGCAATTAACTCCAATCGACGCGGAGCACCCTGTCGCCCTTCCCAGCCAGTATTAGATAAAAGTTAACGATCAGCCCCCGCCACTGACCCAAAGAAACACCCTGAACCCCCCATTTATCGCCCTTTCGCGTATTGCCAAAGCAGGAGTCGGCAAGACCCTGCGCATAGACAGCAATCGAGCCTCCCCTCACCTTACCCTCCGTCCGTCCTCGTGCCATCATCCCCCAAAACCCCCTCGAAGACCCAAGATATCCCCGAAAACAAGACCCAGCCTAACCCCGTCGCAAATTGTCGTATCGTCCATGAACAGTGTGTGGCAGAAGCTAGAGTGACCTCGAAGCTGCGATTCGATCCCCCAGCCACATTGGCTCAAAACCAGCAATTTCGATTCTTCGCCATCGCCAAGCTTCTCACTCCCCTTATCCCCACACCCAGAACACCTCAAGTATGAGTGCTGCTCGAGTCATCTTGCGCTGACTCTCGATGATCCCGGGGGGAGTTGTAACGATTTTTCTAAGTGAAAAACGTCACAATTTTCCCCAATTCTCGGCCCGAGTCCACCGCTCACCACGGCCGAACACAACGCGTAGAATAAGTGCGAATTAGCTATAGCGCGATCCCCCCCCCCCCCCCCGTCCTCCCCGCCGCGCGAGACCCAGCCACACGACAACGCACGACGAGCCAGCACGAGTGAGAGAGCGCGCGGCAAAGCCGAGGGAGATAGAAGAGCCCGGCGAGGGGACGCGAAGTCCCTGGCCCACGATTGTCTTGCCTCGCTCAGGTGACTCGTCCCCACCGCCCGCCTCAGCCGTCTCGCCTCGCACTGCCCAACTATATCGAGCGGCGATCTACGAGCCTCCCGTCGCCATCTAACGCCACACCCGCCGGTGAGCCCAATTATCGACCAAAGCTGCGTTGCAAACTCTCTCACTCGCCACCAAGACCCCCCGCGGCGCAAGGATCAAGAAGAAAGCGGAAACCGGTGAAAATGACTCACTCTTGGCCCGAGCTATCCCGTGTGCACGTGTGCGAGCGTTGATTATTTTGTGCGAAATATTTTATAAGTCGAGTCGCGAAAGAACGATCGCATGGTTTGTGAGTGAAATTAGAACGAGTGCAAGAGTGTTTTCCCCTCCGTCCCGGCCCCGGTTTCAAGGATTCTGCGAATATTTTGGCGCGACAGATCGCGAGGAAATTGTCACGACATCGGCATTCGCTAGCACAGGTAGCAAGCACGTGGTGAGTGGTGCTAGCATAATTATCCAGTGAGATTCCCGAGCCTCCCCCGCATTGAAAATAACCCTCTCCCCGATTATTGTTGCCCTGCAAAATTATTGTTAATAACCGCGATTAATTTGTGAGCCGAAAGTATCGGAATTTTCACTCTCCCCTGAGTCCTCTCCTCTCTCCCGCGACTAGCCGGCCCACCGTAGTAGAGACGCGTGTTCCAGTACAAGTTTGGTTTCTTTTTGGTTCTCTTTTATTTTCTTTTCCACGCAACGGTGTTACGCCGACTCGTAACTGGCGCCCAACTCATTATTTCATTTTGGTGCATTTCTAGTTTGACCGTTTTGAGAGTGATAACCGCCCAGTCGCTCCCCCTTGCCCGTGAATTATTCGCTCCCTTTCCCCTTCGACATTTTGGTCGCCCGTGAGTCCCGTTTTCCCCGAATCGCCGCCATTTTCGCCCACGTTACCCCGCGCCCCTGATACCGTCTTTTCCCCTTTATTTTATAATCTTTCCGTGCCACCGAGAGCCGGATATTGTTGAGATTTTGATTATTATTATTTTTGCGTTTCTTTTCTTCTTTATTATTATTTTCGCGTTGTTCATTTTCCTAATTATTATTTAGCTAGTGCGAGTTAGTTTATTTTTCATTCTTGATTTTTCCGCTTTATCTTCCTCAGTTATTATTTTTCTTTTATATCGAGTCGTCCCGCTTATAGTTATTTTTGTATTATTTTATTTTCTCCATTTTCTTCCCGCGTTTATCTTTTTTTATTGTATCGAGCCACCCTACATTAATTCCTATTGTTTATTAAATTCTTTATTACCGTCTTTTGCACTATTTTGTTCGACCCTTCCCTCCCCGGCGGTTATCGGTATTTTGGAATAAGCCGCATCACACCATATAATATTCCGCTTCGCGCTATGTAAATGTTACTTTCGAGTAAATAATTAGTGACTACGCCCACAACTCTTGCTCCACTCAACTTTTCAATAAAGCTTAAAACGGTAAACTTATCACTGAGTGAACTTATCCCGCAGAAACGCCATTCATCGCTCAGCGATAAACTCCTTCAGGTCCCGTTGGTAGATTTACCGGATCCCTGGGAGCGACGTCACCGTTCGCGTGAGAAACGCGGACTGAATCCGAGATGTCAAGGGTCGGACGCAAGTCGAATCGATGATTCCACAGCCTTATATGTAAACCAAATTTTAGCCCGATATCTTGAAAATTGTGGAAACTAGAGCAAAAAAAAAGACTTTTTTCGAGAAATAAAAAATGCCATAAATTTTGAACCCCTTAATGAATTTTCTATATGTTTCGACAATCGTCGGGGATCATCGACGTGTCGCACTCGACGAACATTCGAGCGCTCTCGCGCTGTCGGTGACTCCCGAAATTTGGAAACTGTTGACTTCTCGGGACAATAGAAACACTCACACACACATACATACATTTACACCTTTTCACTCATACTTTTCTTGACCGCTCTCGTCATCTTGGCGACGAGAACAGTCAGTTAACGTTAACGCTTTAAGAAAACAAGACTGTACAGCAATAAATCTATCAATCCTTATCGTTCTCTAATTTCGTGTCTTTTCTCGTTCTTTTTTTCGCGTGCACCTTCCTACATATCTCGCGAACCTCCGATATCTCTCAACACTATATATTCGAAAAGTCTGTATACACCGCATCAATTTAACGATATTTTTTCAAAACGTTATAATGCTAAATTATGTTTATGTTGCAGGGTTTCTCCGTGAACAAAGGACTACTCCATTTTTCGTCGCTGTATTCGTAGCTCGGCGTATCTCGCCGAGTATATCGCCGAGTATCGCGCCGTATCTCGCCGAGTAATTCGCCGAGAATAGTGCACTGTGCTCAGGCCAATATTCTCTTGGCAGCGTCTAACAGGTCCGAGAGTGGCTTGGACATTGCTGCGAAGTTGAATATAGAACGTCGGTAATAACTGCAGAGACCGAGAAATTGACGCACATTTTTCTGCGTTTTCGGTACTGGGAAATGCCGAACCGATTCGAGCTTTTTGGGGACCATGCGGATCCCGTCGCAGCTGACTATATGGCCCAGATAAGCCTCTCTGCGCAGAAAAGAGCATTTGTCCGGTTCCAAGCTCAGGTTCGCATCCTCTACACGAATAATTCCATGCCCTGTAGACCCAATAGTACGCGATCCATCAGGCGCTGAAATGTTGCAGGCGCATTCTTCAATCCTTCCGGCATTCGAGAATATTCGTAATGGCCGTTCAGAGTGGAAAATGTGGTCTTTTGACTTCTCGCGGGTCCATCGGTATTTGTTGAAATCCGCTCGCCAGATCGAATGTCGAAAAATATTTCGCTTGACCGAGCTGTTCCAGGATTTCAATCATGTTTGGCAGAGGATAGCCGTCCGAGATAGTCTTTTCATTCAATTTGCGGAAGTCTATAACCATCCGCATCCTCGGTCGTCCCTGTGAATCAGCGTTCTTTGGCACGATCCACACGGGAGAGTTGTACGGGGAGCAGGAATGGATTATGACTCCGTCGTTCAGTTTCTTTAGTACCTGCCGATCCATTTCCTCTTTATAGACGACTGGAAAGCGGTACTGTTTTGTGTTTACCGGGAGATCATCAATCGTCGGAATCCGATGATACACCAGATCCGTTCGCTGTGATTTGTCTCCCGGTAATTTGTATCGGTAGGGAAATTTTTCAACGAGTCGCCGAACATGTCGACGTTCCTCCTCGTTGAGATCGTTTAGCCGTAAGGCGGCCATTATTGCCGAGACTCTATCGACGGGTGGAGAAATTTCTTCTTCCGTAGAATCGGTATCTGAGAACTCTGAATCGACATCTTCCGGGTTTCTTAACTCGAACGATTCGATTTGTTGTGGACCCAACTCTATCTCAACGTCTTTGAAACGCGTATTAATCGCGAGGACTTGGCAAACACCCTCGTTCTGCGTCACGATCGCGTTACCCACGTACACGCCCTTTGAAGTTTCTACCCGCGGCAAATATCCCTCGGTTAAATCCGAATTCGCGATTGGCAACGCAATTTGCTGTCGCATGCGCGCGCGTAGCTTCAATTTAGTCTTCGCGGGGTTCGATTTCGTGAATAGCACCTCCGCCGTTCGATTGGCGTCTTCCGAAGGAGTTTCGATAAACGGCTTCGGACGGATAGGGTCGCTACGTGTTATGAGAGCTTTATGATGAAAAGAAATTTCTGCTCCCTCATCGTAGAAGAATGGTTTGCCGATTAGTGCATCGCTAGTTAGTGGCAAACTGCGAACTACGTAAAATTTACTCGGCTTTTCGTTGAAATGTAGATTAACGGAGCCCAGAGTAGGAATCTTTGTTTCTTCCGAGCCCGTTATCCAGATTATGTCATGTACGTTTACTCGCAGATCCTCGTTAAGCGAGTCTAATTTTATCAGGCTGGTCGCGGAGCCCGTGTCAAGAAAGAATCGTCCCTTCTTGTTGCGTAACTCCGGTGCAGTCAGTTCGACTACTGGGTTCTCGACGGGAGTTGTGTTCCAGAGGACGAGGCATTGTTTCCCAGGAACCTCACTGAGGGTAGCCCGTCGGGCGATCGCGTCCTGTTCGCCGGTGAATTCGATCGCGCTCGGCTCGCCGCCGTTTCCGCGGGACGAGCCGATTGCGAGTTTGAAGGAGCCTCGACATGCGGTAGCCGAGCTTCGGTCGGCCGTCGTCGATTCCATGGACAACAAGGACAGCCTCTACCCAAGGACCAACAATATTCGTGCCCGCAACCCTCGGGAAAGCGTCCCGCGGCACCCGTGTCTTTTTGCAGACTCCGTTTGGGTTTGCCCGTTCGTACCGTTTTGCCCATCTCTAGCCTGCCAACCCGGGCTAGGCGATCGGTGTGTGGGTTGTTGATTTTGCCAATTTGTTCGCGGATCCGGTGATCGGCCGCGCGATTCGCCGTAGTTGGAGTAACGCGGTTTCGGTGATCGACCGCGCGAATCTCCGTAGTTTCGATATCGTGGATCGGGCGATCGTCCACGCGAGTCGCCGTAATTTCCATAAAGAAGCTGCGCGGTGATCCCATCGCGGCGCGATCGACGTTCTTCATTGTCGATATATTCGGCCGCAATTTCGTACGCGTCTTCTAACGTTTTTGGCGCTCGAGGCCACACGGCTTGAGCGATATTTGTCGGCAAACCGTCCATGAAACCAGCCAACGCGAGATCGTAAATGGGATCTGTTTCTCGATCCGGCGGCTCTCCGCCGTGCTGAGCTCGATAAGCCGGTCGGCTTCCGCTGATTAGAATGCGTATCCTATCGTAGAAGTCGTCGACTGATTCCCCCTTTTTCATCCGTATGGATGAAATTTGTTGACTATAATACGCGTATGTTTTTCCGCGCGCAAGCCGTTTCTTTAACAATTTTATTAATGCGTCGACAGTGTTTACGGTTTCTCCGTACACGCAATTGCGCACACTTCCGCGTAATTTGGAAATTACCGCCGCGACGAATTCCGGTTTGTTTTCGGCTGGCACGAACGTCGCCACATTTTGGAGATCCTGGAGGAAATCCATTAGCGACATATTCTTCCCGTCGAAAACGGGCAAGTTCGCGTACCGATTATATAATGTCATGTTTTGCATCGCGGTGCTGACGTTCTGCAGCGTTTGCGTCGACAAGTCGAGCGCGGCTGGCGCTTCGTTTGCCATCGCGAGTGATTTATTAAACTTTAGTGAGCTGACACAAGTTTACTACCAGTTTATTTATTTAGAATATGTATTATTTTGATTCCGATTCGTGTCGTAATATAACGAATCGGTTACGCAACGCTAAATTCGATACTGGTTTATTCTCCCGGTGCTTGAATTACCGCGAGGTATTCGTACGTGAGCGGGTTATAATTACCCCAGCACCCAAGAACTCCCGCGTAAGGCCCGGGAAAAGTCTCCGCGATATAGAACAAGTAGGTGGAAATTTCCGGACCCCCTGCCCCTTCCGTTGACGTGATCAGGATAGTACCGATTAGTTCGATTTCTTCGCCGTTCATGAAAAGGACGGACGGCAAAGCAGAGTGTATCTCTGCGGTTGGTCTAAGTTCGGAAACCCTGACAATATTTATTCCGTAATTTGGGTTCGGCTCGAATATTCCAGAACCGCCCCACAATACTTCGGAAAATACTTCTTGTTCAGGGCAGCCCTCTACTAGGGGTGTGCGTACTATCCGAACCATTGGGTACTAAGGGAGTATTGTCAAAATCACGGATATATATATATAATTCGAAATTATTAAATGTAAATTTTTAAAAAAATTTGAAAATGGTTAATTTTTGAAAAATGTTGACAGAATCAAATTTTTAGATTTTGTGAAATGTTGACAAAGGCAACTCAACCAATCTCAAGAATTTACCGTTATCCCACTTCTGACACCAGTTTACTTGTTACGTCCCAGGGCGTTATTGGGCTCTCAAGTGAACCCAAGTATGAAGTACGAAGGGTTTATATTTAATTTTGTTTTGGGATCTTTTCCGGACGTCCTATACAGGGCGTTTCTTGAGGATGGTTAGGCTTTTTTTAAAGGATGACAAGATTTTGATTCCAAATTTTGGAGATTAACAAAGTAAAGATTTATTGAAAATATTTTGGTTTGATTATTCTAGACTTATGGTTCGCTCTACTCTTTTCATTCACGCAATTCTCTCATGCCAGTCCTTATATTCTACTTACAATATTATTAAGATCGCAGTCACTTTTCTTCCCTCTCGCTACTTTCGGGTGGCTGCGATCACTTAAATTCTACTCGACTGTTTTTGTATAGTTCGTGGCACAAGGTTTAACACTTAACCTAGCGAGTAAAGACTGACCGTCGCGGCGCAAATACTACTCAAAGCTCCTTTCGGTCCTATTGACGTAATGAACAATTTCTCTGGACCGCGGATCTCTATTGAGAGATTGATATTACTATGCGAGTGCTTTTACAAGGAGTTGATCCGCGACTAGCTTTCGCTCTCGTTGTCTAAACGGGACTAATCTCCCCGGCGAGCTCATCCGCCGAGCTCATCTCGCAATCGGCGGGTGGCAAGCCGGGGTGGATTTTTGCAAACTTCGCATTTTCATTGTTCGGCGGACTCGGCGACGGAGAACGCCATCGCGATATCCGTTACCGAGTCACGCGCAACGGTCAGTCTTCTTAGAAACTTATTATCTAGTTGGATATTTGGTTTGGATGTCTTCGCGCGACGGCGGCAGCAGCGGAATCCTATCGCTGCAGCCCTCGTCAGCTGAAGCTTTGGCTATTGTTGAAGCCTTAAAAATGATTAAAAACATCGCCGGGAAAAATATTCTGTTGTGTTCAGACTCTCTTAGTGTGTTATCAGCTTTGGGATTTGCAGAGGTAAATGCTAAGATTCATCCGTTTATATTAGAAATAAGATCTCTAGTCAGTAGAATTAATTTGTCTGGGACGAAAGTGAATTTTGTATGGTGTCCTTCATATTGTGGAATTATCGGTAATGAGATTGCCGATGGCCTCGCTGTAAGGGGGGCGTTATCAGGGGAATTAAGAGATTTTTGCGTTCTGGCGAAGTCAGTTGCAAAAACGATATTAGTGGAATATAAGGATTATGATTCCTCGCGCTTAGATGCAAGTTTTCAACAGAAGGGACGCTTTTATGGCATTCTCAGGGATAATTAGGCAAATCGCCAATGGTTTTCATCTTCTAATTCCTCGAGAGAGTTAATTTCCTTTATTAATAGATTTAGATCTGGTCATATTGGTACGAACGAACACTTGTTCAGAATAGGAATAGTGGATAGTCCTTCTTGTTCTTGTGGGGAGGATATTCAATTTATAAATCGTGTTTTTTGGAATTGTGGAGTAACTAAGGCATTTTCTGACTCTTTAATATGCAGTTTAATTAAGTTACGTATTCAGCTTCCTTTGGAAGCAGTGAGTCTTTCTTTTAGTGACTCTCTGGAAATGTTGAACTTATTATTAAAATTTGCCAAAGATATTAGGCACGTCTGCCTCTTGTCTTATAGTTAATCTATACTGACTTCCTGCGATATCTGGATTTGTGATACAACCATCTTGTTCTGTGATTTGTTATAGGTGTAAGAAGATTTATATTCAATGTTGTTATCTTTACGCAATTCGAAGGTTCGAGTTCATTTTTATATTAGTAACTAATTCAAGACTTTTTCCAAGGCCTTTTTGTATTTTTTTTACTACCAACCTTCTGGGTTAAATTGTTGGCGCTTTTGCCCAACGTCGACACCTTTGGGTGAGTCAACATAAACGACGCCGGATTGGCGACTAAGAAGTAAGAAGCATCTAGTGAGAGTTGGCCGTGACGAAGTCTCTCACAAGCATCCGATACATGGAGTGTTGGCCGACACGTGTATACTGGTGGCCAGATCGAGCCTTCGCCTATTCGTACGGGGAAGATTTGGTCAAATTGAGAAGAAGAAGAAGAAGAAGTTACCCCAGCCTCGTTCGAGCCGTTATAGAGAGAACACGTGTGTCGGCGATCCTCCCGTCTTCGCCATTCTTGTACGAGGATCGTCCGAATTTTTATAGAGTGTGTGATATCCCGCGAGTAATAGTTTCCCTCCCGCGTACATTATTTTTCCCCGACCCAGCCCCGATATTTTCCCCGTGATAATTCGGTAAAGTAACCGGTAGTATTTTGTATATTTTTCCGCGGTATTGCCTTTTACCGGCGTCGATACGTGCACGTGGTGAGTGGCGTGCGCTATCTTAATAAGTCCGTTAATCGTGCAATTGTGCATTTTTCCATCGTGTATCTTCCCCGCTTATTGCCCTGACGTCCCTGAAAAAATCGTATAAGAGCCGAAGGATTAAATTCAGAGCCGAAAGATCGGTTGACCCTCCCCTGAGCCCTCTGCTGTCCCTTTGAGTTTTGCCGGCCGTACATTATCGTTTTTCGAGAAGATTCGACGACTCGTGTCGTGTGTTATAACGGTGTTACCCCGTAAATGGTAGCTGGCGCCCATGACTATTGTTTGAGTAATTTCCCTCGAGTTTTGTATTATTTTTATTAGTGATTTCCCCGCGATTTTTCCCCGTAAATTCTCCGAAGACCCGACGTCCCTTTGCCGCGAATATTCGACAGTCCCCGTCGACATATTCCCTTGCCACGAATCGCGTACGCCGCGCGGATCGCCTCGTGGCAACCACCGTTAAAATCTTATTATTTTTCCCCGTCATCCCCTTGCCAGTAGTTATTAATTAGTCGGGTCATTATTATTTTTGGAATTTTTCTTTATTTATTTTCTTAGTAACTCTTCCCCGCTTTCGATTGTTATAATTTCATACCCCCGAGTCAGTATCCCGTGCGAATTTCGAAGTCGTCCCGTAATTCGCCGACATTTTCTCGTTACCGCGAGGCACGGAATTGTAGCCGTTGGCCTCGTGGACGTTCCAACGATTTAGAAATTTTAGTTGATTATATTTTGCGGATTATTCCGTTGATTATTTTCTTTTGATTTATTCTTTTATTTTGCATTTTCTTTTGTTTCTTTGTTTTGTACTACTCCACATGTTGTAATAAATTCTTTTGATTCAACCATCCCCGTTTCAGTTCCAAGTATTTTCTTTCATTATTATTTTAGTTATTCTATTCGGGAAAATAAGGTCCCCGTTACAGTACACATAGCATAAGTACAACCTACTTACGTACGTACGTTCATGTGTTTCGTACTTATACTATGTGTACTTATGACTTAAAGTACTTTTTGCCCAGCTCTGATACAAAGTTCTCGAGTTTGGTCTCGAAGTATCGCGACAAATTTTGAAAAATAAAAAAGACATGGGGAATCAGGAACTTTCATCAGGAATACTTTCTGATCTGTATACAGCCGCCAATTTATCACTTAATTGAACCCAAACCGGATACAGAAAAGATTTACAATAACCAGGAATTCTCTTATGTCCCCCGATTCTCTCAGCAAGAATCTTGAGTTTTGGAATTAACGGGCGAGTTTTACACGAGTAAACTCTAGCCAAATGATTTATTGCTAAATGGTTCGCTCTGAACCGAATCGATGGTTCCTTGGCCAAATCCAAAAGAATATTAGTGGGGGTAGATCTGAAACATCCCAAAACAAGTCTCAGAGCCGCAAACTGAACCTTTTCTAATTTTGCGATACAAGTCGAATTTTCCGAATGAGCACAGAAAAAGGCCCATCCAAGTCGTGATCGAATTAACCCTTTATATACAGCCAAAGATGTATTCGGATGTGAGCCCCAAGACTTGTGTGCCAACGTCTTCAAAACATTTAAGCAACTAAGCGCCGAAGCTTTTGAATTATTGACTTGTAATTTCCAATTCAGTTTGGAATCCAAAAAAACACCGAGAAATTTACACGAACGTGATCTACTTATAACCTCATCGCCAATTTTAACATTAATATTATCAGGAATGAAATTTCTCCTAGTGAACAACACAAATTTAGATTTAGGAGCGGAAATATTCAACCCCAAACTCTTCAACCAAGTAGACAAGTCTCGAACACCTGATTCCAAATTTTGTATACATTTATCAATATTTTTGTCTCTTGAATATAGGACAATGTCATCAGCGTACTGTAAGGAGGAACAATTATTCCCAATAAAATTATTAATTTTACGAATATATATATTAAATAAACAAGGACTTAGAACCGAGCCCTGCGGTAAGCCTTGTAACGGTCGACTTTTTCACCGACGCGTCTATGGTTGTTGTACGCGAATGGTTGTTTATTCAAAAAACACATAAATAAAACGAAATACAGTATCGAAATTACTTCGTATCGACGCTTGCTCCTTCCGATGATTCCTGTATTAAAATCGCGTGACGAAACACACTCGAGTTGTTCGGTAAAAAAGATAATTATTGATTAACTGTTAATTGTTAATTAATTAGTTAATTAATCGTGAAAAACGATGAAAACGCAAAATGTCTCGAATTATAATCGCGATTGCGTTGCCAAACCCAAAATTCAATTCAAAGTCTCACTTCTTGAGAAAAAGAAAATTTACGATCTGTTTCACCGACCGAGAGTCAGTGATTCGTAAAAGAAATGATTTTACCGATTGTTCGGTGTTCGTCAAGAATGAAACTCAAACGCGAAATTAAACAAGATTTAAATGAACTTCTGTTTTTGAATTACCGACCGAGTCAATTTTGCGGCCCTTTTCGATTGTCGTTGCGGGTTAAATGAAAAACTCCGAAAAACGCGGATTATAATAATTAAAACGCGAGAGAAACAAAAATTCGATGCAATGCATTTTTTTTCTCGATTTACCGATCGAAACGATTTACCGACCGAGCTGATTTACCGTCCGAGTCGTCCTTCTCGGCACGATGTCGAGTGATCCTCGAGCAATGTTGAGGTTACGTCGCGAAAGAAATTTTCGAAGTTATGTCTCGAAAAAGAAGTTTCGAGGTTAGATTCACCGCTGGCTTAAACTAACCTTAAAATTTAAGAAATTTTCTAATTTGCATTTAGCATCTGCCGTGAGGAAGGTGCCCGTAGAGGAGCATCGGGGATCGAGCTCGAGCCGCTACCCCGTGCGTGGTTAACCTTCCTCAGGGCCCTCTGCGAGAGGCTCGGTATTCGCCCGGAGAGATTTTAAAAGCGGGGCCGCGATCAAATCTCCCGGGGTGCAAGCTCACCTCCGCCGGGTAAACTAACCTATAATCCTCCAGAGAACTACGATAACCGGTGTCTGACACCGAATTGTCCTAGCCCCTGGGCTTAGTTGAACAAATTGAACTAAAGAAGTACCTTGCCGGAGCTCCTTCAGCCGACTGCTGATTTTTCTGCGCTCTGCACGCCCTTTTATACAAAAATCGGCCCCTCGCTGATTGGCCGAAAAATGCCGCATTGCGGTATTTTTCCCTTGGGCCAATTACCGCTGATGAAAATCTTCGCGGCCAATCGGAGCCACTGCCGCAGTACCTGCGCGCCGCTCTGCGTGAAAATCGATAAATGGGTCGATTTTCACGCGCGCGAATATTTGAATCGCGAACAATACGAAAAATAAGAAAATGCGACAAAATCAAATTTTTATCGAGAGAAAACCGTCGACGATGTATTTCCGATGAAATTAAGGCGGAGATCGACCTCGTTCTCCGTCTCAACGCCCCTCCAGATCCAACGCGGCTTCTCTGAAGTTGATTTGGATCTTCCCGGGATGCTGATTCGTTGACCTGTTCGCTTTATAATTTAGGAAAAATAATATGATAATAGTGAACGGAACAATGTTTTATTGGGGTGGGCGGCTGTATAACGCGTTTCTCGCCTTCCTCCACTCGACACTCGGTTTCTTAAAAACCTCCACCTTTACAACCCTCGGGAGTTTTCGGGGGGGGACTGCTGGAGTACTTGGGGATTTTTTCTCCCCACGGATTTCGCTGATTATTTCCTCCAGCAGTCCCTTCTCCTCGATATCTTTTGGGTCCTCGGGAAGCGGAGATACAGGCCTCGGAGGCATCAGGCTTTTAATAAGCTCCCCAATTACCCTTTTCGATCCTCCTCCTCGTCCTTGTCAAATTCCGCGACCTTATCCCAACACCACTTTCGTAATATTTCCTCCGCTTCCCTCAATTCCTCAAATTCCTTATCCTTCCTTTTCCTCCTCATCCTCATCCTACTCCTAATCGCCCACTCTTTTTTTCTTTCGCGCGTCTTCTTTTCTCTTCCATCTCTTCCGCCGCTCTTCTCTTCTCGTCCCATCCAGCTTTTTCTTCTTCAGTCGCCGCTTTCGTCTGGACGCCCTTTTCTTTTTTCTTCCCCAGCGTCTGGACGGCTCTCCCTTTTTTTATGGCTCCTCTCTCCACCCCCTCCCAGGGCCTCGCCTTGAGAATCTTGTAGACGGTGGGGGTCGGGAAGTACTCCCACCCTCCGGGAAGAGGTGTTCCCCCGGAGAAGTGGAGGACCCCGAACCCCCTTTCCGTCTGCGTCTCGGTTGAGATTTTCGACATATTTTAAGCTGTGGACAGAACGCAGGCAAAGAACACGAAAACAAATCTAATTAATTTTTGCCCTTCAAATCATAATTCTTCCATGGATCTCCTATCGCTGGTATCTCTTCAGATTTGAAGCGTGATACATCCCCCTTTCTAAGCTGTTGGCATGATTGTCCAAGATGTATGTTGATTCGGCGATCTTCTTTTTGATTCGGTAGGGTCCCTTATAAATTGAAAAGAATTTAGCAATTCGCTTATTTGCGGGGTCGCTAACATTGCAAGCTTTTGCAAGCACCTGTTCCCCGACGCTAAATTCAATCAATTTATGTTTATTGTCAAATCGCATGGCACGCTGCCTTCCTTTCCTTTGGATGCGCTCTCGTGCCAAATGCAATCTCTGTTCCAAAGTTTTTTGTCCCTGGTTCCCAGTTTGGATCCATTCCCTCCATATTCGCTTTGGTTTTTGATTAAGTTGTAGTTCGATTGGGGTGAATTTGGTAGTCTCATGATGAGTCTCGTTCATACAATCCTCTATAGCAGCCACCCACTTTAGCCAACTCGAGTGTGTTTCTTTGTCAGCTAATATCGTACGAAAGAATCGTCCTAACTCTCGGTTAACCCTCTCTACGATGTTACCTTGCGGGTGTCAGATTGATGAAAACACCGGTTGAATTCCCTCACTAGCTAACTTATCTAACCATTTTCTCAACGTGAACTGTGTTCCGTGGTCGAACTGTAGTTTTCTCGGTAATTCGGAATGTAATGATTAAAGATACGGTCAATGGTCGCCGGAGCGGTGGCGGCTTTCAATGGGTAGAGTTTGACGAATTTGCTGAAAGCATCAATTGTCACTGAAACGTACCTCATACCCGATTGAGCCGATGGTAATGGACCGTAATAATCAATTGAGACGAGGTCTCCCGGTCCCTCAGGACCGATATTCTGTTGCGCCGAATAAGAGTGCTGATTTGGCACCTTATTGCGCTGACAAGAATCGCACTTAGCCAACACTTGCCGGATATGCCGTTGCATGTGTGGGTGCGCAAAGTCCTCACTGATTATTTTTCATACCTTTTTCGATCCGACATGACCGTAAATCTCGTGTGTTTCAACCGTCAATTGTTTCAATAACGCGGTTGGTAAAACAATTTTTTGTTTCTTATTTATCAAAATATCCTGTTCGACGCGATATTTTGAATCCCCGTTATCTGCCGCGTACTTCCCGCGGAGAGTGTTTAAAGTTCCGTCGTTTTTCTGTTCCTCAGCGATGTTGCGTATGCGCTCTTCAAGTTCCCTCGACGGTCGTTGCATTAACAGCGTGTTAATGATGATTTCCCATCCGCTTGGTTTCTTGATGTCCTTTCCCAAGTCATTCATCCTACTCAATACATCTGCTACGACGTTTCGAACCCCCGGGCAATGTTTGAGCTCGATATTGTAGTCTTGTATCGCAAGTATCCATCGCGTCAACCTATCGCTTAATAGCTTGCAATTTTTCAGGAAAATCACCGCTTTGTGATCTGTTATCGCTCGTATTCGAGCACCCATTAAATATGTCCTAAATTTCTTCAAGGCCCACACAATCGCCAGAAGCTCTTTTTCAGTCGTTGCGTATGTTAATTCCGGTCCCTTTAACGTTCTACTCGCAAAAACGACAACTCCTAATTCGCCATTTTCGTTCTTCTGACCTAGAGTCGCTCCGAGAGCATAATCGCTTGCGTACGTTTGTAGAATGTACTCCCTCGATAGATCCGGATGCCTCAATAGAACATTTTGGATAAATAAGTTTTTTATCAGATGGAAAGTGCGTTCTTCCTCTTCTTTCCATCGCCATTTTACTCCTTTCCTTAAGAGTTCAAGCAGAGTCACTGATTCGTGCGCATGTCTATTCATGAACTTCGTGTAGTAGTTCGCGAGTCCCAAAAATCCGCGAAGCTGTTTAATGTTTTTCGGCGCTGGAAATTCCTGTATCGCTTGTATTTTCTCTGTTTGTGGCCTTATCCCCGTCGTCGTTAAAACGTGGCCTAGAAAATCAACCTCCTCTCTGAAAAACTTCGCCTTCTTAAGCTTGAGAGTCATCCCGTGCTCCTCGAGTCGTTGAAACAATTCGGTTAAATGTTGCATGTGTTCTTCGAATGAGCCGGAGATACACAGCAAATCATCCACGAAGTTGATCACGTATTCCCCGAGGTTGGCCAATACAATATCGAGAGCTCTCAATAAACTCGCAGTACTAGTTTTCAATTCAAACGGTGTAACCTTGAATTCGTGAATCCTCCCGCGATGTCTAAACGCAGTATACTTGTACGAATTTGGATGCAGTGGAATTTGCCAGAAGCTGCTGGTCAAATCCAAACTGCTCATTACTTTGACCGAATGGCATCGTTGAAAAATCTCCTCGATATGCGGCGTGCATTCGTTATCGTTGATTAATTGTTGATTCAATTTCCTAGCGTCCAAACATAAACGAACGGTTCCATCCTTCTTCGCCACCACCGTCATCGGATTTATCCACGGGCTTGTCGATCGCTGAATTATATCGTACTTCAGCAGTTTTTCTATTTCAGCATCTACTTTCTCCAAATGTTTGAAGGGAATTTCGTACGCGTGTCCCATGAGTGGTTTATCGCTTGTAACCTGCAGCTCATGTTCATAGACATTTATTTTTCCCGGAGTCTTACGAAAAACTCGACGGTACTTCCATAAAATATCTCGTAATTGGTCCTTTTGTTCTGGCGACAGTTCGGTGGCTTCTTCAATTTTTTCTTCAATTTCCTCCTTCGTTATCCCTTCCTCCTCTTCTTTGCTTCAACTTGAAATCTCCCTCAAAGACTCATTAGGATCCCGAGTTAGTTTTGGGATTGTTTGCGGCAGTGTGTCGCTCGGGGCATTATCCCCCGTGGTTTTATTTTTATTCATCTCGGGTTGATCAGTCGTTGCCTTTTCAAAGCACTGCGCCATTAAATAATGGAACTCCGCAGGGTTAGGCCTCGTCGCCTCGCAGTACCGCCTCAATTCCCGGATGAACTTCATCGGCCTCAGACGTCCCGATGCGTCGAATTTCGGCGGAAGCAGTTTTATTTTGTTGACACGCGGTGGCTCCTGTTGCGTATTCATTGTCTCCTCATCTTGCGATCCATGTTGAGGAGCCATATCGTGCTGTGTCTGCACCGTCTGCTGCTGATGCCTTATTTCCGGAAAGCGCGTGCTGTCCATAATCATCTCTGGACCATGTTCCTCTATTCTCTTGATCCTCTTGTCCATTTCGGACAGGTGAAGCCTCTGTTGCGCCATTGCGACCTCACACGCATCTGAATAAGCATCTGACCCTCTTTGGCTACCTTTTTTATCGTTTTCGTTAGGTTGTAGTTCTCGGTAACTACCGCCGTTTGCAGCGCCGTGAAATGGCCGCTGTATTTTGTATCCAGCTTGTGGATCTCCGCTCGCATCTGTTGCGTCATCTGTTGACGCAGCTCATCAAAGGTCTGTCGGATGTCGGCCTTGAAATCTCCGAAATCCCGCCTGTACTGCTGTTGATTCGTGTCCATCGAATCGAGTCTGTTGTTGACATTGTTGAGCACCTGCATGATGTCGCTCAACGAAATCGATTCCCGGACCCTTGGCTTCGGTGGAATCTCCTTCGGTTTCGCACCTTTGCTCTTCTCCGATCTGATTGGACCGAAGTTCCCACGTTGCGGGTCGAAGAGTTGTTGGAGGGCAGGAAACGAAATTGTTGTGGTCAGGTCGAGGTCCTGTGGCAATGCTGATGATGCCTCCCCGAGCCCTGAATCCCCGAGCTGTGTCGGGTTCTCTATTCTGCTTTCATCCTGCCCCTCCATTTCCTTGGGCTTTTTTTCAATGTCTAGCGCTTGAGCGCCCTCTACCTCCGATGTCAATTTTTCCATCGGCTTATCCTTCTTTTTCTTCGTCTCATTCGACAAATCTTCCGCTGCTTTCTTCGCGTTCTTCGGCTTGTCCGCCATTTTTTATTTTAATTTAGGGGAGAGTGGGGCAAAGTGGCCCGGCGGGGCAAAGTGGCCCGCCCTTAAACATAGATGGATTGGGGCACAGTGGCCCGGTTGAAAAATGGAACGATATTTTAAAGACGCAAGTTTTGAACTTCGATAGCGATTATTAACGTTTTCAACATAAACGTGGTCACGGTATAAGATAAAATGTGAGGAAAAGAACATTCCCGTACATTATGACATTTGGGGCAAAGTGGCCCACGCGAAAAGTTGATGGTGAATTAAATATAAGCATTAACACTAAACTTTATTCAGTTTGTTTAGTTACACAAATCGCATACATAGCTGACAACGTTGTCGTCTACACCTGCACACAAGGTGTGAGTCCATTTATTGCACGATGTACAACAAATCCAATTTTCTGCCGTCTCTGAGTATAATCCATCACAAAAAAAGCAAGCTGTATCCTCTATAGATTTCGCAGCTTTCGTTGATTTCGTAGCTTTCGGAGCTTTTGTAGCTTTCGTAGCTTTCGTAGCTTTCATTTTTTGGCATGTCGATGCTTTCGAATACGATGGACTTGTTAGAACAGCGGTTCTTCCATGTTTTGCTCGGTTTTTACGAGCTTTGGCAACCGGCAGTGGATGCAGGTCATACGGCGAAACTTCGAAGCGATTATCGGTGCGTGCATGTCGATGTGCATTTAGTATCTCTGTAACGTAAGCGCGAACACAAAAATTCATTTGCAGGTGGAAAAATATTGTAATTTTAAACCGTTCTGAATAATTCGATACATACGCGAAGACGCAGCTGCTGCTTCGAAGTTCTTATCTCTCGGTAAGGTGCACGTTTCTTCATCCGAACTTTCCGATTCGACGAACGATTTCTTGATCGGTCTTCGAGTTCTGTCTTCATTCACTTGGTTCGGGCCTCGCGACGAGCAATGAGCTACAGCCGCGGCTTCGGGTATGAAAAAAGTGGTTTGCACCTCGACTTTTTTTTCGATTTCCAGCGCGTGTTGTTCAGACAAATCGAATGAACACTCCTTTTTGGGACGTACGTCGTCGTCTTTTTCGACACTTGACTCGCATTTTTTTTGCAGATGGAAAGAACTCCACGTTGTCACATTCGGTGTCTGTAGTGCATCATTTTTCCGCCGACGAATTTCTTCCGGTTTTTTCTTCCTTTCGGTGACTTCTAATGAGCACGGCTTCGTTCTCCCATCCTCTTCTTCAGTAGCGGATTGACTGAAACTTTTATCGCGAGCATCGAAATATTCAGGACTCGTCGAAGATCGATGTCTAACGATATTCCCGTTCTCTTCCTCGCTTTGCAATGACATTTGACTCAAAGATGTCGATACAGCGTCGAAAGATTTCAGGCTCCAGACTGACTCGAGAGTTTGACTTGAAAGGGTCTCAGGCGGCGAACTTAAAGAACTTGCGACGGGTGGACCTGGTAGAGGTGTCGGGCGGAGATTCAAATGCGATTCGCAAGGGAGAATGCAAAAGGATCGGAACGGAGAGCGCGAAATTAGTTCATGCCGCTGACTTAAAAAATTCGTCGGTGGCCTCGGAACTGAATCGACAGGTTGACTCGAATCGATTTCGCGATGCTGACTATAAGCCGAACCGTGAGGCTGACTCCAATCAGAATCGTGACGCTGACTCGGAGCGAATTCAATGAGTGGACTCGACGACGAATCACGAGGCTGGCTTGAAGAGAGGTCGAGACGCTGATCAAAAGGCGAACCGTGAGGCTGACTTGGTGCGAACTCTATGAGTGCACTCGACGGCGAATCACGAGGCTGGCCCCATACGAATTCCACTGGGGAAGTCGAAGCGATTTCGTGGGGCTGAGTCGAAACGGTGTCAACGTGAGCCGAAGCATTTGGTGGATCTGCGGTTGGTGATTCGTGAAAGAGCTCTGGCTGGTTCGTCACTTCGGAGGGCATAAAGGCCTCATCTTCGAAAACATTTCGCTCAAAAGGCCAAATTCCGGTTTTCCGGAAACCATTAATCGCGTTCGATTTGGTTGCCGCTGTCACCATCGCTCTGCCGAATAATTCCGGTATTTGAGCGAGCGTCACGACTTGAGCGGGATGATCTCGCATCCACTTTTTTACTTCCCCAGAATAAGCCATCGATAGTGGTCGCATGACACTTACGTCCAACGGTTGCAATCTGTGCGTACAGTGGGGAGGGAAACAGAGAATTACGACGTGATTTTTTCGTGCCCAGTCGATTACCTCCACGTTATGTGTATGGGTCGTATGTCCATCAAGCAAGAGAAGAACCGGCGCATCTATTGTCGGTTTGACTTTTTTGACAAACCATTTAAACCACTTGAAGAAGATGTCCGACTGCATCCATCCGCTAGGATGACATTCGGCCCAACTTTCGGTTGGTGCTCCGTTCATAAACGACGGGTTCAGGCGTTTTCGAGGAAATATGAAGAGAGGCGGTAAGAAAACCCCCGATGCCGACACACACATCTCGATCGTTGTATTCTGGCCTCTTTCACCAGCAGTTACAACGCCAACCTGTCTTTTCCCCTTTCGGGAAATAATTTTTGATAAATGCTTAGGCACCACGGAAAAACCCGTTTCGTCGACGTTCCAGATACGATCCGGCGTAAAATTATGCTTATCGTAGACGGTTTCTAATAAGTCATAGAAATTGTTGACTACAACTCTGTTGAACCCTGACGCTCGAGCTACAGATGTTGCCTGGGGCTTTCTCAATCTTAGGATAGGGTGTCTGCGGAGAAATCCATCCACCCAGTCTAGTCCTGCCCTTTGGTTTGTAAACGGGTGCTCAATATTGTTTTTTTCTGCTAATTGATAAGCAAGGATCCCGAGCTCGCTTTTCGAAAGACCGTGAAGACGATCGTCAAGATCTTGCAAATAACGGACTAGCTCTTGTTCCTGAGTTGGACTAAAGACCGTTAGAAATCGTCCCAATCCTGAAAATTGAAATAAATGAACATATTGTCGTAAAGTAACGTTCGTAGTTGCTCATCAAGAATGCGTTTTGAGACACGCTTTGCACACTCGGAGATTATTTCCCCAATGCACCTAACCTTAAACTTCATCTGGAGCCCGGTTGGAACCAGCACGTTGGTAGTAATGCACAACTTTATAATACCACGAATTTATAATACCTTTGGAAGTGGTTAATTCCATGTCTCGAGTTTCCGAAAATATTCGAACGCGTCGTCTCAAAGTCGTCCGTGGCACGTCGAAAGTTTCCGATGCTCGCCGGTAACTCATCTCGTCTTTAATCACCGCTCGAATAGCATTTTCCATTGCTTGCTCTTCCCATGCATGTTGATTCGTTTTTCTTTTGAAAACGCGGACCATTGGCGGTTTATTCCAGTAATTATTAGGTTAAAACAACTCTATATTAGCGTGATATTGTTAAACACAAAGAATCACGTACTTGACTTGTTGCAGTACAGTATAGTTCGAATGAACACAACACTAGCCAAACAGTGTATGTTATGTTTGTCTGTGACTGGTTATTTTGGATACCAGCGCCGCCACCAATGATACGCCCGAAGCCTATAACGATTCAGAAGTTGCTCCGTTCGATGGCAAACTTCGCACGCGCGCCGTGTGGCAGCGCTAGTATCCACACAGTGGCGGTGAAAATGAACACATATAAAATAATACGAAGTAGCTCTTCTAATAAATAATTAAACTGAATTTCGGCGAATAGCCTGAAAAAAAAAAAAAACACGTGTACTTGAAGGGTGGTCCACTTTGCCCCGCATTCTCCTTCATATCCTGAGACGTCCAATTTTGTTTGCAAATACGTTAAAATGCTGTCATGAGCCGTACATTGTAAAAAATGAGAAATTTTTTTTTTTGTTACACTTTAAGGGTGGGCCACTTTACCTCATTTTTATTTTTCGCTCGGACACGCCATAATTATATTGGAAATAAATTCTGTGGTTCAAAAGTAGTTAAAATACGTTGTGTATACTAATGAAACATCCTGAGTTGCTTATCCGGTCCACTTTGCCCCATGCTCCCCTAATAAGTCGCGAGTCTACGGTACGTTCTCTCGACCCCCGGGTGACCGGCTTGTTCGTCGTCGTGTGCTTGCTCGAGCGCTGTTTGTTGTTCTCCCGGCGGTACTATCAATTTCCACGCGTCTGGATCTTCGCCGGTTGATTCTTTGAAATTATCTGGGCGATAGCGATACAAATTTCCGCCTTCGACTCGCCACTCGGTAAAGGCTCGCGGATTTCGTTCGATTGCTCGATATCGCTCAGCGTACCAGTCTATTTCGTTAATTTCGCACGAGTTTGTTTCTTCACGAGATTCTATTTCTTCGCGAGATTCTACTTCCTCGAACATTCGCGATAGCGCATCAGCGGCTTCGTTTTCGGTCCCTTTCCGATGAACTATCGTCATGTTATACCCCGATAACTCGAATGCCCATCTCGCGAGTCTTCCTACGGGATCTCGAAGGTTATGCAACCATCTCAAGCTGCTATGATCTGTCACTACAGTGAATGAGTACCCTTCGAGATACGGCCTAAATTTTCTCACTGCCCACACGACCGCGAGACACTCTTGTTCTGTTACCGTGTAACGAGTTTCGGGTCCCAGCATCGCACGACTTGCACACGATATCAAAACTTCGTTTTCTCCGTCCTGCTGGGTTAATACTGCCCCGATACCCGTATTACTCGCGTCGGTGTAAAGAATGAATGGCAGTTCAAAATTTGGAAACGTTAACGTCGCGGCGTTAGCAATCTCGCTCTTTACCGCTTGGAACGCAGCCTCTTCGACCTCAGTCCATTGCCATTCCACCGTTTTACTCGTCAAACGATTGAGTGGTCCCGCGACCGCCGCGATATTTCTCAAGTGTCTGTGATACCAATTGAACATTCCGTTAAATCGTCTTACTTCTTTCGCGCTACGCGGTCTCGGATATTCAAGAATCGGCCGTATTTTCTCCGGATCAGGCCGACGGCCATCGTGATCCACCAAAAATCCGAGATATCGTACCTCGTGTCGACCGAACTCGCTTTTATCGTAGTTCAAGATCAACCCCGCGTCGCGGACGATTTTTAAAATCTTCTCAACCCAGTGTAAGTGACTCTCGAATGTTCGATTTACTACGATAATATCGTCAAGATATGCAAACGCGTGAGGCTCTAATTCCGGTCCTATCAAGCGATCCATCATGCGTTGGAATGTCGCTGGCGCGTTGCACAGTCCGTAAGGCATTCGGCGAAATTGAAATAACCCTTTTCCCTCGACAATGAACGCGGTAAACGGTCTGCTATTCTCTTCCATCATAATCTGATGGTAGGCTGCGCTCATGTCGAGTGTCGTAATATATTTCGCCTCGTGCAATTTATCCAATATCGAGTCCATTCGTGGCAACGGATACGCGTCTTTTTTCGTTACTTTGTTTAATTCGCGATAATCGACGCAAAATCTATAAGTTCCGTTCGGCTTCAGCACCATAACAGGAGGACTCGCCCAATCGCTGGTCGAGCGCTCAATAATTCCCCCTGCTAGCATTCGATCGACTTCAGCGTGCAATGCTTCGATCACTACCGGGGATCGACGATACATTCGCTGTTTAATAGCCCGATCGCGCGGCGCTTCTATCACGTGTTGCGTGATCGTCACAGCGTTATTAAAATCGTTTGGCATCGTTGGAATTATCCGAGCGAGAAGAGCGTCAAGCCTTGCGCGTTCCGACGCGGCGATTGGCTGTACCCCATAGCACATGCCTAGTGTCGCGATCTCATCCTTCGATCGCACTATCGGGTGCTCTATCCCCGCTCCATCGATTTCCCACGTGCCCCGCTTGCCGTACACGTTCACACCGAATTCCCGAATAAAATCCATTCCGAGGATACAATTCGATTTCAAATGTTTTACGATTATTGCCGGGAACCATTGCTGCTTGCCGTCAAGCTCAATCGGAAACAATGCTTCTCCGAGAACTCGTTCAGGCGTTCCGTTAGCCATCGTTACGAAATTCGTCGCGTTCGGAGGATATTCGCGGTAAGGTAAACCGAGTTCCTGGACTATTAGCCCCCCGATTCTGCCTAACACCGAGACCGTCGCGCCTGTATCTATCAGCGCTTCGAGAATTTTTCCTCCGACTAACAATTGTACGAAAATTCGAATACGTCCCCCCTCGCGCTTCCATTCTTTTGGCGGCGGTGGGAACTCTGTTACGAGAGTACCGGGCAACGTACCGGGCTTAAACGTCGAGTGAAACACAACTTTATTTTCGTACTCGCGAACTCGCTCACTGGTCGTTGCGCTCTCTGGTACTCGATTCGAATAATTTTTCTTTTCGCGGGCAACGGGTTTATCATTCTCGCGACGATCGTTCTCAGTCGCGACGTTTACCGCGTCGTCTTCCGCGAATTCATACTCCGAATCATCCGAATCTGACTCGTCTAACGTCCATATACCTGTCAACCCGCTAGGAGACTCACCTGTTCGTGTTTCCTCGACCGGAGCTGCAATGTAATTTTCGTGAGAGCGCGACGTGCTCGCGCTTACTGTTACGCGATTTGCTACGTTCCTACACTCGATCCCGACTGCACCCCGGGAAGAACAAGGTAAAGAGTCTTCCTGTTGAACTGTTGGCGTCGATGAATCTTCAATTTCCCTCGGAGCTTGTTCTTCTATCGACGGTTCTGGCCGCTCCGCTATTGCCAGTCCCGGTTGTCGTTTTTTGAAATGAGGCATCCACATGTCTCATTCGTGACGTCACGACGGCCACATCCCATGCACAGATTCACTCTGGGATTCCTGCACGTTCGGCGAGAGTGCCCTTCTTCTCCGCAATTATAGCAAAAGAATGGCAATCTATCGCGTCGACTCGGCGAGTTTCTTCGGCTATTTGGCGTATTACCGCACTGCTGTTGCTGCTGCCGATTCGAACTCGGCGATGGGGCAGTCGATTGTGTCGAAGATCCATTCCCTTCGACTCCAGCAACTTCTTCACTTCGGCTGCTGCGTTTCCGTTGACGTTTCTTTTTCTTTTTCGGTTTTTCGTTGATCTCGTTCACTTCCTCTACCGCGTCGATTTTTCCGCGGGAGGTTCGAAAAGGTTTGTTTCTATTATTCCCTTGGCTGTGCCCACGATTCGACGCCTCCGATTTGGTCGACTGTTTTGACTTTGGCTCATACGCAAATTCTTTTACGTAGCATTCCTCACGACTCGGCGGAGGTCGACGAGCTTTAGCTCGAGCCCAACGGCGTTCTAGACGTGACGCTACACGCGCTAGGTCACCGTACGTCTGAACATCTCCTCTGTCGATCAGATCCCAATATTCGGGTCTCAAGCCAGCATACGCCTGATCGAGTTGAGTTCTCTCCGACTCAGGCTCAGCCAGTCGCTCATATAACCCTTTCATGCAGATGAGATAATTCCTCGCATCCTCATCTGGGCCTTGCGTTCGCCTGCGAATATCTTCACGAAAATCTTCTTGTTCCGAATCAGCGGTATTCCATTGGCGAAAATCTCGTAGGAAATCTCGCCACGACTGCCACGATCGGTAGTATGCGCGATACCACTGTTCGCCTCGATCTTGGAATATTTCGGGAAGCACTATTAATCGTTCAGATTTTCGAATCCCCGTCGTGTCCATTTTCTGCTGCAAGCGTCGCAAAAATTCCTCGCACTCGAGATCTTTCTCGGTGCCCGTGAATTTCAAGTTAAATCTTCTCGCCGTTTCGACGACGTCCCTCTTACGCAGCGATCGCTGTCGATCGTAAGAGATGTCACGTCGCGAACCCCGACGATCGTCGTTCCGAGCGCGCTCTCCACGTTGGTCTTCCACCTCACGTGGTCGTGTGCGCTGCTCGTTTCTTGGTGAAGAGCGAGGTGTGGGTTGTCCCGCTTTTCGAGTGTCCCGCTCGCCCTCATCACTCTCGCTAGATTCAGATGACTCCGACTGCGTATCTTCCTCTTGATCTCGCTCGGATCGTACCGTCGCTCTGCGCTGATTACGGTCGTGATTTTTGTCCGTTCGCTTCGGCGGTGATTTTCTTACGCGTCTCTCGTCATCCGTTCCGGTCTCTCCATCGGTTTGCGTCCCAATTTCGCGATGTGTCGGCTTGGTTTCCTTTGATCGGCGTGACGGCTCACGTGTCTTTGCGACGGTAGGCATCCCCCCTGGATCGCCCTCCGTGGCTTTTCGCGGGGCCTTGCCGCGTCGCATCGTCACGTGAACGCTACGCTCGTTGAATTCTTGGAACTCGGGATCTAACCGGGTATCCTCGAGGCTCGGCCGTACAACGCGTTTACCGACGCTTGTCCTGCCGACCGATGTATTGTCAGGGTCGATCATTGTGTCGATTCCCGTATCAACAGTCACGCGTGGTGACTTCGGGATAGCTCCCTTCGACGATTTGTTTTGTCCGTCGTCTGCGGTGGTCCACGTTACCCCGTTGTCACCATCTTCGCGGAGTTTGAGTCGCGCGTATCGATCGCGCATCTCGCTCGACGTTCCGTCAGCGTTTACGCCCTCGGCATCGAGCAGGCTCTGTATTACGCTGTCCGGTACGGTATCCATCCATTTCAGCGAATCCATGAAGCGTCGCTTCCATCCACGCGATCCAACTTGTTCGCTCGACGAATCCATATCGTCATCCTCCGCGTCGGTGTGGTTACGCGGTGTTCCATCGGTTTCTGTAGCTTCCGCCATTATCGACACTCGTTAAACCGATTTACCGAAAAATAATTTAAACTCGCAAAATTTGATTTTATTATTCCGTTGCGATTTAATCAATACTCGCGGAAATATTTTTATCTCAACGCGACTATTTTATTTCAATTTCACGAACGTTCAATTTCGAGAATAACCGTTTCGAGGTATTTTCTTCGACTCTATTGTCACGGTCACTCGCGTTCGTCGTGCGAGCTTCGATTCGTACGAGCCACGCGGGACTTTGTTTACTTTCCGCGCGCGAGACTCGAAGCTCGAGCTCTATATCGTATAAACGTTTCGCACGCGGCGTCGAGAAGTCTCAAGACAGTCCTTCGCGTACGATCGTTCTCAATTTCAATACTGTGACACACGAGTCGTCTCGGCGGTTGAGTATAATATTCACCGGCGAAAATTTTCGTAACGTTAAATATTTCGCTTCTCTGAGACGGCTCAGCGCGGTGTCTACGCGGCGTGTTTTCGTCTTCGAGGTCCTCGAATGTTTACGTCGCGGTCACTCGCGCGGCTCTCGACTCGGTCACGTAACACTAAATGTCCTTCGTCAAGAGTAGCTTTTATTTCGCGAACGTTCCACACGATTTTACCGCGAAATGTTTTAAGTGATTATTCTGATTTTTCCGAATAATTAACGCTCGTGGCCCCACGTTGGGCGCCAATTATTGTGACGGGCCACTCCGAGCCGTCGGAAACTCGGCTCGGGGTCACCAAAACATCTAACAAATAATGACGCCCGTTACTATCTTTCGTCCTTTCGACTCGGCGAAAGGGGATCCTCTTGTGTGTCCGTTAGGCGCCAGGTAGTGAACTCGTACCCCACTACCAGGGTTTGATACTTTCTTACCTTGTCTTTTATAATCCTTCAAAAAAGTATGGGTGCAGTTCGGGTCGAGCGTAATTACAAAATAATCAACACAAATCTTGCAAATAACAAAAATAACAAAAGAATATATTTTGCTCAAAAATATGTGAATTCGTGGAACAACAATAATACTAATGCTACTTGAGCGAAGGAATTAAACAATCAATGTAATAGTCAACCCTAGCAGTCTGTATGACTGTAAAACCACGTAAAAATCACTGAGTGGTTTTTTTCCAAAGACATACTGTGAAATCACTGAAAGACCACTGTAAACTGAGCTTGCCGCGCCCTTCCTTTGCATGCGCAGCTTTTACTGGCGTAGTGGTTTTTAGTAAATCACGTTAAAACCACTGCAAAACCACTATAAAGAAAAATTTACGTTTCGCCGATTCGAGCCAGTATCACAGTGGTTAAAAAGAAACCACTATAAAAACGCCGTGAAGCTACTTTGCACTATGTTCCCCGTCATGGTGGTTAAAAAAACCACTATAAAATCACCGTAAAGCTACTTTTCATTGTGTTCGGCGTTATAGTGGTTTTAAAAAAAACCACCGTAATTCCCCTGTAAAACTATACTATGCCGTTCGTGCCCTCCCGCAACAGCAATATAGAAACATTGGTCGGTTTTTTTTTTTCAACAAATTTAACATTTATTTCATGGTATTTCTCAAAATTGCTCTATTCATTACTCGATGGTACAAGTTTCACATATATTATTAATACTTGTGAATTTTTTTAAATTTAAATGTGCAATATCTTTCACCTTTTCATATACAATTTTTTTTACATTTCGTCGAAATTTTCAATTTGTCAATATCAATATTATATGTTTCGGAGTTTGCGATTGCCTGAAATCATCGAGCGCTCTTTATTTATGAATTCCGTGTTTATCGTTTTTTTTACGGATGGTGTATCTCATTCATCATTATCGGTACCGGTACATCGTGAATATTGATTAGTGAATGTTTTTTGCAATGAGTAAGAGGCATTTATGGTATACAACCTTTCTACAAGCAGTTCTTCATTTTTTATTAACTTGCTATGCTTTGGTTTGAGTCTGAAAACATAAAATGACGTATGATTAGTATAGAGTACATTACGAAAAATTATAACAGATGGAAATATTTCGGTTATTCTCACATTCGGTAATTGTATCATGCGGCAGCCGTCTCGTGTTTCGATCAGTATTGCAGGTACCGCGCCATCATGAACATTCATAAACAATCATTTTCCCGATGAAGAAGAGGCTTTTCACGGTATGTCATACTCCAAAAACTTTTTCGTCACTGTATATGGACCGTGTATTTTTGACGTGGGTGAACTTTTTGCGTGGAAGATAGTCTCAATCTGGAAACATAAAGTACCGTACTATTGTGATAGAGTAAATTACAAAAAATTATTAATGCTCAAAGTAATTTTTACATATTTGAATTTGCTTTTCTGTTGTAACTAACCTGTCTCCCACACATTTGGTAATCTCGTCATGCGGCATCCGCGTTGGGTTTTGATCAGTATTGCAGGTACCGGCCCATCATGAACATTGATAAACAATGATTTTCCCGATGAAAAAGAGGCATCTACAATATGTCTCACTCCAAAAGCTGTTTCGGCAATGTCTATGTTGTGTACCAAGAAACCACAGATCATCTGGTTGTTTGTTTGAAACTTAATTAGTCGCAAGATCTCTCCGTATCCACCGTTTTGCCAGTAAACAAATTTATTGCAAAATCGTGTTTCCCTCATATCGTCCATCGAACGACACCTATAATCAATACCATTGACGGCAGCTTGTTGGTAAAAGGATACGAATTCCGGTTGATGTTTGGCCAAAAGTAAAGCTTCGGCTTCCCAAGTGTTCGGTGGACGGTATTCACATTTTCCAATGCCATTAAATTCCGATGTTTCCGGTATCAGAGCATCCCGCATACTTGTACATTTTGAATTCTTCGTCAGTATAGAGTGTATTTCGATCTTCGTTGATTCCGGAATTTCGTTACCGTTTAAAAGTCCATCTAGAAATTGTGTCATTAAGTATCTTGTCACGATTTGAAGAGCCCTTGAATTCGCGCTAGTAACTTTTTCCACAATTTTTTTGTTAAACGATTCGAATGGGAATGCGCTGTTTGCCCAGAAAGGGCCCCAATTAATAACGGTACCGGTTAAATGAGTTAATATATGAATGTTATACTTCATGTTTTCTTGTCCAAATATTTTTTCGAACTCTTCAACATATCGTTTCAGTAGCGACTGAGCTTCTTGCAATTCTTCGGTACTTATCGAGTCCATGTTCATTATGTATGTTGCTTTAGACAATAATGCTAAGTGATCGAGATCACATACGCGAATCAAACCCTCTAGACATGGTAAAGCATAGAATTGGATCCAATTTCGCCATTCTGAAGCTTTCCAATCTTTCATAGTTTCGATCGGTCTTGGTTTCCGCGATATTCGATTCGGCGGTCTTATTTTCTCGAGTCGTAAATTGATAATTTTGTAATTTCCCGGAGTTCCAGCGTACCAACTTTCATTGGCTTTTGATTCCAGTAGTAACTCGGTATGAAGCTTAGTTACACCCAAATAAATGTTATGCATACTTTCTACAACTGGACCCAAAGCTAAGTCGAATCCACTCAAAATTGCCATAGCTGAGTATCCCTTGACTCCGAATAATTTTTCACGGGAACGAGATGCTTCTTCCATATGTTTCCGTATTTCACTGTCGGTCCGACATGGGATTGTATCGTCGATAGGAAATCTTCGGTTGACTCCCGGTACTCCTTGTAAATGGACACCTTCCGCGTAGCAGAACGTACAGCCGTACCTTCCATTGAACTGAGTCATATTGAGAATATCGCACCGCGCCACAGAATCGGCTATACAAACAGTGGTTATGAATCTGCTTGTAATATTAGTATTATCAATCGGATTATTCCACTGGAAACCATCGTGGTACAATTTTTCAAGTTCAGTTATCGTCGGCAGCATAATCGTGTTCAGATTCGGATGTACGACATCAACCCATATGCCGGCAAGAAGTATGTGATTTTTTCGCGCATGGGGAGAAAACTCGTTGATTTGAAGAAGAATGGGCCATGCCGATGCTTTCGATGATTTCGACATTCGACATCCATCGAGGAATATTGAAAAAGAGTAATTGTACTCATAGCTCAAGAAGCCGCCAGGTTGACATAACTCTTTATATTTGGTACCGTCGTATATATCCTCTGTAGCTTCGCTGTTCTTCTTTTTTCGATTGAACCGGTACTTTAGTGAGTTAATATTTTTTGCATTTGAAAATATGTGTCGAAGTTGCGGTACGATTTTAACTTTGATAAAATACGATAGTTTTCGTTTTTTCACGTCTGCTTCATTGTCGATGCATTCACACTTCCCACTCGGTTTATTGCCGACGCCGACGATAGCAAAACAATACTGACAATACCAGTGTCGCTCTGTTATTGCTGTGTCATTTCTCGACAACAACGACCACAGACTGTTTATGCCAACCGGCAACCCGATTTTCCCAAACATCGAGTTGATAAACTTGAAAATAACAGTTGTTATTGCGTAGGTAAGTTTACCTCGGATAGATATCGCGATGATGCTTGCAATTATACTAATCTTTGCTATGGTTGTGCATAATTGCTTCGGTTTCAACCAGTTTCGAACGATATTATTTATTGAGAAAATGCTTTTAACTTCGACCTCGGATATACTATCGGACTCTTCTTCAGATGACGTTGTATTTGATTCGTCTTCGTTAACATCAGTGCTGCTATTGCTACTGTTATCATCATTCTCTCTGTCGGTACTCACGGAAGATCCAAGGTCGAAGATCGGTGACCGAGGTTGACGACTCGAGCCTTCAATATCACTGTTGTCATTTATATGGTCGCCGTAAAAATTAGCGTCATTATACCAGTTGCATTGGGTGTAATTGTTCTGAAGACCACCGTACTCCTCCGACGGTATTTCAAAAACACATCTGTCATTAGAAAGTGCAGTTGATTCAGCGGTATCATTGTTTTTTGAACGACCATCGCAATCTAAGTATCCAGCGGTTCGATCTTCCTTCGAGTCGCAGTCGTCACTTTGGGAAATTTCTTCCACTCCTGTGTAAGTCGTATCCATGGTAACATCTTCAACTTGAACCATGTCATTTATCGGTAGGTCAGTTTCATTATGAAATTGTCGTTGATCGGCACTTGTCCTTTGATAAGACTTTTGACGACGTGATGTTTTTCGAATGTGAGAACAGCTGAACTGAAATGTTTTAAATATTTAGAATGTCATGTACGATATAATAAATTATGAGTGATAGTCTACATACCGATTTCAAATAATGTGGTACTTGAAGATGTTGCATAGTGATGTCATTTGGAAATAATCGATGGTACCTTTTATACATCATCATTCTTCGTTTATATCGTCCGGCGCTTGTCGACGGCCGTCTTTCATCTGGCAAATCAGGAACAGATATTGAGGACATTTTATTTAAGTCCTCGTAGCGGTACCTCGGTTAAAGCATCTGTTGGTAAAAGATACATTTTATGAATATAGACACGTAGATAAGCGTGTGAGATCTTGAACTGTTTTCGAATTGTCGTACAAATATTTAATGTATTCACCGATCAATTTTTTTAAATAATTGATTCGAAACTCATATAAAAATATGTCTTCTGTTCATTTCACATCATCTTGTTTATTGTATATTATAAATGGCCTGCTTATGCAAACGCATAGTCATCGAACAACATTGAGAGAGAAACCAGTATTTAACTTGAAGGCCGCAGGAATTGACCTTGTTTCGATTTGCAGACACGAATATTCAGATATCAGACGACTGTCGAGACGTTATGAAATCGGATCACATAGTAATCCATAATAAAAGCAGATATAAATTATTAGAATAGAATTTTTACTTCACATTTTTCGGTACATAAGAGTATTTTTTTCGGTACATTTAAGTCATTTTTTCGGTACATCTGTGTCATTTTTTTCGGTACATCTGAGTCATTTTTTTCGGTACATCTGAGTCATTTGTTCGCTACGTCTGATTCATTTTTTTCGGTACATAAGAGTCTTTTTTTCGGTACATCTGAGTCATTTTTTCGGTAAATCTGAGTGATTTTTTTCGGTACATCTGAGTCATTTGTTCGCTACGTCTGATTCTTTTTTGGCCTTCGTCTTTCGTCCGACAGACTCAGATACAGATTCTTCTTCATCTGAGTCATAATACGCCAAATGACGTTCGGCCGCTGATCCTTTTGCCGGTACTCGAACGAACTTGCCCTGAAAATTTGGGTCACGCGTTTCGGCACTGAACTTCCCACCCTTCTGACGGTACCTTTCGCCGTGATTGGGACAGGTTCGCAATGTAACTCCGCGATAATTGCATCTGAAGCAAAACGGCTCCTTGCTCAATTCAAATGGACAGCGAGAATAATAATGGCCGAATTTGCCGCAATTGAAACAATTGGCCGAAATGGTACCAGAAGTAGAATATTTGGCACCAGTTTGTGGCGGTGATGCTTGAATGCTTTCGGGATCGAGCGACGAACGTCTTACGATTTTATCTTCGAGATACAAAACCTTTGCAACTTCCTCATCGAGTGACAAAGAAGTTTCTGAGCATCGATTAACAGAAGACGAAGCTTCGTATCCGTTCTCTACAATAGGCAAAGCTGCGGCGCCTTGCTCTTCAAGTGGCACATCCGTAGCGCTATTCATTTCGAGACGTCTCTTCGGTTCGTCATCGGGAACAGGTCCCATAACTTCTTTGTTGATCGGTCCAGAGTATGCAGCATCGATACCGGTAGCTGACGCGTACTCTTCATTTTGTGCAGTCGGATTTGATCGCGGGTGTTGTAGGCGATAACGATAACAAAAGGAATGTTCAACAACCGCCCGCAGTATCAACTCCGAGGCGGACGACGTGCTAGGCAGCAGTTGTTGGTCAATACCGTTGTTTCGTCCTTGCACCGCATTGTGAGGACAAAAACAGTCGTGAACAAGAAACCTCAACAATCTTTCAGAGCATGACATATCGTCCACTTCTTCGTTGAAAATATCGATTGCGATGCCACGTAACGGGCTCAGCGAGTTTTCGTGACGCGATTGTCTCCAGCGGTCAACTGTGTCCGTAGTGGATACATGTATAACGTTGTCTTCACCGATGGTCGAGGATACTTGGTTTGGTTGTTTCGCAGGTACCGATATCGACAACTGTTGCTCATAGGCGTCCTCGATGGAGTAACGTCTCCACGCATCCAGTACTTCGAACACTAATTTATAGCAACAGCTTTCGTTGTTGCGGGCATCCACAATTTCGGCATCTATTATCGCTTCCGAAAGAAGTTGTTGCAACACTTGGGTCGCCGCTGAGGTCAGCGGTACCTGAAGATCTCTACGTCGCTCGATAATACGTGACAAGATATATGTCATCACATCGACGAATGTATGGGCATCGTATTGATTCATGACTGAAAGAATAACGCACGCGTACGCGGACGCTAAGTTTCTGAAGATCGAAATCCGTGGATTTCCGGGGGGGGGGGGGAAATGGGAAAGAAGAAGAGGAACGAGGAAAGGAAAAAAAAAAGGTCTAATAATCCAAGTACGCGAAGGGAAGATTCCGGAAAAAGGACTTAAAGTAGTAAGAAAAAATGGGAGTAAAGAATTAACGAAAAATATATATTTTTTGGGACCGAACTCGACTCGCGCCTATGGGAGAAACTCCGGTTCGAACTCCGAATCGGTCGACGCGCGAATGTCGGGAGTACGCGGTCGAGCCGGAGAAGTAACCTTCGAGGGTGGCGGAGTTACGTTCGCGGTGGCGGACTCGAGTTGACGGGGGACCGTCGGAGGCCCAGAGGGAACGTAGGGGACGTCCGGTGGAGGGGGACCGCGTGTGAGGGACTCAGGGACGTAGGGCTCGTCGGCGGGGGCCTTCGCGATCGTGACGCGCGATGAGAGGACTATGTTGGCGGTGATGCGCGGCTTGTGAGTCCCCGCTACGTTGCCACCGAATATGCTCGGAAGCGCGGTCCGAGGGGGTTCCCGGAGGAGGAGCGGGAGAGCAGAACGAGCGCGTTCTTCGGCGGCTTCCACCGCTTCCGCCTCTTGTCGCAAAAGGTCGCGGAGACCTTTGCGCGGTCCTCGCTTTTCCGCGACGAGACGGGCGTGGGCGAAGAAACGTTTTCGCCCCGCTCGCTTAGGCATAGGCGATCGTTTGTATTTATTACCGTAGTAGTTGAGACGCTACTTGTCCGCAAAGGGAAATACTCGTTTGCCGCGTGCGGTGGACAGCCGGCACGATGAGTCGGAAGGATTTCGCCGGGAAGAGGGGGTAGCCCTCCCGTTCACGGCCGTGCGGGCTTCCTGCTACGCAGGAGCACGGGTACGGTGCGATCCCGAGAGAGACGGAAGAGTAAAAGGGGTTTTTTGAAAAGGAGGTAAGGAAAGGGGCAATCCCGAGCTCGACTCCCGGCAGGCGTGCGTCCCAACGAGAGCACGTGGTAGCGGGCGTCCCGAAAGAGCACGAGTTGCGTGCGTCCCGAGGGAGCACGTGATAGCGTGCGTCCCGAAGGGAGCACGAAAAGCGTGAGAGCGAAGCACGAGAGGGGGAAGGATGGGAGGCAAAGGTTTTTTGTCTTGAAAAAGACAGATTGCGATTCGAGTTATTCCGAGATGAAGCCGATGTCCGTGAAAGCCGTGAGCGAATGGTGAGGTAGCCAGGAGTAGACCAAGTCCGCAAGCCCAGAAAGAATGTAGAGAAAGCCAGGAGTTTGCCAAGTCCGAAAGCCAAGAGGATGAGAAAGAAGCGGAGTCCGGATAAAGCCAAGTAAAGAAAAGCCAGATAGAGTTTTGGAAGCGTCTATTGGTTTCGTTGGTAGCCGGATGTACAGGTGAGCGGTGGGCGCTGTAGGGCGATGAGATAGGCGAGATAGCCTAGGTACCTGGACGAGCGCGGACCCCGACGAGAGACCGCCGAAAATTTTGCGTGCGCGCGGGCGCTCAACACCGAGGAATTGTGTTTCGCGAAATCCTTTGACCCGGCTATCTCGCTTTCTCATCTTGACTCAATACAAACTTTTATATGTAGGCTTATAGAACAGAGTTCGTAGTTTTTAGAAAGCATATAATAAACAATATAAATGATTATGAGAAGGGCTGAAATCGATTACATGTGTGGGCCGCGGCGAGAGAGAGTGGACCATCTTGCCCCCTTTCCGTGGCTGTCGCGTTGCTGCCTCGCTTACGCGCTGCCGACATCGGTCGCGCTATAGTCGCGCACGGCGGGGAACCTATAGTCCGTTCTCGACTACGCGCTCTCGTGAGCGCGTGGTCGAGAATTTGAACCTTGGACCCATAACTATAGTTATACGGGAGTATTCGGCGAGAGATGCCGATTTCTATTGGATGTACTGACTATCTAATCGAAAGAAAACGTACGGATATTTTGTCTTTCGCTAGAGCGGATGTTAGATCTTGCGTGTGGAAAGGGGAGGGGTTGGCGTGCAACAAAGTTCCTCCAGGCGAGATCGTATGCGGGTAAGCGAAAGAATAAAAGAGAATGCAAAACGGGATCTTATAATTAGGTTATCTTATACGAGAGACGTGATGATGTTCGCGAATACAATAAGCGATTATTGGAGATACGCGACATTTCTTCGAGGTCGTAGGCAATAGGGTGCGCTACGTCGGGTCCTCCGCCGATCGCGGGTGATCGATACAGAGGCGGGTTGTTCCGGAGGTGACGAGGCTGAGACGTGATGCTGGGGTCCTGGTGGATCGACGCCGTGTTGAGGTATAATTTCCGTGAGCGAAAAAGTCTCTTGCTCCCAGGGTTGCCCCAGTGCCGGAGGCGTCATGCTTTTGGCCGGTGTTGGCGGAGACGTGGAGATTGGCGATGGGGGTTCTTTCGCCGTAGTGGGTGAAGCGCAGGCCGGCAATGGCTGCGAGGAGCTAACCGTGGGAGGTAAGAGCTCGAGGTGTCCGAGTTGGCTGTCGGTGCCTGGTCGGGTTTCCACTGGCGTGGTTGTTTGTGCCCGGTTTAGCTCACGAGCATGGATTTTTACCGTCCCGTCGTTACGACGTATGAGGTAGACGCCGTTACCGACTGGGTTGATAACGGGGAATGGGCCCATCCAAGAAGGATTGAAGCCAGCGTGTGTCCCTTGGGCGGCGTTGGAAAGTGTATGATTCTTAGCCCAAACAAGGTCGCCGGTTGCGTATTCCGGGACGATCTCGCCCGAGACGGTGTACCGCCGTTGATAATCCTCCTGGTGGTCCCGGGCGCGCTGGATCCGTTGCTCCCTCGGAGTAGCGGGATTTGTTGGAGGCGGGAAACGCCATTCTCCGGGGCGCCGGAGAGTAGTGCCGAGGAGGAGTTCGCTCGGTGTGACGCCAGTTGCCGCATTCTTGCGTGTTCGAAGACTGAACAGAATCTTTGGAAGAAATCGGTCCTAATCCTGATGGCGTTGGTCTTGGAGATGCAGACGGAGTCCCTTCTTTATCTCTTGATTCCGACGTTCCGTCGGATTTGCGCGTGGGTGGTAAATGGCCGTCGTCCAGCATTGGACTTGCCATCGGTCGCACGCGTCTAACCATTTTCGACTACTGAATTGGGGGCCATTGTCGGAGAGGAGAGCTCTCGGATGTCCCCATCGAGTGAAGATTTCGTTCTCCATGTATCTGATGATGATTGGAGCTTCGGACGACCCGAGTGGGAAAGCCTCCACCCATCGCGTGAATAAGTCGGTCACCACGAGGAGGTATTTCTTTCCCCTCCCCGTCCGGGGGTAGGGGCCCATAAGGTCTAATGCGACCGTCTCCCATGGATAGCGTGGTTGATGAGGTTTTTGTTGGTCAAGATGGCGGGGGCGCGACGCCTTTGTACAGGAGCAGAGGCGACAGTTTCGTACATACTCTCGTACGTCGGAGCGCATGTGATCCCACGTAAATCTTGCTTGTATGGCTCGCAAGGTTTCGTCCATACCGGGATGCCCAGCAAAAGCGGAGTCGTGATATTCGTAGAGAATGGCTTCTCGCGAAGTTCTAGGGGTCAAAAGTACCCAATTATCGTGAATGCGCCTCCAAATTCCCCCGTCCATGTACCGATATTCGGAGTTAGGTTCTCTGGGGTTGATCTTTCTTGCGAGGGCTTCGATTTGTTTGTCGGTTTGTTGGTCGTCAATGACCCTTTCCACCAGATTTACCGTATTGATGAGAAATAATTCTGGGGCGGCTTCGCCGAATTCCGTCGGCTTTTCTGGAGGAGCGAGATTGACCTCGGCCTCAGGCTCCAGAGCACTGAGTGCCGCGGGATATTGGGCGAGAGCCCGCGGAAACTCGTTCTCTCGGTTCGGAATGTCCTCGACGTTAAAGGAGAATTCTTCGAGCATGATTGCCCATCGTGAGAGTTTCTCTTTGTCCGTTTTTACGCGTTGAAGCCAAGCAAGAGCTGAGGCATTTGTACGTAAAGTGAAGTTTTGGCCATCGAGATACCGTTTGTATTGTTTCAAAGCCCAAATTACGACAAGGCAGTCGCGCTCCTGTTGGCAATAACGGAGTTGAGTGTCGTCGAACTTGGCGCTTGCATAGCTGATCACTCGTCTCGAGGACGTGTTGGCCTCGGGATCGAGCTGATAGAGGGCCGCACCCATGCCGATCAGGCCCGCGTGAGTCTGCACGTAGTAGCGTAGCTTTGGATTGGGTCGATCCAACTGGAGTGGCTGGCGTACTTGTTGTTTGATGGCCTCAAAGGCTTCTTCGGCGGTCGGCGTCCAGCAGAATTTCTTTTTCCCGGCGAGAAGTGCGGTGATGGGTGCGGCGAGGGTAGCGAAATCTGGGATATATTCCCGCAGCCAATTGCAGGTCCCGAGGAGTTTCTGTACCTCTCGCTTACTTTGGGGTCGATTGAAATCGAGGATTCCCCTGACGTGATTTTCCTTGGCTCTATTACCCTCATTGGTGACGTGGTGACCGAGGTAATCGAGATTGGTGGTTCCGAAGTGGCATTTATCCGGCGAGCAAGTTAGTCTATGTAGACTCAGTCGCTCGAACACTAAAGCTAAGTGTTGTAGATGTTCTGCCCAAGAATGGGAGAAAACGATAATGTCGTCAAGATAGACCGTGCATATGTTCTCGAGACTCACGAGGACCTGCTGGCTCATAAATCTTTGAAAGGTGTTAGGGGCATTTTTGAGCCCGAAAGGCATAACCCGAAACTGGTAGGTGCCTCCGTCGGGGGAGGCGAACGCGGTGTATTTTTTACACGTTGCGTCCATCGGGATTTGCCAATACCCACTCTTTAAATCTAGCGTCGAGAAGATCGAAGCGGTGCCCAAGTCCTTCAGTGAATCGGGAATTCTGGGAATGGGTTGTGCCGTATCCTCGGTGATCTCGTTTAGCTGGCGATAATCGATGCAAAACCGAGCTCGCCCATCTTTTTTCTTGGCGATTACGATCGGGGAGCAATACGGGGATGTGCATGGCTCGATGATACCTTGGGAGAGCATGTCTATGATCTGTTCGCGAATGATGATTCGCTTTTCGTTAGAGTAACGACGTAACGGAACTCGGAATGGTTTATCATTCGTGAGTTTAATGTGGTGTTTCGTTGTCTGAGTTTGAGAGAGTTTCCCCTCGGTCTTGAAAAGGACACCGAAGCGAAGCACGAGATTCCGGAAGTCCGGGAGCCATTCCTCGGGAAACCCCTGTTGGATGCTGTTGAGGTCCGGGTTGTTCGGAGTTGATCTAGGAACTGGGGCGTCTGTGAGTCGAACTGTAATGCGTTGGTGTACCCCAAGGTGCATGGTCCGATTGTACAGATCGTGTATTGCGCGTTGATTTACCATCCATTCGTAGCCCAGTATAAGCGGTTCACGGGAGGCAGGTGCGATCCAGACGTCAACATTAAAGGGATGGCCCTGTATGAATATCTTGATGCGAGTTTTTCCGGTGAGAGGCATGTGCGTATCTTCACCGGCTAGGTTAGCCGTGGAGTGCATAGTCTCGACGGGGTATCCCGCCGGTAACAGCTTCGGATGAAGGAAACAGTCGCTTGAAAAACCATCGAGAGCGGCGTGTACCTCTTCGCCATTTAGTGTAACGAGGAGATGAGGAAGTTTCCGTCTTTCCGAGGCCGTTTCGGTCAGACCTATTGTGGGTCGGCGGCAGGCCGGGGAGTGGCTGCCGCCCCCCTCCAGTTTTCCTGAGGTTGTCTCCAGGTTTCTTGTGATTGTCGCCAGTTCTCCAGGGATTGAGCGCGTTCTTCTGCGGTCATCCGTGCTAGCACGGGACAATCCTTGTGGCGGTGGTATTCGGGACAATGCCAGCATTTTGGTGATTTAGATGTGGCCTCTCCCGTTGGTTTATTGGTCTTTTCGCCTTTCTCCCCTTTCTCGGATTTGTCACCCTTTGATTTGGATGAGGATGGAGTGTCCCCAAGATCGTACTCCGCTTCGATCGCTTTTGACATTAGTGCGGAGAGTGTGAGAGGGTTGGAGGGGCGAATAGCCAAGCGTAGGTGTGGGCGTAGGAGTTCGAGCAGTGTTGCTACCTTGACAGGCTCGGGGTCATGTGGGCGGATTCGCTGGTACAACAGATATTTTTGTTGTAGGAATAACCCTGCGTTTTCTTTGTCTCCTTGCTTTCGTGAGAACAATTGTGCGTTCAAGCGAGACACGACAGCGGGACTGTCGTAGCGATTTAGGAGAAGTTCTCGGAATTTTTCCCAGGAGAAATCCAAAGGCTGATAGCAGCTCCACCATTTTTCAGCTTCCCCGTGTAATGCTGGGGCGGCGACTCGTGAACGCGCCGATGGAAGGGTTTGAGTTGCCTCAAAATATTCTTCGCATCTCGCGAGAAATTGTTTCGGATCCTCGTGATCGGCGCCACCGTAGGATGGTAACGGTGGCGGCGGCGGTCGGTTCAGGTTGTTGAGAGCTCGTAAGAGCGCCTCCAATCCCGCGAAGGCCCCGTAGTCCGGTTGGCGCGGCGGGGGTGGTGGAACGTCGTCGTGATGAGCCCGATTAGGTTCGTTACGTTGGTGCCCTGGTTCTGCTGCACCCCGCCCTTCGAGTGGCGGACCGTCATTTTGTATTTGGGCAACGCGTGGAGCTTGTTGCGGACGAGGTTCGTCTCGAGAAGCACGCGGCGGTGGAACGGCAAGTGCTCGTGGCAATGCGATATAATCGAGTGGTCCAGGCAGATTGGCATTCATGTCTGGTATGGATCTGTCTCCCTCTGCGCCTTGGGGCGTTGGATTTTGAGCCTCTTTCTGAATGGCGCGAGCGTCAGTGGCTGTCGCGTCCTCAGATTGATCGAACATGGGGTCGCTCATCCATGCGGGCATTTCTACTTCGTCAATTGGTTCTAACGCGTCCAGATTCAGTATTCTAGGGTTGACTTCATCTTGATTATCTTGATTCATCCCGCGAGCACCTTCTCCCTCTACGGGCTCGTTGCGTATACGTGCGGATCTTCGCGGAGTTCGTTCTACGGGCATCCTGGTTCCGCGTTTACGAGGCATAGGCGAGAGGCGCTGTTTTAAATCGGATAGGAAGCGGATTTGGCGAACCACCCTCAATGGCGGGCGTTTCTTGCGAATAGAACGTTTACTACTATCGTTACCTATCTTGGAGGCCTATACTGATTAATTATTTCGTGTTGAAGAATTAACAGATACTCTACGACTTTATTTTGTAGTTAACCGTAAGCAGTTTAGTATTAAAGTAATAAAATAATATAGTAATTGGGCTAATTATGTAACGTAATAATTGAACTAATTAATAATGTAGTAATCGAAAGAATTACGGGGCTGGCTCAGCCTGGAGAAAATCGAAGTGATTAACTCGAAGTAGGAGTCGGGCCCCACGTTGGGCGCCAGTTAACGCACGCGTACGCGGACGCTAAGTTTCTGAAGATCGAAATCCGTGGATTTCCGGGGGGGAAAATGGGAAAGAAGAAGAGGAACGAGGAAAGGGAAAAAAAAGGTCTAATAATCCAAGTACGCGAAGGGAAGATTCCGGAAAAAGGACTTAAAGTAGTAAGAAAAAATGGGAGTAAAGAATTAACGAAAAATATATATTTTTTGGGACCGAACTCGACTCGCGCCTATGGGAGAAACTCCGGTTCGAACTCCGAATCGGTCGACGCGCGAATGTCGGGAGTACGCGGTCGAGCCGGAGAAGTAACCTTCGAGGGTGGCGGAGTTACGTTCGCGGTGGCGGACTCGAGTTGACGGGGGACCGTCGGAGGCCCAGAGGGAACGTAGGGGACGTCCGGTGGAGGGGGGCCGCGTGTGAGGGACTCAGGGACGTAGGGCTCGTCGGCGGGGGCCTTCGCGATCGTGACGCGCGATGAGAGGACTATGTTGGCGGTGATGCGCGGCTTGTGAGTCCCCGCTACGTTGCCACCGAATATGCTCGGAAGCGCGGTCCGAGGGGGTTCCCGGAGGAGGAGCGGGAGAGCAGAACGAGCGCGTTCTTCGGCGGCTTCCACCGCTTCCGCCTCTTGTCGCAAAAGGTCGCGGAGACCTTTGCGCGGTCCTCGCTTTTCCGCGACGAGACGGGCGTGGGCGAAGAAACGTTTTCGCCCCGCTCGCTTAGGCATAGGCGATCGTTTGTATTTATTACCGTAGTAGTTGAGACGCTACTTGTCCGCAAAGGGAAAGACTCGTTTGCCGCGTGCGGTGGACAGCCGGCACGATGAGTCGGAAGGATTTCGCCGGGAAGAGGGGGTAGCCCTCCCGTTCACGGCCGTGCGGGCTTCCTGCTACGCAGGAGCACGGGTACGGTGCGATCCCGAGAGAGACGGAAGAGTAAAAGGGGTTTTTTGAAAAGGAGGTAAGGAAAGGGGCAATCCCGAGCTCGACTCCCGGCAGGCGTGCGTCCCAACGAGAGCACGTGGTAGCGGGCGTCCCGAAAGAGCACGAGTTGCGTGCGTCCCGAGGGAGCACGTGATAGCGTGCGTCCCGAAGGGAGCACGAAAAGCGTGAGAGCGAAGCACGAGAGGGGGAAGGATGGGAGGCAAAGGTTTTTTGTCTTGAAAAAGACAGATTGCGATTCGAGTTATTCCGAGATGAAGCCGATGTCCGTGAAAGCCGTGAGCGAATAATGAGGTAGCCAGGAGTAGACCAAGTCCGCAAGCCCAGAAAGAATGTAGAGAAAGCCAGGAGTTTGCCAAGTCCGAAAGCCAAGAGGATGAGAAAGAAGCGGAGTCCGGGTAAAGCCAAGTAAAGAAAAGCCACATAGAGTTTTGGAAGCGTCTATTGGTTTCGTTGGTAGCCGGATGTACAGGTGAGCGGTGGGCGCTGTAGGGCGATGAGATAGGCGAGATAGCCTAGGTACCTGGACGAGCGCGGACCCCGACGAGAGACCGCCGAAAATTTTGCGTGCGCGCGGGCGCTCAACACCGAGGAATTGTGTTTCGCGAAATCCTTTGACCCGGCTATCTCGCCTTCTCATCTTGACTCAATACAAACTTTTATATGTAGGCTTATAGAACAGAGTTCGTAGTTTTTAGAAAGCATATAATAAACAATATAAATGATTATGAGAAGGGCTGAAATCGATTACATGTGTGGGCCGCGGCGAGAGAGAGTGGACCATCTTGCCCCCTTTCCGTGGCTGTCGCGTTGCTGCCTCGCTTACGCGCTGCCGACATCGGTCGCGCTATAGTCGCGCACGGCGGGGAACCTATAGTCCGTTCTCGACTACGCGCTCTCGTGAGCGCGTGGTCGAGAATTTGAACCTTGGACCCATAACTATAGTTATACGGGAGTATTCGGCGAGAGACGCCGATTTCTATTGGATGTACTGACTATCTAATCGAAAGAAAACGTACGGATATTTTGTCTTTCGCTAGAGCGGATGTTAGATCTTGCGTGTGGGAAGGGGAGGGGTTGGCGTGCAACAAGAATATGTATGGAAAAGAGTTTATTAATATAATTGATATAATAACTATAATAAATAGGTGAAAAAAACAGTTGTTCAACGAATTGTCCATCAACCGAAGTGTTTTTTCGAATGAAGTTTACATGTTAATTTTTCTGAATACAGATGAATTTTTTCAAAATTTTTTCTAATCATGGAAATTTGTTTTTCTTCTTTTCATGTTTGAACGGTATTCGCGAATCCATTTAATCAACCTTTTGGTCACTTCTTGGGTGTAATGACTTGTTTTGCGACAAAAATATATAAATAATTCTTAACTTAACACGCATTTTTGAAAAAAAAAATTAAAATAAAAACAAATTTCGATGATTAGAAAAAAATCTGAAAACATTCATACGTATTCAGAAAAATTAAATTATCATTTTCATTAAAAAAAAACAGTTAGGTTTACGAATAATTTGTTAAACTACATTTTTGTCCACCCATATTTATTGATAGTACTTTAGAAGTATTGTTATGCTAAATTAATCTCTTCAGCAACTTTTATATGCTTGATTTTGTTTAGATTGGCATTCAATCAAAAAGCGTTCAAAATTCTCTCTTAATTCTCATTCTTGGGGCCGTCGAGCACCGTCTCGCGCCCATACATCCTTAAGTAATAGAACGATTATTCTTGAATTGAGGTCCATGTTTATTTTTTCTTCGAAAACACTGTAGTGACAAAAAATTATCTCGACGGGCTCTATATATTTTCATAATGTAATGTATACCGAACATCAAACGAATTGAAATTGCAAGTGTCAGGCCAAAAATCAACAAGTCCTCAGTGCATTCTCCGCGCGAGCGTGTTTGCTCACCTGTATATTTTGACTGACGGTATTCACCTTTTTCAAATTGTACTTTTTTTTACAATAGTGATCGGTAGACGCGAAATAATAGACTATTGTCGAATGAAGGAACGGTACCTATTTTGTTTATCATCGGCAAAGTAATAGGGATCGAAAACTATCTCGATAGACTATGTGCGTCAATTTTCTTCAGTTAGTTTTCACAAAATTTCGGGTGAATCGAAATGACGAGCGGCAGAGGATAACAATCAATAAGACGACTTTGTATTCTCGCTGCGCGTGTCAGCTCAACCGTACGCACGACTTCACGGTAGTACAAGCGAGACACGATAAACGAAGGTTTCTCTCGCATGTTCCTTCGAAAATACTGTTACCGCGTTTAACTTTCCGTCATTTTTTTCCGCCGTTGCTGGCGCAATTCTTTCATGCGTATAAGAAATACGTTCCGGAAAAATTTTGCGGGTATGGAAAAAAGAAAAAAATTTTACAATAATTATTTTTACCGGCCAGATAATCAATTATTTTCGAATAACGGTACCTATTTATTTTATCATCGGAAAAGTGATTGGGCTCGAAAACTATCTCGATAGACTATGTGCGTCAATTTTCTTCAGTTAGTTTTCACAAAATTTCGGGTGAATCGAAATGACGAGCGGCAGAGGATAACAATCAACAAGACGACTTTGTAGTCTCTCTGCGCGTGTCAGCTCAACCGTACGCACGACTTCATTGTAGTACAAGCGAGACACGAAAAACAAAGGTTTCTCTCGCATGTTCCTTCGAAAATACTGTTACCGCGTTTAACTTTCCGTCATTTTTTTCCGCTTTTGCTGGCGCAATTCTTTCATGCGTATAAGAAATACGTTACGGAAAAATTTTGCGGGTATGGAAAAAAGAAAAAAAATTTACAATAATTATTTTTACCGGCCAGATAATCAGTTATTTTCGAATAACGGTACCTATTTATTTTATCATCGGAAAAGTGATTGGGCTCGAAAACTATCTCGATAGACTATGTGCGTCAATTTTCTTCAGTTAGTTTTCACAAAATTTCGGGTGAATCGAAATGACGAGCGGCAGAGGATGACAATCAACAAGACGACTTTGTATTCTCGCTGCGCGTGTCAGCTCAACCGTACGCACGACTTCACGGTAGTACAAGCGAGACACGATACACAAAGGTTTCTCTCGCATGTTCCTTCGAAAATACTGTTACCGCGTTTAACTTTCCGTCATTTTTTTCCGCCGTTGCTGGCGCAATTCTTTCATGCGTATAAGAAATACGTTACGGAAAAATTTTGCGGGTATGGAAAAAAGAAAAAAATTTTACAATAATTATTTTTACCGGCCAGATAATCAGTTATTTTCGAATAACGGTACCTATTTATTTTATCATCGGAAAAGTGATTGGGCTCGAAAACTATCTCGATAGACTATGTGCGTCAATTTTCTTCAGTTAGTTTTCACAAAATTTCGGGTGAATCGAAATGACGAGCGGCAGAGGATAACAATCAACAAGACGACTTTGTATTCTCGCTGCGCGTGTCAGCTCAACCGTACGCACGACTTCACGGTAGTACAAGCGAGACACGATACACAAAGGTTTCTCTCGCATGTTCCTTCGAAAATACTGTTACCGCGTTTAACTTTCCGTCATTTTTTTCCGCCTTTGCTGGCGCAATTCTTTCATGCGTATAAGAAATACGTTACGGAAAAATTTTGCGGGTATGGAAAAAAGAAAAAAATTTTACAATAATTATTTTTACCGGCCAGATAATCAGTTATTTTCGAATAACGGTACCTATTTATTTTATCATCGGAAAAGTGATTGGGCTCGAAAACTATCTCGATAGACTATGTGCGTCAATTTTCTTCAGTTAGTTTTCACAAAATTTCAGGTGCATCGAAATAACGAGCGGCAGAGGATAACAATCAACTAGACGACTTTGTATTCTCTCTGCGCGCGTCAGCTCAATCGTACGCACGACTTCATGGTAGTATAAGCGAGACACGAAAAACAAAGGTTTCTCTCGCATGTTCCTTCGAAAATACTGTTACCGCGTTTAACTTTCCGTCATTTTTTTCCGCTTTTGCTGGCGCAATTCTTTCATGCGTATAAGAAATACGTTACGGAAAAATTTTGCGGGTATGGAAAAAAGAAAAAAAATTTACAATAATTATTTTTACCGGCCAGATAATCAGTTATTTTCGAATAACGGTACCTATTTATTTTATCATCGGAAAAGTGATTGGGCTCGAAAACTATCTCGATAGACTATGTGCGTCAATTTTCTTCAGTTAGTTTTCACAAAATTTCGGGTGAATCGAAATGACGAGCGGCAGAGGATGACAATCAACAAGACGACTTTGTATTCTCGCTGCGCGTGTCAGCTCAACCGTACGCACGACTTCACGGTAGTACAAGCGAGACACGATACACAAAGGTTTCTCTCGCATGTTCCTTCGAAAATACTGTTACCGCGTTTAACTTTCCGTCATTTTTTTCCGCCTTTGCTGGCGCAATTCTTTCATGCGTATAAGAAATACGTTACGGAAAAATTTTGCGGGTATGGAAAAAAGAAAAAAAATTTACAATAATTATTTTTACCGGCCAGATAATCAATTATTTTCGAATAACGGTACCTATTTATTTTATCAACGGAAAAGTGATTGGACTCGAAAACTATCTCGATAGACTATGTGCGTCAATTTTCTTCAGTTAGTTTTCACAAAATTTCGGGTGAATCGAAATGTCGAGCGGCAGAGGATAACAATCAACAAGACGACTTTGTAGTCTCTCTGCGCGTGTCAGCTCAACCGTACGCACGACTTCATTGTAGTACAAGCGAGACACGAAAAACAAAGGTTTCTCTCGCATGTTCCTTCGAAAATACTGTTACCGCGTTTAACTTTCCGTCATTTTTTTCCGCCGTTGCTGGCGCAATTCTTTCATGCGTATAAGAAATACGTTACGGAAAAATTTTGCGGGTATGGAAAAAAGAAAAAAATTTTACAATAATTATTTTTACCGGCCAGATAATCAGTTATTTTCGAATAACGGTACCTATTTATTTTATCATCGGAAAAGTGATTGGGCTCGAAAACTATCTCGATAGACTATGTGCGTCAATTTTCTTCAGTTAGTTTTCACAAAATTTCGGGTGAATCGAAATGACGAGCGGCAGAGGATAACAATCAACAAGACGACTTTGTATTCTCGCTGCGCGTGTCAGCTCAACCGTACGCACGACTTCACGGTAGTACAAGCGAGACACGATACACAAAGGTTTCTCTCGCATGTTCCTTCGAAAATACTGTTACCGCGTTTAACTTTCCGTCATTTTTTTCCGCCTTTGCTGGCGCAATCCTTTCATGCGTATAAGAAATACGTTACGGAAAAATTTTGCGGGTATGGAAAAAAGAAAAAAAATTTACAATAATTATTTTTACCGGCCAGATAATCAATTATTTTCGAATAACGGTACCTATTTATTTTATCAACGGAAAAGTGATTGGACTCGAAAACTATCTCGATAGACTATGTGCGTCAATTTTCTTCAGTTAGTTTTCACAAAATTTCGGGTGAATCGAAATGTCGAGCGGCAGAGGATAACAATCAACAAGACGACTTTGTAGTCTCTCTGCGCGTGTCAGCTCAACCGTACGCACGACTTCATTGTAGTACAAGCGAGACACGAAAAACAAAGGTTTCTCTCGCATGTTCCTTCGAAAATACTGTTACCGCGTTTAACTTTCCGTCATTTTTTTCCGCCGTTGCTGGCGCAATTCTTTCATGCGTATAAGAAATACGTTACGGAAAAATTTTGCGGGTATGGAAAAAAGAAAAAAATTTTACAATAATTATTTTTACCGGCCAGATAATCAGTTATTTTCGAATAACGGTACCTATTTATATTATCATCGGAAAAGTGATTGGGCTCGAAAACTATCTCGATAGACTATGTGCGTCAATTTTCTTCAGTTAGTTTTCACAAAATTTCGGGTGAATCGAAATGACGAGCGGCAGAGGATAACAATCAACAAGACGACTTTGTATTCTCGCTGCGCGTGTCAGCTCAACCGTACGCACGACTTCACGGTAGTACAAGCGAGACACGATACACAAAGGTTTCTCTCGCATGTTCCTTCGAAAATACTGTTACCGCGTTTAACTTTCCGTCATTTTTTTCCGCCTTTGCTGGCGCAATTCTTTCATGCGTATAAGAAATACGTTACGGAAAAATTTTGCGGGTATGGAAAAAAGAAAAAAAATTTACAATAATTATTTTTACCGGCCAGATAATCAATTATTTTCGAATAACGGTACCTATTTATTTTATCAACGGAAAAGTGATTGGACTCGAAAACTATCTCGATAGACTATGTGCGTCAATTTTCTTCAGTTAGTTTTCACAAAATTTCGGGTGAATCGAAATGTCGAGCGGCAGAGGATAACAATCAACAAGACGACTTTGTAGTCTCTCTGCGCGTGTCAGCTCAACCGTACGCACGACTTCATTGTAGTACAAGCGAGACACGAAAAACAAAGGTTTCTCTCGCATGTTCCTTCGAAAATACTGTTACCGCGTTTAACTTTCCGTCATTTTTTTCCGCCGTTGCTGGCGCAATTCTTTCATGCGTATAAGAAATACGTTACGGAAAAATTTTGCGGGTATGGAAAAAAGAAAAAAATTTTACAATAATTATTTTTACCGGCCAGATAATCAGTTATTTTCGAATAACGGTACCTATTTATTTTATCATCGGAAAAGTGATTGGGCTCGAAAACTATCTCGATAGACTATGTGCGTCAATTTTCTTCAGTTAGTTTTCACAAAATTTCGGGTGAATCGAAATGACGAGCGGCAGAGGATAACAATCAACAAGACGACTTTGTATTCTCGCTGCGCGTGTCAGCTCAACCGTACGCACGACTTCACGGTAGTACAAGCGAGACACGATACACAAAGGTTTCTCTCGCATGTTCCTTCGAAAATACTGTTACCGCGTTTAACTTTCCGTCATTTTTTTCCGCCTTTGCTGGCGCAATTCTTTCATGCGTATAAGAAATACGTTACGGAAAAATTTTGCGGGTATGGAAAAAAGAAAAAAATTTTACAATAATTATTTTTACCGGCCAGATAATCAGTTATTTTCGAATAACGGTACCTATTTATTTTATCATCGGAAAAGTGATTGGGCTCGAAAACTATCTCGATAGACTATGTGCGTCAATTTTCTTCAGTTAGTTTTCACAAAATTTCAGGTGAATCGAAATAACGAGCGGCAGAGGATAACAATCAACTAGACGACTTTGTATTCTCTCTGCGCGCGTCAGCTCAATCGTACGCACGACTTCATGGTAGTATATGCGAGACACGAAAAACAAAGGTTTCTCTCGCATGTTCCTTCGAAAGACTATTGTCTCGATGAATTGTACGTGCATTTCTTTACTCGTTTTTATTTTTACGAACACAAAAACATTTGACGTGACTGAACAAGCAGCGAATGAAACTCGTAGTGTGTTGAAAAAATTGCTTACCGGTACCGTTGTCTTCTTTTTTTTTTACGAAGATCCGTTGATTGAACGATCACGAAATTCGCCGAAATAGCACGGTATTTTCTTGAGCGTCGCTTTTTTACGAATAATATTTCACAATAAGTTCTTCTTCATTTTTTTGTCGTCACATTGGAATCGGTATAGTTCGCAGCACTCCGTGGTTCACGTACCTTCTCACTGCAACGCTGAAACGTGAATGAACCCGCACAGCGCTCGCGCTCGTGCGGCCTTTCCCCACCTTCTCTCACTCAACGACGGGCCTTGCTGCGGCCACGGGGAACGTGCTCTGGCCGACGCTACCGGTGTTTGCGCGCCAGTGTTCAGCGCACCGTCAACAGATCCTGCGCGCTACGAGTGTATACGCCGTGAGTGCCGATTAATACACCGTTTTGTCGTTTACAATGATCATATCGTATATATATAATCATTATTATCGACATCGTTTCGACTTCAGTTAAATTTGGGCCAAGTCGAATAATAGCGTGGAGTGAAGTGATGACGTAAATACAAGAGCTGTGGTAAAGATTATTTGTTGCGTCAGATTTTCCGACGCGCATATTGTCGCATTTTTGCAACACAACAAGCGCACAAACGCGGATTTTTGTGTTATTGTATTCTCAACGGTTGCCAGTTTTCACTACAACTTCTTCGAAAAGGTGGAATATCAGTTTATTATTTTATTATTAGTTTATGTTACTTGTTAAGGAGGGCCGACCGCTTCGTGTTCATTTCGCCGAAATTCGACGAAGTGGAGAGGGAATTGCAAACACAAATTATGCTATATTTTGCAATACTTTAAATTCTAAAAAATTTTATTATCATTCAGTCCGAAAAAATGGGCGGGACAGACGAAACAGAAGCGGTGTTTTGTGTCGTGAGAGCTATCAACGCGCAACATAACAAATTGGAAATCCATGAATTACGTACGATCTTGCGAAAAAATCCATTGTCTTCAAGAACGAATCCGATTTATGATGTACCAAGTACGGATGAATCCATTGAGAAGTATCTTAACACGCCGATAGCACAGAGAGAAACGTTGCGAATCCGCAAAACTATTAAGGGCAAAAGTTGTTACTTTGTCACTACGGTTTTGTCAATCTTCAGTGAGTATGCAACATTTTTTCCCCTTGTTAAGGTACTTTTCGAATTCGTAATCAGACAATAACGAATTTTTCTTAGAAACGGAAGATGAAGGTAGGCAGTTTATAAATAACGGCGGTCGTGGGAGTAGAGTGAAGATACCCCGAGTACCGGACGACACTCCACATAACAGAGGAAGCGCCTCAAAAAAGGAAAAAAAACGCGTTAACAAACTCGGCGAGTTGAAAAAAGTCAACACTTCCAATGTAAGCATATGAATTGATATGTTTTATAGATGGCCCGGTTACAATTTTATTTATTGTGCCATTCAACAGAAAAACACTGTAGCACGTCAAAATTCGGTGCTACAAGCTCAACAGTCGATTATAGCGAATATCATTAACGATAAAGAGAAAGTTCGAATCGCAAACGAGAAGATACCTACAACTGAAAATTCGTCTACTGCGTCAATCGGAAATGAGACAAAAAACTCTATAATAAGTAGAAAACCGTCCGCAATAAAAAGCTTGGTATCTGAAAAAGAGAAACTAAACCAATGAACAACGAGGTACCTACAGCCGCACAATCTCACACTACTTGCTCCGATAGTTGGATAAAAAATGATACAGCTGAGGTTGGAGATCGATCCAAAATCCTCAACAACAAGGTATATACGAAAGTATTTTATTTGTTCATTCCTTACACTATCGTAATATCTTTTTTTTCTCTGTTCCAGACGCAATCGCGTGCAAGTAAATGTGGCTTGATGAAGAGTAAGCAAACATCGGCGGAGCAAATGATTCTCGAAGAAAATAAACTTCAGTACCCAACGCTCGGTGTACCGATAAATACAGAATCGTCAATTCTGTCGCTAAAAATAAATGCAAAGGATAACACTTCTACGGATGACGAACGATGCAAAATCGTTAATAAGAAGGTATACACGAAATTAGTCTATTACGATATGAGTGCGGAGAAACTTTGTTCTCATGGGTGTGAGGTTGTAGCACGAGCCGAAGGCAAGTGTTGCGTTACACAAGTTGAGAAAAAGCTTCTCGCACGAGTATCGTACAAAATCTTATTTGACAAAATCTGAAAATGAAATTTACGCACGCAAAGTGTGTGTACAACGGCGTCTCTCGCATCGACTGAAATAAATGTTGAATTGTTCTTCATTACACGATAGTAATATATTTTTTTCTTCCAGTCACAATCGAATTCAAGAAAATCTAGCTCAATCATCGCAGCATGCAGTGATAAGCAATCATCAGCAGCACAAATTTTTCTCGACGAAAATGAAGTTCAGTGCCCAACGCTCGAGGTACCGATAAATACAGAATCGTCAATTCTGTCACTAAAAATGAATGCAAAGAATAACACTTCTGCGGATGACGATCGATGCAAAATCGTCAACAAGAAGGTATACACGAAATTAGTCTATTACGATATGAGTGCGGCGAAACTTTGTTCTCATGAGTGTGAGGTTGTAGCACGAGCCAAAGGCAAGTGTTGCGTCACACAAGTTGAGAAAAAGCTTCTCGCACGAGTATCGTATAAAATCTTATTTGACAAAATCTGAAAATGAGATTTACGCACGCAAAGTGTGCGTACAATAAATGTTGCGACTGAAATAAATGTTGAATTGTTCGTTCATTACACGATAGCAATATTGTTTTTTTTCTTCCAGTCACAATCGGGTGCAAGAGAATCTTGCTTCATCATCGCAGCATGCAGTGATAAGCAATCATCAGCGGCACAAATGATTCTCGACGAAAATAAACTTCACTGCCCAACGCTCGAGGCACGGACAGATACAGACTCGTCAATTCTGTCATTCAAAATGAATGTAACTTCCGCGGATGACGATCGATGCAAAATCGTCGATAACAAGGTATACACGAAAATCTATTCTATTCTTCTCTGTTATGCTATATTCTTCATAACGAGATTTTTTTTACGGAAATTACAAGGTCTCTGAACTCGATAGTAGTTTGTTGCGTCACTCAGTTCGTCAAGAAGTGATATTTCTTGCATCAAGAAGTCGTATCTGACATTTGCCATCGATAGCGATATTTCTAACGTAAATACGAACAAAAATATCACGAATGAATTATTTTTTATTACAACTGATTACTTACGTTACAGCTTTTGGACTCTGTGCATTCGATGATCGATGGTCGGAAACCGATACCGATGAATCATCCATCCAACAAAAAGTCGGTTTGAAACTTTGTCATATTGATATTATTAATTCCCCTCCCTAATGTAACGGTGTAAAGAATGTCGAATTAATTTGGTTCAGTTTCCTCAACGATTATCGAGTACACCGAAAAGAATAACAGACAGCAAAGAGATAAATTTAGAACGGAAAATCGATCACTTTCGAGTAAGTGCCCAAGATTCGATAACTCTGCCTGCATCTCTAGAGTGGAAAGCTCAACCAACAAACGACGAAGCACCGACAGTTATCGAATCGCATACAGCATGCTCTGAAAACGATATGAAAAACAGCACATCGGACGTGGCCTATCAATCCAAAATTGTCGATAAGAAGGTATCTACAAAAATCCACATGATTTATTGATTTCACGGTAATTTTATTGTTGAACTGAACTCTACTTTTGTGCTTTTTACTTGTTTTTCATTTGCACAGAACGAATCAGTTGCAAACAAATCTTGGATGGTCGAAAATCAACAACGAATTCCTACAAAAATGACATCCGGAAAAAACAATTTTTCAATCGACGATCAACCGATTGGTCGTCAACCGACGATCATGACATTATCAAACAATTCTCTCAACGCGAATAGTTGTACAAGGAATGAGTGTCCAGCAAGCATATCGAAAAAGAAACATCCCATAGCTGAATCCCAAGGAGCAACCGTCACTACTGGAAAATTGACCGGCCGACAACAAGTGAGCTTAATGGCTTGTCGCATTCAAAACTGTTATTCGCCTTCTAAAAGTTATGATTTGAACATTTTTTAATGAAATGATTTTAGTCTCTTAAACGGTTACCGGGCTCATCAAAAACAATAAGAGACAGCATCGAGATGAATTTGAGGGAAAAAATTCCCCGTTTTCAAGAGAGTGGATATGATTCAACGGTACCGCATGCTTCATTAATGAATGGCGTTGAACCGAATGATTCCAACGAGAATCGTCCGAAGATTGCCATATTAAAAAAGTCGTCAAAGGTACCATTTTTTAATTTACGTCTGCAACTGGTGCAATATCGTCGCTTGTTGGTTCGCGCAGGACACCTTGAAAAGAAATTCCAAGTTGAGCACCGTAAAGAAGTTGCGAGTTGCTTTGGCGAAATAACAGAAAAGAACCGAAATAGCGGTAAACAGAATTGCAATATTGGAGGAACAACTGAAGAAGAAAGAAAGCGGTTCACCCGATTGGCAATTAACGAAAAGTCATTTGAATAGAGTGGAACGGAAAATGAGTAAAAACACGAAGGCCGTGTTGACGGCCGTCGAGAAAATTGACATGAGTCCACGAATGAACTGTGACCAAACAACATTAAATCCGGTACCGAAAGAACTTCCGGCCGCAGATCAGAGTGGAAAGGTTTGATATCTATCCGCAATTGCTATATTTCTATTGATGAATACCAGTCGAATATGGGATATTCGTTATTTATCGAAGGTGACAATCCTCGACGATATCGTACTCGATTATGAAATGCTCTTGAAGGCATTGGACGCAGAAAAAATGACTTTAAGATTAAATCGAATTATGATGGCCTTGTGGACCGAGGAGGAACTGAAGCAACTAACGATATCCAAAAGAGCGGTTCGTGAAAAAAAATATGTCCTAATGACATCACAACAATTCCGAAACCTCCGAGGTATGTTTAGAAGATGTTAAGTTTAATTAAGAGAATTGATAGTGATAACTTTTGCGAAATAATTTAATGATCATGCTTGTAGAGGTTTGCCGATACCTTCAAAACTGGAAATCGTTAACTGGCAAAGAGAACGATCTTGATTCAAACATTCACAAGTGGATAACGGAGTTTTTGAAATGTTACAAGTATCGACATTCAAAAAGGACGCAGCGAATGAAGGCACAAAGAGGAAATGAAAAGAGTACCGAAACTAACGCCAAACAAATACAGCCCACGCAACAGAAGGCCACAGTAAGTCGTGATAAAATCCGAAAGACAAAAGAAAAAAAAATCGGAACGGACGATCTCTGGACACTTTTGAATCGTTTAACATACCCGGAAAACGAGAACAGTAAATTGGCAACGATTAACGAATTGATGGCCATCACCGGTCTTGATACGGAAGAAAAATTCCGTAAAGTATTTACCCCTAACACAAATATCATGATTAACGGTGAGTAGCTGTATGCGGATCAGTAGATATATATTTCGAAAAAACTACAACTTTAATTTATTTTCAGGGCATCTTCATATTCTTACGGATGATTACGAGTACTCATTGTTGACTAAAGTGTTGGTAGTTGCCAAAAACCTAGAAATGAACCAATCCGATGTAAAACGACAGGCGTTCATGCCAATTATACTCGATGCAATGACAGAGGATTTTTTCGAATACTTATACGAAAAATACACGGTACCGCTAGATAATCCGTCATCGACGAGACACGATACGGTAGATAAGAGACGGTACGTGGTTATACTTTACAGAAAAATACAAATTGTGGCAAACAACACTGAAACACGAATTATTAATTACAGCTGGGACGTCAGTAAGATTGCCCGTCTCAGAGTCAATCAAGTCCTTCATAAAAAGAAATGGATATACGATGAACTGTTACGTGCTTGTTACCTAGATCCACCTTATTCTAGTAAGAATACGACGAATTAATAGAAATATTCAGCGGTATGCGGTAATGCTAAATTAATAAATATTCATCATTGTTATAGATTTCCAGGATGTGGACTGGGCAGACTATGTCGATGCCGTTATTACTGTTCGTTCGCACGGAGAGCATCTTCGAGTGATTCCAAATCACGAAAAGATGGATTGTTCCCTATCTGCATGCCACATTATGATTAATTATGAAGAAATGTTGACGGAAATGTAAAAAACGGCATGTTAAAAAAAATGTACAATGATAATTGACGAGCGTACCGATTTTGAAAAAAAAAAAAAAAAAATTTTTCTATACATATAAAAAGTTTATTAATATATAGCGAGGATGTGCTCACATCCGACGTCTTGTAGCAAAATCAGTGGAACGCAGAAGACCAAAAACGGTTCCGCAGTAGTTTTATAGTGGTTTTTCTTTTTAACCACCGTGGTTTTCTCGTGAATTTATAGTTGTTTCTTTTTAACCACCAAGATACTGGCTCGAGTCCGCGAAAAATGAAGCTTTCTTGACAGTAGTTTTGCAGTGGTTGTACGGTGATTCACAAAAAACCGCCAGCAAAAGCAGCTCTTATTACAGTAGTCTTGTGGTGATCTTACAGTAAAACTTTGGAAAAAAACCACCTGGTGGTTTTAGAGTGATAAAATTGGGATGTTGACGTGGTTTTTACGGTGGTCGGGATTGCCAGGGAATAATAACCCGATTCGTTACGCGGATCTTAAGCGCGGAAAATACATCGCCTCTTAACTCTACGCGTACGTGATCTTCACAATAGAAATAGCCGTATTACCGGGGAAGCCGGCACGGCCGAGGATATCCGCACGAGAAAATTATGCCACGCGGCGAGAGATCCGTCTGTTGCCATCTCCTTTTGCCGCGGGGTTGCCGAATATCCACTGAAATTATATAATTTTCGCGCACGGCAGTTACTCGGCCTTTTGTATTCTCTCGCATCGACCCTTGGCTCGAGCAGCGATCCCTAGCTATAACCGACACGCTAGCACGAGGCTGCGAGGCTCGCAGTGCCTCGTCACAATAGTTACCATTGCATCTATATAAAAAAAAAAATCTATCACTTGGCTCGTATGATTTTGCTATGTTTTTTAATTCGGATGTTTTTGAATCAACGGTTCTCTTATTTATATACCTTTTATGTACTTGGCGTACGTTTTTCACTTTTTTGGAAAAAAAGTAGTTTTGGGGGATTTCACTAATTTTTGAAAACCAGCAAGAAAACTAAAATTCAGATTTTTTTTAATCAAATTAATAATAGTAATTACTTTTTAGTTGCAATTATTTATTGATTTTATTTTCTTTATTGTAATTATTATTATTATTTTCTTTTTGTAAATTAAAATAACTATATCAGTTTTCTCAGTAAAACTGAAGCGACGGAAGATCGGTGTGGTCATTTTTGAAGAACCGCACAGTGATAGCGAATAAATTCAGATATCGCAGCATGGTTCATTACATTATCAAAAAAATCTGTGATTCTATTATCGATAGAACTGTATCTTCAGTTGTCTTGGCGGAAAGGTTCTACTGCCTCTTACCTTGGCTCTCGCAACGAGACAACGATACCGTCCGTTCCAATAATTCTCTCGACGAGAGAACTCTGCCATCCGTTACTTTGATATTTTCGACCGGATGAAAAAGAAATCCTGAATTCTCTTCTTCGATGCTCTTTGAAGAAGTACAGAATTTATTTTTTAATTTTCTCGTCCGGAGAAGTGAAGTGAAAATTGGTAAAATTCTTTCGTTGCAAGAACCGAACGAAGCGCTGGCCAAGTTGACTTATCCTGAAAGTCAATGAAAGAGTCCTGGGTAATTCCTCTGTCAAGGTAACCGAAGACAGAGTTACACAATTTTTTTGTTAAAGCTGTTGTACCCCGAGTACGCCGGTTGTTGTCGCAAGGTGCATTGCGCAACAACCGAGGTATGCGAGCAGCGGGCGAGCCGAGCGCGAATGTAATTACCGAAATCGAGCGCATCGCGGGCGATTGAGCAATCGACGCATCGAGCGATTCTCGATCGCGGATAAGTAGAGCAGCGCGTCAGCAGTTTAAGTAGCGCGGAGCCTCCATATTCCGTGGACGTACGGAATCTGGAGTGACGGAAAATAAACAGTAAACAATGAAAAGCGGAGTTTTAAGAAATAATGTTTTGTCTAATAAATATTGCTGATGCTCTCGCTCGATATATAATGATACGCGAGCGAGCATTCGACAGTCTGGTTTTTGACTCGAGAAACTGTGCGTCTGGTCCCAGGGATTCGGTGTTGGAATCCAAAAGGTAACATAGAGTGTTCCGGGCAAGGGAACGTATTAAGCGGCACTGGCGGGTGAGGGTCGGACCTGGATCCCGAGTGCGGAATTAAGTCTTAAAGTTGGCTTGTGAAGTAACTTTGTAAAGTTGTGTGCAAAAAGGGCAAATTGTAAAGTGAAATTGTTTATTACTCTGTTATCTATTTCGTCAATAAATTGTTATTGTGCCTACGAGTTGTAGTCCTCACTGGGGTTCTAACCCCTTCCTGGTAACATCCCAAAATCTTCAGAGATAATATCTCACCCGCCGAGCACGGTCTGATCACCCGGGCTCCGGCGGTACAACAAAGCGATAACATTTTTTCTTAATGGTATAACAGACCTGCCGAGGAATCTTGATTTCTACGCTATCAGCGTAGAAATGTGTTGTAGCGCTTCAAGAACACAACCACACCGACCTTCGACAGAAAAATTCTATCGATCTTGAGATCAGCGAAAAAAAAAAAACGAAACTGAAGACAATTATTTTTCTTGATTAAATCTTGATCATAACATTTTTCTTGACTTTAGTTTTTATTGTAAGGTTATATCATTTGCCGGAAATCACTAATCGCTTAAAAAATCGAATCGAGACGAACGAGACGAAAGAACACTTTTGAAATCACTTTCAAACATTCACCACTTTTCAATTTATTCATTTATTTATTTAATCCCGGGCCCTTGCTTTGGTTACGTCGCCCGCTGTCAACCGCCGACGGGCCGGCACGGCCGACGGGCCGGCACGGCCGACGGGCCGAGCGAGCACCGAACACGCACGACGCGCCACGATTTCACAATCTTCCGCGATGCCCGATGCTCCGCGATGCCCGACCCGATGTAGATGAGAAATAGACGGGCGTATCTGATACTATTTGACCCGTAAAATGGTGTGCGATACCGCTGTTCTGCTTCTCATCTACACATGTAGATGGGAAGCAGAAGGGTGTATATCCATGGCCGTAACCCGTTAAATGATAAGAGAGGATGCCCATCTGTTTCTCATCTACACATTTTTTTCTTTCAAGTATCGCTGATCGGATACCTTTTGGGTCACGGCATCGATATCTCAGCAACGGCTGCACCGATTCAATCGCACCTAGGCGCATTCGAAAGCTGATGGCCAAATTATATGATGAAAGACTTGCCAAAAATTTGATTCGAAGTTAATCTCCCGAGAATTATCGAGCGAAAGTTTTACTTCCGGCATATTCGCGTATACTAAAAAGCGGCAGCGCCTCGGCCAGCCTCGTACGAAATTTTTTTTTTTTTTATGTACTTGGCGTCGAGACGCTACCGCGTCTCTTGATCGTGTGAGCGAAGTTAATGTTTTCCTTCGAAATTGAGAGCCTCACCGGACACGCTCGGCGAGCACGAGACTTTTCAAACTCTGAAGATTCGGAAAAACATAATCGACTTTCTTATTCAACGCGACTCTTTTACTCTCGAGGCAATTAAGCATGTGAGCGACGTTCCGATTTTCCGTAGACACTGGTCGAGGCTTTTTCGCGAACTCAGGGACCGCGAGACTTTTTTAATTTGTTAGATTCGGAAAATTTTTCCCGAAATTAACATTGAACACAATTTTTTGTGCTCTTGGATGAATCAATCGTACAAGAAATATTGAAGTTTTGCTCCCAGACTGACGGACTGATCGGACACGCACAGTGAGCACTAGACTTTCGAAACTCGGAAGACTGGAAAACACAGAACCGAACATCTCACTCAACACGACTCTTCCGCTCTCGAGGCGATTTATCGTGTGACCGCTCTTATAATTTTCCTGCGGCTGCGCCGAGAAGGTCACACGTTGACGAGAATCGTTCCGTGAGACCTGAACATCGGATGCATCGGCGAGGTACCTAGCGATACCCAGTACTAGCGTTTTATATAATATAATAATACAATGTTAGTGTCGACTGTTGATTATACTCTAGAATTGATGGACCTTGAGAATAAAAAAAAAATTTCATTATTCCATGTTAATTTTTCGAAAGTATTTACATAAATGCACTGAACGATTTTCTCGATATTTCTATTTTATTCTAGAATTTCAGACCTGAGGTGTTAAAAACGGTTCGTTTACCGTACATAACAAAATTTCCAACGTAACTGCGCTCACTCTTACGGATGCAGAACTAAGACGATCGATATGCGTTCGCAGATTGTTTTTCCTCAGACGTATTTCCGTGACGTACCGAGAAAACGATCCCGTGACGTTTCCGTGCTAACACGTATCCGCGAATCCGTGAACCATAAAAAAAACTATTGAAGAAACTATTGAAGAAACTAGTGAAAAAAACTATCGACGTTCGTTCTGCGAAGTCCGTCGCTCGACGTTCGTTTCTCGAAACCGGCCGTAAGTTTCAAAGAAAATTTTGAGTGGTTCAAGATGGGATAAAATTCTGAAGAAATTCAAGCTTGTAGAAGGTACCGAAAAATTGATTTTTCATTAATATGATGATAATCTTTCAAAACCTTATTAACAAATTGAAGAAAAAAATTGGTCAATAAATGACCCATCAACCTAACTTTTTTTTTGAGGGAAATAATTGGTTACTTTTTTTGAATACCTATGAATTTTTTCATTATTTTTCCGGTTTGAGGAATCGACAACCTTGTCTAATTATTAAAAATTGCATCTTCATCCACTTATTTCGCCTGAACAAACAAAAATTACATAATTAGACAAAATCCTTAAAAAATGTATACGTGTTCATGATAGTAAACAAATTATTTTTTCGTTAAAAAAAAAGTTCCGTTGACAGATGATTTGGGAGAAAAAAAATTCAATTGATTTGTTAATAAAATTTTGAAATAATTAATTTGCAAAATCAATCTTTTCAGCACTTTCTACATCTTGTTTTTTCCGATTCTTTAGCGATCAAGAATTTTTCAAATTTTTCTCTGAAACTCAAGTTGTTTCATGTTTGATGGTACGTTTGTCAAACGAAAAATCTCGCCTAAGCAGTGTTGTACCATTCTCAAGAATTTTCTTCTCAACACCGTTCGCTAGTCAAGAATTGGTAACTTTCTACCCGGGTCCCAGGGATGAAATATCATAATTTTAGCGTAGTCGGAAAAAATAGTGTATTATGGCTACGAGCGAAGGAAAGCGCGATTTTCGCATGGGCGAAGCTTGCGGCTCGAGCCAAGGGTTTTAACGAGGGCTGAAATTCGACTAGTTGAAAATTCGCTCCGTCCAGTGCAGCATACGATACTTTTTTTTCCTACTGGGTTAAAATTACCACTTTCCTCGTGTCAGTAGGCAGGAATGTGGCTATTTTAGCCCGGTAGGGAAATAGTGCTTTACGATACTAGTGCGATAAAACTTTTCCTGACGTGTGTGAGTTCCATACGAGTCAGGAAAAGTTGTATCACACGAGGATTGTACGAAATTTTATTTCACGACATGTGAAAATGGGGATATGCGCACGCTTCGCGTCGCTGCGCGTGCGTAAAGTAGCACTTTACGCACTAGTGCAATAAAACTGTGTACGATACTCGTGCCAGAAACTTTTTCTCAACTCGTGTGATTGCAACACTCGCCTTCGGCTCGTGCTGCAAGCTCACACTCGTCAGAAAAAGCTTCTTCGCACTCGTATCGTAATATACTAATCCTTCGATCAACCTAGATGGATGGCGTACGAGGCCAACGCCAGGATTCCCGAGTGTATTTTTTTCGTAACGCGCCGTACCATCTGGACTCGCGATATAAAGATACACCGTATAAATATTACCGATGTGCGAGCCGTACAACTGAGACGGCGTGCGATGCATCGGTATATTTAACGGAACGGGGAGTGGCTACGCAGATTGGGATCCACAATCATCCTATCGATCGGCACTTGAAGGATGATTACTTGTTCAAAGAAGAAGTTCGGCAATTGGCGCAGAACATTCCTCTCGAGCCCGACGAAGTTCTTCGTCAAGCGTGCAGGCAGTTCGTGAACATTTTTATTGCGCTTTATTGCAAAAATGAATATATTCGGATATGAATAATTAAAGATGTTCAGTTTTTGCTTTCTCATAACGGAAGCTTCATTTTCGGGGGAACAATTTTTCCAGATTTTTATGCCAGCATGTTCAAAATGTCGAGCTCAAATTTGGATCAAACATAGATTGCTATTGAACAACGCTTGAGATTGAATGTAAAATAAAACCGTTAAGGGGTGTAAATGTTTTGGCATTATGAGATTTTTTTAATTTTTGTTTTTGCTCTAACTTCCACTATTTTTCAGATATCTGGCTCAAATTTGGTTTACACGTAGACTATTATCACAGAAGTTTTGGGATTAAATTGCGTGTAAAGCCGTTTGCGAAAGAAATATTTTTATTGTATTTCGAATGTTCTGAAGAACGCTCGTTACCGTTCTAACTCTTATAGTTTTTGAAATATCGGGCTCACATTTAGCCCAGTACTGATCTAATATCACATCATTCATATGTTCATTAATCGACCATATATTTTTTTTTATACACGACCAAAATCAGCCCCTCTCTTTGCATAAACTATTTGAATAATTCTATAAAGTTGGCGGGCATTAATGGATAGTCGCATTTGTAACTAATAACACGACAAAGCGTCCTTATTAGGTAGCCAAAAAAGAACAATTAACCGAGCAAAAAAAAAGCCACCGTTATAAGGAAGCTATTTTGCAATTTCCATAGTCGCGATTTTTTCTAATACAAAAAATTTCGATAAAAAAGTTGCACGTACTTCCGCTTACACTCTTGATCGTTGTATAGGAATCGCGAAGCCGGCGAAAGGTGTTCGGCCGCTGGGATGATTAGTTTCATCAAACGCGTGCGCAAGAAACTGCATCCGCCGATACCGCGATCCCTTCGAGAACTGGGAAACGTTCTAGACGATTATCTCCCAGCACGGGAGATATATTGTGGCATCGTTACCGCCGCTGATGACTCGTCTGCGCTGATATTCGCTAGCACTGATATGCTCGAATATCTGTCGCGTGCTCAGTGGCTGCATATCGACGGAACGTTTTTGGTCAGTCTATATATTTTGCGTACGTTATCTACGATTACACCTACAGCATTAATCGTTATTCGGACATTTTTTTACCTAACTTTTCAAGAGGACATTCAATTCTTACTCTTCGTAGTGCATATTAGTACGATTTCTCATAGACCATTTTCAAAATCTTGCGGAGGAGAGTGTATCGTTACGTGTCCATTAAACATGAAATTCAGATAGAAGTTCGAATGCGTTCCAATACAGCAAGAATTAAAAAAAAATGAACCATGTAGACAGCGCTATGAACATTTATTTGCTCCTCCGATTTTGTTCTATTTCTGCTTCTTCGGTTCTGGCTTCTCTTAACTTTCTTTTTGTTCTTTTTCTTCTTCTTTGACACTTCTTTCTTGGGCTACGTTTTTGCTTTTTCTTCTGTAGCTCTCCTAACTATTACTCTGCCTCATTTTCTTCTTATTCATTATGTCTTTTATTTCACTCCGTGCGTATAATGTGGTTTAACGCACGCTTTGCGTACGCATATACCTATTTTCACGCCTCCTAAAATAAAATTTCGTATGATACTCGTACGAAATGTGGCTTCCCTACAAACACCTGCATGTTTCTACGATACATACCGTGTTTACTCTTCTTGAACTACAATTTTTTAAACTTTCAAATAGGTTGTTCCCACACATCCGAAAGCCGCACAGCTATGGATTATCTTTATTAGAGAAGGCGATAAGGTTAGGATTTATTTATCTATTAATTGATTAATTATTCTATTTTTTCTCTCTGACCGCTTACTTGCCTTTGTTTCTCGATGTCGTGCTTACTTCGTCATTCAACTTCGCGTAGTAGAACACGTAGTAGTACATTGTCAAGCACAATAATTAAAAAATATTAATGTAGGGGTATGCGGCGGTTTTTGTTCTGTGCGAAAGACGAACGAAAGTTTTATATGACGCTATATGGCAACGAATCCTCGAGCTGTGTCCACAGCTACGAGAAAATTTACGCGCCGTGTGGACGGACTTTGAACGGGCCGCTGTTGCGAGTCTTCGGAGTACCTTTCCCCGTATCCGAATCAGAGGGTGTTGGTTCCATTTTTGCCGCGTGAGTTTTCACCTTTTATATAATTTGTAGGAATATGTTCCCACCTCCCCATAGCCATACCGCGAATTGTTTTTACGGAAATATACGGAAATGTTCACAAGCTCCGTTTTTCGATTAATTTGTTTAGTAATACATATCCTATTTCCTAGGCGGTTTACCGAAAATGGAAATCGCTCAGAATGGACCACCCGCCGCAAGAAATTTTATATTTATCGTGGGCCCTTCCTTTGCTGCCGCCGGATCAGTTTGCCGAGGGCTGCCGCGTCATAACAGCTCTTGCCGATCCGCTGGCTTTTCGAGAACACGAACCGCTAAATGCGTTTACGCATTATCTCCGCCAACAGTGGGTGCCTCTCGTGAGCGTGACGTCGGTATACGGGACGCCGATTCGTACTAATAACGTCGCGGAAGCGTTCAATCGGCACTCCGCTAAGAAATTGGGAGGGGCTCATCCGGGAATATGGGTTTTTTTGGGTATGCTGTATATTTATACGATTATGTATCTGTCATAGTACATAACGACACGAGGACGGGAAAAATCTTTTCTCGCGAGTGTGAGTTTGCAGCACGAGCTGAAGGCGAATACTACTATCACACGAGCTGAGAAAACTTTGTTCCGCCGAGTATCGCATACAATCTTACGTCAGAAGGTCAGAAAAGAGTTTTCCGTGCGCGAAGTTCACGGAAAACCTCACATTCCATGTCACAGTGACGTAATAGTACATTACGACACGAGAGCGAGAAAACTCTTTTCTCGCGAGTGTGAGTTCACAGCATGAGCTGAAGCCGAGAGCTACAATCACGCGGACTGAGAATAGTACATTGCGATACTATTGCGATAAAACTTTTTCTGACGAGTGTGAGTTTGCAGGATGAGCCGAAGGCGAGTGTTGCAATCACACGAGTCAGAAAAACGTTTATCGCACGAGTATCGTATACCATTTTATGTCACAAGATTCAACAAGATAGTTTTCCGTGCCACAGTGACGTTTTCTCTGTAGTAACATAATGTACTATATTTTCTCCAATGCTGATATGTGTTTTGCTGAAACGATGTATGTCATATGACAGTGCTGTGCTTCAAAAGTCGTCGGATTGACAAAGAATTAACGTACTTGCGGCTAACGAATGCGGGTGAATTTGTCCTAAATACCAATCTGTTCTGCAGAAAAACTAAAGGACACGATCTTCGACGAGTTGACGAAAATAAGACGTTGGAGAACGACCGGACAGACGGGCCGAAAGCCACAGCACAAGGCGTGGGTTAGGGCCGACGACAAAATTGCCGAAAATCAGCGGCTTCTCCGAACGGGAAGGTGATTTCCAATCATAGTGCAGATGATAACATGGTTTATTAAAATGAAGCTGAAAGTCCAAGACATCGTAAAATACAAAGACAGGTTGTGCAACAAGGACAGAAAATTGACAATTGCCACGAGTGTGAGGTTTGCTGACCGAGCGAAGCAAGAGCTGCCACCACACGAGTTGCAATCGCCAATTCGCCCCGAGTTGCACACTATGCTTTTTGTAACGTATGTAGGGAAAACCGGTGAATTTCATGGGAGTTCTTCGGGACGGACAGTGCAATGTAAAGTTATTTACTTTTGCCCGAAGCGACGAAAGTAAGCTCTCAAGGGTCGACAGTGAAACAATCGCGTACTACGCATGGACGAACGTAACTTTTCACTAGTGTCATGAAACCAGGCACTTTCTCACAAAACCATGAAATGGGCCGCTTTTCGTGTCCGAGTTACAAGAAAGAATTTTAGTACATATTTATTGTTTTGAACAGATACGATATCGAAGCGTTTTTGCGTTCGGTAACAACGCCGTATCAACGGCTGGATATCCACCACGCTGCTCGACGTTTTCGCGCTGGTAAACTCTAATACCTCACGAATCCGTCGCGATTTTGAGATTCGGTCTATAGTCAATGAAATTGATACATTTTCCAGACGGGGAAGAGCAACACGAGCTGCCTGTTCCTCAGCATATGCTGAATCCGCAGGATGTCTTTCCAGGTTAATAGAGATCAAAATAGATATTCGTATCATGTAATTCTTGAAAAAGCATGGTCATACATACATGCACACATTAGTATCTTGCGATACTAGTGCGAAGAGACCGATTTTAGACGAAGGTTAGGAAGTTGGCTGAACGAGCCGGATCGAGTGCTATAACGACCTGAGGCGAAGCCTAGTGTTGCGTGTAGCGCGACAGAAGGCGAGTTCAGCCTTCTTCACAACTCCCGTCTGGAGTTCGCTTTTTCGCGCAAGTATCACATAATATTTTTTGTAACAAATGCATAAGAGGTGCCGGTGTATGTGCCGACCGGGGGCGACATAAACAAAGAACGGACAAATATGTGTATACGCATAGTATCAATGGACCCAGGAGTGTCTCGACGCCAAGTAGTTTGATAAGTTAAAAGTTCGCGCGTTGAGTCCGCGCGCGTCGAGCGCTACCACGTTCTTATACGTTAATATCGTGCCCCCAAAACTTTCTTATTTACTCACCGAAACGATACATGGGAACGTTATTTTACAAACAGTTCCCCGATATAAATCGAATGTAAGCTTCGAAATGAGCCGAGAATCCAGCCAATCGGTGCACGCAATAAAGAAATATCACGATATTGCCCGAAAAATGTTCACGTTCACGATAAAAATAAATTTCCAGTATGTCCCGTTTGTCCGATGTCCTGTGGTGTTAGTGTGTTGCATCGGTGCGGCCATGCGTGAGCCGTAGATACGCAATAGTACTCGCGGAAATCAACGATCAGTTTTTTCCGATTTGCAAATATCATTTCGTGAATTCTAAGTGTCAGTTCCTGAATATCCGCGAATAGTTCACTCAACTGAGTGTTCGAAATACTGATGAAATTAGTTGTAAGGTTATGGATTTTAGTTTTTTTGTAAAAGTTAATTTAAAAATCTTCATACGCTTAAAAAAATATGTCGTGCGTGTGATAAAATGATTTATTTAATAAATCGCGAACATAGCTCAGAACGTAGCACCTAGCATAGCTCGTAGCTGCATTGAACTATAGGCAACGAAAAACGCTTCTATGAGCGCGAATTTTCAAGAACCCTATCACAGTTTCATAAGTTTGGAATACTACATTACACATTGAGTACTTTGGAACAGATTTCAAAAAGAGTAAAATAGAAATTTAAAAAAAAAACGTTTTTTCTGTAAAAAATGTAAAAAACGACGCCAAGTAGTTTAATAATAGTTTTCAAACCATTTTTTGATAATAAAAAAAAAAACTTACATGAGCCAAGTAAACTTTTAAAAAATCTTGGCGAGTCCTCAGAACACCAATACATATGGATGCATCAAAAGAAAGGACGAGCAAAGATTTTTTTTATTCCACTCCGTGCGTAAAATGCGGTTTTACGCACACTTCGCATGCGTATATCCACATTTTCACATCTCGTAAAATAAAATTTGGTACGATACTAGTGCGATAAACCTTTTTCTGACTCGTGCGATTGCAACATTCGCCTTCGGCCTCGTCCTGCAAATTCACACTCGTCAGAAAAAGTTTTATCGCACTACTATCATAATGTACTATTTTTTACGGTTACTTGGCTTATTTACTAAACGCGTCTCGACCTACTTTATGTTACGGCTGGCTGGTACATAAACTAGCACTTTCCATGCATGTGTTACAAAAACTTATTTTAGCATTAACGATTGCATGTCGGTAATGATTTAGTTGCTTAATTCTGGACCCTAAAATCCAACTCTTTATAGACGATCCTGCCGAAGAGGAAGTTCGTCGACGAGGGGGGCCCAGACCTCGACTCAATGCGAGACGAGGTCGGATTCAAGACGAAGATAGTGGTATGACCTTTTTTCCCCATTTTGAGTTGACTCAACTAAGAGTCAATTCTTATCTGAAAGTTGTTTTAAGTCGTGTTTGGTTGAGCGGCTAAAGTCTCAAATTGGAAAGAACAAAAAGTTACGGTCGCGCTTAGTATGCCGAAAGGCCAATTAAAAACGTTACAAGAGCGTGCTAACGATCTGAGTCCGTAAATCACACGCGTACTAAAGCAAGCTTTCGTTAAAAGGCTTATTCAAAAATATATATATAATATTATAATTCCATACGCTGTTGTCGGTTGTTGCAAACACGAATCATCAAATAGCCGAATCAGACAGTGCCGGTAAGTTACTATCATCATGTGATTGAATAAGTGCCATAGTCCTCTTGAGACATATAATAACCCGTTTCATAAAACGAAGATGATTTGTTGGACCTTCGCGTCGATCCGCCATCGTCGCGAGAGAGCAGCTCCGACAGAGTGGAAAGAGATGACGATGCCCGTAAGCTTTTTACGTTTTAATTATACATATGGAAAAACGATTACACTACTGCAAACGATTAATTTTTCCCATAATAAAGAAAGTGACGAGAATGCGCAAGCTGCGGCGGATGGGAATGGGACCGAGAGAGCAGACGACTCTGACAGTGACGGCAAAACATCACTGATAAATGAATACGGGCATATCTTTGACGGGCACACTCTCATATTTATAATTTCTTGGACGTTGTACAATTGTATTCAGTTTTCTTTGTAAAAAAATGCATGCAATAGTCCGATTTCGACCCCGCAAAACGTGCCAAAAAATGCACATTTTAGCAAGAGTTGTGAAGAAAACACTATGCATACGTACCCTAGCGAAAATGCCCACCGTCTGACCCACCATGTATTCCACTTGGTGTGTACCTGCCATTCTGCCACCGCCGACTTGTGCGTGTTCCACTGTGTATACCACCGCGCAGTGAGGTTCCGTTGACAGTGGGATACTGGTGTATCCCACCGTTATTTTTCCGTGTTTGCCACCATTACTCAGCGGACCCAAAACTGGGACCTAAGTGGGATACATGACTAGGCCACCGTGGAAGCCACTGTGTATCCCACCGCCGCCAGTACCTCGCCAATAGTGGCATACATGGCTAGGCCGCCGTAAATGCCACTGTGTATCCCACCGCCGCCAGTACCTCGCCGATAGTGGCATGCATGGCTAGGCCACCGTAAATGCCACTCTGTATCCCACCGCCGCCAGTACCTCGCCGATAGTGGCATACATGGCAAGGCCACCGTAAATGTCACCGTGTATCACACCGCCATCGTGCCTCGCCGACGGTGGCATACGGGGCTAGGCCACCGTAATATGATACCGCAACACACTGTCCTAAGCGCTTCGCCGACAGTGACATACGTGGTTAGGCCACTGTAATATCCCACCGCAACCCACCCTCGTGCGTGCCACGCCGATGGCGGCATACATGGCTAGGCCACCGTATGCTACCGTGTAACACACCGCCGACAGCATCTCGCCGATAGTGGTATACGTGGCTAGGCCACCGAATACCACCATGTATCCCACCGCTGTAGCATCTCGCCGTTAGTGGCATTACGGTGGTTAAGTCGCCGTAAATTCCACCGCTTGCGTAGAATGCTAGGTGTCAGTTTGTCCAAAGATAATAATAGGTATAATTGTATCGATTTCGCAATTTATTCACACAATGGGCCAACATTGTGAAAAGTATAAAAATCCCAGAATCAATACAATTATACTTGTTGTTATCTTTGTTTTTAGTTGATACAAACCGTTTTGTCTAGCATGATAACTTGGGTAACGATATGTGTTCTTGTTTATTGTTTTCATACAAAATATGTCTTAACACTAATTATTATAAATTATCTAGTCGTGTTGTAAAGTCGCCAGCGAACTGTTGACGATTATATCTGAAACTAAGCAAGAAACGAAAAAAAAAGGTAAATACTAAAATTATATACTATATATATAGTTAATTATAGTGAAAGCTAAAAATAAATACCCCCAATCAGAGCGCATTTCCATTCCTTCCCGTTTGGTGTTGAGCCGTTAATGACGGAGAGGCGGAAAACGCGAACCAGAACGTTGGTCAGGAATATGATTGAAAATGTGAAAATCGAGTCTCTTCATGATTGTCGGTACGGCGGATATCTTTTTCTTATTGATTGTTTCGTCGAATTGTATTCTTTCGCTGTCTATCTCGTCTATCTGCCCGTTCATTTGTATCGACTTTTTCCACTCATCGTCGGTAATTTTATCTGTAATGAAAATAAAAAAACTTGATTATGCCAATGTCAATTGCAAAGTATGCAAATATTTTTCCATGATTTTTAAAAACTTACTGCATGGCAATATATTCGTACATTCTTTCATTATCTCGGATATCGTCATTTTCGTGGAATCGTTTTCCTTCGACTTCTTCATCATGATACCGTAGGGAATCGCGGTTAGTAAGGCTGAATCGTTCAAGCTGTAGATGAATAAATTACTATTAATAAACAAAGAAGCAGTTTTTTATTCCTTGCTTCATTACTTACCGAACTACAGTCTCACTCCTCATTTGTTGATCCGTTTTTGACGCATATTTTGAAATGAGGTGTTTTTTCATTTTCTCATTCAAGCGACACGCGTTGCTATTATCCATTAATAATGCACTGTCGAATAGTATCGTATCTTCTTTTAAAATTTCGTTCCTTCTCATCCACGTGAACGACTCGATCAACGCTGTCATCTCGTGTTGGTAGTCGACAATTCTGTAGTTGCCTGGAATGAATAATTCCGTATACAATTGTTCCATTAGTCTCTATACATATCGATTTATGCGCGTTTTATGTTAAAGTTTTTTCGGTTTTTCGTACCTTCGTCGTCAACGATGACGACATCTGAAGAGAAGATTTTGTTCATTGTTTCTTCGTCGATTAAACAATTTTTGAGAAAATCTTTCGGTATCAATCCGCGCTCTTTCGATGTATATTCATTGCCCGTGTACGCCGATGTTTCGAGTATTTTTTTTATGGCTAGTCTGATGATGTTGTCCGTATCTCTCCTCCGTTTTTCGATTTCGATCACATCGTTCTCCACACTTTCCACGTCGTCGTCGTCGTCGTCGGCGGCATCGTCGTCGTTGTCGTTCGGCTGATGCGCCATGTTTACCTTGCGAATTTTATCGACATTCGTTCTACTATTAAGCGTCCTCCCGTCAACGTCCTCCTCGTCAGCATCCTCGTACTCGCTCTCGCTGGCGCTGCTCTTTTGTTCATCACGATTCGTTTTATTTCTCTTTTTTTGTATTCTCGCCGATGTGCTCTTTTTCGTCAATTTACGCTTTTTCTTTATGTTTTCGCGGTTCGTTGCTAAACGCTCTTCTCGTTTTTTCGGGTCTAAGTTGTACGTTCGTCGGTGCTCTTTCAAGCTGTTCGATATCCATTTTCTAACGTTCTTCTCGGTGATTGGTTCATTGAGCATCTTTCTGTTGTTGATGGTAGGATTTTTGGCCATCTTTTTCAGAATATCTTTTTACAAAAATACATCTTAGATTTTTATTCGTGAAACAATTTAACGATATTGAATATTGTATATATTTTTTTTACTTGCCTTCCACTGCCCCAATTTCATTTCGCGTCAATCGTTTAGGATCCTGATCTACGATTTTGGTGGACAGGCACATTTTATTTACTTCTTCCATCGTCCATAGTCCAAACATAACGTTCTTAACTCTCGATTGGTTCGTCGAAGCTCCGATCGCTTTCGCCAGATACTCACGATCGAACATTCTCCCGTCGTAATTTATCTACAATGATTATACAATGATTATTTTGTGTTCCGTATTCTTGTTTTATTTCGCTTGTTACCTTGCCGTCGTGGTTTGCCTGCGGCAGATTGCTTTGATTGTAGACCGATTCATCGTCATCTCCTCCATCGTCGTTTTCTGAATGATTTCCGCCGATGTTTTGTCGTCTCGTTTCATTCTGCCTATCTTCGGCTAACTGAATTCTGAATTTTTCGAATTTCCTGTCTATCAATGTGACAATTTTTTTTGCCAATCTGTCGAGACTGTCATCATTACACGATGATCTGCGTTTTTTTATCAATTTCGGCGTCGCACCGAATTCCGTGCTAGCGGATTGTCTCGAGATCGGTAGATTCTGTTGATAAATATTGTACATATTATTATTACTTATAATATTTCGCCGCTCACATATTTTCTAAATAATCGCACGTCGGGTTGTTGTTGCGTACCTTTTGCTTTTTTTTCGTTTTGTTTTCGTCGGTATTTGTTGGCGATTTCGAGGAACATCCCGCTGTTGCAATTAGTCCGGTCGCTTTGTCGTAATCATTTGCAGAAATTATTCTCCCCAACGACTTCGGGAACTTGTGAAAAAAAAAATTCGTGTCATGGTAAGATGCATTAAAAACATGAATATTGCCAACTTGATAAACTGGGTTACCTTCTTTTCGTTTGTCTCTGTATCTTGTGGCAAGGCTGGTGTTCCATCGATTATCGGTTCATTGTTATTATCATTGATTATTGAACTCGCATCGATTTCCGCGAGAGCGGTTTCGTTGTCGGTCCCGATAGGAGTAGATGATTCCGGTAGACAATTGTCAACCGGAGGAGGAATGGATGACTCTTCTGTCTGTATCCTCGGTTTACGATTTTTTTTTTTTGGCGTTGTTAAGCTGATTCTTATGATGTTCGTGTCTATGGTACTACATTTCTCTACCAATATCTTGCCTCGAGGTGTGCTCAATGAGCACTCTTCTCCTGCTTCCGAATTGGATTTTTTCGGGACAATTATTTTCTTCAACAGCACCTGATCGTTGGTAATGACAATTTTATTGTTGTCATTCTTTGTTCCCGCGGTCGATTCCATTGCTATTTCTATTGAGTCCTTTGGTATCATCGTATCTGCCGGTACTTCAGATTTTGCTGTTGTTGATGGTGATTCTTCCGGGGATACGACGACGTGTTTTCTCTGTTCCACCGACACGATTTTCGGGACATATGTTGTCGTTACATTTTTTCGCTTCGTTGGTTCATCGGCAGCGGCGGCTTGCTGCTCATTTTTGCCATTCGAATGATTAGACGACGTTGACGTCGGCGACGTTTGCGGTGATACAAACGACTGGAAAAAAATCTATGATATATTTTGTTCATATATTGCATTAAAGATCAAGTTTGTATAATACAGTATATTTGAACGTACACAAGGAAACAATGCAATAATAATACTTATTATTATATAACTTATTCTTGTTGCACATACCTCGTCGATACAGTCTCCATTTTTTTCAGTTGTATCGTCTTTTGTTTTTTCGACGCTATTCTTGTGCTTCGCCTTTTCGTCGTCATTCCTTGCCTTCTCCTCCTCCAGTTGTTCATCTTTCGTTTTCATTCTATGGGCGATTTCATCGGTTACATCTCTCGCCGATTTTTTACACGCAGAATTGAATCGCAAATTCTGTGCAAAGAGTTTTATTTTAATTTTTTTAGTAATGCGTTTCGATATACATAAAAATACATATTTTTAGCTTACCGCTTTCCTTGATTCCTCGTTGGATTTTGTTTTCTTGTACTTAAGCGCTTCTTTCGCCAATCGAGCTTTCAGCTGGATGCTTCCGAGACTTCTTAATACTGTCACCACATCGGGTGTGTCGTTCGTAATTCTCTTCGGGGGTTTCCTTTGGCGTTTTTGACGTCCGGGTGTTTCGTTATTAATCTGATTCACCTTGTCTTCCGCATCGTGTTCGTTTTCTATTTTTTCGTTTCGACATAAAATATATTTAACATAATACATATGGGCTCGACTTTCAAGAATTTAATTTCTTTTTCATTTTCAATCATTTTCAATCGAAGTGTCGGCGGTACTTTGCTGTTACGCGTTCTTGGTCTGTTTCGGTATCTCACGCAATTTTCGACATCCTCCGATCTGCATCGAACGTACTCCTTCGGATTATATTTATACCTTTTAACTTCCTCATCTGTAGGCATTCGATGCAGATTACGGACTTGTTCCTTTTGCGCCTGCTCTCCACCGGTTTGTGTGAATATGCAGTACCAATTTGCTCGCTGGTCGTCTAGGCTTGAAATTTTTTTCGAAACAGATTTTGTTGTTCGCCCCATTTTCATCCCTAAGTAGGTCATTGAATCATTATGTTTGGTCGTAGCAATTTTTTTTTCTGTCATTCGAATGTCATTGTTACCGAAACGTTTGCAACATTTGTCTATACAGTTATTTTTCTGATTACGTGTACAATTTTGTATGTTTATCATTTTTACTTGCATACGAAAATTTTTATCAGCATTATCAAAATTCCATTTTGGCTCGGAATGAACGAGAAAAAGGGTTTAATCGCAAATGGTCTCTTGTCCTATCAAAGTGAAATGAACAAAAACGTAAAACAAATTATCTCGAAAATCGAGTAAACTCTCTCTCGTGTATAACTCATCTATCTGTGTATTGTTAATACGATCAACGCGGGTTTGATTTGTGTTTTTTAGTGTTCAGTGGGATTATTATTACGCGGATTGCTTTTATGCCGTTGTTTGTTTCCGGTGTTTCTTTCGCATAATTTCGTTCCAGCTCTCGTCGATTTCCGTGGCGAGACACTTTGTTTTGTTGATCCATCATTCGTTTCTTTGAGCCGTCTGGTGTTGGTAGTGTTGGTGGCGGTGGTGATGGTAGTAATGGTACTCTGCTGTGCCGTTGTATTCGGTACATGCGCGTGTGCAGTTGGGCAAGACCGTGGGATTGTCGCCTCCAGCTGTGCTTTTTCTCTTGAGGTTTTCAACTATCTGGCAGTAGACGAGAGATATTTCTGCTTCTCTGGAATCATCGACGAGTCTCGTCAATTGGATCAATTCGAAGGGTTGCAAAGGTTCAGCTGCACGATGATCCTCCAAGTACCTTTGATCAGTTGTTGCAGTGAACAATTCATATTGTCGATACGGGCGTGATTTTTCAGTACTTTTCATGACATTGTTGATGTTGTTTGCTTTGCGGCGTCTTTGAGTTGCTGGCTCTATTCAGTTAATATATAATACGTAAGCTTCGGCGAGATACTTCAGGTTCTTCATTCAGTACTATTTTCTGATATCTTTGGAATTTTTTGGATAGCAGTTCGCTAAAATGTTTGTCATTCAAATTCAATTCAATTCAATGTTCAATTTCAATTTTCCGGATTTTTGCTATTTTTGGCGTAAGGATAATTTAAAGAATTTTAAAGAATGAATTATATATATGGGCTAATTTATTGTGTACAATTGCACGATCAGTTTGTTTTTACACGGTTGGCATGAATTATTTCATTAGTTTTGATTTTGAGTTATTAACTACAAATTTAGTGGAAGTACATAAGAGCTTAATAACGCGCAACCGTTGTTTTATTGAAATGTTTTTTTTTTTATTATTATTAGCCCTTCGGTATTAGTAATTAATCAGGAGCGAATTTTAACATGCCGTGCTATTGCGGTCACGCTTTGTCATGCACAATTTCGACAAGTGATGTAATTATTGTTATCAGTATTGGCATTGGCGTTGATTATTGCCGGAGTGAGAGACACGCAGAGAGAGAGTGAGAGAGAGAGAGAGAGAAGAGAGAGAGAGAGAGAGAGAGTGAGAGAGAGAGAGAGAGAGAGAGAGACGAGAGAGAGAGAGAGAGAGAGAGAGAGAGAGAGAGAGAGAGAGAGAGAGAGAGAGAGAGAGAGAGAGAGAGAGAGAGGAGAGAGAGAGAGAGAGGAGAGAGAGAGAGAGAGAGAGAGAGAGAGAGAGAGAGAGAGAGAGAGAGAGAGAGAGAGAGAGAGAGAGAGAGAGAGAGAGAGTAGAGAGAGAGAGAGAGAGAGGAGAGA